>NC_069407.1:49269456-49319552 GCF_026875155.1 Cherax quadricarinatus | reverse complement strand
AGGGAAAAACCTACCACGGCCTGCAAGTGCCACCCGGCCATCAGGGCGATCACCCGGGCCTGCAGGTAACCTACCTTGCCTGAGGCGATCACACTGCAGCGGGGCGCCCCCTTTGGCCTGCAGGAAACCAAACCCTGACCGCAGGGGGACCTACCCTGGTTTGCAGGCAACCTACATGGGCTCAAATACCACCCGGCCCCGCGACCAACCCAACCTGCGGGGACGACCTACCCTGACCCAAAGACCTACCCTAAGCTGCAGAATAACCACCCTGACATAAGGTGACCTCCCCTACCGCGGGGCGACCTCCATCCTCAGGATCCTTTGCGGGCCTGCGGGGCAACCACTCTGGCCTGCAGGTGACTACCCTGGCGTGCGGGCGACCTACCCTGCCTCAGGGGACCACCGTGGCCTTGGGGCGCCCACCCGGCCTGCAGGGCGATCTACCCGCCTGCGGGGTGCGTACCCGGCCTGAAGAAGGGAATCCCAGGGCCCCTGCAGACGACCTACACGGGCCTGCGGCGACCTCCCCGGGCCACAAGGCGACTCCCTGGCGCGGGGTGACCTACCGGCCTGCAGGCGCCCTTTTCCGGCCTCGGGGCGACTACCCGGCCGCAGGGGACCTACCATACCGCAAGGACCCCCCGGGCCACAGGGGATCTACCCGGTCTCAGGTAACCACCGGGGCGCGGCGACCTACCCTGCCATGCAGGGCGACCTACCCTGGTCTGCGGGAAAAAACCCCTACCCTGACTGCAGGCGCCTTCCCTGGCCTGCAGGCGACCTACCCTGGATGCGGAGACCTACCTGGCCTGCGGGGTGACCTCCCCTGGCGGACTGCGGCCTACCAAAGCCTGCAGAAGACCTACCCGGCCGCAGAAGACCTCCCTGACCAAAGGGGACCTCCCACCTGCAGGGCGACCTACCCGGGGCCTGCGGATAACCTTGCTGCCTACATACTCGGGCCTCCCGGGGGTGACATACCCTGGCGACAGGGCGACCTACCCTGGCTGGGGGTGACCTACCGGGGCCTGTAGGCACCTACTCGGCCTCAGGGGACGACCTTGGCCTGAAGAGGGAATCCCAGGGCCTGCGGGGCGACTTACCCTGGCCACAAGGCGATCACCCTGCCCTCGGGGTGATCTTTCCTTGGCCTCGGGGCGGCCTACCCGGGCCCCCAAGTGCCCAAACCCTGGCCTGCGGGGCGACCCCGGCCTGCGGGGATCTACCGGGCCTGTAGGTGACCTACCCTGGCCTCGGGGTGACCTACCCTGGCCCCTGCGGGTGACCTCCCCGGGCCCCTGCAGGGGGGGACCTACCTCGCCGCAGGGTGACCTACCCGGCCGCAGGTGCCCTACCCTGGCCGCAGACGACCACCCGGGCCTGGGGGTGACCACCCTGGCCCAGGGTGACCCCCCTGGCCTGCAGGCACCTACCCGGGCCTGCAGAGGGGACCTCCCCGCCTGCAGGGGGGCCTACCCTGGCCTCAGGTTACCTACCCGGGCCTGCAGGGGACCTACCCGGGCCGCAGGGGGACCTACCCGGCCGCGGGGTCCTTTCCCGGCCTGCAGGTGACCTACCCGGCCGCAGGGTGACCTACCCTGGCCTGCGGTGACCTACCCTGGCCTGCAGGGTGACCTACCCTGGCCTCCCGGGTGACCTCCCGGGCCTGCGGGGGGCCCTCCCCTGGCCTGCAGGGTGACCTACCCGGCCTGCGGGGTGCCCTACCCGGGCCTGCGGGGTACCTACCCGGGCCTGCGGGGTGCCCCTACCCTGCCTGCGGGGTACCTACCCTGGCCTCAGGGGACCTACCCTGGCCTGCAGGGTCCACCCTGCCTCGGGGTACCTACCCTGGCCGCGGTGACCTATCCTGGCCTGCGGGGGGGACCTACCCTGGCCCGGGGTACCTACCCTGGCCTGCAGGGTGCCCTTTCCCTGGCCTGCGGGGTACCTACCCTGGCCTGCAGGGTGACCTACCCGCCTTCGGGGTGACCTACCCGGCCTGCAGGGTGACCTACCCGGGCCTGCAGGGTGACCTCCCTGGCCTGAGGGTACCTACCCTGGCCTGGGGGGTGACAAACCCTGGCCTGCAGGGGACCCCCCGGCCTGCAGGTGACCTACCCGGCCGCAGAGTGACCTACCCTGGCCCAGGGACCCACCCGGGCCGCAGGTGAACTACCCTGGCCCAGAGTGACCTACCCTGGCCTGCGGGGTACCTACCCGGGCCCTCGGGGCCCTACCCTGGCCGCGGGGTAACTCCCGGGGCCGCGGGGTACCTACCCTGGCCTGCGGGGTGACCTCCCCGGGCCTGCGGGTGACCTACCCGGCCTGCAGGTGACCTCCTGGCCGCAGGTCCCTACCCGGGCCTGCGGGGTGACCTACCCTGGCCTGCGGGGGACCTACCCTGGCCTGCAGGGCCACCCGCCTGCGATGCCCCACCCTGGCCTGCGGGGTGACCTACCGGGCCCTCAGGGTGAACTACCCTGGCCTGCAGGGTACCTACCCGGCCTGCAGGGACCTCCCGGGCCCTGCAGATGACCTACCCGGCCTCGGGGTGCCCCCACCCTGGCCTCGGGTACCTACCCGGGCCTGCGGGGTGACCTACCCTGGCCGCGGGTGCCCTACCCGGGCCGCAGGTGACCACCCTGGCCTGCAGGGGACCCCCCGGGGCCTTGGGGGGGGGTGACCTACCCGGGCCTGCAGGGACCTACCCTCCTGCAGGTGACCTACCCTGGCCGCGGGGTGACCTACCCGGCCTGAGGGGGGGACACAACAAAATAAATATTTAATGCCTCAACTTCTCGGGAAAATGAGTTTGGAAGACATTTTTCCAGTGGTTAGTGCCTGTTTTTTTGTTTGTTTTTTTTGTCGTGTGGTGTGTTTTTGTTTTTGTTTTATTTGTTTGCCTTTTTTCGTTTTTTTTGCGCGAGGGGTTTTTTTTGTGTTTTTTGCTTGTTTATATTTTATTTTTTTTGTATTTTCATTTGCTTGTGTGTTTTTTTTATTTATTTGGGGTTTTTGTTTATGTGTTTGTCCGCAGTGTGTGTGTGTGCTTTTGGTTTTTACTCCCCATGTTGTGTGTGGAGTGTGTGTGCTTGTTTTGTATGTTAAACTAACAGATTTTTGTTAGGGGAGTCGAGACACAACTCTTGGCCCCGCCCCTTTTACTATTTTGATAAACATCCCTTTTTTCAGGCTTTTTGGTCTTGTCATACTACATTGAAGCTTTTATTAGTTGCCCCCACCACTGCCCATCCCTTTAAAAACCTTCCCGAACTAAAGAAATACTTCCTTCATCCCTGGGGGCCGTGATTTTTTCAGTTTTCATCTGTCCCCTTGACCTGGTTCTTCTAAACATACAACCGTCCAACCCATATCATATTTTTTACATAAACATTCTCCCTGCTTTCCCCAAGGTCGGGGGGCTCAGGTCCTCCCAAGGAAAATTTTTTTTTAAATTCTGGTACAGTCCGTTTCAAACCTTTGAACATTCCGAACTTCTTGACGTGCGTCCCGGGGTGGGGTCCATCGGGGGGGGCACTCGTTTTTGGGGCCTAACAATATAATAAGGTTCGAAGATTGTGCCTTGAATTTTTTCCGAGGGGGGCAGGCTGCCTTCCTGGGTCGTACACATTTTGGTGGTTCTGGGGTCATCTTCTGCTAATGTTGGGTTCTTTCATTCCGGTATTGTCGCTGCATTCCAAAAATATAATTTAAAATTTTTTTTTTTTTTTAAAAAAAAATGTTTTAAATTTAAGTTTTTTTGAAAAGTAATCTAACCCCCAAATTACAATCTAAACAATTTATTCAAAATAACCTAGTCTATTCTAGCCTAACTTATGTAACCCCTTTATCTACCCTAACTTTATCACCCAACTTTATCTACCCTAAATGATCTACCATAAACTTTACTACCCCAACTTTTCACCCCCAAATTGATCTACCCAACTTGACTACCCAAAATTGACTACCCTAACTAGATTACCCTAACGAGACCCTAAATTTATCACCCTAACTTGATCTACCCAACTAGATCTACCCTAACTTGACTACCCAAAATGACTACCCTAACTTATCTACCCTAAATTGATCACCCTAACTTGATCTGCCCCAAGTAAATCAATTTAATTTAACTAAGTTTTAAAGATTATCGAAACTAATTATTACAACTGAAATAACCAATTTAAAATTTTTTTTTTAAATGATTTTTTTTTTAGATATTCCTAAATCAGGATGAAGCAACTACGGTCCACCATTGATATTTTTGCGCCCTCAGCACTCGTATTAATAATTCTTTATTGAATTATCTTCTAAAAAAATAAGAGTATCTTCGGGGCTAAAGATGAATGTTAAATAAAACTAAGTTACTAAAAACAACGACAGAGTTAGAATCTCACTCCATAACACAGGTCAACAATTTTTTGAAGTTTCTACTACTTAAAGGGAAAATTATTAATCTTAAGTATTTTTTATGTCCTAAAACCAAATATCACCTTTAAAAAAACTTTTTGGGAAGTTTTTAAAGATACGAACAGTAATATTTTTATTTTTTATTATAACTAAAATTTTCAGTATGTTTTTTAAATCCGTCTTCCTCTGACTTTGTGCTGCACTTTTAGTGGGTTGAAAAATCATCTTTGTCAATGTCCAAAAAGTCTGCAAGTATTCTTGTCCCCTTTGCCGTAAAATTTTCCCATTGTTTAAATATCTGGGAAAAACCTTTTACCATTTCGTCACTAACTGCCTCACAGTTTGCTGGAAAAAAGCCTAAATGGAGTCCCAAAAAATGACAGTTACATCACGTTCTTGTAAGCCTTTATGGGTTTTTTACCAATTTTTCATATTGCCTTCCCTTTTTTTCCCAGAAATTTCCTTCGCCCCTAACTGAATTTTTTCCAGGCAGCTTTTCCCTCCCCCGAAGGTCTGATTTAAACCCACTTTAAAAAAATATACATTATTCCTTCCTAACCATACAGTTATACAGGACAAACCCTTGAAGATAAACAAAAAAAAAATTAATTAATTTATCATAAATTTTTTGCTAAGCAAGTATTTATATCATTTAGTAGGAAAATAAAAAATACAGTATCCTCACATTTTTCATCAGTTTACCATGAATATATAATTAAAAAGTGTTTGGTAAGAAAAATCGCCGACTTTCTCTCAAAAAATTAACTTGCACTCACAACCCTCTTCTTGACTGCTGAACAATAAAAATGGGCCCTCAAAAGTGGGTGTGTAGAAACACACGCCGTAAGCTTTTTTGGAACCTGTTTTGACACGTAGGTCTAATTGAAAAGTACAGCTAACAAACAATTTAACCGTGATATTCATTTTCATGAGCTAAAAATATTGAAAAAGCACTCTGGTTTCGGAAGCATTTTGGGGCCGGGATAATTAGTATGGATAGGGCGTGTCCTTACACTCAGGCTCACGGCCACCCACGGGGCGAGGGCATCATCTGCTCTGGGGTATGCTACATCACGGTTTTTAGTGAGCCGCAAACCCGACTGAGCGAAGACATAAACTAATTTTTTATGAGGGGGAAAAGAATTGGTAACTCAAACCATCTGTATTTTCCTGCCCAAATACTTTGAAAAGGCGATAAATGACATGCCCTGCCCCTCCCCAGGCCCAAATTTTGGACCCGTGTTTCACAAAAACTGCAAGAACCCCCATCTGTGCTTTTAAAATCCTAAAGAGGGAGCATGGAAACAAAGGGTCGTCCCCCCAGCGCGAAAAAAACAACAAGCCCCCCTCTACAATGGGGCTAAAGCAATAGCAAAGAACTACAGACCCATAGTACAAACCCCCTATCAAAAAATCTTTGGAAAGGGGGCTAAGAAACAAGATCGCCCCCCATCAGTTACACAACCCCGGGGGAACAGGGTTAACAGGTTTCCCTCCTTCTCAACTACTGGACCAAATGAAATCCTAGAAATGTAAAAACAAAAAAAAAAAAAAAAAAACGCGATGGGTATTTTACAGCTTTTTCAAAAGCTTTTGCAATGTGACCATGGTGTAATAGCGCACAAAATTATATAAAGGAAAAAAGGAATAGTTTGGGAAATGGATCTAAACTTCCCAACAAACAAACACAAGAGTAAATAAACATAAAATCGAGGCGGGTACTTTAAAAACCCCGTTCCACAGGGACAGTACTCACTCCCATCCTAATTTTCCTACCATATTGACATAGACAGGGTGTCGCCACAGCACCGTGTCTTCCTTTTCAGATACACCAATCTGCATGACAGTGTCCTCCATTGCAGACATGCAAGATCCAGGACAACACCAATCTTTTAATGGGCCGCAGAAACAATATGAAGCTCAATGATAAGAAATTTCAATTATCCGATATGGACAACGTGAGGAAATTAAAACTGTATTGGAGTATAAAACAAATTCCAACTGCACAAATGACCAAAAAATAATGTAAAAGACCTGGGAGTGATAATGTCAGAGGAGCTCACCTTCAAAGACCACAACATTGTATCAATCGCATCTGCAAGAAAAATGGCAGGATGGATACTAAGAACCTTCAAAACTAGGGATACCAAACCCATGATGACACTCTTCAGGTCGCTTATTCTTTCTAGGCTGGAATATTGCTGCACACTAACAGCACCTTTCAAGGTAGGTGAAACGGCTGCCCTAGAAAATGTACAGAAAACCTTCATGGCACACATAACTGCGATAAAGCACCTCAGTTACTGGGAACACTTAAAGTTCCTCAACCTGTACTCCCTATAACGCAGGAGGTAGAGATACATGATTATGTACACTTGGGAAATCCTAAAGGGATTAGTACCAAACTTCCACACGAAAATAACTCCCTATGAAAGCAAAAGACGGCAGATGATGCAACATTCCCCCAATGAAAAGCAGGGGCGCCACTAGCACGATAAGAGACAACACAATAAGTGTCAGGGGCCCAAGACTGTTCAACTGCCTCCCAGCATACATAAGGGGATTACCAATAGTCCCCTGGCTGTCTTTGTGAAGGCGCTGGACAGGCACCTAAAGTCAGTACCTGACCAGCCGGGCTGTTGTTCGTACGTCGGGTTGCGTGGTTGATCAAGCCCTGATCCACCATGAGGCCTGGTCACAGACCGGGCCGCGTGGGCGTTGACCCCGATACTCTCTCCAGATATACTCCAGATGGCAGAAATGTGGGGTTAGGTGGCTTGTTGAAGGAAAATAGTATCAGCACAGTGAATTTTATCAGAGACGATAATAAATCACAGAGACACTGAGAATTCATATCTTTCGTTGAAGAACCGAATACAGAATTCAATGACGTACCACTTCACTCAAGTAACAGGTGGCTGAGTGCTGGAAAAAATGCTCCAGAATTTCTTTCCTCTTCGGAAAGATATCTTTTGAGTTCTTCAAAGTGAACAGCTGAGCAATACACAGGTGTACCAAACTCAGCTGCAAGATAAAGACTGTCTTTGCTGCCTGGCATTCCTAACAGACATGAAGCTCACTTGAATGTGCTGAATCTGAGCTTACAAGGCAAACAACAAAATATTTCTCAACTAGTTGTCTCAGTAGTAGTAACCAGTTACCAGTAACCAGTGTACCAGTAGATGACTCACTACCAACCGTCTCTGCCTGAGTCACTGTCTGTATTCATATTGTGCTGACCACAGCAGTATTCAAAGACCCCCTCACATATGGGTACTGTGGGCGGCCGGTCAGTCATACGAGAGTGAGCAAGGAGATAGGCAGGCTGTTTGGGCGCTCCCCACATTATCTGTAATTATACGTATACCAGCCTACGTGAGTATTACTTTACCCTATCCACATATCGAACTCCCACATGATAGTTGGGCAAACTGAAGTTTTCCTTAGAAGCTGCATCTATTCAGTGTATGTGTTTAAAAAAGAATGATCTTGTACACTACTTGTCGTGAACTCGTGGCAGATGATATCGAGTCAGACTTTTCATGTTTTGTTTTTTTTCAGAAAATTTGAAATTTTATTTAGTGAGTTTGAGAAAAGACTTCGAGACTTTGAAAAACTGAAACCCAGTCTTCTTTTATTTAACAACCCTAAGGAAGTTAATGTAGAGACACAGTTACCAGAACTTCAGTTTGAACTGTGTGAACAACAGTCTGACCCAATGTCACTTGCTAAGAAAAATGAAGATCAGGAGTTTGTGGAAGTTGGTCTGCCAGGATAGATCTCCCAAGCTGAGAGACTTTGCGCTAAAGCTGCACTCAGTAGTTAGTAGTACATATATATGTAAATGTACGTTTTCTACCATGAAACAAAAACAATCTAAAACCAGAATTCAGATAGAATACGAAACACTGAATGTGTGTCTTCGACTTGCCACTACCAGCATCGGAATCGATATGAAGACTCTGGTAAAAGAAAGGTCTCGATCCAAGATATCTCATTAGAAGGTAAGAATATAAGTAGCATTATAAATTCAGAGCCTTTAAAATAGTTTTTGTTTCTTTATTTTCTTTCTTGGTAAGGCTAGGGAGCCTAGACAGAGGGATCATCCCACAATCACTAACAACAACAGATATAGCCCCACTCCACAAAGGTGGCAATTAACCGATAAAAAAATGAATTATAGCCCGATAGCACTCACGTTCCTTATTATAAAAATCTTTGAAGGGCTTTAAGAAGCAAGATCGCCATCCACTTGGATTCCCAACAACTGCACAACCCAGGGCAACATGGGTTTAGAGCAGGTCGCTCCTGCCTCTCACTAGTACTGGACCACTATGACATGATCTTGTATACACTTGTTGAAGTGCTTCGATAAGTGCGATCATGGTGTAATAGCTATATATATAAAATACATGCTAAATGAATAACTGGAAAAGTTGGCAAATGGATTTTTAACACTCTAACCAAAAGAACACAGAGTTAAGTCAGAGACTGCCACAGTGAAAACCTCTGTTAAATAAGGTACAGTACTCGTCCCCATCCTTTGCCTCGTCCTCATATCTGACATAAACAGAGATGTAAATCATAGCACCGTGTCCTCCTTTGCAGATAGTTCTAGAATTTACATGAGAGTGTCATCCACTGAGGACGCTGTAAGTCTTAAAGCGGATATAAACCAAGTGTTCCTGTGAGCCGCAGGAAACAATATGATGTTCAATGATGACAAATTTTAGTTATTCCGCCATGGAAAACTTAATGAATTAAAAGTTTGAACAGAGAATAAAACAAATTCTAACCAGATAACTGAGCAAAAAACTAATGTGAAAGACTTAAGAGTGATAATGTCAAGGAATATTACCTTCAAAGACCACAATAGTGTCATTATCACAACTGCAGGAAAATGCTCGGATGGAGAATTAAAACCTTCAAATCAAGATGTCAAGCAAATGATGATCCTCTTTAATCCACTTGTTGTCTCTAGGCTGGAATATTACTGTACACTAACACTCCATTTCAAGGCAGATCAAACTGCAGATCTGGAGAATGTACTAAGTATGTTAATATACACCTGGAAACTCCTAGAAGAACTGGTTCCAAATCTGCACACAGAAATCGCTCCCTTTCAAAGAAAAGGACTCAGTGCAACATCTCTCCAAAGACAAGTAAGGATGTCGAGAGAATACACTGAGAGAAAACACAGTAAGTGTCAGGGGCCCATGACTGTTCAACTGCCTTCCAGCATACATAAGGGGGGTTACCAACAGACCCCTGGACAGACACCTAAAGTCACTACCTAACCAGCCGGGCTGTGGTTCGTACGTTGGACTGTATGTGGCCAGTAGAAAACAGTTAGGTTGATCAGGCCCTGATCCACCTCGAGGCCACTGGGACGTTGACCCCAGGAACTCCTTCCAATGTAGACTCCAGGCAGGTAGACCAGCTGAACATGCTGGTTGTTCTCCAAGTCAGTGTACTGTCTCAAGTTAATTCCGGCTTAAACTTAATTTTCAGGTCCATCTCTCTCCCCCTCCCTCCCTCCCTCTTCCCGCCCTCCCTCCCTCCCTCCCTCCCCCCTCTCTCTCTCTTCAGTTATTCTTCTCTCTTCCCCTTCTCACATCTTCATCCAGGTTTTCAAGGATTAGTCTCCATTCATATTAATGAAACTCGCTCTTATTGGTGTGAGTGTGTGTTTGTGTGTGTGTGTGATTGTTTGCGTGTTTGTGTGCGTGTGTGTGTGTGTGTGTGTGTGTGTGTGTGTGTGTGTTGTATGGTGTAGTGTGTTGTTGTGTGTGTGTGTGTGTGTGTGTGTGTGTGTGTGTGTGTGTGTGTGTGTGTGTGTGTGTGTGTGTGTTTGTGTGTGTGTGTGTTTGTGTGTTTGTTTTGTGTGTGTGTGTGTGTGTGTGTGTGTGTGTGTGTTGTGTGTGTGTGTGTGTGTGTGTGTGTGTGTGAGTTGTGTGTGTACTCACCTAGTTGAGGTTGCGGGGGTCGAGTCCGAGCTCCTGGCCCCGCCTCTTCACTGATCGCTACTAGGTCACTCTCCTGAGCCGTGACTTTATCATACCTCTGCTTAAAGCTATGTATGGATCCTGCCTCCACTACATCGCTTCCAAACTATTCCACTTACTGACTACTCTGTGGCTGAAGAAATACTTCCTAAACATCCCTGTGATTCATCTGTGTCTTCAGCTTCCAACTGTGTCCCCTTGTTACTGTGTCCAATCTCTGGAACATCCTGTCTTTGTCCACCTTGTCAATTCCTCTCAGTATTTTGTATGTCGTTATCATGTCCCCCATATCTCTCCTGTCCTCCAGTGTCGTCAGGTTGATTTCCCTTAGCCTCTCCTCGTAGGACATACCTCTTAGCTCTGGGACTAGTCTTGTTGCAAACCTTTGCACTTTCTCTAGTTTCTTCACGTGCTTGGCTAGGTGTGGGTTCCAAACTGGTGCGCATACTCCATTATGGGCCTAACATACACGGTGTACAGGGTCCTGAATGATTCCTTATTAAGATGTCGGAATGCTGTTCTGAGGTTTGCTAGGCGCCCATATGCTGCAGCAGTTATTTGGTTGATGTGCGCTTCAGGAGATGTGCCTGGTGTTATACTCACCCCAAGATCTTTTTCCTTGAGTGAGGTTTGTAGTCTCTGACCCCCTAGACTGTACTCCGTCTGCGGCCTTCTTTGCCCTTCCCCAATCTTCATGACTTTGCACTTGGTGGGATTGAACTCCAGGAGCCATTGCTGGAGCAGGTCTGCAGCCTGTCCAGATCCCTTTGTAGTTCTGCCTGGTCTTCGATCGAGTGAATTCTCTCATCAACTTCACGTCATCTGCAAACAGGGACACCTCAGAGTCTATTCCTTCCGTCATGTCGTTCACAAATACCAGAAACAGCACTGGTCCTAGGACTGACCCCTGCGGGACCCCGCTGGTCACAGGTGCCCACTCTGACACCTCGCCACGTACCATGACTCGCTGCTGTCTTCCTGACAAGTATTCCCTGATCCATTGTAGTGCCTTCCCTGTTATCCTGCTTGGCCTCCAGTTTTTGCACCAATCTCTTGTGTGGAACTGTGTCAAACGCCTTCTTGCAGTCCAGAAAATGCAATCCACCCACCCTCTCTCTCTTGTCTTACTGCTGTCACCATGTCATAGAACTCCAGTAGGTTTGTGACACAGGATTTCCCGTCCCTGAAACCATGTTGGCTGCTGTTGATGAGATCATTCCTTTCTAGGTGTTCACCACTCTTTCTCTGATAATCTTCTCCATGATTTTGCATACTATACATGTCAGTGACACTGGTCTGTAGTTTAATGCTTCATGTCTGTCTCCTTTTTTAAAGATTGGGACTACATTTGCTGTCTTCCATGCCTCAGGCAATCTCCCTGTTTCGATAGATGTATTGAATATTGTTGTTAGGGGTACACATAGCCTTCTGCTCCCTCTCTCAATACCCATGGGGAGATGTTATCTGGCCCATTGCCTTTGAGGTATCTAGCTCACTCAGAAGCCTCTTCACTTCTTCCTCGGTTGTGTGCACTGTGTCCAGCACTTGGTGGTGTGCCCCACCTCTCCGTCTTTCTGGAGTCCCTTCTGTCTCCTCTGTGAACACTTCTTTGAATCTCTTGTTGAGTTCTTCACATACTTCACGGTCATTTCTTGTTGTCTCTCCTCCTTCCTTCCTTAGCCTGATTACCTGGTCCTTGACTGTTGTTTCCTCCTGATGTGGCTGTACAACAGTTTTCGGGTCAGATTTGGCTTTCGCTGCTATGTCATTTTCATATTGTCTTTGGGCCTCCCTTCTTATCTGTGCATATTCGTTTCTGGCTCTACGACTGCTCTCCTTATTCTCCTGGGTCCTTTGCCTTCTATATTTCTTCCATTCCCTAGCACACTTGGTTTTTGCCTCCCTGCACCTTTGGGTAAACCATGGGCTCATCCTGGCTTTTTCATTAATCCTGTTAACCTTGGGTACAAACCTCTCCTCAGCCTCCTTGCATTTTGTTGCTATATATTCCATCATCTCATTAACTGGCTTCCCTGCCAGTTCTCTGTCCCACTGAACCCCGTTCAGGTAGTTCCTCATTCCTGTGTAGTCCCCTTTCTTGTAGTTTGGCTTCATTCGTCCAGGCCTTCCTGCTTCTCCCTCCACTTGTAGCTCTACTGTGTATTCGAAGCTTAAAACCACATGGTCACTGGCCCCAAGGGGTCTTTCATATGTGATGTCCTCGATATCTGCACTACTCAAGGTGAATACTAAGTCCAGCCTTGCTGGTTCATCCTCTCCTCTCTCTCTTGTAGTGTCCCTTACATGAAGTTTTCCAGTACCACCTCCATCATCTTAGCCCTCCATGTATCTTGGCCCCCATGTGGGTCCAAGTTCTCCCAATCGATCTTGTGGTTAAAGTCACCCATGATCAGGAGCTTTGCCCTGCATGCATGAGCTCTTCTGGCCACTCTAGCCAGTGTGTCAACCATCGTGTGTGTTGTATGTGTGTGTGTATGTGTGTGTGTGTGTGTGTGTGTGTGTGTGTGTGTGTGTGTGTGTGTGTGTGTGTGTGTGTGTGTTGTGTGTGTTGTGTGTGTGTGTTGTATGTGTGTGTGTGTGTGTGTGTGTGTGTGTGTGTGTGTGTGTGTGTGTGTGTGTGTGTGAGTTTGTGTGTGTTTGTGTGTGTGTGTGTGTTTGTGTGTGTGTGTGTGTTTGTGTGTGTGTGTGTGTGTGTGTGTGTGTGTGTGTGTGTGTGTGTGTGTGTGTGTGTGTGTGTGTGTGTGTACTCACCTATTTGTGGTTGCAGGGGTCGAGTCTTAGCTCCTGGCCCCGCCTCTTCACCGGTTGCTACTGGGCCCTCTCTCTCCCCGCTCCATGAGCTTTATCAAACCTCGTTCTTAAAACTGTGTATGGTTCCTGCCTCCACTACGTCATTTTCTAGGCTATTCCACTGCCTTACAACTCTATGACTGAAGAAATACTTCCTAATATCTCTCTGACTCATTTGTGTCTTCAACTTCCAATTGTGGCCTCTTGTTTCTGTGTCCCCTCCCTGGAACATCCTGTCTTTGTCCACCTTGTCTATTCCACGCAGTATTTTATATGTCTTTATCATGTCTCCCTGACCCTCCGTCCTCCAGTGTCGTCAGGCCGATTTCCCTTAATCTTTCTTCATAGGACATTCCCCTTAGCTCTGGAACTAACCTTGTCGCAAACCTTTGTACTTTCTCTAGTTTCTTGACGTGCTTTATCAAGTGCGGGTTCCAAACAGGTGCTGCATACTCCAGTATGGGCCTGACATACACGGTGTACAGTGTCTTGAACGATTCCTTACTAAGGTTATCGGAATGCTATTCTCAGGTTTGCCAGGCGCCCATATGCTGCAGCAGTTATCTGGTTTGATGTGTGCTTCGGAGACATGCTCGGTGTTATACTCACCCCAAGATCTTTCTCCTTGAGTGAGGTTTGCAGTCTTTGGCCACCTAGCCTATACTCGGTCTGTGGTCTTCTGTGCCCTTCCCCTATCTTCATGACTTTGCATTTGGCAGGATTAAATTCGAGAAGCCATTTGCTGGACCAGGTGTCCAGTCTGTCCAGGTCTCTTTGAAGTCCTGCCTGGTCCTCATCAGATTTAAATTCTCCTCATTAACTTCACATCATCTGCAAACAGGGACACTTCTGAGTCTAACCCTTCCATCATGTCGTTCACATATACCAAAAATAGCACTGGTCCTAGGACCGACCCTGTGGGACCTCGCTCGTCACAGGTGCCCACTGTGATACATCATTACGTACCATGACTCGTTGTTGTCTCCCTGTCAGGTATTTCTCTGATCCATTGCAGTGCCCTTCCTGTTATATGCGCCTGATGCTCTAGCTTCTGCACTAATCTCTTGTGAGGAACTGTGTCAAAGGCCTTCTTGCAGTCCAAGAAGATGCAATCAACCCACCCCTCTCTTCTCGTGTCTTACTTCTGTTATTTTATCATAAAACATCCAGAAGGTTTGTGACACAGGATTTGCCTTCCATGAATCCGTGCTGGTTGGCATTTATACTCTTGTTCCGTTCCAGGTGCTCCACCACTCTCCTCCTGATAATCTTCTCCATAATTTTGCATACTATACACGTCAATGACACAGGTCTATAGTTTAGTGCCTCTTTTCTGTCTCCTTTTTTAAAAATGGGAACTACATTTGGCGTCTTCCATACCTCAGGTAGTTGCCCAGTTTCCAGGGACGTGTTGAAGATTGTGGTAAGTGGCACGCACAACATATCTGCTCCCTCTCTAAGGACCCACGCGGAGATGTTGTCCGGTCCCATTGCCTTTGAGGTATCGATGTCCCTTAGCAGTTTCTTCACCTCCTCCTCATCTGTATGTATGTCGTCCAACACTTGTTGGTGTATTCCTTGCTGGTGTCCCCATCTGGTCTGTCCCCCCAGAGTCCTTCCTGACTCTACTGTAAATACTTCTTTAAATCTCGTGTTGAGCTCCTCACATACCTCTTGATCGTTTCTTGTGAGTTCTCCACCTTCTTTCCTCAGCCTTATCACCTGGTCCTTGACTGTTGTCTTCCTCCTAATGTGGCTATACAGCAGTTTCGGGTCAGATTTGACTTTCGATGCTATGTCGTTTTCATACTGTCGCTGGCCTCCCTCTTATCTGTGCATACTCGTTTCTGGCTCTTCTACTAATCTCTTGTTTTCCTGGTCCTATGCCTCCTGTAACCTTTTCCATTCTCTGTTGCACTTAGTTTTTGCCTCCCTACACCTTTGGGTAAACCAAAGACTCGTTTTGGTCTTCCTATTATTTCTGTTTTCCTTGGGAACAAAACTTTCCTCTGCCTCCTTGCACTTTGTTGCCACATATTCCATCATCTCGTTTACTGATTTTCCTACCATTTCTCTGTTCCACTGAACCTCCTGCAGGAAGTTTCTCATACGTGTGTAGTCCCCCCTTTTATAGTTTGGCCTGTCCCCTTCAGTTCCTGTTACCTTCTCCACTTGTAACTCTACTATATAATCAAAACTCAGCACCACATGATCGCTAGCTCCAAGGGGCCTCTCGTAAGTGATGTCCTCAATGTCTGAACTGCTCAGGGTGAACACAAGATCCAGTCTTGCTGGCTCATCCTCGTGTCGTGTGTGTGTGTGTATGTGTGTGTGTGTGTGTGTTGTGTGTGTGTGTTGTATGTGTGTGTGTGTGTGTGTGTGTGTGTGTGTGTGTGTGTGTGTGTGTGTGTGTGTGTGTGTGTGTGTGTGTGTGTGTGTTGTATGTGTGTGTGTGTGTGTGTTGTAAGTGTGTGTGTGTGTACTCACCTAGTTGTACTCACCTAGTTGAGGTTGCAGGGGTCGAGTCCAAGCTCCTGGCCCCGCCTCTTCACTGGTCGCTACTAGGTCACTCTCCCTGAACCATGAGCTTTATCGTACCTCTGCTTAAAGCTATGTATGGATCCTGCCTCCACTACATCGCTTCCCAAACTATTCCACTTCCTGACTACTCTGTGGCTGAAGAAATACTTCCTAACATCCCTTTGATTCATCTGTGTCTTCAGCTTCCAACTGTGTCCCCGTGTTGCTGTGTCCAATCTCTGGAACATCCTGTCTTTGTCCACCTTGTCAATTCCTCTCAGTATTTTGTAAGTCGTTATCATGTCCCCCCTATCTCTCCTGTCCTCCAGTGTCTGTGGTGGGTGTGTGTGTGTGTGTGTGTGTGTGTGTGTTGTATGTGTGTGTGTGTGTGTGTTGTAAGTGTGTGTGTGTGTACTCACCTAGTTGTACTAACCTAGTTGAGGTTGCGGGGGTCGAGTGTGTGTGTGTGTGTGTGTGTGTGTGTGTGTGTGTGTGTGTGTGTGTGTGTGTGTGTGTGCGAGTGCCTGGCACTTTATGCAGGTGAGGCACCAATATTATTCATCTCAGTCCTGGTATAATACATGTATTAGCTTCGCTCTTCTCGCTTACCATAAAAAATGTACACCAGCCGCAAGTGTGACCTTTCTTGATCGCCAGACACTGTTTGATCGCCAGATACTGTTTGTTTGATCGCCAGACACTGTTTGATCGCCAGATACTGTTTGTTTGATCGCCAGACACTGATCGCCAGACACTGTTTGATCGCCAGATACTGTTTGTTTGATCGCCAGACACTGATCGCCAGACACTGTTTGATCGCCAGATACTGTTTGTTTGATCGCCAGACACTGATCGCCAGACACTGATCGCCAGATACTGTTTATTTGATCGCCAGACACTGATCGCCAGATACTGTTTGCTTGATCGCCAGACACTGATCGCCAGATACTGTTTGTTTGATCGCCAGACACTGATCGCCAGACACTGTTTGATCGCCAGATACTGTTTGTTTGATCGCCAGACACTGATCGCCAGACACTGATCGCCAGACACTGATCGCCAGACACTGATCGCCAGATACTGTTTGTTTGATCGCCAGACACTGATCGCCAGATACTGTTTGTTTGATCGCCAGACACTGATCGCCAGATACTGTTTGTTTGATCGCCAGACACTGATCGCCAGACACTGATCGCCAGATACTGTTTATTTGATCGCCAGACACTGATCGCCAGACACTGATCGCCAGATACTGTTTATTTGATCGCCAGACACTGATCGCCAGACACTGTTTGTTTGATCGCCAGACACTGATCGCCAGATACTGTTTATTTGATCGCCAGACACTGATCGCCAGATACTGTTTATTTGATCGCCAGACACTGATCGCCAGATACTGTTTATTTGATCGCCAGACACTGATCGCCAGATACTGTTTATTTGATCGCCAGACCTGTTTATTTGATCGCCAGACCTGTTCATTTGATCGCCAGACGCTGTTTATTTGATAGTCAGACACTGTTTATTTGATCGCCAGACCTGTTTATTTGATCGTCAGACACTGTTCATTTGATCGCCAGACACTGTTTATTTGATCGCCAGACCTGTTTATTTGATCGTCAGACACTGTTTATTTGATCGCCAGACCTGTTTATTTGATCACCAGACCTGTTTATTTGATCGCCAGACACTGTTTATTTGATCGCCAGACCTGTTTATTTGATCGTCAGACTCTGTTTATTTGATCGCCAGACTTGTTTATTTGATATCAAGATTTGTCTATTTGATCGCCAGACCTGTTTATTTGATCGCCAGACCTGTTTATTTGATCGCCAGACCTGTTTATTTGATCGCCAGACCTGTTTATTTGATCGCCAGACTTGCTTATTTGATCGCCAGACTTGTTTATTTGATCGCCAGACCTGTTTATTTGATCACCAGACCTGTTTATTTGATCGTCAGACACTGTTCATTTGATCGCCAGACCTGTTTATTTGATCGTCAGACTTTGTTTATTTGATCGCCAGACTCTGTTTATTTGATCGCCAGACACTCTTTCTTTGATCGTCTGTGATAGAAATGCTTCGGTACAATATGGTGGCACTGCTGATGTGCTGCTGGTGCCACAGTCACTGTGGCACTGCTCATGTTGCTTCAAGTAGAGGCACTGGTGCCACAATCACTGCAAACTTTAAAAACCATGTATGATAAATTAATTAAAGAAGAGAGAACATTACCAGCATAACTCCGCCTCCAGATGACCCTCGGAGTGCCACTCAACCTCAATCTTGTCTGGTGGAAACTTGTGAAACAGGGACAGCAGCTAAGACTCGACCCCGCCAACCATATGTAGATGCATACACATACACACACACATACACACACACACACACACACACACACACACACACACACACACACACAACACACAAAACACACACACATACAAAACACACACACACACACACTCACAACACACACACACATACACACACACACACACACACACACACACACACAAACAGTGAAGAGGCGGGGCCAGGAGCTATGACTCGACCCATGCAAGGAGAACCCAGACCCAGGTGGAAGAGCAAACACACCATCCTCCAGAAGCACCCACAGAATGAATCCAACCACAGCAACCCCAATGCAACTAAACAAGCTAAACCAAAACCCACACACTGTACATTCTGCCCCCATCCCCTCACCAGAAACCCCACCCCCACTGTAACCCCCTATATGCCCCTCGCCAGTGCACCTGGTCCCCCAATCCCACCATTCTTCCCAGACCACAGTTTTAGAAAAGAAGTTGAAGGTTTGGTACACGAACGCGGATGAAATGACGAATAAATGTGAGGAGTGGCATGAAAGAATCAAGGGGGTGTCCCCAGTCATCGTAGCACTCACAGAAACAAAGCTCACTGGGACAATAACAGACGCAATCGTCCCACCCAGATGTCAGATCGTGAGGAAAGAAAGAAGGAGCAGAGGGGGAGGAGGGGTTGCACTGCTCATTAAAAACCGATGGGGATAACAGGAAATGAAAGGAATGGACGAGATTGGAGAAAGGGATTACATAGTAGGTACAATTCAGTCTGAGGAACATAAAATACTCATTGCAATGATGTATAAGTCGCCACAGAACTGCAGGAGGCCAAGAGAGGAATATGAAGTGAGCAACAGAATGGTGGTGGACACACTAGCTGAGGTGGCCATAAGAGCTCATTCGAGTAGAGCAAAGTTACTGGTTGTGGGCGATTTCAGCCACAGGGAGATTGATTGGGAAAACTTGGAACCACATGAAGGACCCGAAACATGGAGAGCCAAGATGATGGATGTGGTACTGGAAAACCTCATGTACCAACATGTTTGGGACATTACCAGGGAGAGAGAGGGAAGGATGAACCAGCAAGACTGGAGCTTATGTTCACCCTGAGTAGCTCAGACATTGAGGACATCGCATATGAAAGGCCCCTTGGAGCTAGTGATCATGTGGTTCTGAGCTCTGAATACATCATAGAGCTACAAGTGGAGAGGGTAACAGGAATAAAAAGGGAAAAGCCAAACTATAAAAGGGGAAACTTCACAGGTATGAGGAACTTCCTGCAGGAGGTTCAGCGGAAAAGAGAGTTTGCACGAAAGTCAATAAACGAAATGATGGATTACATAACAACAAAATGCAAGGAGGCAGAGGAAATGTTTGCTACCAAGGGCAACAGAAATAATGGGAAGACCAGAATGAGCCCTTGGTTTACCCAAAGGTGTAGGGAGAAAAAAACTATGTGCAATAGAGAATGGAAAAAGTACAGAGGGCAAAGAACCCAGGAAAATAAAGAGATTAGTCGACGAGCCAGAAACGAATATGCACAGATAAGAAGGAAGGCCTAGCGACAGTACAAAAACAACATAGCATCGAAAGTCAAGGCTGACCCGATACTGCTTTATAGCCACATCAGGAGGAAGACAACAGTCAAGGACCAGGTAATCCGGCTGAGGAAAGAAGGTGGGGAGCTCACAAGAAACGACCAAGAAGTATGTGAGGAGCTCAACATGGGATTTAAGGAAATATTTATAGTGGAGACAGAAGGGACACTGGAAAGACAAAACAAAGGGGTACTCCAACAAGGGATATGTCAACAAGTGTTGGATGAAATACACACAACCGAGGAGGTGAGGAAGCTGCTCTGTGACCTTGATACCTCGAAGGCAGTGCGACCAGTGGGTCCTTAGAGAGGGAGCAGAGACACTGTGTGTGCCACTAACCACAATTTTCAACACATCCACTGAAACTTTGCAACTACCTGAAGTGTGGAAGACGATGTAGTGGAGGCAGGAACCATACATCGTTTTAAGACGAGGTGTGATAAAGCTCATGGAGCGGGGAGAGGGAGGGCTCAGTAGCGGTCAATGAAGAGGCAGGGCCAGGAGCTGAGTCTTGACCCCTGCAACCACAGTTGGGTGAGTACACACACACACACACACACACACACACACACACACAGAGGAGGCAGAAACGAGGCACTAAACTATAGGCCAGTGTCACTGACGAGTATAGTATGCAAAGTCATGGAGATTGTCAGGAGAGTGGTGGAGCACCTGGAACGGAACAAGATTATAAACGACAACCAGCACGGGTTCATGGAAGGCAAATCCTGTGTCACAAACCTACTGGAGTTTTGTGACAAGGTAACTGAAGTAAGACATGAGAGAGAGGGGTGGGTTGATTGCATTTTCCTGGACTGTAGGAAGGTCTTCGACACAGTTCCTAGAGGATAAGGCACGTATAACAGGATGGGTACTACAATGGATCAGAGAATACCTGACATGGAAGCAACAGCGAGTCATGGTACGTGATGAGGTATCAGAGTGGGCGCCTGTGACCAGCGGGGTCCCACAGGGGTCGGTCCTAGGACCAGTGCTATTTTTGGTATATGTGAATGACATGACGGAAAGGATAGACTCAGAAGTGTACCTTTTTGCAGATAATGTGAAGTTAATGAAGAGAATTAAATCAGATGAGGATCATGTAGGACTACAAAGAGACCTGGACGGCAAATGGCTCCTAGAATTTTTCCCCGTCAAATGCAACGTCAAGAAGATCGGGGAGGGGTAAAGAAGATCGCAGACAGAGTATAGAATAGGCGGCCAAAGACTGCAAACCACACTCAAGGAGACAACTCTAGGGGTAAGTATAATACCGAGCACTTCTCCGAAAGCACGCATTAACCAGATAACTACTGCAGCATATGGGCGCCTGGCAAACCTGAGAATAGCGTTCCGATACCTTAGTAAGGAATCTTTCAAGACTGTACTCCGTATATGTCAGGCCCATACTGGAGTACGCAGCACTAGTTTGGAACCCACATCTGGTCAAGCACGTCAAGAAATTAGAGAAAGTGCAAAGGTTTGCGACAAGGTTAGTTCCAGAGCTAAGGGGTATGTCCCACGAAGAAAGGTTAAGGGAAATCGGCCTGACGACACTGGAGGACAGGAGAGTCAGGGGAGACATGATAATGGCATGAAAAATACTGCGTGGGATAGATAAAGTGGACAGAGACAGGATGTTCCAGAGAGGGGACAGAAACAAGAGGTCACAATTGGAAGTTGAATACTCAGATGTGTGAAAGGGATGTTAAGAAGTATTTCTTCAGCCATAGAGTTGTTAGGAAGTGGAAAAGTCTGGCAAGTGATGTAGTGGAGGCAGGAACCATCCATAGTTTCAAGACGAGGTATGATAAATCTCATGGAGCGGGGAGAGAGAGGACGCAGTCGCGGTCAGTGAAGTCACACACACAGAACACACGCGCACACACACACACGCACACACACACACACACACACACACACACACACACACACACACACACTCACACACACACACACACAACATGCACACACACACACACACACACACACACACACACACACACACACACACACACACACACACACACACACACACACACACAAACGCACAACACACACAGCCTAGAAAATGACGTAGTGGAGGCAGGAACCAACACAGTTTTAAGACGAGGTTTGATAAGCTCATGGAGCGGGAGGAGAGAGAGGGCCTAGTAGCAACCGGTTGAAGAGGCGGGGCAGGAGCTAGGACTCGACCCCTGCAACCACAAATAGGTGAGTACAAATAGGTGAGTACACACACACACATCACACACACACACACACACACACACCACACACACACACACACACACACACACACACAAACACAACACACACACACACACACACCACACACACACAACACACCAACACACACCACACACACCACACCACAACACACACACAACACACACACACACACACACATATTCTTGGACTGCAAGAAGGCGTTTGACACAGTTCCACACAAGAGATTGGTGCAAAAACTGGAGGACCAACGGGGTAACAGGGAAGGCATACAAGGGAAAGGGAAAATACTTGTCAGGAAGACAGCAGCGAGTCATGGTCGTGGCGAGGTGTCAGAGTGGGCACTTGGGACCCGGGGCCCCCACGGGGGTCAGTCCTACCCCGGCTTTTTTCTGGTTATTTGTAAACGAATGACGGAAGGAATAGATTTGAGGTGTCCCTGATTGCAGATGACGTGAATTTGATGGAAGAATTCACTGTCAAGCCAGGCAGAACTACAAAGGGGGATTGGACGGGCTGAGCCCTGCTCCAGCAATTTGGCTCCTGGATTTCAATCCCACCAATAAAAGTCATGAAGTTGGGGGGAAGGGCAAAGAGACCACGACGGAGTAAGTTAGGGGGCCAGAGACTACAAACCTCACTCAAGGAAAAAGACCTTGGGGTATTTATAACACCGGACATCTCTAAACGACATCCCCCAAATAACTGCTGCAGCATAGGGCCCCTGAAAACCCTCAGAACACTTTCTGACTCTTAAAAAGGGAATCGTTCAGGACCTGTCACCGTGTACGTTGGGCCCATATTGGAGTATGGGGGCACCAGTTTGGAACCCATCCTACCCCAAGCATTAAAAAAACTAGAAAAGTGAAAAGGTTTGCGACAAGGTGTTCCAGAGCAAAGGGGTTGTCCTACAAGAAAGGTTAAAGGGAAAATGGCCTACGACATGGGGGACAGGAGAGTCGGGGAGCATGATAATGGCATGAAAAATACTGCGGGGGGATAGATAAAGTGGCAGAGCGGATGTTAGAGAGGGGACGAAACAAGAGTCAAAATTTGGGAAAGTTGAATACTCAGATGTGTGAAAGGGATGTTAAGAATATTTCTTCGCCATAGAGTTGTTGGAAGGGGAAAAAAGTCTGGCAAGTGAGTGTTGAGGCAGGAAACCATCCATAGTTTCAAACGAGGTTTGAAAAATCTCATGGAGCGGGGAGGAGAGGACGCAGCCGGTCAGGGAAGTCACCACACAGAACCCCGCGCACACAACAAACGCCCCAACACACACACACACACACACCACACACACACCTCACACAAAAATGCAAGGAGGCAGAGGAAAGTTTTGTTCCAAGGGAAACAAAATAATAGGAAGACCAAAAAAGAGCCCTTGGTTTCCCCGAAGGTGTAGGGGGCAAAAGCGTGAAACAGAGAATGGAAAAGGTACAGGAGGCATAGGCCCCGGGAAAAAAAAGGAGATTATAAAGAGCGAAACGAGTATCCCCAGATAAGGAGGGAGGCCCAAGACAGTATAAAAACACATAGAATCAAAAGTAAAAATCTGCCCCAAATGCTTATAGCCACATTGGGAAGAAGACAAACAGCAAGACCAGGTAAAAGGCTGGGGAAAGAAGGGGAGAACCCCAAAAGAAACGATCAAGAGGTATGTGGGAGCTAACACGAGATTTAAGGGAAAGTTTTACGTAGAGACAGGAAGGATTGGGGGGACAGACCAGATGGGGACACCAAAAAGGAATCCCAAAAAAGTGTTGGACGACATACAACAGATGGGAAGGTGAAGAAAACTGCAAAGGGGCATCGATACCTCAAAGGCAATGGGCCCGGACAAACATCTCTCCAGGGCCCTTTAGAGAGGGAGCGATATGTTGTGGCGTACCATTTCCCAAAATTTAAACAACCCCTGGAAACGGGGCAACTCCCTGAGGTATGGAAGACAGAAAAGAAGTTCCCTTTTAAAAAAAGGGACAAAAAAGAGGCATAAAACATAGACCTTGTCATTGACGTGTATAGTATGCAAAATTATGGAAAAGATTATAGGAGGAGGTGGTGGACCCCGGGAACGGAACAGGGTAAAAATGCCAACCAGCAGGATTACGGAAGGCAATCCTGTGTCACAAACCCTTCTGGAGTTTTATGATAAAATAACAGAAGTAAGACAAGGAGAGGGGGGGGGTTTTGGCATTTCTTGGACTGCAAAAAGGCCTTTGACCATTTTCCTCACAAGGATTAGTGCGAAGTGAGCACGGGCGCATAAAACAGGAAGGGCACTGCAATGGATCAGGGGAAAACCCTGACAGGGAGGCAACAACGAGTCATGGTACGTAATGATGTATCACAGTGGGAAAGTGACGAGGGGGGGCCCCAAGGGGTCGGTCTAGGGCCCAGTCTTTTTTTGGTATATGTGAACGACATGAGGGAAGGGTTAGACCAAAGTGTCCTGTTTGCAGATGATGTGAATTTAATGAGGAGAATTAAATTGATGAGGCCAGGCAGGACTTCAAAGAGAACTACAGACTGGACCCCTGGTCAGCAAATGGTTCTCGAATTTAACCCTGCCAATGCAAAGTCAGAAATAGGGAAGGGGCCAAAGACCACAGAAAAGGTATAGGCTGGTGGCCCAAAGACGCAAACCCAACAAGGAGAAAAATTTTTGGGGTGAGTAAAAACACCGAGATGTCCCCGGAGCACACATAATCAGAAAACGTGCAGCATATGGGGGGCCTGGCAAACCTGAGAACAGCATTCCGACCCCTTAGAAAGGGAAAATCTTTCGACACTGTACACCGGTTGTCACCCATACTGGGTTGCAGCACCTTTTTTGGAACCCGCACTTGAAAACACGTCA
Organism: Cherax quadricarinatus; assembly: GCF_026875155.1. Lineage (NCBI taxonomy): Eukaryota > Metazoa > Arthropoda > Malacostraca > Decapoda > Parastacidae > Cherax > Cherax quadricarinatus. Next base: position 49,294,793 of record NC_069407.1, on the reverse strand, counting down.
AGAACTAGGAAAGTACAAAGGGTTTTCAAAAGGTTAGTTCCAGAGTAAGGGAAGGGCCTATGAAAAAAGATTAAGGGAAATCGGCCTAGATCTGGAGGGGCAGGGGGAGGGGAGACATTAAAAACTTTAAAAACCGGGGGTAGAAAGGTGGCAAGGGAAGGGGCCAGGGAAAAAGGCACAGAAAAGAGGCCCCCCAAAAAGAAGTTTTTAAGGGAAAAAAGTCAAAAGTTTTGAGGGGAATACTTATAAGGTTTTAGGGGGGTGGAAACCTTTAAAAAAAATTTTTGGAGGGGAAATAAAGTTAAAAAGGGGGTTTAAAAGTCAAGGAACGGGAGAGGGGGGCTAGACAACCCTGAAACCCAGGAGCAGGGTGATCAACCCCAAAAAAAACAAAATTGGGAGTTTAAAACAAACAAAAAAGGAAGTTTAGCAAATGACAGGGTGTAGGAAATATTTCTTTAGCATAATTTTAAGGCATTTTAATAGCCAGGCGGGGAGGAGGGCCATACACCTTTTTTGACGGGGAAAATAGGGCGGGGGGAAAAAAGGGAGTACAAAGGTGAGGGCCCAACTAAAACCACCCCCAAAACAAATGGACATTAATAACACACACACAAACACAACACACACACCAACACACTCACACACACACCCCCACCACACACACAACCCACACAACACACCCCACCACACACAAAGCCAACCCAAAAACAAACCCCCCACAAACAAACCCACCAATTTTGGAGCGAAGGGGTTTGAAAGCCCCAAAAAGGTTGGTGAAAAATGGAGGGGTGCGGGTCGGGAAGGAAAATGGGTAGGGAAAAAGAAAGGAGGATATGGAGGGGGGGGGTAGGGGGACCGTAAGGGGGAAGGGGCAAACCCCGGGGTTTCGGATTTTTGAAGGCATGAGGGGGGAATGTCGGGGGGTGATTGGTGGGAAAGGGGAAAACAGAGAAAAAAAGGGGGGCCACGGGGCGGGGGGGGGGGCCCCCCGTTGGGCCCCGGGTTAAAAAAAGGCAATCAGGAAAATTGGGGGGGGGCAAAAAAAAAAACCCCCGGGGGACGTTGGGGGCCGGAGATACAAACCCCTGGAAAAAAGAGGGGTAGAAAACCCGGGAAAAAAGCGAAAACAAAAAAGGAGGGGGGGCCGAAACCAGGAGAATTTAAAAGGTGGGATGTTCACCTTGGGGGAGGCCCCGGGGGAGCGGACCCGGGAATTAGAGGATGGGGGAAAAAAACGAGAAAAAGGAAAAAGGGAAAAGGAGAGTTGGGAGTAGAGGGGAGGTTGGGAAATAAAGACCACAGGGGCGGGGGGGGGGGGGGAAAAAAGGGAAAAAAATTTGGGGAAGGACGGTGGAAAAGCAGGGGTTAGGTTGGGGGGGGCGGGGGGCAGGGGGTTGAAGAAAGAGCCGGGTTTGGGGGAAATTTTTTGACAAGAGCCTGTGGAAAATTGGGGAAGGGGGAGGAAAGGGAAAAATAGTTCGAGAGGTTGTTTAGGGGGGAGGGGGGGACCCCAGGGGGGGGAAGCCCCCAAAAACCCGAAACAAAAAAAAACCCCAAAAAACCAAAAAAAAAAAAAACCCCCCCCCAAATACAAAAAACCCAAAATGAAAAAAAAAAAACCCCCCCAAAACCCCCCAAACAAAACCCAAACCCTAAACCCCCCCCCAAAAAAAATTTCAAAACCCCCCCAAAACCCCCCCCCCAAACCCCCCCCCCCCAAAAAACCCAAACCCCACTTGGAAAGAAAGGGGGGAAAGCACCAAGGATTTGGGGCAAAATGGGTGGAAAAAGGGGGGAAAGGGAAGGTCTGGTTTAAAACTTTTCAAAAACCCTTTAGGGGGTTTCTTTAAAAAAATTAAAAAAAAATTTAAAACCTTTTTATTTTAACCAAAAAAAAAAATAAAAAAGGGGTTTTTGAAAACTAAATTAAAAAGAACAACCCCAAGACCAGGGCCCCCAAAAGGGGGTTGGGCGGTAGCCCGAAATTTCCCCGGAGCAACCCACCAAGTGAAACTGAGATTGGGAAAGGCCCAAAAAAACCCCCAAGGGACATCTAAAGGGGAAGGGGAAAAAACCCACCGGAAAAAAGTCTTGGGGGAGAAACACCCAACTCCTAAGGAAAAAATTGCTGAGAAACCCAGAAAATCAAAAGCCACATCAAAAAAATCGCAGGGCCCCTACACCTGACGTTTGGATATTTATAGGGCCCCTTGGGCCCACTTACCGTGTTTAAAAAAAAGAGAAAAAGGGAAAGGGGTTTAACCCCTACCCCGAGTAAAGGACCCAGGAAAGGAAGGGGGAAAAAAAAAATGCCCCCAAATGGGGGACAGGAGAGTAGGGGATGCAGGAACCATCCATAGTTTCAAGACGAGGCTATGATTAAATCTCATGGAGCGGGGAGAGAGAGGACGCAGTCGCTGTCAGTGAAGTCACACACACAGAACACACGCAACACACACACACACACACACACAAACTCCCCACACACACACACACACACACACACACACACACACACACACACAATCACACACAATCACAACACAACAGCATGCACACACACACCACAACCCCCCCCCCCCCCCCCCCCCCCCCACACACACACACACACACACACACACACACACCACAACACACTACACACCACAACAACACACATCACTCACACACAAACACAACACCACACACACACACACACACACACACACACACACCACACACACACACACACCACACACCACACACCAATATTCTTGGGACTGCAGAAGGCGTTTTGACACAGTTTCACACAAAGAGATTGGTGCAAAAAACTGGTGGACCAAGCAGGGATAACAGGGAAGGCACTACAATGTCAGGGAAAAAATTACTTGTCAGGAAGACAGCAGCGTGTCAGTACGTGGCGAGGTGTCAGAGTGGGCACCATGTGACCGCGGGGTCCAACAGGGGTCAGTCCTACCAACCAGTTTGCTGTTTTTGGTTTTGTGAACGACTACGGAAAGGGGAATAGGTCGGAGGTGTCCAGTGTTTGCAGATGACGTGAATGTTGATGAGAAGAATTCACTCGATCGAAGACAGGCGAACTACAAAGGGATCTGGACAGGCTGCAGACCTTGCTCCGGCAATTGGCTCCTGGAGTTCAATCCCACAAGTGCAAAGTCATGAAAGATTGGGGAAGGGCAAAGAGGACCACAAGACGGAGTACAGTCTAGGGGTGCCAGAGGACTACAACCTCACTCAAGGAAAAAGATCTTGGGGTGAGTATAAAAACCGGGGACATCTCCTAAAGCGCACATCAACCAAAACTAACTGCTGCAGCATATGGGCGCCTAGCAAACCTCAGAAACAGCATTCTGACATCTTAATAAGGATCGTTCAGGGACCCTGTACACCGTTGTACGTTAGGCCCCTATTGGAGTATGTGGCACCAGTTTGGAACCCACTCCTAGCCAAGCATGTAAAAGAAACTTAGTGGAAAGTGCAAAGGTTTGCAACAAGTCTAGTCCCAGAGCTAGAGGTTTGTCCCTACGAGAAGAGGTTAAGGAAATCAACCTGACCACACTGGAGGACAGGAGAAGATAGGGGGGACATGATAAGGACATACAAAATACTGAGAAGAATTGACAAGGTGGACAAAGACAGGATGTTCCAGAGATTGGACACAGTAACAAGGGGACACAGTTGGAAGTTGAAGACACAGATGAATCACAGGGATGTTAGGAAGTATTTCTTCAGCCACAGAGTAGTCAGGAAGTGGAATAGTTTGGGAAGCGGATGTAGTGGAGGCAGGAACCATCCATAGTTTCAAGACGAGGTATGATAAATCTCATGGAGCGGGGAGAGAGAGGACGCAGTCGCGGTCAGTGAAGTCACACACACAGAACACACGCACACACACACACACACACACACACACACACACACACACACACCCACTGTTGCAACCCCTGAATGGGTTACAATGATCATTATGTAATATGTAGTGATATTACCTTTTCATTTAATTTTATATTGCTTATATTTGCGATAATAGCTAAATCGTAAATGTATGTCTTTATATTATTATTTGACTGTTATATTGTTATTTAGCTTATGTTGTTAGGATGTATATAAAATGGGCTTCAGTAGGCTTGATTGTCAACTACTGTAATTATCGCTGTCGCTCGTTATACTGCCGGCTTCTGAGCTGCAGTATGTCACGTAGCTATCACGTGATCGAGGGGGGGGTTGGGGGTGTCCTCACCTCTCGTGAAATTGTCAGTCTGCTAGAGACTGCTTGCTGGTGGGACAGCTTGTCTGTCTGACAGTCTGCTGGAGACTCGCTTGGTGGTTGGACAGATTGTCTGTCTCTTATTCTTGTTAGTTTCTGTAGACTTTGTTCAACTGGACATTGTAAAGACTTAGTGATTTTCGACGTTGTGTACTGAGGTTGTGTGGTCGCTTAGAACTCTGAAACTATCTCAGGTCCTTAGCTTAGCTATGTTCTGACCTAATTTTGTACTGGTTTCTGTGCATTGTCACAGTCGAGTTTTCCCTATTGCTGAGCGAAGATTCAGTATTATGGAGTTTTGTAACTTGTGGAGGATTGCTGATGCGTCCCCTACTTAGTGTTATATTATTTCCACAGTTCCTGATTCGTATCGCAGTTCGCATTGATATTGGGGGGCATTTTGCTATTGGGCTTAGCATTCTTTGTTGTTCAAGCAGACTGTTAGGGGTGGCAGTCGGTCAAGAGTTAGTTTATTTAAAGGACTTTGTCAGTCACTTGTTAAGTCTTATTCGAGTCTTGAGACATAGCTAACTACTTTTAAGAGCACTTACACGCATACTCACACTACTTGGCATATTTGTATATCTTATTAAATGTTATTGTACCTGACGGTACTTAAGAATATAAATGTGATATGTGCCTTTCAGCACAATATATTGAACTCGCGAGATAGAGATTGATTTTAATTTTGATTGCCTGTAATAATTTAATTGATAATTACCTCTAGACAACTTACTACTTAATAAATTTATTTAAATTTTAATTTTCTCTAGTTAGTAACCTACCAGTGTTAATCCTAATACACTATTTGAATATACAGAATTCTTATGGATAATTTGGACAAGGATATGACTACTTGTTACGAAAAACCCCAGTAAGTACAAGTACAGGCTCGATGCTAGTAGGGGCTGTCCTTTTAGTATTCACTTGGATATCTCTAAGCTTTTTGAATTCTCGTTATTTTGTAACAAATGGGGCCTGACCGGGAGGCTCTTGATCCAAGGTGTTGGAGAATTGTCCAGTTTGAATACTAGTACTTCTATGATCAAACACTTGAGTACTTTCCTAATCTGAAAGACTTTGAGTGTCAGTCTTGTACATCATACCAGGTGGATGTATGTACTTGACCTGAGTCTCTTGATCCAAGGGATGGAAATACTGTTTATGAGTTCTAGCTCTAGAATCCAACACTAAAATTCATATTAGGATTATAGTTTCCCATAATCCACTCTCTCGTAGTACATTATTTTCGTGATGTATGCCAAAGTGAAACAGGGGTAATTGATACTCTGACTTTGTCTGAGTTAAGTACATTAAAACTTCAGGACGGTTGGCAAGTAGCAAGTATCTCGGTGTGACGTAATAACAGGAATAACCCGCGCTGAAAACTGTCAGAGCGTTAATTAAAGATATATTGTTTCCTGCTACGTACAGAGATGTTGATTATGCATTCAGATTCAGAAAGATCTAGTGTCACAATTGGGAAGTATTGACTCTATTTGATGAAGATGACAAGAGCACATAGAGCAGAGCGAGCCCTAGTGTTCTGAGCCTAGTGTAGCTCAGTTCCTCGCTCGCTCCTTCCTTACTGACACTGTTAGTACAGGAGTATAGTGGTAATAGGACACAGCCTAATACTCGTAACAGTGTATACTACACCTGTATTTACTTATCCTAGACCAGACTAGACTCTCTTGGAGGACGGGCTGTGACCAAGGTCCGACCTAAAGGACCGTTCCAGACATGTTAATTTCCCTACTCCTCCATTACCCCACTGGTCCTATCTCTCAGGAAACAGTTTGAGAGGTTGGTACGCCTCATTATGTTGCAGATTGCACAAATAGAGGCACAAAGGAGCATATGAACGAAGAACATTTCAAGAGAGAAACCTATTTTATTTCCTCTCAGCGCAATTCATAGAGCAATGTCAAAGAAACAACACAATCCTTGTCTCCTGTTGAGTGAGTGGGATGACAATGATTTGGGCTTGAGTATGTTGTTTTTTTTTTAGTGACGCTCTGCGCCCAGGATCATTAACACTGACTTCCCTCCGGTCATCAACTAGTCAGGACACAACTGACGTTTAATTTCTAACTCATGATTGTTTTATCAAGCGATTCAGTTTGTGATCAGTCATTGAGAAAGACTGCGAGACATAGCAGTTACTGAGAGTGAAGCAAAGGAATCTCGATAATTGTGGGATGGGGGGGGTACTATTATAGTAAACGGTTTGTTGTTGTACTGATGGAGAAAAAAACATGTAAGGTTGGTCAGCTGATAGTGTTTCACGAGTCAAGCTCTCGCTGTGTTACCAGTTAAATTTCGTGAAACAAGCCATTGATTTTGTACTCACAATAGTCCCCATAGGAGGGACATTTGGGTGTCAGGAAGACACTCGGTAACTGGGCCAAAAAACATTTTACATTGGCCAAAGATGAAGGAAAGGAAAAGTAGTGTTCATAGTGCGACCGTTGCCACGTGTGCAAGTGACAGGGCAAGCCAGCACAAACACCTCCACCTGCAGCCTTCTATTCCTATCACCGTGCATGGTGAACCATTCTCAGTCTTATTATTGATTGTGTTGGGTTCCTTTGCCTAGAACCAAACTAGGAAAAACCAATACTTATTTACTATTATGACGCAATGCATGCAAACGTATCCCGAAGCTATTCCATATGAGGAAAAATTAAAAAGCTCGTGCTATTGTGAGAGCTCCTGATGAAATTTTCTCCCAGTTGGATGCCACGAGAGATACAATCAGATCGAGATCTAATTTCACTTCTAAGATCTTTCGAGAAGCATTATACACCTAGGAATAAAGTCTGCTACTTTCAACCAGTTTATCATCCACAGTCACAAGGGGCTCTAGAGAGATTTCATCAGGACAATGAAGTCCATGATGAGATGCTTATTGTGAAACATTTTTCTAGAGACTGGGATGAGGGTATACCTTTTCTTCTGTTCGCTATGGAGAGAAGTGGAGCAAGAAGTTCGGATTTTAGTCCGTTTGAACTAATATTCGGACATCAAGTGCGTTGGTCCTCTTGCATGTTGAAAGACGTTGTGGACAAGGAAAATCAAAATCCATCATTGAGAACATTCACCTGCATTAATGCAGGCAACATTTAACAGCCGCTAGAGAGCTAGCTTCGAAAACTAGTTTCAGCCCAAGCTAGAATGAAGGCAACATTTTGACAGCGCTTGCTGTCTCTCGTTCTTTTAAAGCAGGAGATAAGGTGATGGCTCGGAAAATTAGTACCAGGTCAGCTCTACAAGCCAGTATGATGGTCCCCTGGAGTAGTGAATGAAAAAGCTCTTAGCGACGTAATTATTTGGTACGTACGCCTGGGGAAAAAGAAATCTAATCATGTGTACCATGTTAACCAGCTTTTAAGGCATACTTACGCTAGTCCTCTACCTACTTATTCTATTCTTCCTAGGGACAGAGGAAGAAAACGTCAGTCTACCTGACATCTCTAGAGGGATATAGAGGTGCGTTAGAATAATTCTGTGACTCTACAGTCACTAGACGATTTTTGTAACCTTGGGATTGATCAAAGCTGGTGATGTTAAAAACTGGATTTTGCATTTCCCTGAATTGTACGTGATGTTCCTAAACGTTGTACTCTGGGTGTAATGACGTTGATGTACAGGGAGCATCACCCATTAAGCAATCACAATAGGATGAGTCCAACAAAAGCATAAGCATTGAGAGAAATGGGGGGCAAGGGGGGAACAAAAAATAATAATTCGGTTGATTTTCTGTTATCTCACGGACTTATTTGAACGCATAAAAGTCCATGGGCATCTCCTGTATTTCGTGCCTAAACCTGACGGTAGTTTCAGGATGTGCACTGATTACAGGAAAGTGAACTTGTCACCTTGCCTGATGGTTATCCTCTACCCTCGTATTGAACGACCTTATGACAGTGTGCAGGAGCCCAGTTTGTCAGCCGTTAGGATCTCTTACGAGGCTATTATCAAGTCCCGCTTACTGAACGTGCTCAAGTAAATATCTGCTTTTACTGTTCAGATGGATTGTTTAATACCTCGTCACCCCCTTCGCCTATGTAATGCGGCTTCTTCATTCCAGCGTTATAATGAACGAGTTGACCAACAACCCCTTAGAGGAGACTAGAAGCTACCTTGGACGACTTAGTGGTGTACAGTGACGAGTGGGACAGCACTTGACGGTCTCAGAGCATTGTTCTGAGAGACTGGCGCCACTACAAACTTCACTGTTACTTAGCCAAATGTAGTTTTGGTCAAGCCAAGATTACCTATCTAGGCTTTTGTATCGGCCCAAGGTGAGGTTCCCCTATTGAGGCAAAGGGTTCGTGCAATTTCTGAATTTCCGGGCCCGGGATGGGAAAAGGGATACAGAGTTTCCCCTGGTATGGCAGGATTTTTATCGCAGGTTCTGTCCAAACTTTTTCAGTTTGCAGCTCCTTTTATGAGTACTAGTAGCAAAGTTCAGTTCACGGTAGAGATTTGTTCGACTCGTTAAAAAAAGGTTGAAACGTTTCCCTTCCTCGCTCCTTGTTAAGAGTCCAAATTTCTTCTTCCCTTTTTACAAAAATGCGAGTGGTTATGCAGGGTGCTGTCTGCTCCAACAGTCAACATCCACTAAATTCCCTCCTATTTACTTTTCATTTTAAGCTTAAACGAAACCAGAAAAATATCCCATATTGAAAAGGGTCTAGCTCTTGGGGTGTCTTGGGAACATTTTGGGTATTTGGGCACTTCCTTTTTTAAAAATTAACGTTTTTTGACCACAATCCACTCACTTTTTTTAAACATGAAAAGAAAAATGCTAATCATGGTGGGCCTCAGAATCCAACCTTATTCATTAGTAAAAACACATAAGTGGTTTATTGGTAATGTAAAAAGCTGACCCTGTCTCGTCCTTAAAATTATCAGTTACATTTTAAAATTTAAAGTAATTTTTTCCCCAAAAACCTTTTGTTATTCTATGTCAATTCAGTAAAGTAACTTAATCCCCCCACCCATATTTAAATATTTACTCTGTCATGCTAATTTATTATATTTATAATTCACTAATGTTGTGTGAGGGGGAGACAAGCTGAGTTTTAGTGAGTAGTGTGGGGGGTGATTTACGGTGACGCAACACTGTCCTGCGCAGACCCCCCCCTCACTACACACCTTAAGCTGTTTTCATACTCAGATGTTTACGCCCCCACATTCCCCCAAACCACTCTAAGATGGAAAGCAGTCCCCCTACAATATCGAGCCCCAGTGCCCTCCTTGTCAGCCTATCCTTCTTACCGAAGTCAAACCACGAGTATGAAGAGATACGATACGGAGGCCCATATCCTAGTGACGGGCCCTGTGAAATTGAGAAGGGGCTTGGCACAAGAGAGTCTTTAAAATTTATTTGATAATAATATTGATATGAGTAACCAGAAATAATGTGAAAAAGAAATTAATGCAACTCCTAGTGCGATCCCTCTGTCGTGTTTGGGGGGGGGTGTTGCAACCCCTGGAATGGTTACAATGATTATATGTATATATAATGTATATTACCTTTACATTTAATTTTATATTGCTTATATTTGCGATAATAGCTAAATCGTAAATTATGACCTTTTATATTATTATTTGACTGATCTATTGTTATTTGACTTATGTTTGTTAAGGATGTTTATAAAATGTGCCCAGTTGTCTTGATTGTCAAACTACTGTTAATTACGTTGTCCCGCTCGTTATACTGCCCACGGCTTCTGAGCTGCAGTTTCCACGTAGCTATCACGGATCGAGGGGGGGGTGTCCCCCACCTCGTGTGAAGTATTCAGTCTGCTGAGACTCGCTTGGTGGTTGGACAGATTGTCTGTCTCATTATTCCTTGTTAGTTCTGTAGAAACTCTGTTCTCAAACATTGTAAAGACTTAGTGAATTTCGGACGTTGTACTGAGGTTTGTGTGTCACTAGACACTCTTAACATCTCAGTCCCTTAGCTATAATTCTGACCTAATTTTGTACTGGTTCCTGTGTATTGTCCACAAGTCACAGTTTTCCTATCTGAACATAGATTCAGTTTATGGGAGTTTTGTAACTTGTGAGGATCTGCAGAATGTCCCTACTTATGCGTTATATTAATTCCCAGTTCCTGAATCTGTGTCGCAGTAGCTTGATATTGCATTGCTATTGGGCTTAGCATTCTTTGTTGTTCAAGCAGACTGTTCGGGTTACCAGTCGGTCAAGAAGTTAGTTTATTTGAGGACTTTGTCAGTCACTTGTTTAAGTCTTATTCGAGTCTTGAGACATAGCTAACTACTTAAGAGCACTTACATGCATACACACACTTGTACATATTTGTAATATCTTATTAAATGTTAATGTACCTGACGGTACTTAAGAATTATAAATGTGATATGTGCTTTCAGCACAATAATATTGAACTCGAGAGATTGATTTTATTTTGATTGCTGTAATTAATTTAATTTGATAATATACCTCTAGACAACTTATAGACTTAATAAATTTATTAAATTTTAATTTCTCTAGTTAGTAGCCTACCAGTTGTAATCCTAAAGCACTATTGAACCATACTGAATTTTAATGGATAATTGGAAAAGGATACTGACTACTTGTTACGAAAACCCAGTAACAGGCTGGATGCTAGAAGGGCAGTCCTTTCTAGTATTCACTGGAGATCTCTAAGCTTTTAGAATCGCGTTTTTTGTAACATTTCACTCTTTCTCTCTCTCTCCCTCTCTCTCTTCCTCTCTTACTCTCTCTTTTCCTCTTCTCTCTCTTTCCTTTTCACTCCCCCCTCTCTCTTACCTTTTCCCTCTCTCACTTTCTCCCCCTTTTTCCCTTCTTTTCCCCTCCTTCTAGGCTCCCCTTCTCTCTCTCCCTATCTCTCACTCTCTCCCCCTTTTTCTTTTTCTCTTTCTCTCTTTCATAAAAAAAAAATGGTTGGGACTCGCAGGAATCAGGGATCAGATGACAATGGTACTGGTAGGGAGGAATGGATGGAGGAACAGTGGAAAAGGATAGAGCAAGAATGGGAGAGAAAATTAGGAGAGCTTTCTGAAAAAATGGAGAAAGAGCTCTCTGTGAAATGGGAAAAGAGGTTGGAGAAGGAGACGAAGAATTGGGAGTCACAAGTCGAAACTGCAGTAGCCAGGGTAAAGGTCCTAGAATTTGAGGTAAACAGGCTGAAGCAAGTCTCAGGGGTAGTGACCAGAGAAGACACACCATACGATGATGAGAGGCTGAACAGGAAGGAAGGAGATATGAATTATGCTAAGGTCATATCAGCCTGCAAAGGAGGGCCAGTGAGTGGAAGGGAAGAGCAGATGGGTGCAGATGGAGAGGGAGATAGGTCGAATGCTGAGGCACAACCATGCTACCAAGAGCCACTGGAAAAATCAAGGGAGAAAATGACCACATACAGACAGGAACCAGAGTCACAGAGGAAGAGGCAATGGGAGGAGGAAAGGGCAAAATCAGTGATTATCCATGGGCTTCGGGAGAGAGAGGAAAGGAAGAAAGAAAGGAGATTGAGAAAATCATCACAGAAATAGGGGGAGAAGACATGGATGAGATTGTAAAATTTTTAGAGAATAGGGGGGTACTTGAAGGGGAGAAAACGACCGATCAAGCTGATTCTCAGGACAGAAACAGTGCGGAACAGGATCCTCCAAGAGAAACCACGGTTGAAAAGTTCGGAAGAGTACAAGAAGGTGTTCCTAGACAGAGACAGAACACAAACAGAGAGAAAGCAGCTGAGGGAGAGGACAAAAAAGCGAAAGGAGCTAGGAAAGGAGACAAGGATGGAACCAGCAGAGGTCAGTCAGAGCAGAACAGAGCAGCAAGGGCAAGCACACACACAACTATCCTCAGAACCCCACAACCTATCATACCATCCCAACACACAATACAATCCATACCCACAGCTTCCACCCATCCCCCAACTATAGAATCCCACAGTAAGCTACCAGGTCTCCCACCCCCACAGGCCTCCCAAACTACAGTGTTAGAAAGGAAACTGAAGGTATGGTACACAAACGCTGATGGAATAACAAACAAGTGGGAGGAGTGGCACGAAAGAGTCAAAGAGGCATCACCAGACATCATAGCGATCACAGAAACCAAGCTTACAGGTATGATAACAGATGCCATCTTTCCAGCGGGATACCAGATCCTGAGAAAAGACAGAAGGAACAGGGGGGGTGGAGGAGTGGCATTGCTGATCAAACACCGATGGAATTTTTGATGAGCTGGAGAGAGGAGACAGCGGAGAAGAAAGTGATTACATAGCGGGAACGCTTCACTCTGGTGGTCCCAAGGTGATAATTGCAGTGATGTATAACCCACCACAGAACAGCAGGAGGCCAAGGCAAGAGTATGAAGAGAGCAATAGAGCGATGGTTGATACACTGGCTGCAGTGGCGAGAAGAGCTCATGCATGCAGGGCAAAGCTCCTGATCATGGGTGACTTTATTAACCACAAGGAGATCGAATGGGAGAACTTGGAGCCACTGGGGGCCAAGATACATGGAGGGCTAAGATGATGGAGGTGGTACTGGAAAATTTCATGTACCAACACGTAAGGGACACTACAAGAGAGAGAGGAGAGGATGAACCAGCAAGACTGGACTTAGTATTCACCTTGAGTAGTGCAGATATTGAGGACATCACATATGAAAGACCCCTTGGGGCCAGCGATCATGTGGTTTTGAGCTTCGAATACACAGTAGAGCTACAAGTGGAGGGGGAAGCAGGAAGGCAAGGACAAATGAAAACCAAACTACAGGAAAGGGGACTACACAGGAATGAGGAACTTCCTGAATGAGGTTCAGTGGGACAGAGAACTGGCAGGGAAGCCAGTTAATGAGATGATGGAATATGTAGCAACAATGTGCAAGGAGGCTGAGGAGAGGTTTGTACCCAAGGGTAACAGGAATAATGAAAAAGCCAGGATGAGCCCATGGTTCACCCAAAGATGCAAGGAGGCAAAAACCAAGTGTGCTAGGGAATGGAAGAAATATAGAAGGCAAAGGACCCAGGAGAATAAGGAGAGGGGTCGTAGAGCCAGAAACGAATATGCACAGATAAAAAGGGAGGCCCAACGTCAATATGAAAACGACATAGCAGCAAAAGCCAAATCTGACCGAAGCTGTTATTCAGCCACATCAGGAAGAAAACAACCGTAAGGACCAGGTAATCAGGCTAAGGAAGGAAGGAGGAGAGACAACAAGAAATGACCGTGAAGTATGTGAGGAACTCAACAAGAGATTCAAAGAAGTGTTCACAGAGGAGACAGAAGGGGCTCCAGAAAGACGGAGAGGTGGGGTACACCACCATGTGCTGGACACAGTACACACAACCGAGGAAGAAGTGAAGAGGCTTCTGAGTGAGCTAGATACCTCAAGGCAATGGGGCCAGATAACATCTCTACATGGGTCCTGAGAGAGGGAGCAGAGGCGCTATGTGTACCCTAACAACAATATTCAATACATCCATCGAAACAGGGAGATTTGCCTGAGGCATGGAAGACAGCAAATGTGGTCCCAATCTTTAAAAAAGGAGACAGACATGAAGCACTAAACTACAGACCAGTGTCACTGACATGTATAGCATGCAAAATCATGGAAAAGATTGTCAGGAGAAGAATGGTGGAACATCTAGAAAGGAATGATCTCATCACCAGCAGCCAACATGGTTTCAGAGATGGGAAATCCTGTGTCACAAACCTACTGGAGTTCTATGACATGGTGACAGCAGTAAGACAGAGAGGGGAGTGGAGTGGGTGGATTGCATTTCTTGGACTGCAAGAAGGCTTTTGACACAGTACCACACAAGAGATTAGTGCAAAAACTGGAGGGACCAAGCAGGGATAACAGGGAAGGCACTGCAATGGATCAGGGAATACTTGTCAGGAAGACAGCAGCGAGTAATGGTACGTGGCGAGGTATCAGAGTGGGCACCTGTGACCAGCGGGGTCCCACAGGGGTCAGTCCTAGGACCAGTGCTGTTTCTGGTATTTGTGAACGACATGACGGAAGGAATAAACTCCGAGGTGTCCCTGTTTGCAGATGAACGTGAAGTTGATGAGAAGATTTTCATTCGATCGAAGACCAGGCAGAACTACAAAGGGATCTGGACAGGCTGCAGACCTGGTCCAGCAACTGGCTCCTGGAGTTCAATCCACCAAGTGCAAAGTCAGGGAGGATTGGGGAAGGGCAAAGAAGACCCCAGACGGAAGTACAGTCTAAGGGGCCAGAGACTACAAACATCACTCAAGGAAAAAGATCTTGGGGTGAGTATAACACCAGGCAAAATCTCCTGAAGCGCACATCAACCAAATAACTGCCGCAGCATATGGGCCCCTGGCAAACCTCGGAACAGCATTCCGACATCTTAATAAGGAGTCGTTCAGGACTCTGTACACCGTGTACGTTAGGCCCATATTAGAGTATGCGGCACCAGTTTGGAACCCACACCTAGCCAAGCATGTAAAGAAACTAGAGAAAGTGCAAAGGTTTGCAACAAGACTAGTCCCAGGGTTAAGAGGTATGTCCTATGAGGAGAGGTTAAGGGAAATCAACCTGACGACACTGGAGGACAGGAGAGATAGGGGGGACATGATAACGACTTACAAATACTGAGAGGAATTGACAAGGTGGACAAAGACAGGATGTTCCAGAGACTGGACACAGCAACACGGGGCACAGTTGGAAGTGAAGACACAGATGAATCAAAGGGATGTTAGGAAGTATTTCTTCAGCCACAGAGTAGTCAGGAAGTGGAATAGTTTGGGAAGCGATGTGTGGAGGCAGGATCCATACATAGTTTTAAGCAGAGGTACGATAAAGCTCATGGTTCAGGGAGAGTGACCTAGTAGCGACCAGTGAAGAGGCGGGGCCAGGAGCTTGGACTCGACCCCTGCAACCTCAACTAGGTGAGTACAACTAGGTGAGTACACAAGCATGCACACACAATACACACACACAAGCATGCACACACACACACACACACACACACACACACACACACACACACACACACACACACACACCCCCGGCATTGGAGACGACATTGGAGGACAGGAGGGTCAGGGGAGACATGATAACGACATACAAAATACTGCGTGGAATAGATAAGGTAGACAGAGACAGGCTGTTCCAGAGAGTGGACACAGAAACAAGGGGTCACATTGGAAGCTGAAGACTCAGACGAGTCAGAGGGATGTTAGGAAGAATATTTCAATTGTAGGAGATTCTCAGGTAAGATATATGGACCATGCTTTTTGTAACAGAGAAAGAAAGGTCAGACAGAGAGTGTGCCTTCCTGGAGCTGGTGTTGGTGACATAGTCAGCAGGTTGGATAATATTATGTTTGGTAATGGGAACAAGCCCATTATCTGTCTTTGTGCTGGTGGAAATGACATTGGGAAGGGCAGAAGACAGGAGCTACTGGATAAGTACAGGTCAGCCATAGAAGTAGTTAGTCTAAGGGAGGGATCCCAGTCATATGTCATCTTGCCTAGAAAGGGAGTGGGCAATGAATGGATGTCTAGGGCAATGTGCATAAATTGCTGGCTAGACAGGTACTGCAAGGAACTGCATCCTCTCTACAACGAAAGCCACACCAAGGCTTCGTCACATATTGCCGGTGAGGAATGTATTCTTGTTGTAGATTAAGGATGTGTCCAGTGAAGGCTTTCACTTGGTTGTCAGCATACCTTGGAGAAGAGCATTCCAATCGGTGGTGGCGAGCTCAGAGGAAAGGGCTGGCCAATTACCTCTTTCCCATAGCCAGGTTGTGCGTGTGGACTCCTCACCTCGTTCTGTTGGGATCTTAAGTGTCGCAAAAACAGCCTTGTGGTCAGATGATCCAACGTAGCCGAGGGATTGACAAGTGGCTATACCTTCTGCCAGATCACTCACTACTGGATCAAGGGAGGAGCCAGAGATATGAGTAGGGAAATCAACAAAGTTTATCATATCAAATACTGCAAGATGGTCATCAAAGTCCCTCTGTATAAGGTGTTGATTGAGGTCACCAACAATTATGACATGTTGACAGTTGTGTTGTAGCGGAAGGGAGTCCATATTTTTCCCTTAGAAAGTTGATGAGGTCTGCATATTGCCACTGAGTTCTGTACATTGCACATGCTAGTACAGAGGTACTAGTGTTCATGCATAGCTTGAAGAATATCATTTCAAGATGAGTATGGATGGAAACATCAATGTGCTGGGCATGTACACTTTTAGAGAAGCACACAACACCTCCTCCTTGCCCTTGCCTGTCTCTTCTCATCCATGAGGTGTAGCCAGCAATTCTTTCAAAATTTTCTGGAGTCCTGTCGTCCAAAAATATGTGTGAGCTCTCCAACATTAGTAATGAAACCAAGAATGTTGGCCAGTAGGATCCTGATAGACTGGCTCCTCATGATGTAGCCAGCTTGAGGTGGTAGGTGTGTAAGGAATGTAAGGTGCCTGTCCTTGAGAGGGATAGGGCACTGAGGCAGCTGCAGGGATGTAGGTCTGTGGTCTTGTATGAGGCACAATACCACTTGCTGGGCTGAGATAGGAGTAGCTGAGTGGGTGACGTGTGAGTGCATTCACCAGCTCAGAGATCCTGCTGGTTTGTTCTGAGAATAGGTCTCTAAACAGGAGGTCCTGTCTGTCAATTTCCTTTTTCTTCCGACACTGGTCCTCCTGATGTCCTTTCTTGTGGCAGTAATTGCACCTGGTATCTCGCAGGCAGTTGTTGGTGGTGTGCCCCTATCGGTGACAGCGAGAGCACTGCCTAGGTGCCTGGGAGGGCGGACTATTATTTGTTGCACTTCCTGTGTTTTGCTGACTTGCCCGCAGGTTCTGCCGCTGGGACTGTGTTGGTGGAAGGTGAGACGGCTGTAGATGTCCTCCTCCTCCACGTCCCCTTCCACGTTCTCTGCTACATCCTCTACCATGCCCCTGTGCAGTTCTGACAGATGTGTCCCTGCTGTTCGTACTTGGGTGCAGTAGTGTTCAGGTGCAGTGATAGTGCCCTGATTATTAACTGCACCAATCTCTGGTGGAAAAAATCCTGACTCAGTACTTGCCGATGAAGCACTGCTGCCAGATGTTGGAATAGTGTTGGCAGGTGTCCTGACAGGTGTAGGACCAGAGATGGTATGTGCAATGTCTAGTGTACTGGCAGGTGCTGACGCAGAGATGTCAGGTGTATGAGAATTAACAGATCCAAGGCTTGCTTCGTTGCTGGAAAGAGGATCTGTTCCCTCTGTGGTGGTCAGAGGAATTGTGTTAGAATTCCCAAAGGTAGTGTTTTGAACTCTGTCAACCTGTGGGGCCTTAGCGATGACAGAATTCCACCAGTTATTTACCAATGAGTTTAGTTCAGTGTAGAACTTCCAGTGTGACTTTGTCAATGGTCCAAGTCGGACCGAAACGTCGTCGTAAGCTTCTCTCTTTTATGTGCGGGTTATTTGTGTATCCAGTCTTTGTCAATAGTGTCACCATCAGCTGAGCAGCTTATGTCACTTGATGTAGGCTTGCACTGGCCTTCTACAATAGCTTGAAGGTTATCTAATGATTTGAAGAGCTCATGAAGTGCTTCCCTGTGATGGATTATCTTAGCTGCGACTTTACAACACTGCCCATGAGGGCAGGCTTGATATTTGGACAAGAGTCCTTGAGATATTTCTGAACCTTCCTCTTGTAGCACTAGGTTTGTATCCACATATACCACAGGAGTATGGATATCCTTCAATTTTCTGAGATTTTCAACCTGGCTACAACAGAATTCTTCTTCTGGAATGCAATCTGTGTGGCAGTAGTTGGAACAAGTAGGCTCCTTACATCTGAGAAATATTTTGTCCCTTGTAGTATACCCACAAACACTGCAGTAACTACTGGGACAATAGCCAGATAGCGGAGATATTCTTGCTATTTTGTGATGTGAAGACATCACAGAGGAGGCGTTGTAGGTTTGCAATGAAGTTCACAGGAGAGAGAGGGTGGGTGGTGGTATCGTGGGGGTGTTTATTATGGGGTGTAGTGAGGGAGGGTGAGGGCAGGCAGCGGGCCGGCAAGCTGGGAGTGTTGCCTTCTATCACTTAATAAACACTGTTTATGTTATCCACGTTTTCACTACAGGAAGATGTTACACAAATCACTCTGTTGCATTGTACAAGTCACGTTGTTATAAAGAAGCCAGGTGCTAGTACATAGCACAAAAGAGATATAATATTAGATGCTCACTGTGAAGGCAATAGTGATGTCACTTCTGGGCCTGCTGCTGTCCCCTCACTCACCACATTGTTCATCAAAACACTCTTAATCGTCATTGATTTTGCTTATATTCGCTTCTATGGAGGAGTTGGCTTACTTGTACTAATGTGTTGTCGGTAGTACAAGGTCACTCAACAGTTTTTTGTCCTCACCAACCCTCGTAGTTAAGTAATATTAAGAAAGTTTGTGGAGCACACTGTGACATGTCTTCTCTCTCCCTCCCTCCCTCCCTCTCTCTCTCTCTCTCTCTCTCTCTCTCTCTCCTCTCTCTCTCTCTCTCTCTCTCTCTCTCTCTCTCTCTCTCTCTCCCTCTCCCTCTCTATCCTTCTCTTCCCTCTTTCTATCTTTCTCTCTCTCCCTCCCTCTCTTGCATTTCTCTCTCGCATAGCCTTTTCCCTCACCCTCCACTCTGTCTGTCTGTCTGTCTCTCTCTCTCTTTCTCTCTCTCTCCCTCTCTCTACCCTTTCTCTCCTCCTTTCGTTTCTCTCTCTCTCCCCTAGTCTTTTCCCTCACCCCCACCCTCTCTTCTCTCTCTCCCTCTTTCTGCCCTTTCTCTCTCCCCCTCTTATTTCTCCTCTCTCTCTCTCTCTCTCTCTCTCTCTCTCTCTCTCTCTCTCTCTCTCTCTCTCTCTCCTCTAGCCTTCTCCCTCCCTCACACACACCCTGAAAATATATAAACTTCTCTCTGTCGTAAAATACATAAGCTTCTTCATGTGGCAAGAAAAAAAAATGGGTGACCCAAGAGGGCGGAAAACCAGCGATCAGGTGGACGAACCTGGGAGGAAAGATTGAGAGTTAGAGCCCAAAAAAAGGGGGGAAGAGTGGGGAAGGAAGATAGAAGAGCTTGGCAAGATAATGGAGGAGAGGATAGCTGAAGAGTGCAGGAAGTGGGAGCTACAAGTCTTAGCAGCAGAAGCTAGGATACAGTGCTTAGAAGAGGAACTAAAAAACCTAAAACAGATTAGAGAGACAAATGACAATTCAGATGCAACATCAGGAAATTGTATGTCAGGCACAGACAAGGGGATGGTAAAAAACAAAGGAGATATGCCATACGTGAAGGCCCTATCAGACCCACGTGGGGCCAAGGAAAAGACGAGGAGCACACTAAGATCAAATGACAGGTCTGAAGACAATGAAGGTATGTTATATGCAGAGACTCTAACAACCAACTGCAGTAGCAATGAACAGTTGATCATGAAAGACAGTTCACTGAGCATACAGGCTTCAGCAAGGACAGGGATTGAAGGCAAGAACATTTCAATGGAAGGAACTAAAACACCTCAGAGGATGAAAAGGGAGACTCAGTGGGAGGAGAAAATGGAGAGGTCAGTTTTTATCTAGAGGCTCCAAGAAGCCGAAGGAGATACCTACGATGAAAGAAAACAGGAGGAGGAAAAAGCGATTGAAGGCATCATGAAAACAATAGGTGAGGGCTATATGACCCAGGTGACAAATTTGCAGAGAACTGGGTGGTTTGCAAGTGGAAGGAAACGACCTGTCAAAGTAATTTTCAAGAAAAGAATTAGTTGGAACCAGGATTCTGCAAGACAAAGCACGACTGAGGGACAAACTGGGGTACCAGAGAGTATACCTCAATTGTGACGGAACACAAGACAAAAGGACTACACAGAAAGAGAGGGTACAGAGATGCAAGGAGGAAAGAGATGCAATGATGAAGATGAGCAGGATCCAGACACAGGAGGAAGGGCAAGCACACTCCGCAGAAACTCCCGCAGAAGGACTCCAACCGTGACAACCCCAACACAACTGAGCAATGTAAACCAAAACCCACACACTGTTCCCTCTGCCACCAACCCCCACATCACAAACTTCACCCCTACAGCTGCCCCCTATGGGCACTCTGACCCCACCCCCCTCATCACAAACCCCACCCACTCCACAGCCCCCCAAAGGCTCCCACCAGGGCTCCCACTCCCCCAACCTCAATATTCTCTCAAGGACACAGTGATAGAAAAGAAGCTGAAGGTTTGGTACACAAATGCGGAGGGAATAACTAATAAATATGAGGAGTGGCACGAAAGAATCAGCGAGAACTCCAGACATCATAGTAGTCACAGAAACGAAACTCACTGAGACAATAACAGACACAATCTTCCCACCGGGATATCAGATCCTGAGGAAAGATAGAAGGAGTAGAGGGGGAGGAGGGGTTGCACTGCTCATAAAAAACCGATGGGGATTTGAGGAAATGGAAGGCATGGACGCGATTGGAGAAAGGTACAATTCAGTCTGGCGAACATAAAGTAGTCATTGGGGTGATGTATAACCCACCACAGAACTGCAGGAGGCCAAGAGAGGAATATGAAGAAAACAACAGAGAGATGGTGGACACACTTTGCTCTGCTCACTCGAGCAGAGCAAAATTACTGGTAATGGGCGATTTCAACCACAGGCAGACCAACTGGGAAAACCTGGAGCCACATGGGCGTTCCGAAAAATGGAGAACCAAGATGATGGATGTGGTACTGGAAAACCTCATGCATCAGCATGTCACAGACACTACCAGGGAGAGAGAGGGGAGGATGAGCCAGCAAGACTGAACCTTGTGTTCACCCTGAGCAGTTCAGACATTGATTACATCACTTATGAGAGGCCCATTGGAGCTAGCGATCACGTGGTTCTGAGGTTTGAATATATAGTAGAGTTACAAGTGGAGAGGGTAACAGGAACTGAATGGGAAAAGTCAAACTGTATGAGGAACAGGTATGAGGAACTTCCTGCAGGAGGTTCAGTGGGGCAGAGAACTGGTAGGAAAGTCAGTAAACGAGATGATGGAATATGTAACAACGAAATGCAAGGAGGCAGAGGAAAGGTTTGTTCCCAATGGCAATAGAAATAATGGGAAGACCAAAGCGAGTCCTTGGTTTACCCAAAGGTATAAGGAGGCAAAGACTAAGTGTACCAGAGAATGAAAAAGGTACAGGAGGCAAAGGACCCAGGAAAATAAGAAGATTAGTCAAAGAGCCAGAAACGAGTATACAAACCGATAAGGAGGGAGGCCCAGCGCCAATACAAAAACGACATAGCATCGAAAGTCAAGTCTGACCCGAAACTGCTGTATAGCCATATTAGGAGGAAGACAATAGTCAAAGACCAGGTGATCAGGTTGAGGAAAGAAGGTGGGGAACTCAAAAGAAACGATCAAGAGGTATGTGAGGAGCTCAACATGGATTTAAGGAGGTATTTTTCAGTAGAAAACAAGAAGGCCTTGGGGGGACAGAACAGAGAGGGGCATCAGCAAGGAATATACCAACAAATGTTGGATGACATACATACAACTGAGGAGGAGGTGAAGAAGCTGCTAAGGGACATTGATACCTCAAAGGCAATGGGACCAGACAACATCTCCCTGTGGGTCCTCAGAGAAGGAGTGGATATGCTGTGTGTGCCACTTACCATAATCTTCAACACATCCCTTGAAACTGGGCAACTACCTGAGGTATGAAAGATGGCAAATGTAGCTCCCATTTTTAAGAAAGGAGACAGAAAAGAGGCACTAAACTATAGACCTGTGTCACGGACGTGTATAGTATGCAAAGATATGGAGAAAATTATCAGGAGGAGAGTCGTAGAGCACCTGGAATGGAACAAGAATATAAAAGACAACCAGCAAGGATTCATGGAAGGCAAATTCTGTGTCACAAACCTTCTGGAGTTTTATGATAAAGTAATAGAAGTAAGACACGAGAGAGAGGGGTGGGTTGATTGCATCTTCTTGGACTGCAAGAAGGCCTTTGACACAGTTCCTCACAAGAGATTAGTGCAGAAGCTAGAGGATCAGGCGCATATAACAGGAAGGGCACTGCAATGGATCAGAAAATACCTGACAGGGAGGCAACAACGAGTCATGGTACGGGATGAGGTATCACAGTGGGCACCTGTGACGAGCGGGGTCCCACAGGGGTCGGTCCTAGGACCAGTGCTATTTTTGGTATGTGTGAATGGCATGATGGAAGGGTTAGACTCAGAAGTGTCCCTGTTCGCAGATGATGCTAAGTTAATGAGAATTAAATCAGATGAGGATCAGGCAGGACTTCAAAGAGACCTAGGATAGACTAGACACCTGGTCCAGCAACTGGCTTCTCGAATTTAACCCTGCCAAATGCAAAGTCATGAAAATCGGGGGAAAAGGCAAAGAAGACCTCAGACGGAGTATAGGCTAGGTGGCTAAAGACTGCAAACCTCGCTCAAGGAGAAAGATCTTGGGGTGAGTATAACACCGAGTACGCCTCCGGAAGCACACATCAACTTGATAACTGCTGCAGCATATGGACGTCTGACAAACCCGAGAATAGCGTTCCGATACCTTAGTAAGGAATCGTTCAAGACACTGTACACCGTGTAAGTCAGGCCCATACTGGAGTATGCAGCACCTGTTTGGAACCCGCACTTGATCAAGCACACCAAGAAATTAGAGAAATTGCAAAGGTTTGCGACAAGGTTAGTTCCAGAGCTAAGGGGAATGTCCTATGAAGAAAGGTTAAGGGAAATCGGCCTGACGACACTGGAGGACAGGAGAGTCAGGGGAAACATGATAACGACATATAAAATACTGCATGGAATAATAAGGTAGACAGAGACAGAATGTTCCAAAGAGGAGACGCAGAAACAAGAGGTTCACATCTGGAAGTTGAAAAGTCAAATGAGTCAAAAGGGGTGTTAGGAATTATTTCTTCAGTCATAGAGTTGTCAGGCAGTGGAATAGCCTAGAAAGTGACGTAGCGGAGGCGGAACCATACGAGGTTTGATAAAGCTCGTGGAGCAGGGAGAGAGGGGACCCAGTAGCAACCAGTGAAGATACGGGGCAAGGAGCTAGGAATCGACCCCTGCAACCAGAAGTAGGTGAGTACAAATAGGTGAGTACACACGTGGTAACGCTTTATGAACAATGAGCAAAGTCAGGGTATTTCTCCAGAATGGTCTGTAATATACCACTGTGAGTTGTCTCTAAATTCATTAATTTTATCGCACTGCAGTGCATAATGACGCAGGGTGTGACAATAGTCCATCTGGCAAAGTTTACATTTCGTTTGGTCTATATCTGGTGGTGGTGATTTCAACATTCTACTTCTTGATGTTCTGTGTACCTGTTTTGTAACCCAGGGTGTAACCTAACGAGTGTACTTCTAACCTAAGGCATATCCTGGTGAATTATGACGTGGCCTTCTTATTAAGGGCGTGACCTGGTGACCTAAAGCATATCCTGATGACAAGAGAAGCGATCTGGTGACTTATTGAGTAACCTGGTGACCTAGGGTATGACATATTGATGTAAGGAGTAACTTTGTGACCTGGTGCATCAGGTGGTGATCTAAGGCGGCACGATCTGTGTTCTAGGGTGAAACCTGGTGGCCTTCGGCGTAACCTGATGATCGTATGAGTTACCTGGTGTTCTGGAACGTATACTAATGATCAAGGGAGTTATTTGGTAACCTACGACCGTAGGTTACCTGGACTTACAACTGGTGACTTACAACATTATCTGGTGATCCAGGGCATGGTCTGATAACCTAGGGCTTGACCTGGTAACCTAAGGCGTAACAGGGCATGCCCTGGTGGCGTATGCGTTATAGGACGTGGCTTAGTGAAGTACACCGTAATCAGATGACATATAGCATGACCTGATGACCTAGGACATGATCTGGTTACCTGAGAAATGATCTGGCTATCTAAGTCATGATCTGGTGATCCAGAATATGACAGTGAATTTAGGCACGACCTGTTGCCCTAATGTATACTCTTTTGACTTTGTTCATGATATGATGAAGTGCAGCATAATTGATTACCTGGGGGGGGCTTGAACAAGGTACGTAGTATGTGACCTGGTGACTTAATTCATGACCTGATAATTTATAGCATGACTGATTACCAGGGGAGCGTGAACAGGTGAATTGCGTTGACCTTGTGACCTAGGGCATGTTATGGTGACCTAAGGTAAGAAAGGGTAACTTAGGGCATTACCATGGGGCTTAAGATATAATTTTGTGACCTATAGAGTGACCTGTTAACCCAACGCATGACCTTGTGATGTAGGGCATTACAAGTTGGTCAAAGACATAACCTGGTGACCTGATGAACTAAGGCGTAACTTGGAGACCTAAGGCATGTCCTTGTGTGACCCAAGTAGTGATCTAGTGTAACTTACATTTGACGTAGCGGCTGGGTCACCCCACCAGCAAAAGTCAGCGCTGCTGCCATCGGCACAGAACGCCCGACCAACACTTCCACTCAGATAATCTCCTGTGAAGGAATAATAATAGTTATGCTACGACCACAATACTTCTCCTTCTCCTTCCTCTTCTTCTCTTCTTCTTCTCTTCCTCTCCTCCTCTTCCTTTTCCTCTCCTCCTCTTTCTCTTCTCCTCCTCCTCCTTTTCTCCTCCTCTTCTCCTCTTTTCCTCCTATTTTATATTGTTTACACATATAAAGCTGCATTTCAAACTTTTGTTCTAGTGTATCAGTGACTGTTGCTATAATTTGCAGCTGTTGCAAACTTTGTGACCATTTTTATTTTGCTACTTTTTAGACAAAAACCACTTATTAGTTATTTTTGTGCTAAATATAGCATAGCCAATTGTGTACAGTAAATTGCTCAGCCTTGCAATTTTGTTTGTGTGTTGCACCAGTTACTGGTTTGGAGTACTTACTCAGATTTTACACAAGTTTCGGCAATTGTTCCTTCGTCAAGGTGTGTTATTAGCTTTCCTCATGACTGCACTTAGTAGGGACTTAGTAGCCGTTAACGAGCTGTTTAACTCATCAAATTTAAACGGGGT
>NC_069407.1:49226462-49268956 GCF_026875155.1 Cherax quadricarinatus | reverse complement strand
CTGCGGGGAATTTCCTCATCCCTGTTCCTCATACAGTTTGATTTTTCCCCCCTTCAGTTTGTTACCCTCTCCACTTGTAACTCTACTAATTTTTAAAACCTCGCCCACGTGATCGCTACCCTCCAATGGGCCCCATAAGTGATGTTCAAGTCTGAATTGCTCGGGGTGAACCAAAAGGGTTCAGTCTTGCTGGCTCATCCTCCCCCCCTTTTCCCCTGGTAGTGCTGTGACATGCTGTGCATGGGGTTTTTCCATTTTTTTTTTCCAAAATCATCATCTTGTTTCTCCATTTTTGGGAAAACCCCCAGGGGCTCCAGTTTTCCCCAGTTGGTCTCCCTTGGGGTTAAAATCCCCCTTTAAAAGTAATTTTGCTCTGTCGAGTGAGCAGAGCAAAGTTGTCCACCATCCCCTTGTTTTTTCTTCATATTCCTCTTCCCTCCTGCGTTCTGTGGTGGGTTATACTACCCCAAAAATACTTTTGTTCCCCAACTGATTGTACCTTTCCCCAATGCGTCTGCCTTCCATTTCCCAAATCCCATGGGTTTTTTTATGACAGTGCAACCCCTCCTCCCCCTTACCCCCTTCTATCTTTCCTCAGGTCTGATACCCCGGGGGGAAAGATTGGTCTGTTATTGTCTCAGTGGTTTCTTTCTGTGACTACTGATGCGGAGTTCTCGTATTCTTTCGTGCCCCCCCTCAATTTATTAGTTTTTCCCTCCGCATTTGTGTCCAACCTTCAGTTCTTTTCTTCACTGTGTCCTTGAGAGAATATTGGGGTTTTGGGGGAGGGGGGAGCCCTGGTGGGGCCTTTGGGGGGGCTGTGGGGTGGGTGGGGTTTGGATGAGGGGGGTGGGGTAGAGTGCCCCTGGGGGAGCGTGGGGTTTGGAAGTTTGGATGTGGGGGTTTTTGGCGAGGGAAAAGTTGGGGGGGTTTTGGTTTCATTTTCGTTTTGTTTTTGGGTTGTCACGGTGGAGTCTTCTGCGGGAGTTTTGCGGGGGCTTGCCCTTTCCTGTGTTGGTCCTGCTCATCTTCTATTGCATTCTTTCCCTTACTCTGTACCCCTCTTTTGTGTGTCCCTTTTTTTTGTGTTGTCACAATGAGGGTTTCTCTCTGTTTCCCCAGGTTTTTTCCCTCGTGGCTTTTTCTTGCGAATCCGGTTCCAAATAATTCTTTCTTGAAAAATTTTTTTTGACAGGTCGTTTCCTTCCACTTGCAAACAACCCCGTTCTCTGCAAATTTGTCACCTGGGCAATAGCCCCACCTATTGTTTTTATGAGCCTTCAATCGCTTTTTCCTCCTCCTGTTTTTTTTTCTGTAGGTATCTCCTTCGGCTTCTTGGGCCTCTAGATAAAAAGACCTCTCCATTTTTTCCCCCCAATGAGTCTCCCTTTTATCCTTAGGTGTTTTAGTTCCTTCCATTGAAATGTTCTTGCCTTCAACCCTTCCTTGCTGAAGCCCGTTTGCCAGTGAACTGTCTTTCATGATCAAAGTTATTTCTTTGCTTGGTTTTTTGAATCTTGCTATAACATACCTTCTTGTTTCAACCTGTCATTTGTCTTAGTGTGCTCCCGTCTTTTTCCCTTTGGCCCCCCGTGGGGTTTATAGGGGTTACTATGGCATATCTCCTTTGTTTTTTACCATCCCTTGTCTGTGCCTGACATACAATTTCCTGATGTTGCATCTGAATTGTCATTTGTCTCTCTAATCTGTTTTAGGTTTTTTAGTTCCTCTTCTAAGCACTGTATCCTAGCTTCTGCTGCCTAAGACTTGTAGCTCCCACTTC
Organism: Cherax quadricarinatus; assembly: GCF_026875155.1. Taxonomy (NCBI): domain Eukaryota; kingdom Metazoa; phylum Arthropoda; class Malacostraca; order Decapoda; family Parastacidae; genus Cherax; species Cherax quadricarinatus. Next base: position 49,267,173 of record NC_069407.1, on the reverse strand, counting down.
CTGCACTCTTCAGTATCCTCTCCTCCATTATCTTGCCAAGCTCTTCTATCTTCCTTCCCCACTCTTCCCCCCTTTTTTTGGGCTCTAACTCTCAATCTTTCCTCCCAGGTTCGTCCCCCTGATCGCTGGTTTTCCGCCCTCTTGGGTCACCCATTTTTTTTTCTTCCACATGAAGAAACTTATGTATTTTACGACAGAGAGAAGTTTATATATTTTTCAGGGTGTGTGTGAGGAGGGAGAAGGCTAGAGGGGAAGAGAGAGAGAGAGAGAGGGGAAGAGAGAGAGAGAAGAGAGATGAGAGAGAGAGAGAGAGGAGAAATAAGAGGGGGAGAGGGGAAAGGGAGAAAGAGGGAGAGAGAGAAGAGAGGGTGGGGGTGAGGGAAAAGACTAGGGGAGAGAGAGAAAACGAAAGGAGAGAGAAAGGGTAGAGAGAGGGAGAGAGAGAGAAAGAGAGAGAGAGACAGACAGACAGACAGAGTGGAGGGTGAGGGAAAAGGCTATGCGAGAGAGAAATGCAAGAGGAGGGAGGAGAGGAGAGAAAGATAGAAAGAGGGGAGGAAGGATAGAGAGGGAGAGGGAGAGAGAGAGAGAGAGAGAGATGAGAGAGAGAGAGAGAGAGAAGGAGATGAGAGAGAGAGTAGAGAAGAGAGAGAGAGAGAGAGAGGAGGGAGGGAGGGAGAGAGAAGAACATGTCACAGTGTGCTCCACAAACTTTCTTAATATTACTTAACTACGAGGGTTGGTGAGGACAAAAAACTGTTGAGTGACCTTGTACTACCGACAACACATTAGTACAAGTAAGCCAACTCCTCCATAGAAGCGAATATAAGCAAAATCAATGACGATTAAGAGTGTTTTGATGAACAATGTGGTGAGGTAGAGGGGACAGCAGCAGGCCCAGAAGTGACATCACTATTGCCTTCACAGTGAGCATCTAATATTATATCTCTTTTGTGCTATGTACTAGCACCTGGCTTCTTTATAACAACGTGACTTGTACAATGCAACAGAGTGATTTGTGTAACATCTTCCTGTAGTGAAAACGTGGATAACATAAACAGTGTTTATTAAGTGATAGAAGGCAACACTCCCAGCTTGCCGGCCCGCTGCCTGCCCTCACCCTCCCTCACTACACCCATAATAAACACCCCCAAAGATACCACCACCCACCCTCTCTCTCCTGTGAACTTCATTGCAAACCTACAACGCCTCCTCTGTGATGTCTTCACATCACAAAATAGCAAGAATATCTCCGCTATCTGGCTATTGTCCCAGTAGTTACTGCAGTGTTTGTGGGTATACTACAAGGGACAAAATATTTCTCAGATGTAAGGAGCCTACTTGTTCCAACTACTGCCACACAGATTGCATTCCAGAAGAAGAATTCTGTTGTAGCCAGGTTGAAAATCTCAGAAAATTGAAGGATATCCATACTCCTGTGGTATATGTGGATACAAACCTAGTGCTACAAGAGAAGGTTCAGAAATATCTCAAGGACTCTGTCCAAATATCAAGCCTGCCCTCATGGGCAGTGTTGTAAAGTCGCAGCTAAGATAATCCATCACAGGGAAGCACTTCATGAGCTCTTCAAATCATTAGATAACCTTCAAGCTATTGTAGAAGGCCAGTGCAAGCCTACATCAAGTGACATAAGCTGCTCAGCTGATGATGTGACACTATTGACAAAGACTGGATACACAAATAACCCGCACATAAAAGAGAGAAGCTTACGACGACGTTTCGGTCCGACTTGGACCATTGACAAAGTCACACTGGAAGTTCTACACTGAACTAAACTCATTGGTAAATAACTGGTGGAATTCTGTCATCGCTAAGGCCCCACAGGTTGACAGAGTTCAAAACACTACCTTTGGGAATTCTAACACAATTCCTCTGACCACCACAGAGGGAACAGATCCTCTTTCCAGCAACGAAGCAAGCCTTGGATCTGTTAATTCTCATACACCTGACATCTCTGCGTCAGCACCTGCCAGTACACTAGACATTGCACATACCATCTCTGGTCCTACACCTGTCAGGACACCTGCCAACACTATTCCAACATCTGGCAGCAGTGCTTCATCGGCAAGTACTGAGTCAGGATTTTTTCCACCAGAGATTGGTGCAGTTAATAATCAGGGCACTATCACTGCACCTGAACACTACTGCACCCAAGTACGAACAGCAGGGACACATCTGTCAGAACTGCACAGGGGCATGGTAGAGGATGTAGCAGAGAACGTGGAAGGGGACGTGGAGGAGGAGGACATCTACAGCCGTCTCACCTTCCACCAACACAGTCCCAGCGGCAGAACCTGCGGGCAAGTCAGCAAAACACAGGAAGTGCAACAAATAATAGTCCGCCCTCCCATGCACCTAGGCAGTGCTCTCGCTGTCACCGGTAGGGGCACACCACCAACAACTGCCTGCGAGATACCAGGTGCAATTACTGCCACAAGAAAGGACATCAGGAGGACCAGTGTCGGAAGAAAAAGGAAATTGACAGACAGGACCTCCTGTTTAGAGACCTATTCTCAGAACAAACCAGCAGGATCTCTGAGCTGGTGAATGCACTCACACGTCACCCACTCAGCTACTCCTATCTCAGCCCAGCAAGTGGTATTGTGCCTCATACAAGACCACAGACCTACATCCCTGCAGCTGCCTCAGTGCCCTATCCCTCTCAAGGACAGGCACCTTACATTCCTTACACACCTACCACCTCAAGCTGGCTACATCATGAGGAGCCAGTCTATCAGGATCCTACTGGCCAACATTCTTGGTTTCATTACTAATGTTGGAGAGCTCACACATATTTTTGGACGACAGGACTCCAGAAAATTTTGAAAGAATTGCTGGCTACACCTCATGGATGAGAAGAGACAGGCAAGGGCAAGGAGGAGGTGTTGTGTGCTTCTCTAAAAGTGTACATGCCCAGCACATTGATGTTTCCATCCATACTCATCTTGAAATGATATTCTTCAAGCTATGCATGAACACTAGTACCTCTGTACTAGCATGTGCAATGTACAGAACTCAGTGGCAATATGCAGACCTCATCAACTTTCTAATGGAAAATATGGACTCCCTTCCGCTACAACACAACTGTCAACATGTCATAATTGTTGGTGACCTCAATCAACACCTTATACAGAGGGACTTTGATGACCATCTTGCAGTATTTGATATGATAAACTTTGTTGATTTCCCTACTCATATCTCTGGCTCCTCCCTTGATCCAGTAGTGAGTGATCTGGCAGAAGGTATAGCCACTTGTCAATCCCTCGGCTACGTTGGATCATCTGACCACAAGGCTGTTTTTGCGACACTTAAGATCCCAACAGAACGAGGTGAGGAGTCCACACGCACAACCTGGCTATGGGAAAGAGGTAATTGGCCAGCCCTTTCCTCTGAGCTCGCCACCACCGATTGGAATGCTCTTCTCCAAGGGTATGCTGACAACCAAGTGAAAGCCTTCACTGGACACATCCTTAATCTACAACAAGAATACATTCCTCACCGGCAATATGTGACGAAGCCTTGGTGTGGCTTTTCGTTGTAGAGAGGATGCAGTTCCTTGCAGTACCTGTCTAGCCAGCAATTTATGCCAATTGCCCTAGACATCCATTCATTGCCCACTCCCTTTCTAGGCAAGATGCTACATATGACTGGGATCCCTCCCTTAGACCTAACTACTTCTATGGCTGACCTGTACTTATCCAGCAGCTCCTGTCTTCTGCCCTTCCCAATGTCATTTCCACCAGCACAAAGATAATGGGCTTGTTCCCATTACCAAACATAATATTATCCAACCTGCTGACTATGTCACCAACACCAGCTCCAGGAAGGCACACTCTCTGTCTGACCTTTCTTTCTCTGTTACAAAAAGCATGGTCCATATATCTTACCTGAGAATCTCCTACAATTGAAATATTCTTCCTAACATCCCTCTGACTCGTCTGAGTCTTCAGCTTCCAATGTGACCCCTTGTTTCTGTGTCCACTCTCTGGAACAGCCTGTCTCTGTCTACCTTATCTATTCCACGCAGTATTTTTGTATGTCGTTATCATGTCTCCCCTGACCCTCCTGTCCTCCAATGTCGTCTCCAATGCCGTGTGTGTGTGTGTGTGTGTGTGTGTGTGTGTGTGTGTGTGTGTGTGTGTGTGTGTGTGTGTGTGTGTGCATGCTTGTGTGTGTGTATGTGTGTGTGCATGCTTGTGTACTCACCTAGTTGTACTCACCTAGTTGAGGTTGCAGGGGTCGAGTCCAAGCTCCTGGCCCCGCCTCTTCACTGGTCGCTACTAGGTCACTCTCCCTGAACCATGAGCTTTATCGTACCTCTGCTTAAAACTATGTATGGATCCTGCCTCCACTACATCGCTTCCCAAACTATTCCACTTCCTGACTACTCTGTGGCTGAAGAAATACTTCCTAACATCCCTTTGATTCATCTGTGTCTTCAGCTTCCAACTGTGTCCCCGTGTTGCTGTGTCCAGTCTCTGGAACATCCTGTCTTTGTCCACCTTGTCAATTCCTCTCAGTATTTTGTAAGTCGTTATCATGTCCCCCCTATCTCTCCTGTCCTCCAGTGTCGTCAGGTTGATTTCCCTTAACCTCTCCTCATAGGACATACCTTCTAACCCTGGGACTAGTCTTGTTGCAAACCTTTGCACTTTCTCTAGTTTCTTACATGCTTGGCTAGGTGTGGGTTCCAAACTGGTGCCGCATACTCTAATATGGGCCTAACGTACACGGTGTACAGAGTCCTGAACGACTCCTTATTAAGATGTCGGAATGCTGTTCGAGGTTTGCCAGGCGCCATATGCTGCGGCAGTTATTTGGTTGATGTGCGCTTCAGGAGATGTGCCTGGTGTTATACTCACCCCAAGATCTTTTTCCTTGAGTGATGTGTTGTAGTCTCTGGCCCCTTAGACTGTACTCCGTCTGGGGTTTCTTTGCCCTTCCCCAATCCTCATGACTTGGCACTGGTGGGATGTGAACTCCAGGAGCCAGTTGCTGGACCAGGTCTGCAGCCTGTCCAGATCCCTTTGTAGTTCTGCCTGGTCTTCGATCGAATGAACTCTTCTCATCAACTTCACGTCATCATGCAAACAGGGACACCTCGAGTTTATTCCTTCCGTCATGTCGTTCACAAATACCAGAAACAGCACTGGTCCCTAGGACTGACCCTGTGGGCCCCGCTGGTCACAGGTGCCCACTCTGATACCTCGCCACGTACCATTACTCGCTGCTGTCTTTCCTGACAAGTATTCCCTGATCCATTGCAGTGCTTCCCTGTTATCCCTGCTTGGTCCCCTCCAGTTTTTGCACTAATTCTCTTTGTGTGTACTGTGTCAAAGCCTTCTTGCAGTCCAAGAAAATGCATCCACCCACTCCTCTTCTCCTTGTCTTACTGCTGTCACATGTCATAGAACTTCCAGTAGGTTTTGTGACACATGATTTCCCATCTCTGAAACCATGTTGGCTGCTGGTGATGAGATCATTCCTTTCTAGATGTTCCACCATTCTTCTCCTGACAATCTTTTCCATGATTTTGCATGCTATACATGTCAGTGACACTGGTCTGTAGTTTTAGTGCTTCATGTCTGTCTCCTTTTTTAAAGATTGGGACCACATTTGCTGTCTTCCATGCTTCAGGCAATCTCCCTGTTTCGATGGATGTATTGAATATTGTTGTTAGGGGTACACATAGCGCCTCTGCTCCCTCTCTCAGGACCCATGAGATGTTATCTGGCCCCATTGCCTTTGAGGTATCTAGCTCTCTCAGAAGCCTCTTCACTTCTTCCTCGGTTGTGTGTACTGTGTCCAGCACATGGTGGTGTACCCCACCTCTCCGTCTTTCTGGAGCCCCTTCTGTCTCCTCTGTGAACACTTCTTTTGAATCTCTTGTTGAGTTCCTCACATACTTCACGGTCATTTCTTGTTGTCTCTCCTCCTTCCTTCCTTAGCCTGATTACCTGGTCCTTAACGGTTGTTTTCTTCCTGATGTGGCTGAATAACAGCTTCGGGTCAGATTTGCTTTTGCTGCTATGTCGTTTTCATATTGACGTTGGGCCTCCCTTTTTATCTGTGCATATTCGTTTCTGGCTCTACGACTGCTCTCCTTATTCTCCTGGGTCCTTTGCCTTCTATATTTCTTCCATTCCCTAGCACACTTGGTTTTTGCCTCCTTGCATCTTTGGGTGAACCATGGGCTCATCCTGGCTTTTTCATTATTCCTGTTACCCTTGGTACAAACCTCTCCTCAGCCTCCTTGCACATTGTTGCTACATATTCCATCATCTCATTAACTGGCTTCCCTGCCAGTTCTCTGTCCCACTGAACCTCATTCAGGAAGTTCCTCATTCCTGTGTAGTCCCCTTTCCTGTATTTTGGGTTTTTCATTTGTCCTTGCCTTCCTGTTTCCCCCCTCCACTTGTAGCTCTACTGTGTATTCGAAGCTCAAAACCACATGATCGCTGGCCCAAGGGGTCTTTCATAATGTGATTCCTCAATATCTGCACTACTCAAGTGAATACTAAGTCCAGTCTTGCTGGTTCATCCTCTCCTCTCTCTCTTGTAGTGTCCCTTACGTGTTGGTACATGAAATTTTCCAGTACCACCTCCATCATCTTACCCCTCCATGTATCTTGGCCCCCCAGTGGCTCCAAGTTCTCCCATTCGATCCCCTTTGTGGTTAAAGTCACCCATGATCAGGAGCTTTGCCCTGCATGCATGAGCTCTTCTCGCCACTGCAGCCAGTGTATCAACCATCGCTCTATTGCTCTCTTCATACTCTTGCCTTGGCCTCCTGCTGTTCTGTGGTGGGTTATACATCACTGCAATTATCACCTTGGACCACCAGAGTGAAGCGTTCCCGCTATGTAATCACTTTCTTCTCCGCTGTCTCCTCTCTCCAGCTCATCAAAATCCATCGTGTTTGATCAGCAATGCCACTCCTCCACCCCCCTGTTCCTTCTGTCTTTTCTCAGGATCTGGTATCCCGCTGGAAAGATGGCATCTGTTATCATACCTGTAAGCTGGTTTCTGTGATCGTATGATGTCTGGTGATGCCTCTTTGACTCTTTCGTGCCACTCCTCCCACTTGTTTGTTATTCCATCAGCGTTTGTGTACCATACCTTCAGTTTCCTTCTAACACTGTAGTTTGGGAGGCCTGTGGGGGTGGGAGACCTGGTAGCTTACTGTGGGATTCTATAGTTGGGGATGGGTTGGAAGCTGTGGGTATGGATTGTATTGTGTGTTGGGATGGTATGATAGGTTGTGGGGTTCTGAGGATAGTTGTGTGTGTGCTTGCCCTTGCTGCTCTGTTCTGCTCTGACTGACCTCTGCTGGTTCCATCCTTGTCTCCTTTCCTAGCTCCTTTCGCTTTTTTGTCCTCTCCCTCAGCTGCTTTCTCTCTGTTTGTGTTTCTGTCTCTGTCTAGGAACACCTTCTTGTACTCTTCCGAACTTTTCAACCGTGGTTTCTCTTGGAGGATCCTGTTCCGCACTGTTTCTGTCCTGAGAATCAGCTTGATCGGTCGGTTTCTCCCCTTCAAGTACCCCCCTATTCTCTGAAAATTTACAATCTCATCCATGTCTTCTCCCCCTATTTCTGTGATGATTTTCTCAATCTCCTTTCTTTCTTCCTTTCCTCTCTCTCCCGAAGCCCATGGATAATCACTGATTTTGCCCTTTCCTCCTCCCATTGCCTCTTCCTCTGTGACTCTGGTTCCTGTCTGTATGTGGTCATTTTTCTCCCTTGATTTTTCCAGTGGCTCTTGGTAGCATGGTTGTGCCTCAGCATTCGACCTATCTCCCTCTCCATCTGCACCCATCTGCTCTTCCCTTCCACTCACTGGCCCTCCTTTGCAGGCTGATATGACTTAGCATAATTCATATCTCCTTCCTTCCTGTTCAGCCTCTCATCATCGTATGGTGTGTCTTCTCTGGTCACTACCCCTGAGACTTGCTTCAGCCTGTTTACCTCAAATTCTAGGACCTTTACCCTGGCTACTGCAGTTTCGACTTGTGACTCCCAATTCTTCGTCTCCTTCTCCAACCTCTTTTCCATTTCACAGAGAGCTCTTTCTCCATTTTTTCAGAAAGCTTCTCTAATTTTCTCTCCCATTCTTGCTCTATCCTTTTCCACTGTTCCTCCATCCATTCCTCCCTACCAGTACCATTGTCATCTGATCCCTGATTCCTGCGAGTCCCAACCATTTTTTTTTATGAAAGAGAGAAAGAGAAAAAGAAAAAGGGGGAGAGAGTGAGAGATAGGGAGAGGGGAGAAGGGGAGCCTAGAAGGAGGGAAAAAGAAGGGAAAAAGGGGGAGAAAGTGAGAGAGGGAAAAGGTAAGAGAGAGGGGGGAGTGAAAAGGGAAGAGAGAGAAGAGGAAAAGAGAGAGTAAGAGAGGAAGAGAGAGAGGGAGAGAGAGAGAAAGAGTGAAATGTTACAAAAAACGCGATTCTAAAAGCTTAGAGATCTCCAGTGAATACTAGAAAGGACTGCCCTTCTAGCATCCAGCCTGTTACTGGGTTTTCGTAACAAGTAGTCAGTATCCTTGTCCAATTATCCATTAAAATTCAGTATGGTTCAATAGTGCTTTAGGATTACAACTGGTAGGCTACTAACTAGAGAAATTAAAATTTAATAAATTTATTAAGTCTATAAGTTGTCTAGAGGTATATATCAAATTAAATTAATTACAGCAATCAAAATAAAATCAATCTCTCGAGTTCAATATTATTGTGCTGAAAGCACATATCACATTTATAATTTCTTAAGTACCGTCAGGTACATTAACATTTAATAAGATATTACAAATATGTACAAGTGTGTGTATGCATGTAAGTGCTCTTAAGTAGTTAGCTATGTCTCAAGACTCGAATAAGACTTAAACAAGTGACTGACAAAGTCCTCAAATAAACTAACTTCTTGACCGACGGGTAACCCAACAGTCTGCTTGAACAACAAAGAATGCTAAGCCCAATAGCAATGAAATATCAAGCGACTGCGACACAAAATTTCAGGAACTGGGAAATAATATAACGACACTAAGTAGGGACCATCTGCAGATCCTCCACAAGTTACAAAACTCCCATAATACTGAATCTATGTTCAGCATAGGAAAAACTGTGACTGTACAATACACAGGAACCGTACAAAATTAGGTCAGAAGCTATAGCTAAGGACCTGAGATGTTCAGAGTGTCTAAGTGACACACAACCTCATTTACAACGTCGAAATCACTAATCTTTACAATTTTTCTGAGAAAAAGAGTTCTACAGAACTAACAAGAAAAATGAGACAGACAACTGTCCAACCACCAAGCGAGTCTCCAGCAGACTGAATATTTCACACGAGTGAGGACACCCCCCCCCCTGGGATCACGTGATAGCTACGTGGACAACTGCAGCTCAGAAGCCGGCAGTATAACGAGCGACAAGCGATAATTACAGTAGTTTGAAAATCAAGACTAACTGAGCACATTTTATAAACATCCTAAAAACATAAGTAAAATAACAAAATAACAGTCAAATAATAATATAAAGTCATACATTTACGATTTAGCTATTATCGCAAATATAAGCAATATAAAATTAAATGAAAAGGTAATATACATTATATATACATAATAATCATTGTAACCCATTCAGGGTTGCAAACCCCCCCCCCAAAAACACGACAGAGGGTCGCACTAGGAGTTGCATTAATTTCTTTCCCACATTATTTCTGGTTACTCATATCAATATTATTATCAAAATAATATTAGACCTCTTGTGCCAAGCACCTCAAACAATTTCACAGCGTCCGTCACTAGGATATGCCCCTTGGTATAGCAGAAAATTCTTCTTCATACTCGTGGTTATTACATCAGTGTGAGACTGGATAGTGCTGACAAGGAGGGCACGTTGAGGCTCGATCATATTTAAGAGGAGACTGCATTCCACTCTTAAGTAGTGGTTGTGGAATGCTAGGCAGTATGAACATCTGAGTATGAAACAGCTTAAGGGTGTAGTGAGGGGGGGTCTGGCGGCAGGACAGTGTTGCGTCACGCAGTACATAAACCCGCACCACACTACTCACTCAACCCCCTCTTTTTTGTCTCCTCCCACACAACATTACTGTGAATATATAAATAAATAATTAGACATGACATGATATATATGTTAATATGGGCTGGAGGGATTAAGTTACTTTACAATTTGACATAGCAAGTAACAAAAGGTTTTTGGGGCATAAAATTACGTTAATTTAAATGTAACTGATAATTATTAAGGACGAGACAGAGCGTCAGCAATTACATTACAATGACCACTTATGTGTTTTATACTAATAGAATAAGGTTGGATTCTGAGGGCCCACCTCATGATCCTAGCATTTTTACTTTTCATAGTATTTATATAAGTGATGGATTGTGGTCAAAAAAAAACGTTAATTTTAAATGGGGAAGTGCCCAAATACACGTCAAAATGTTCCAAGACACCACAAGAGCTAGAGCCTCTTTCTCAATAGTGGCATACTTTTTCTGGTGTCGTTTAAGCTTAGATGAATAGTAACATATAGGATGGAGAATGTCAGTGGATGTTGACTGTTGGAGCAGCACAGCACCCACTGCATAGCCACTCGCATCTATATGTAAAAAGAAGGGAAGATTGAAATTAGGACCCCTTCAACAGGAGCAGAGGATAGCAAGCGCTTAAACCCTTTTTTGAACGAGTCTGAACAATCTTTTGTCCAGGTGAACTGAACTTTGCTACTAGTAAGCCTCAGTGAGGGGAAGCTGCAATCTGAGAAAAGTTTGGACAGAACCTGCGATAATATCCTGCCATACCCAGGAATCTCTGTACTCCTTTCCTATCCTGAGGCACCGGAAATTCAGAAATTGCACGAACCTTAGCCTCAATAGGAGCAACCCCCACCTTGGCCGATACAAAACCTAGATAGGTAATCTTGGCTTGACCAAAACACATTTGGCTAAGTTGACAGTGAAGTTGTAGTGCGCCAGTCTCTCAAACAAGCTCTGAGACGCGTCAAGTGCTGTTCCCCACTCGTCACTGTACACCACTAAGTCGTCAAGGTAGGCTTCTACTCCTTCTAAGTTGTGGGTCAACTCGTTCATTATACGTTGGAATGAAGAAGCCGCTTTTACATAGGCCGAAGGGGTGACGAGGTAGTTAAACAATCCATCTTGAACAGTAAAAGCAGTTTATTTCTTGAGCACGTTCAGTAAGCGGGACTTGATAATAGCCTCTTAAGAGATCTAAACGGCTGACAAACTGGGCTCCTGACACACGGTCAATAAGGTCGTCAATGCGAGGTAGAGGATAACCATCCGGCAAGGTGACAGAGTTCACTTTCCTGTAATCAGTGCACATCCTAAAAACTACCGTCAGGTTTAGGCACTAAAATACAGGGAGATGCCCATGGACTTTTACTACGTTCAATAAGTCCATGAGATAACAGAAAATCAACCTCTTCTCTCAATGCTTTATGCTTTGTTGGACTCATCCTATATGGTGATTGCTTAATGGGTGATGCTCCCTGTACATCAACGTCATGTTAACCCAGAGGTAAAAACGTTTAGGAACATCACCGAACAATTCAGGGAAATGCAAAATCATGTTTTTAATATCACCAGCTTTATCAATCCCAAGGTTACTAAGAAAATCGTCTAGTGACTGTAGAGTCACAGAATTTTCTAAACGCACCTCTATACCTCTAGAGATGTCAGGTAGACTGACGTTTTCTTCCTCTGTCCTAGGAAGAATAGAAGTAGTAGGTAGGGGGACTGGGCGTAGTATGCCTTAAGCTGGTTAACTTTGTACACATGATTAGATTTCTTTTTTCCCAGGCGTACGTACCAAATAATTTACGCCCGCTAAGCTTTTTCACTACTTCCAGGGACCATCATACCGGGCCCTTGTAGAGCATGACCTGGTACTAATTTCCGAGCCATCACCTTATCTCCTGCTTTAAAAAAAACGAGGACAGCACGCTTGTCATAATGCTGCTTCATTCAAAGCTTGGGCTGAACTAGGTTTTTTCAAAGCTAGCTCTCTACGGCTGTCAAATGTTGCTGCATTAATGAAGGTGAAGTACTCAATGATGGATTTGATTTTCCTGCCACACGTCTTTTAACACTGCGAGAGGACCACGCACTTGGTGTCCGAATATTAGTTCAAACGGACTAAACCCAGACTTTCTTGCTCACTTTCTCTCATAGCGACAGAAGAAAAGGTATACCCTCATCCCAGTCTCTAGAAAAATGTTCACAATAAGCCTCTCATCATGGACTTCAGTGTCTGATGAAATCTCTCTAGAGCCCCTTGTGACTGGGAATAACTGGTTGAAAGTACAGACTTTATTCCTAGGGGGGATAATGCTTCTCGAAAGATCTTAGAAGTGAAATTAGATCCCTGATCTGATTGTATCTCTCGTGGCAATCCAACCTGGGAGAAAAATTTCATCAGCGCTCTCACAATAGCACAGCATTAATTTTTCTCATAGGAATAGCTTGGGGGATAGCGTGTTTGCGCGTCCATAAAGTAAATAAGAATTGGTTTCCTATTTTGGGTTCTAGGCAAAGGACCAACACAATCAATAATAAGACGTGAGAATGGTTCACCATGCACGGTGATAGGAATGAGAGGCGCAGGTGGAGGTGTGTGCGCTGGCTTGCCTGTCACTTGACACACTTTGGCAACGTCGCACATGCTCAGCAACTTTTTTCCTTCATCTTTGGCCAAGTAAAATGTTTTGCCAGTTTACCGAGTGTCTTTTGACACCCAAATGTCCTCCTATGGACTATTGTGAGCAAAATAAATTTGGTTGGGTTCACGAAATGTAACTGGTAACACAACTAGATGCTTAACTGTGTTGGAAACACTATCAGCTGACAACTTACATGTGTTTTTCTCCATCAGTACCCCAAATTACTATAATAGTAACAATTATCGAGATCCTTTGCTTCACTCTCAGAAAATTTGCTATATCTCTCAGTCTTTCAGTGACTGATCAACAAACTGATCCTTGATTAAATCATCATGAGTTAGAAATTTAACGTCAGTTGTGTCCGGGACTAGGTTTGATGCCCGGGGGAGTCAGTGTTAATGATCCTGGGCGCAGAGCGTCACTAAACAACATATTCAAGCCCAAATCATTGTCATCCACTAACTCAACAGGAGACAAGGAGGGTTGTTGAATCTTTGACATAGCTCTAGTAATTGCGCTGAGAGGAAATAAAATAGGTTTCTCTCACAAGCTTAAAATGGCATAATTATCATCGGGTGTTATTATCAATCACAAGTGGTTCCTTACATATACCAGCATGAAGGATATCGTTCCCTATCAACAAGTCCACTGACCTGGGGGGGAAATACACCACTGGATATACCCACTGAAATATAACCATATAATAGCTTGTTTCAATATAAATTTTGTGCAGAGGCACTTTTATAACAGCCCCTCCATAGGCTTCTAACAATACATCTATCTTGCAATAGGTTTTGTCAGTAATGGGCAGTACATCTTCTCTTAATAACGTGAGATAACTGCCAGTGTCTCTGAAAGAAATTATCTCAGTTAGATGTGATTCGTAAAATTTCCTATTTTATCTCTCGAAAAGTAAAGGACTCATCGCTGAACGAATCTTTTCGTCAGATACACTTTCTGACGCTAGTCATCTGTCCTGAGTAACATTATCTAAAACAGTAGGTTCAGGGTATTGCTAGGATTTTGGTGTCTTTGTTTTCACGGAAGAGGATACGACTTGAGTGGGGGGGCCAGCCCCACGACTGTTTCTCGTATCTCTTTCTAATTTATAGCAATACTCTCTAGCATGTCCTTTCTGTTACAATAGGTACATTTTTAAATTTCTTCTCTCGATACCAGATTTCTGTCTAGCCACAGAGACAGATTCAGGATTGTGAGTTTTCCTGGTAAAAGGTACGAGAAGTTAAAAGTAGCAGGTACATCAGGCCGGCAATGAGCACTGATTTAGGTTCCAACTTCAGGACAATTTTAGTTACCTTGTTTCTGTGTGTTTTAGTACGTACAAGTTTGTGAGAAATTTCGTAATTGTCTGCTAATGCTGCAGTTTCCAGAATATCTGAGGTAGTATGATGATCAGATATTCTTGTATTCAGAGGCATACAAATTTTTTAAACTCTTCATGTAGTAACAATGAACTAGACTGTCGTAGTTGGTACACTTAGCAGCTCTAGACCATCTCTCAAATGCAACTTTTTTCTCACGAGCAAACTCTACACAAGTTTGATCTTGTCTTCGTTGTAACGTAAAGAAATGCCTTTGATAACTTACAGGTAACAAATTATACGTCTCTAGAATAGTTTGTTTGACAGCGTCATAACTAATGTACTTGGCAAATGGTAAGGCTGCAGTACAAGTTTGAGCTCTTCCCGTCAATGCTGTATGAAGCAATGTTGCCCAGTGCTTACGTGGCCAGTTCATAGCACGAGCCTGGTTCTCAAACACTTCAAAATATGTGTCTAAGTCACTTTCAAAAAACTTAGGAACCATGGATGCAGCTTTCTGCACATTAAATGGGTCCTGTGATCTATCAGTCTGTTGTCTTCCCAGACGAACATTTTCTCTTTGGAAATCTTCTTCGTTCAATTTCCTCTGTGCCTCTATTTGTGCAGTCTGCAACATAATGAGGCGTTCAAACCTCTCAAACTGTTCCTGAGAGATAGGACCAGTGGTAATGAGGAGTAGGGAAATTAACATGGTCTGGACGTCCTTAGGTCGGACACTTGGTCCACCGTCTCTAGAGTGTTTTAGATCTGGTCTAGGATAAGTAAATTACAGGTGTAGTATATACTGTACTAGTATTAGGCTGGTCATATTAACACTACACTCTGTAAATAATTTTGTCAGTGAGGGAAGGCGTGAGCGAGAACTGACTACACTAGGCTCAGACACTAGGCTCAAATTGCTCTAGTTGCTCTTTCTTCAACTTCAAATAGAGCCATACTTCCTAATTGTGACACTAGGCTTTCGGAATCTGAAATCATAATCAGACATTCTGTACGAGCAGAAACAATATATCTTTAATTAATGCTCTGACAGTTTCTGCGGTGTAATTCCTGTTTTTACGTCACACCGAGATATTTGGCTACTTGCCAAACACGTCTGAAGTTTTAATGACTTAACTCAGACAAAGTCAGAGTATCAATTAACTGTTTTCACTTTGGCATACATCACGAAAATAATTGTACTACGAAAAGAGTGATTATGGGAAACTATAATCCTAATAGGAATTTTAGTGTAGTTGTCTTAGAGTTAGAACTCTAAACAGTATTTCCATCTCCTTGGATCAAGAGACTCAGTCAGGTACATACATCCACCTGGTATGTTGTACAAGACTAAACTCAAAGTCTTCAGATTAGGAAAGTAACTCAAAGTGTTTGATCATAGAAGTACTAGTATGTCAAACTGGACAACTTCTCCCCAAAACCTTGGATCAAGAACCTCCCGGACAGGCCCCCATTTGTTACAAAAAAGCGATTCTAAAAGCTTAGAGATCTCCATGAATACTAGAAAGGGCTGCCCTTCTAGCATCCAGCCTGTTACTGGGTTTTCGTAACAAATGTCATATCCTTGTCCAATTATCCATTAAAATTCAGTATGTTCAATAGTGCTTTAGGATTACAACTGGTAGGGGGTACACTAGAGAAATTAAAATTTAATAAATTTATTAAGTCTATAAGTTTGTCTAGAGATAAATTTTCAAATTAAATTAATTACAGCAATCAAAATAAAATCAATCTCTCGATTCAAAATTATTTTGCTGAAGCACATATCACATTTATAATTCTTAAGTACCGGGCAGGTACATTAACATTTAATAAGATATTACAAATATGTACAAGTGTGTGTATGCATGTAAGTGCTCTTAAGTAGTTTTGCTATGTCTCAAGACTCGAATAAGACTTAAACAAGTGACTGACAAAGTCCTCAAATAAATTAACTTCTTGACCGACTGGTAACCCGAAAAAGTCTGCTTGAACAACAAAAGAATGCTAAGCCCAATAGCAATGCAATAAACAAGCGACTTTCGACACAGAATAGGAACTGGGAAATAATATAACGACACTAAGTAGGGACCATCTGCAGATCCTCCACAAGTTTACAAAACTCCCATAATACTGAATCTATGTTCAGCATAGGAAAAACTGTGACTGTGACAATACACAGGAACCAGTACAAAATTAGGTCAGAAGCTATAGCTAAGGACCTGAGATGTTCAGAGTGTCTAAGTGACACACAACCTCAGTACAACGTCGAAAATCACTAAGTCTTTACAATTTCTGAGAACAGAGTTCTACGAACTAACAAGAATAAGAGACAGACAATCTGTCCAACCACCAAGCGAGTCTCCGCAGACTGATACTTCACACGAGGTGAGGAAACCCCCCCTCGATCACGTGATAGCTACGGGACAACTGCAGCTCAGAAGCCGGCAGTATAACGAGGGCAACGATAATTACAGTAGTTTGACAATCAAGACTAAATGAGCACATTTTATAAACATCCTAACAACATAAGTCAAATAACAATATAACAGGGCAAAAAAATAATATAAAGTCATACATTTACGATTAGCTATTATCGCAAATATAAGCAATATAAAATTAAATGAAAATGTAATATACATTATATATACATAATAATCATTGTAACCCATTCAGGGGTTGCAACGTGAAAGGAAGAGAGAGGAAGAGAGAGAGGATGAGAGAGAGGATGAGAGAGAGGATGAGAGAGAGGATGAGAAAGGGGGAGAGAGGGAAAGAGAGAGAAAAAAAGAGAAGAGAGGGGAGGGGAGAAAAGAGAGAGAGAGGAAAAGAGAGAAGAGAGTAAAAAAGAGAGAGAGAGAGAGGAGAGAGATAGAAGAGAGAAAGAGAGAGAGAGAGAGGAAGAGAGAGGGAGAGGGAAGGGAGAGAGATGGGGGGGAAAGAAGGGGTTTAAAGGGCCCCTTACAGGAAGGTGTAAAATCCTGTATAATGTGTGTGTGTGTCTATATATTTTGTGTGTGTGTGTGTCTATGTATGTGTGTGGTGTGTGTGTTTTATTGTGGTGTGTGTGGTGTGTGTGTGTGTGTGTGTGTGTGTTGTGTGTGTGGGGTGTGTGTGTGTGTGTGCTACAGCTATTCAAGTGCCTAACAACAGTACTATTCTCAACCAATTGTGCGTGCATATGTTTATGTAAACAGTCCTTATTTCCCACTATGTACTACATAGTATTGTATATGTACCCCGATCTCTTGGTTCCCACTGTACTCTTGAGTTTAAAAAATTTCGTTCAAAAATTAATACACTAGGCTTCGCCTTTTCCGCACCTCTAAATTCTATTAAATGGCAGTAAATGCTGCTTATTCTAATTCTGATAGCTCGAGGAGAGTGACCCCCAATTCCAGCTAGAGACAGGTACTATTGACCCCATGCAACTCAAACTAGGTGAATATTACTTGCGGCTGGCAGTGAGGGGTAACGTTGCTGGGCTGTCCTGTGTCCCAGAAGTTGAAGGTTGTTTGATGCTTCTCGGTAATTTTTCCACTAACTTCCTGTATGCCTATATTCTCTAGCTCTTCTATTTTTTCACTCACTCACTGTATTTACTGACACATCTATACATAGCTCTTATCTCCCTGGTCTTGAGTCGCACTTATTTTTTCAAAATAACCCACTGCATTATTATGGCAACACTATTTAGGCCTGACACAACCGTTCACCCTTCCAACGGCCCTCACTAAACACTCAGCCAATATTTCCTTTTTTTCTTTTCTGTGATCACTTATATTTCCTTTTTTCGGGGCTTAAGGTATTATATGCACTCTTATGCGTGCACACGCCTATATCCCACACTTTATTCCTTATGGCACAGTCAGAAATTATCACCAAAACACGAGCTCAAACCGCGTGACTCCTCCACGAGTGTGTGTGTGTATATGTTTGTACGCTCGTGTGCGTGTGTCTGTGTCTGTGTGTGCACCCTCGTGTGGGTATATGACCCACTTAATATCTGTATTTATAACTCATTACAGTTGTGACCGGGTGTGGACGTGTCAGTGGCTCATTACTTTGTAATTTGTTCATGACTGTAACCATGTATAGGAGTGTAGATAGTTCATTACCTTTGTAACTTGCCATGATTGTGACCAGATCTACCTGGAGTTCATTACCTTTGTAACTAGTTCAGCTATCATAACTTTGGGGTCCAGTCACTAGACCCATTATGTACCTCTGTAATCTTTTGACTACCGCTCACAGGATGGGTATGGGGTGACTACCGCTCACAGGATGGGTATGGGGTGACTACCGCCCACAGGATGGGTATGGGGTGACTACCGCCCACAGGATGGGTATGGAGTGACTACCGCCCACAGGATGGGTGTGGGGTGACTACCGCCCACAGGATGGGTATGGGGTGACTACCGCCCACAGGATGGGTATGGGGTGACTACCGCTCACAGGATGGGTGTGGGGTGACTACCGCCCACAGGATGGGTATGGGGTGACTACCGCCCACAGGATGGGTATGGGGTGACTACCGCTCACAGGATGGGTATGGGGTGCATAATAAAGATATTAAACTAACTGCCTTTATGTTGGTCACATTTTAGCAGTCTATGCAATAACAGGTCACATAATAAGTCATACTAGCTGATCACACGAGTTACATAAGCTTGTCACAAAGCAGGTCACACTAACTGGTCACACAGGTCTCACAGTAGGGCTTTGTCCTGTCACGCATCTCACGGTAGGTCACTGTCCTGTCACATAGTTACACTATTGTTCACACTAGCTTGACATACAGCATTAGCCATCACTTAGTAGGTAACACTAACCAGACTGGTTACGCAGGTTCCATTAGGTAGTAACATTAGGTGGTCAAACAGTGTCACATTAGCTGGATACACTAAAACACAACCTGTCACACAGAAGGTCACATTAGTTTTTCTCGCAGGTCACACTGGTTCCTGTGGTTGCACTAGCTCATTACACAATACATCACATTAGCTGGTCACGGTGGGTCACATTATCTGGTCACACAAGCTGGGTAACACAGTATGTCACTATCTGGATAAACAGATCACATTAGCTGGTTGCATCATAGATCACAGCAAGTCAAACTTTAGGTCATATTTGCTGGTCACAAAGGTCACACTAGCCTGTTCCAGTTAATCTCACTAGCTGGTCACGCAAGTCACTAGCAGGTCACATATGTCATACATATTATAACTAATTAAGCAGGGTGCATTAGCTTGACACGCAGGTCACACTAGCCTGACACACAGGTCACACTAGTCTGGCACTCAGTAGGTCACATTAGCAGGTTACATTTGAATCAGGTCATACTAGCTACTCACGGACTTTCTTCTCTCCCTAACTCTACTCTTGTAAAATTTCCTGTTATCTCCCTGGTGGAATGATAAGATAAAACGAGTAGGGGGAGAGAGAAAAGAGACGTTAAGAGAATGGCGAAGAAATGCAAAAGAACAAATGACAGGGTGGGTGAAACACTGTCAATAAATATTGGATTTTATTAATTAACACATCGGCCACCAAAGGCAGGGTAGCCTGAAAAAGAAAAACTTTCACCATCATTCACTCCATCACTGCCTTGCCAGAGGCGCTCTTACACTACAGTTATAAAACTGCAACATTAACAACCCTCCTTCAGAGTGCAGACACTGTTCTCCCCATCTCCAGGACT
Source organism: Cherax quadricarinatus (assembly GCF_026875155.1). Taxonomy (NCBI): domain Eukaryota; kingdom Metazoa; phylum Arthropoda; class Malacostraca; order Decapoda; family Parastacidae; genus Cherax; species Cherax quadricarinatus. The sequence continues at coordinate 49,247,433 of NC_069407.1, read as the reverse complement.
CAAGTCCGGCCTGCTGGTTTTCCTGAATCCCTTTATAAATGTTACCTTGCTCACACTCCAACAGCACAACAAGTCCTAAAAACCGTTGGTCTCCATTCGCTCCTATCTAATTTGCTGGAAGTTCAAGCCCCATGCACGCAAAATCTTCTTTACCCCCCTACCACCAACCTTTCCTAGGCCGACCCTTACCTCAGCCTTCTCTCCACTACAGATTTACACACTCTCGAAGTCATTCTATTCTCTTCCAACCTCTCTATATGTCCGAACCACCTCAATAACCCCTCCTCAGCCCTCTGGATAATAGATTTTTCAATCCCATACCTCCTCCTAATCTCAAAACTACAGATTCTCTGCCTTATATTCACATCATCCATTGCTCTCAGACATGACATCTGCACTGCCTCCAGCCTTCTTGTTGCAACATTCATCACCCGTGCTTGACATACGTTGGTATAACTATACTCTTCCATGGACAAAGTTCTTTGTCTCCACAGATTCCTACATGCACTACTCATCTTTTTCCCCTCATCAATTCTATGATACACCTCATCTTTCGTAGACCCATCTGCTTACAAGTTCACTCCCAAATATATGATTACATTCACCTCCTCCATACTCTCTCTCTCCAATCTCATATCCCATCTTTCGTTACCTAATTTTTTTTGTTATCCTAATCACCTTACTCTTTCCTATATTCACTTTTAATATTCTTCTTTTACATTCCCTACCAAACTTATCCACCAACCTCTGCAACTCTCTTCAGAATCTTTCAAAAGAACAGAGTCATCAGCAAAGAGCAACTGTGACAACTCCCACTTTATTTTAGAGTCTTTATCTTCTAACCCCACACCTCTTGCCAACACCCGAGCATTCACTTCCCTTACAGCTCCATCTAAATATATATTTAACAACCACGGAGATATCACTCATACATGTCTAAGGCCTACTTTTACTGGGAAATAATCTCCCTCTCTCTTACATAATCTAACCTGAGTTTCACTATTTTCTTAAAAAATCGTCTCTGCTCTCAATAACCTACCTCCTAATCCATACATATGCAACATCTGCCACACTGTCCTTCCTATCCATCCTATCATACGCCTTTTCCAAATCCGTAAATGCTACAAAAACCTTTTTACCCTCATCTAATTACTGTTCACCTATATGTTTCACTACAAACATTTGATCTACACACCCCCTACCCTTCCTGAAGCCTCCTTGTTCATCTGCGATCCTGCTCTCCGTCTTACTCTTAATTCTATCAATAATAACTCTACCATAGTCTTTACCACATGTACTCAACAGTCTAATTCCCCTATAATTTTTAAACTTTCTTTTGTCACCTTTCCCTTTATACAAAGGAACTATGCGTGCTCTCTGCCAGTCCCTAGGTACCTTTCCCTCTTCCATACATTTAATAAATAAAAGTACTAACCACTCCAAACCTATATCCACACTTGCTTTTAACATTATCTTTATCCCATCAATCCCAGCTTCATTCTCCCCACTGACTCACACACTTTCCCCACACTCACAACTGGTTCTTCCTCACTCCTACAAGATGTTAATCTTCCTTAACCTATACACGAAATCACAGATTCGCTTATCTTCATCAATATTTAACTGTTCCTCAAAATATTCCCTCCATCTTCCCCATACCTCTAACTCTCTATTTAATGCCTTTCATCTCCTATTTTTAAGTATCAAATCCATTCGTTCCCAAGGCTTTCTCAAATTACTGATCATACTCCAAAACTTTTTTCTTATTTGCAACAAAATTTGTTAATAACATCCCACCTACTCTCTCATTTACTCTCTTTTAATATTTCTTCACCACTCTCTTAATTAAGCTCTCTATTTCTCTCCATATACTCCTCCCTCCATGCATCATTTATTTTTCGTAAAAAATCTCTCATATACTAACTTTTTCTCTCTTACTGCTCTCTCTCTACGTCATCATTCATCATTCCGCCAGTCGTTCCTCGTCCCTCCCGCACTCACATTCTTGCAACCACAAACTTCTTCTGATTACTCTAACACTACATTCTTAAACTTATCCAATATATCTTCTACACCATTGCCTATACTCTCACTAGCCCATCTGTCCTTCAATACTTGTTTATATGTTAACGTAACAGTCTCCTTCTTTAGTTTATAAACCTTCACCTCTCTCTTACTTGCTGCTTAAATTTTCCTTGTATCCCATCTACCTTTTACTCTGTAGCTACAACTAAAAACTGATTTGATATATCTGTGGCTCCTCTATAAACATCTACATATTCAAGTCGACCTATCAGTCTTTTATCTACAAATACGTTCTCCGACAAACTACTGTCATTACGCCCTATGTCATATTTTACATTCTTATTTATCCTCTTTTTTTTTAAATATATGTTACCTATAACCAAACATCCTTCTATACAAGGTTCAATCAAAAGCTCCCTATTATCATTTACACCTGATGCCCCAAACTTGCCTACCACACCCTCTCTAAACGTTTCTCTTGCTTTAGCATTTAGGTCCCCTACTACAACTACTCTTTCGCTTGGCTCAAAAGTTCCTACATTCTTTACATCTAAAATCTCTCTCTCTCCTTAACACTCCTTTCAACTCCAGGTGAATACAAACTTATTATGACCCACTTCTCGCATCCAGCCCATATTTTAATCCACATAATCCTTGAATTTATTAATTTACATTCTCTCTTCTCCCTCCGTAATTGATCCTTCAATATTATTGCTTCAATTTCCTTAGCTCAATTCTCTCAGACACTCCTGACTTAATCCCATTTATTTCTCCCCACTGAAACTCCTCTACCCCCTTCAGTTTTATCTCGCTTTGAGCTATGACATCCAGTTTCTATTCATTCATAACATTAACAATCATTTCTTTCTTATCATTTGCACTACATCTACGCACATTCAAACATCCCAGTTTTATAAAGTTTTTCTTTATTTCTCTTTTAGTAGTTTATACAGGAGAAGGGGTTACTTGCCCATTGCCCCTTGCATTCTAGTCACTGTGCCTGAGGGCACTTACAGTACCCTCTCCTCTCTCCCTCCCTTACTTGCTCACTCCAAGGAAGGTGGTCCTCTGAGAACGTATTTGCTTGGACATCCCCCTCTTTTCTCCAATTTTGCAAGCTTCTGATATGTTGAAAACAACACGAAAGGCCTAGAGCAATCATTCCACTCCATCCGTGGTTGTTTTGCTATATATATATATATATATATATATATATATATATATATATATATATATATATATATATATATATATATATATATATATATATATATATAAAGATTGGGTCCACCTCTGGTGTAAATTGTGGGACCCACAGCCTCGGAGAAGTGGATAAAAAAGCTTCAAGGAAGAATATTTGCTTATTCTTTACGAAGCCATTTGAATATTCCACTTCCCTTACCACCCCATCTTTTCATTCTTTTTTTTATCAATAGGAATATAGGTAAAACTTGGGATTTTGAGTTATATAGCAACTCTGTTCTTGCCGAATAAGGCAAGCGAAAATTTGTGTATCCAATAATTTGGCAAAAAATCATTCTAAACTAAACGAGAAAATTATATTTCATGTTGTGAGCTCATTTTTAAATTATTTTAAACGTATCTAAAATACATTTAATCGGATTAGGCTAAATTAAATTGCACTCATAATATGGTTAGGTAAATTTTCTAAGATTATTTTGTTAGAAAATTAATAATTTATACATTAACATAAATGAAGAGAAAATTTTAGAAAAAAATTCATCTTAAATGAGTCCTTGCTAAGTGACCATTTCTACCTATTTGGCACGACATTATCAAGGATCTATAAAAATAAAACATCAACAGGAAGACATAAGGTCAAGACTACACCTCACAGTCGCATCACAACACCCGACTCTGTGAAACACAACTGTTACTCTTCCAAAGCATTGACATTTTTTACTTGTCTAATTAATCATTAAATTCTCCCCAAATTTTATTATTTATAAATGAATCCAAGCTACATAAATCAAAAGAAACATTATTTTCACAACTGTTTTTCATGAAACATGATTCAATTATATTTCTGTCGAACATGGACTTGCTTGATACAATTTTCTCAGCATTTTGAAAATTAATTGGATAGTTAAAAATCTCTCACATGAATAAACAGAGCATTAGAATCTTCTCCTAATGCTATATTTATGTTGTTTTAATCCTTATTCAAGACTTTTACCAGTTTGACTGTAATTAACTTTATCACATATTTTACAAGTAATCTTATAGACATACTCTCACTTAAAGATTACGTTAATTCTTAGATTTGTTATTAAAGAATCTTTGTTGTTGTACCATTTACATGTAGCGTTATTAATCTTCCTGTAGTCAATAGGCTTTAATCCTAATAAATCACCCAAGCGCACCATCAGTAGATTCTCAAGAAGTATAAATGTTGTTACTTATATTTTCCTAATTGTTTCTCTGACAGAATTTATTGACTGGTGATAAACCTGTTTGGGGAAGCATTTACCTCAAGTCGGTGCAGGTTTGGGTCCGCACCTATGGGTGTGACAAAGGTAAGGTGCCAATGTGTTTTCTATCTGTGTGTGTGTGTGTGTGTGTGTGGTGTGTGTGTGTGTGTGTGTGTGTGTGTGTGTGTGTGTGTGTGTGTGTTTGTGTGTGTGTGTGTATGTTTGTGTTTGTGTGTGGTATGTGTGTGTGTGTGTGTGTGTGTGTGTGTGTGTGTTGTACTCACCTATTTGTACTCACCTATTTGTGGTTGCAGGGGTCGAGTCTTAGCTCCTGGCCCCGCCTCTTCACCGGTTGCTACTGGGCCCTCTCTCTCCCCGCTCCATGAGCTTTATCAAACCTCGTCTTAAAACTGTGTATGGTTCCTGCCTCCACTACGTCATTTTCTAGGCTATTCCACTGCCTTACAACTCTATGACTGAAGAAATACTTCCTACTATCTCTCTGACTCATTTGTGTCTTCAACTTCCAATTGTGGCCTCTTGTTTCTGTGTCCCCTCCCTGGAACATCCTGTCTTTGTCCACCTTGTCTATTCCACGCAGTATTTTACATGTCGTTATCATGTCTCCCCCGACCATCCTGTCCTCCAGTGTCGTCAGGCCGATTTCCCTTAATCTTTCTTCATAGGACATTCCCCTTAGCTCTGGAACTAACCTTGTCGCAAACCTTTGTACTTTCTCTAGTTTCTTGACGTGCTTTATCAAGTGCGGGTTCCAAACAGGTGCTGCATACTCCAGTATGGGCCTGACATACACGGTGTACAGTGTCTTGAATGATTCCTTACTAAGGTATCGGAATGCTGTTCTCAGGTTTGCCAGGCGCCCATATGCTGCAGCAGTTATCTGATTGATGTGTGCTTCCGGAGACATGCTCGGTGTTATACTCACCCCAAGATCTTTCTCCTTGAGTGAGGTTTGCAGTCTTTGGCCACCTAGCCTATACTCTGTCTGTGGTCTTCTGTGCCCTTCCCCTATCTTCATGACTTTGCATTTGGCAGGATTAAATTCGAGAAGCCATTTGCTGGACCAGGTGTCCAGTCTGTCCAGGTCTCTTGAAGTCCTGCCTGGTCCTCATCAGATTTAATTCTCCTCATTAACTTCACATCATCTGCAAACAGGGACACTTCTGAGTCTAACCCTTCCGTCATGTCGTTCACATATACCAAAAATAGCACTGGTCCTAGGACCGACCCCTGTGGGACCCCGCTCGTCACAGGTGCCCACTGTGATACATCATTACGTACCATGACTCGTTGTTGCCTCCCTGTCAGGTATTCTCTGATCCATTGCAGTGCCCTTCCTGTTATATGCGCCTGATGCTCTAGCTTCTGCACTAATCTCTTGTGAGGAACTGTGTCATAGGCCTTCTTGCAGTTCAAGAAGATGCAATCAACCCACCCCTCTCTCTCGTGTCTTACTTCTGTTATTTTATCATAAAACTCCAGAAGGTTTGTGACACAGGATTTGCCTTCCGTGAATCCGTGCTGGTTGGCATTTATACTCTTGTTCCGTTCCAGGTGCTCCACCACTCTCCTCCTGATAATTTTCTCCATAATTTTGCATACTATACACGTCAATGACACAGGTCTATAGTTTAATTCCTCTTTTCTGTCTCCTTTTTTAAAAATGGGAACTACATTTGCCGTCTTCCATACCTCAGGTAGTTGCCCAGTTTCCAGGGACGTGTTGAAGATTGTGGTAAGTGGCACGCACAACATATCTGCTCCCTCTCTAAGGACCCACGGGGAGATGTTGTCCGGTCCCATTGCCTTTGAGGTATCGATGTCCCTTAGCAGTTTCTTCACCTCCTCCTCCTCTGTATGTATGTCGTCCAACACTTGTTGGTGTATTCCTTGCTGGTGTCCCCATCTGGTCTGTCCCCCAAGAGTCCTTCCTGTCTCTACTGCAAATACTTCCTTAAATCTCGTGTTGAGCTCCTCACATACCTCTTGATCGTTTCTTGTGAGTTCTCCACCTTCTTTCCTCAGCCTTATCACCTGGTCCTTGACTGTTGTCTTCCTCCTAATGTGGCTATACAGCAGTTTCGGGTCAGATTTGACTTTCGATGCTATGTCGTTTTCATACTGTCGCTGGGCCTCCCTCCTTATCTGTGCATACTCGTTTCTGGCTCTTCTACTAATCTCCTTGTTTTCCTGGGTCCTATGCCTCCTGTACCTTTTCCATTCTCTGTTGCACTTAGTTTTTGCCTCCCTACACCTTCGGGTAAACCAAGGACTCGTTTTGGTCTTCCTATTATTTCTGTTTCCCTTGGGAACAAAACTTTCCTCTGCCTCCTTGTACTTTGTTGCCACATATTCCATCATCTCGTTTACTGATTTTCCTACCATTTCTCTGTCCCACTGAACCTCCTGCAGGAAGTTTCTCATACCTGTGTAGTCCCCCCTTTTATAGTTTGGCCTGTCCCCTTCAGTTCCTGTTACCTTCTCCACTTGTAACTCTACTATATAGTCAAAACTCAGAACCACGTGATCGCTAGCTCCAAGGGGCCTCTCGTAAGTGATGTTCTCAATGTCTGAACTGCTCAGGGTGAACACAAGATCCAGTCTTGCTGGCTCATCCTCCCCTCTCTCTCTGGTTGTGTCCCTGACATGTTGATGCATGAGGTTTTCAAGTACCACATCCATCATCTTGGCTCTCCATGTTTCGGGACCCCCATGTGGCTCCAGGTTTTCCCAGTCGATCTCCCTGTGGTTGAAATCGCCCATTACCAGTAACTTTGCTCTGCTCGAGTGAGCTCTTCTTGCCACCTCAGCCAGTGTGTCCACCATCACCCTGTTGTTTTCTTCGTACTCCTCTCTTGGCCTCCTGCAGTTCTTTGGTGGGATATACATCACTCCAATGACTACTTTATGTTCTCCGGACTGAATTGTACCTACAATGTAGTCTCTTTCTCCAATCATGTCCATACCTTCCATTTCCTCAAATCCCCATCGGTGTTTTATGAGCAGTGCAACCCCTCCTCCCCCTCTACTCCTTCTATCTTTCCTCAGGATCTGATATCCTGTTGGGAAGATTGTGTCTGTTATTGTCTCAGCGAGTTTTGTTTCTGTGACTGCTATGATGTTGTGTGTGTTTGTGTGTGTGTGTGTGTGTGTGTTTGTGTGTGTGTGTGTTTGTGTGTGTGTGTGTGTGTGTGTGTGTGTGTGTGTGTGTGTGTGTGTGTGTAATTAACTGTTTTTTTTACTACAAGAGCAGAGGTTTGCTCAAAGCATTCCACTTTCAATACTCTGTTCATGATATATATATATATATATATATATATATATATATATATATAAATATATATATATATATATATATATATATATATATATTATATATATATATATGTATGTATGTATGTATTAAATTTCATTAGTTGCAATACTTCATAATTCCTTCTTCAATGCATTCCACTGATCATCAACTATGTTTCAGAAGAAAATTTTTCTACATTCCTTTACACTCCACTTTTTCGTTGATCTGCGACTGTGGCTTCTAGTTATACTCGTTGCAGAGACGAGGAATTTTTTTCTACTTTCGTATAAAATTTTTAATGTAAAAATTAAAATAGTCTTTTTTATTTAAATGAGGAAAATTGAGAAATCAATTTTCATTCTAATGTTAATATTTTTAATTATTGAAAAGTGTGTTAATGAGCAAATCTTAAATCCACAACATACAAAGTAAGAACGTATTCAGGGAGATTTTAGAGACTGCTTTTGAGCCAGAGAGAGCATAGCGTAAGTCTCCTAAGAGTTTCAGCTTGTTCCTGTATTTAGTTTTAACAACATCAACCGCAGAAAATGAAGGCTTTCAAAGTTACGTGGATCCAGATATTATGTTTCTGTACAGCTTGATATGGGACCAGTGTTTGCCTCACTGCATCATAGTTGAGAAGCCTTTCCAGTGCCATGAGTTTTGTCAACTGACGTTATAATTAACCTATGTTTCTAACTTCCACTACTACCTTGTATTGTGCTTTTCACTCACTACCCTCACATTTCAATTATTCACGTATCTTTCAAAGCTATGTTTTTATTTTGTTCACATCACTTGTAGGCCTCATCCGATAGGCTTCGAACTCTCAACACCTGTGTATGGTAACTAGGGTAAGATTCACACAGTTGTTGGCGCATATGGATGCCCTTTGACCAGAACAGTATCATCTCTTACGAGACTGCTGGAATGGGTCCGGTAACCATCGTAAGCTACTGCTGCTTGACCTCAGTAGTTCAAGAAGAAAGATGACATCTACATCGACAAGACAGAAAGTTAAACTGATATACGCAGGCGCATATTTGACAATTCTTGGTTAAAAATTAGTCCGAAATTTCTATTACTGTTAAATTACTTTAATATTTTTAAGTCTGCCTATTGTGAACTGTTTCAATATTTAATATATGAAGAATCTTATTTTCTGCATAGTACTTACTAAGTTTAGTTTGTGAACTAGCAAATTTATCGTTTTATTAAATTAGTTAAAAAAAATCGTTTTAATCCGTGTGGCAACTGGAGAAAGTGTCTTCTGATCAGCTTCAAAGTTACATTCGTAGTATTTTTAGAAACACTAAGATCAGGTCGCATAAGCCCTAGCTTTCGAATTTTATTAAATAAATGTTGACTTTTAAAGGCACTAGATAACTACTGAATGCCTCTTCTGATTACTTCGTAATAGTAACACTGATTCATTCGATAAGAAGCATCACGCACTGTAGGTTTAGAGTGTTAGAGTAGCTGCAAGTTTGAAATTTTTCTGACATTGTTAAATATCTTGTATTCCTTACTGTCAAATCAAATACTGGAAAATACCTTTTCTGATAGGCCTCAAATTTTCAGTGTAGGTGGGATATATTAAGAAAAAACGTGATTTTTGCTCGGAGTTATGTAAACTTTAATTTCTCAGTTTTATTAAATAGTATTTATGGATGGTATTCTCTTCAAGGGGGGGGGGAGGGGGTTCTTTGCTGTGGTGAAGAAGCTTTTGGTCTGAGAAATTGGAACTTTCGGTCTTCTTTCTCCGATCGAACCTAGCTGCCCCCCACTCATCCCTTCCTTGACCCATCCTTCTCATCCCTCCTTTCCCATCCTACCTTCTTTTCTCCATTTCTACCCTTTCCTTCCTTTCCTGCTTTCGGCCTTTGGGGTCTTACCCTACTAGGTTGGGGAAAGGGTGTCGATGTCCATCCCACTCCGTTGAGGCCTTGTGGTGGTGGTGGTGGTGGTGGTGGTGATTGCCATGGAATCTGGATCATCTGGGGATGCTGAAATCCACCTCTGGAGTTCCGGAGGGCGGCTTACGATATCCTTCGGGTGACGGGTGTATCTCTGGAGGTTGCCTGTCGGTTCCGGGAGGTGATGGCCGAAGGAGGTATGCCTTGTGGCGGGTTTCTGACCGCCCTCTCTTTTGTTCACCGAGGTTCCTATCCTAGATTGCTGGTTTACCGGAGTAAGGGGTAGGGTAGGACATGGGTTCCATGTCGCACGCCGGATCTGCACTATTGGCTGCACTGAGGGCCCACTTTGGCATGAAGGGAAATGTATGATCGTTCCTCCTAGGAGATATGATTCATTCTTCCTAGGAGATATGATTCATTCTTCCTAGGATATATGATTCATTCATCCTAGGGGATACCCCTCCACGTACCTCCATTTTTTTTTCTTTTTTTTTTTTCTTAAAAAAAGAAAGAAAGGAAACCTTACCAAGGTCTCCCATATCCATGAAAATCCTCTTCTAGAACTACTTTCTCATGCGGCTTCCCCTCACCACCCTGCATCATTGTCAGACCAATCTTCGCACCTCTCTAAAACACCAGTACTTTCTGCAGATAATATTTCGTTGCCCACGTCCGATACCGAGGTTCCGCCTGTTTTTTTTTTTTTTTTTTTGATACATCTGACCTCACCACTTTGATCACCCACCCATCTTAGGACGGCCCACCTCCGGTCCCCCACCTAAACGACCACACTGTCTTGGTTACCTCTCTCTTCCCAGAAACGACCGACATGACACTTCTCTTACATTCTACATTTCACGGTACATAATACACTAAGTTCAGATTTTCAGGTCATAGTATCAGCAAGGTACTTCTATGCAATGTTGGTCAAAATATTTAATTTCATTCTCTTAAGAGTGGTACATACAACATCATGGTGCAAAATGCTGGACAAGCTTACAATCTTTCCATTCATAACTCCATTGACAATATTCCTGTTACGATTCATAAATACGTTTCTTTCAATTCTTCAAGTGGAACCATAGTTCTTCTACATACAATTATTCAACGTGATTTCCTGACATGTGATGCTGACTTTGTGGGGCAGCTTGAGCTCCAAGACCTCCCTCCTTGCAGCATAGCTCAGTTAACTTTTGAATGCCATGAACTCCCATCTTCTGTTCATATTGCAGGACTCCCTTTATAAGTATGAGAATTGATTCCTACACCACAACAATGTAGAAATAGCTGGAGCTTCAGCCACCTAGAAAAATATTGCATGTTCATGTCAGAATTCCCGGTCTGTGGTGCTTCGGACAATACCGATCCATCTTGAAGCCATCCTCCCTCTTGGCTTAATTGCAATGAAGGTCACCCGGCTTATTCCCATCGTTGCCAGGTTTTCTTAAAAAATGAGAAATTCGCTCTCAAAGTGGAAGAAAGCTTCTCTTATGCCATGGCAGTCTCCCAACTTCGATTCCTATGGAGACTTCCACAGCTGGTCGTGGCGATCAGTAGGTAGAGGCCTTCTCACTTATCTTATCCACCATGTTTTAAATACAGATACTATCACCTATTTTGACCCTCACACTCAAACTCTTTCTTACATAGATCTCTCAATTTGATCCTCTTCAATGCATTCTACTTTGCTTGGTCTGTGCTCCAAGATTTACATAACAGCGATCATTTTCCTATCTTCCGTGCTTCCCATTCATCTTCTCGCTCTCCTCGTAGGCCACATTGGCAGTCTGAATGGGCGAATTGGGTCCCTTTACTTGCGTCAAACCATTTTTAGTGGCGAGCCTTCTCCTTTATCCTCCCCTAATGGCCTATTACAACTCTTTTTGACATCGGTTTTAATCGCGGCTTCACATACAATCCCTCATACCTCGAGTAGGCACTCTCAGAAACGCGTGCCTTGTGGGCTCGTGCAGTACGACTGAAACGTACTGCACGAACGTGATACGGTCAAATTTCTCGGTCTTCTGTTTGATCGCCGGTTGTTGGGAAACTCCATTACTCTTGAAAGCAACTTACAATTACCGCTGAATCTCCTTGAAACCTTCAAGTATCATTCTTGAGGGGGGGGGGGGCGGATCGTGAACTTCTTCGACTTCATCAGCCCTAACTTCATCGAAACTAGATTATGGCGACCAGATATAATTTCTGACCTTTCCCGTAACTCTTTCTAAACTTGAACTCATTCATCATCAGGAATTACGTTTGTGTCTAGGTGTTTTTCTTTCGTCCCTTATCGAGAGCCTATTTGCAGAGGCGAATATTTCATCTTTGAATTATCGGCGTGAAGTCCATTGCCTCCGATATTCCGACCTTCACGTCCTTCTACATAGTGGATGGTAAAGAAGGTTCGTAGAGGTTCATTTTTGATCACCGCCCCTGTTTACCCCGCCCCTTTTTGTTTGTATTCGCTCGCTTTTGGCTTCTCTTTAATTGTCCCCGTTATATGTTCGTCTAACATCTTAGTTTTCTCATCACCTCTTGGAAGTTGACGACAGTTCGAGTCTCTTCTTCCCTACTGCCTTGCGCAAAACTCAAATACCTACAGCTACTTCTTGATCTCTTTTCCTTAACCACTTCCGGTCTCATTCTCATGCCGCTACACTGATGGTTCTGAATCCTCAGATGGTGTCGGGTTTGCATCACTGTTCCCGGACAGTGTTGTGTGAGGTCATATATTAGACTCAACAAGCATTTTCACAGTTAAACTGTTTGCAGTTTATGTAGCGATTATGCGCATTGCATCCAAGCCTACCTCAGCATCTGTGCTAGTTTTATACACCTTTAGTGCTTTGCAGGCTATCAAAAATTTTGATTAGCCTCATCCCCTAGTTCATCGTACACTTCTTCGGTTGTGCTGCATTTCTAGCAAAAGCAAAGAAATCGTTTTCTGCTGGCTCCTTGATCATGTAAATGTTCAGTGCAATTAGTACGCAGACTCTGTGGTGCGGTCAGTAGTACTTGACCGTCACATTTCATATAGATTATTTTGCTGTAATCTCTGTCCACTATCGCAACCGTTGGCAGCAACGTTGGTCTAAGTTGATTCATATAAAATTATAATATATCAAGCAGTGTTTACAATTCTGGTCTTCTTATCATTGATGTCCTGGTTGGGAGACTACGCTTTCCCATCTCCGCATTGGGCACAGACGTCTCACTCATTGCTATCTCATGGAGAGGCGCCCTGCCACCCTTTGAAAATTGTCACATTCCAATTTAAGTTGCCATATTCTATTAGACTGTCGTGTCTACCAGCGAGCACGCAGGATTAACCTCCAACGTCGTCACCACTCTAACACCACTCTTCCCTCCTCGCTGACAGTCCAACCATTGACACAGAATTCCTCTTTGGCTTTTTTTGACAACAAATTTATTTCACAAACATTGATTACAATTCCTTTAGCACTTCATACAGCCCTTACTAACTCTACTCTGTTATACTCTGCATCTTCGCTTATCTTCTATCAAGCATATTAATTAAACCTTTAGCACATCCTACCCTGCAGTGCTGTTGACCCTTGTGGGTTTATCGTTTACTTATGATTATGATACTAATTATGAATGGTATGATGACACCGACAGAATATAAAAAGGGCACTTGCGTATAGTTATTGACATTTACTTATAGAACATTTCGCCACTCGTGCCTCTTCTTAATTGGAAGTTTTTTCTTTTATTGAATCTTGACTGTGCAGGTGTCAACTAGCCAGTTTTATACGAAAAAATTATATCAAATTGAACTTTCATAAGATATGAAAAAAATGGGTAAGACCAGAAACAATCCATGGTTAAGACGGATAAAACCATCCTTACTGATTACACTTTACATATAACCATGTAACATTTAAAAACCACCTACAGCAGGACACCGCCTCAGAATCAGATCAACAGACCATCAGCTCCAGCAAGCGCCTTACACCAAGCCGAAACAACTTGCCATGTGCGCTAAAAAAAGGCAATAGCAGAAATGCACTCTCCACTAATTCGTTGACATCCATGTATGCATAAGATAGGTAGTGTTGTTATACCCAGTCATCTGAGTATTGTGCAGAACACAATACACACACCTTCATTAAAATACACCAAAGTGGTTGGGCCACTCACCTATATTACCCACTCTCCTCACCCTGACCCATCCCTCTTTTCATATTCCATCCTTAACTCTCCTTCTTCCTTCCTCAACTTAACAAAATTCTAGCTACATTATTCTGTTTTTCTAGGACTTTCGTAAGTATTGCACATTCAGGTATTTTTATCTTACTGGACAGCAAAGAATTAAAAAAAAGTAGAACCGTGAAACAAAAACTGAGACGTATAAAAAGCTGACGTTGTTGTGACGTTTTGAAGCTCTTAATTAGGTATCCCTGATGGTGAACTTTAAGTGAATGTCTGAATTTTTCGTTCTTTTTTCCTTTTCCAAATTTTAGTTTATAACTTATTATACCTCATCTGATCAGCTTCAAATTTTTATGGCTAGTTTATTGTACCAGAAAACTGCTTCGTGCAACTATTACTATGTATGGGTGTCCTCTGGTGCATGTTATATTGCCATTTTTCTGAAATTTCGTTCAGAAAAAGTAACTCTCTTCTGATCGGCACCAATTCAGAAAAGTGTATCCTAATGAAAATAGAGACATGGTTGTTTTACAAGTGTCAAGTTATCATTTGTACGTGTAAAATGCTGTGAAATTTTATCCCAAATAAATCACATTAAACATATGTGAGAATACCTCTTGTGAACGGCTTCAATATTTAATGGCTGATGCATCTCACAGACAAGATACTAGTCAATAAATTTATTTTGTGGTGGTACAAAATTGCCTATATACTAAAATATTAAAAAAAAATTTAGATGAATGCGATATTAAGTGAATCTTCCAAATTCATTAAATAAACTGTGATGCTGATATCCATTCATTAACTAAATAATGTAATAATGTTGGCAGAATTACCGACAATATGTAAAGTAAAAGGACACAAGTGAAACTAATGTGACATTTTATTGTAGCAACATTTCGCTCTCCAGAAGCTTTGTCAAGCCGTTAAGATTTAGTCAGTTTAAATCTCTGAACGCAGGTGAGTTTTTCTTTTTGAAGTCAGTTGCTGACTCTGAAAAAATCTTTTTAGATAAGTAAAACTTTACCGTTTATAAAATTTTCCATATTTGTTCCGTAGATACTGTATATTCATGTGTTCGTTCTACCACGCACAACTTGCATCTGGGGAGTACAAGAAACTAGCCACATTCTTCAGAAAAATTATTCGTTTAGCTCGTCTAGAAGAGCTGTAATATAGAGCACAGGATCATAGCACTGAGTAATGTTATAAAAAAAACTAATGAACTTAAAAATTTTCGTTTTTATTTCATCATGATGTTAATTCATTTACAGGGGACTTTATATATTTGTGAATTTGAACACGTAAGTAGTAATTATTGTTTGGTATATCATCTGTTTGGATATACAGCTTTGGCGTGCCCTCCTATGAACATTCTCAACCTGCCGGATGGGTCTGTGGCGCCCCTGAGTCGAGCACCGAACACCACCTTCCCCTACAACTGTGTCGGAGACCTCATGATGGCGAAAAAGGTGGACGGTACCGAGTCACCTGCAGGAGAGGTCACCTGTCTACCGGGCAGCAACGGAAGTCAACCAGAATGGGACACACAATTCCCATGCGCCCGTAAGCTATTTTTTTGGTTTCTCTGATGAATTATTTTTGTTCAAAGGAATTTTCATTTCATTTGGTTGAAGGTAATGGCCATGATCCAGGGGAGATGAATCCAACTTGAAGAGATTTGTAGAACCGAAGCATTAAATTTGGAAACAATTTGTAAACTGAATGTACAGTATCGAAAGATGCATAGTCGAGGGGTCTAGGTGTGCTTTGAATCTCTTTATCTCATTCCTGCTGTTCATCTTTCAGTCACTTATAAATAGGTGAGCCCACATTAGCTTTTGAAGGACCTGCCTTGTATGGGCTAGTAGACCTGCCGCAGTGTTCCTCCATTCTTAATTTGTTTTCTGCATATATAAGGCAGAGTTGCTTTCCACTACAAAGCTTGTGAGTATCTGGACATCCTCTCGCTTCTCAAGTGTGATCTGGTTCTTTTACCTAGGGGAAAAGTGTTTCCTCGTTGTTGCAATTGTTACATTCTTTGGTTGATTACGTACACATGCACAGACCTCCATATCAACCTCATTTATCCTACTTTGGCTACTTAGATCTGTTAAAATGTGAGGGGGCCATAATTATTTGTTCCGAAATCATCAGGTTTGCTACATATTACCAGGATTTAGCATAATTATCACCTTTCATTAATAAACGTCTAAGGGACATTTTAAAACATGCGAGATTTAAACCAGTAAAAGGTTGAAGTAAATAAATTATATACCATAAAAATACGTACAGTAAACCAATTACTGTTTCAATCAAACCATGTTATTTCCATTGATATAAAGTACATAAACTTGAAAGAAAATGTCCACAATTCATTGAACCATCCATGAAAGATGCGATACAGGGGCTAATATACACACTGCTACATACTCAACAAATCCTTTATAGTTGCCTCATCCAGGGTCCTGCCACTGAGGAGAACGTATTAGTAACATTTAACCCTGGCACAATACCTTACTACCGGAGCAGTTTGATATGTTTACCCGGAAGAAAAGGTAGTGGTCAGCTATCTTCACTAGCAAGCTAGCGAGAGAGCGAGCGAGATAGATAAAGAAGAGAGAGAGAGAGAGAAGGAGAGAGAGAGAGAGGAGAGAGAGAGAGAGAGAGAGAGAGAGAGGAGAGAGAGAGAGAGAGAGAGAGAGAGAGAGAGAGAGAGAGAGAGGTAGATTATGTAAAACCCACACTCTCACATTCAGAAACCAAAAAAAATCACATTGTTAAAATGAACTAACTTACTAATATTGTCTTGTTTCCTTCTTCTTTCATTGATACATATTTTTTATTTTCCATAATATGCATATACTAAACTGTGTTGATTGAGACACTACATCAATGAACATACATACTACTACAAAGTATTTACAAAACATCATTCTTATTGTGGAGTGTGTGTATATGGTATGAATGTTGTTGAACATGATGTTGATCAAGTGCCATGAAAATACAAGATAAACATACCTTGACAGTCTACAACACTTGAAATTAAAATAAACTAATACTTACTTTTTACACGAATCAATTTTACAGGCTAAGAGCTGTTATCTTACCCCAGCACATTTCAAAGCCCAGCTCTATCTAAGATACACTTCCATCCACAGGATGTGACCTACAACAGTCAATTAAAACCCAGGTACCTACTTACTGCCAGGTGAACAGGGGCAGCAGGAGTAAGGAAACATGCCCAACATTTTCACCCGTGACGGGGATCGAAACTCGAATATTCAATATGTGAAATGAGTATGATACCAGGTGTACCACTGACCGGTATTTAAGTGTTATAAAATATTTTATGCATTAACATACAAATCCATGAACATTACCCAGAACTATGCTGATGTCCACATAAAACAATTGTCTGCAGTTGTCTGCTAACAGCTTTTCTGGCTGTTGGCAGACAATTGCAAAAACTGACAAGTGGGAATAAAGACACTGGTAGTAGAGGATCCTTTTAATACAACAGTTCACACACAACTTGGTTTTAACAAGTACACAGGAATAAACAAATACACAGCCTTATAAGGCAAATAAGCGCCATGAAGTCAGGTTCGAGGTCATTGCAAGAGCAGATCACACATGAGGTCAAAATCTGAGACATGAAATCTGGTAAAGTCAAGAATTGGGGCGAGCAAGGGAAACGGATAAGGTAACAAGGTTATTATGATTATTATATGGATAATGGACAGTGGACAAAATGTCCACAATATATACATTTCACTGTATTGCTCAATGGCTTTGGTGAGGTAGATCATAGTTGCTTCTAAAATTCTGAGTCTAGTCCTGTCGTTCTTGTGGTGTAACAGCTGTACTCTTCCCCAGTCCATGACGTGAGACTGAAAACTGAGATGAACTCCGGAAGCATTGTTGGATTTTGTCTCTCCTGAAGGCATATTTATGTTCCTGAAAGTATCTGAAAATCTCTGCCGGTCTCCCCGATAAAGAATTTATCTCGTCCATCACACCTATGCTGTATATACTTGCTGTGCAAATAGTTCTGGGTTTAGGCTTCTTGTGAACTTTCTGATAGTCTTGGTAATAAAGACTTTCATATTTCATGTCGGCTTTCCGGAAAATCAGCATCATAATGATGGTGGTCTTGGTTTTGACGTCATGATGGGAAGAAAGATAATGTTTAAGTCATTCTTAGTGGAGGGTTTTCTGTGGATGACATCCATGTGATTGTTCCTAGGTGTTTCAGCTTCAGTCACTTCAGAGACTGACTTAATATGGTTCAGCCTTTCATGCAATTCACACGAGAGAGACGGATCCTTACCCTATTTGCATATCTTATTCGTCAAGGATGGAGATACATTTAAATACATGGTATATAGAAAACCCAGAAATAAGAATGACTTGAAATACTACTTTTCTCACCATTTCTTCAAAACCAAGAGGAGAGTTGTCTTAGGTTTTTTCATCCGAGCATTCCGAACTTGCAGTGATGAATACCTTTTAGTAGAAAAATAATAGATTAAGTAGGTGTTCAACTTAAAATTCGTAATGCACATCATCCACTCATGTACACAGAAAGCCTTCCTCTTTCACAGCATACCAAAAAATTCCAGCATTGATAAATGACTGGTTTACAGCACTGGGAAGACTGCTATCACCATTGCCTCGACTCTCCGAAAAACCGACATGAATATAGCAGTCCTTACTTCCAAAACTATTAAAGGAATCAACATAGGAACTAAATTTATAATTATTTGTACAAAAGTCGTATACAGAATACCGTGTAGTGGCTGCAATAAATTCTATGTCAGGAAGACCAGTAGAGACCTTCAGATATTCCTTCAGAAACATAAATATTCTTGCATAAGGAATAAAATCAACAAGACTTGTGTAATTCATCACATTATTCATTTCAGCGACACAGACAGGTAAATAGAATACTTTTTATACCAAAAGAACGACAGGCCCGGAAGCAAAATTTCAGAAGCGGCAGTGCTTCTTGTCTCCAAAATTGTTGCACAAACAGCGGAATGTATATGTTGATTGAATCTATTGTCAATGATTCATATAATAACCATAATAAACCTTGCCTCTACCCCTTGCTCCTACCAATTCCTGACCTTATCAGACTTGATCTCCCAAAATATGACCTCATGTGGGATCTACTCTCGCAGTGCCCTTATGTGTCACTTGTCTTTCTTCCAGCATGACCTCATGGTGCTTATTTGCCTTACAAGATGGTGAATTCACTAATTCTTAAATACTTGGTTAAGCCCAACCTTGGACCAAACATTGTACTAAAATTATACTCTGCTTCCAGAGTCATCCATACCTGCTGTTATTCTCTCTCTCTCTCTCTCTGGTTTTATCCTCATATGGTGTTGCTGTTGTTGACTTTTTATGGGTCGGAGTAGTCGTGTGTGTGTGAGTTACCATTTTGTCATAGGCACATGTCGATTAGACACTAGGCCTGTTGTGTGTTGTGTGTGTGTGTGTGTAAGTTTTATCCCCATTTTTAATTCAGCATCTCATTCATTGGCTGCAGAGTAAATCATGCCTCATTCAGTACCTTTAGGTATTAAATTTGCATATATCCTTAACATTAGTTGTGGTGGACTTTTTTTCACTATGATCGGGTCCCAATTTCTGCTATGATCAGGTCCTAAAATCCTACTGTAATCTGGTTTATCTTCGGATAAAAATGTTTTTTCAAGACTTAACTACATCATATATTTCGTAGAATGAAATCATGGTCGTGTTCTGTTTAGAAATTATACTCCCGTAGTGCGCACAGAAATTTATATTAAATTTAAAGTCCGTTTTCTTGGATCAAGATGTCAACTTATTTTTACGTATATATTTCGTATGTCACAAAATGAAATATAGGTTGCGATTTCCTCACACTTGCATGAACGCCCTCGTGTTTTTTTCCAAATGGTGACCCGGCCTCAACCCCATTTGTCCATAAGATGTATTATTTCTTTCATACTAAATTTATATATATATATCATTTACCAAACTGCGGCAGGGCAGGACTCGACCCTACGAACCTTGTACCGCCTCCAGAGACAGCACAATGCATGCATCGCCTTACCACTTACGCCAATGGTAAGATCAGTGGCGTAAGTGGTAAGGCGATGCGTACATTGTGCTGTATGTGGAGGCGCTACAAGGTTCGTAGGGTCGAGTCCAGCCCTGCCGCAATTTGGTAAATGATTTAAAAATCACATGTTTCGTGATTTCATTGTTTATATACATTATATATATATATATATATATATATATATATATATATATATATATATATACTGTTATATATATATATATATATATATATATATATATATATATATATATTATATATTATATATATATATATGTAACAAAAAAAAGGCACAAACGTGACTGGAACGATACACAAATCTTGCCCTTTCCATTAAGTTTAAAGCTGAATGGGAATCTAATCCTTCCTTCCTTTCCTTGATGTCCATGTCCACGCTCAGATACAGGTTTTTCCTTTTTCCGTTTTACCGTAATACCTATGCACGTGGCATGTACATTCACTACTTTTCCTATCATGTTCCCCTGTCAAGAAAAATGTTATTATCTCCCTCTTTCTCCGTGCCCTCACGCATCTGTGATTCCTCAGTTCCTTCCAACAAAATTTCCACTCTCATAATTCGTTTTCCCCGTCTTGGCTACCTTCCCATTTCATAAACTCTGCCCTCTCACGTGCTAACTTAATTTCTTCTCTCCCAAACTCTCTACTCCTGGGAACTCTTCTGTCCTCTGCCTTCGATACATTTCCGGTCTTTCTAATTTCAACAATTCTCTCCGTCCCTTAGACATCAAGCTTACTTCCGCCAGACTAACACTCTTCGCACTAATCTCGTTAATACCTCTCTCCCCTCTAGAGAATGTTCTGGTGCCTACTCTAATTTCTTGCTCCTCCTGTCCTCTTCAATACTTCGGGAAACTGAAGCTCGCTGCCTCTTGCCAAAATTTGGGTAGGTTCGCAGTAATCTAGTAATTTCCCCCCAACCACCCTTCCCCTGCCGGGTTGAAGGGTCCCTTGATTTTCCCCCAAAACT
>NC_069407.1:49090326-49225962 GCF_026875155.1 Cherax quadricarinatus | reverse complement strand
CTTCCAAATTCTTTAAAAATAACTGGTGTGATATCATCATTAATAAATATGAAATAATTTTGGGGGAAAATTACCGACAATATGTAAAGTAAAAGGACACAAGTGAAACTAATGTGACATTTTATTGTAGAAACATTCGCTCTCCAGAAGCTTTGTCAAGCCGTTAAGATTTAGTCAGTTTAAATCTCTGAACGAAAGGTGAGTTTTTCTTTTTGAAGTCAGTTGCTGACTCTGAAAAAATCTTTTAAGATAAGTAAAACTTTACCGTTTATAAAATTTTCCATATTTGTTCCGTAGATACTGTATATTCATATGTGTTCGTTCTACCACGCACAACTTGCATCTGGGGAGTACAAGAAACTAGCCACATTCTTCAGAAAAATTATTCGTTTAGCTAGTCTAGAAGAGCTGTAATATAGAGCACAGGATCATAGCACTGAGTAATGTTATATAAAAAACTAATGAACTTAAAAACTTTCGTTTTTTTTTCATCATGATGTTAATTCATTTACAGGGGACGTTATATATTTGTGAATTTGAACACGTAAGTAGTAATTATTGTTTGGTATATCATCTGTTTGGATATACAGCTTTGGCGTGCCCTCCTATGAACATTCTCAACCTGCCGGATGGGTCTGTGGCGCCCCTGAGTCGAGCACCGAACACCACCTTCCCCTACAACTGTGTCGGAGACCTCATGATGGCGAAAAAGGTGGACGGTACCGAGTCACCTGCAGGAGAGGTCACCTGTCTACCGGGCAGCAACGGAAGTTCAACCAGAATGGGACACACAATTCCATGCGCCCGTAAGCTATTTTTTTGGTTTCTCTGATGAGTTATTTTTGTTCAAAGGAATTTTCATTTCATTTGGTTGAAGGTAATGGCCATGATCCAGGGGAGATGAATCCAACTTGAAGAGATTTGTAGAACCGAAGCATTAAATTTGGAAACAATTTGTAAACTGAATGTACAGTATCGAAAGAATGCATAGTGGGGGGTCTAGGTGTGCTTCGAATCTCTTTATCTCATTCCTGCTGTTCATCTTTCAGTCACTTATAAATAGGTGATCCCACATTAGCTTTTGAAGGACCTGCCTTGTATGGGCTAGTAGGCCTGCCGCAGTGTTCCTCCATTCTTAATTTGTTTTCTGCATATATAAGGCAGACTTGCTTTCCACTACAAAGCTTGTGAGTATCTGGACATCCTCTCGCTTCTCAAGTGTGATCTGGTTCTTTTACCTAGAGGAAAAGTGTTTCCTCGTTGTTGCAATTGTTACATTCTTTGGTTGATTACGTACACATGCACAGACCTCCATATCAACCTCATTTATCCTACTTTGGCTACTTAGATCTGTTAAAATGTGAGGGGCCATAATTATTTGTTCCGAAATCATCAGGTTTGCTATATATTACCAGGATTTAGCATAATTATCACCTTTCATTAATAAACGTCTAAGGGACATTTTAAAACATGCGAGATTTAAACCAGTAAAAGGTTAAAGTAAATAAATTATACACCATAAAAATACGTACAGTAAACCAATTACTGTTTCAATCAAACCATGTTATTTCCATTGATATAAAGTACATAAACTTGAAAGAAAATGTCCACAATTCATTGAACGATCCATGAAAGATGCGATACAGAGGCTAATATACACACTGATACATACTCAACAAATCCTTTATAGTTGCCTCATCCAGGGTCCTGCCACTGACGAGAACGTATTAGTAACATTTAACCCTGGCACAATACCTTACTACCGGAGCAGTTTGATATGTTTACCCGGAAGAAAAGGTAGTGGTCAGCTATCTTCACTAGCAAGCTAGCGAGAGAGCGAGCGAGATAGATAGATAGATAGATAAGTAGATAGATAATAGATAGATAAAGAGAGAGAGAGAGAGAGAGAGAGAGAGAGAGAGAGAGAGAGAGAGAGAGAAAGAGAGAGAGAGAGAGAGAGAGAGAGAGAGAGAGAGAGAGAGAGAAGAGAGAGAGAGAGGAGAGAGAGAGGAGAGAGAGAGAGAGAGAGAGAAGTAGATTAAGTAAAACCCACACTCTCACATTCAGAAACCAAAAAAACATCACATTGTTAAAATGAACTAACTTACTAATATTGTCTTGTTTCCTTCTTCTTTCATTGATACATATTTTTTATTTTACATAATATGCATATACTAAACTGTGTTGATTGAGACACTACATCAATGAACATACATACTACTACAAAGTATTTACAAAACATCATTCTTATTGTGGAGTGTGTGTATATGGTATGAATGTTGTTGAACATGATATTGATCAAGTGCCATGAAAATACAAGATAAACATACCTTGACAGTCTACAACACTTGAAATTAAAATAACCTAATACTTACTTTTTACACGAATCAATTTTACAGGCTAAGAGCTGTTATCTTACCCCAGCACATTTCAAAGCCCAGCTCTATCTAAGATACACTTCCATCCACAGGATGTGACCTACAACAGTCAATTAAAACCCAGGTACCTACTTACTGCCAGGTGAACAGGGGCAGCAGGAGTAAGGAAACATGCCCAACATTTTCAACCCGTGACGGGGATCGAAACTCGAATATTCAATATGTGAAATGAGTATGATACCAGGTGTACCACTGACCGGTATTTAAGTGTTATAAAATATTTTATGCATTAACATACAAATCCATGAACATTACCCAGAACTATGCTGATGTCCACATAAAACAATTGTCTACAGTTGTCTGCTAACAGCTTTTCTGGCTGTTGGCAGACAATTGCAAAAACTGACAAGTGGGAATAAAGACACTGGTAGTAGAGGATCCTTTTAATACAACAGTTCACACACAACTTGGTTTTAACAAGTACACAGGAATAAAAAAATACACCGCCTTATAAGGCAAATAAGCGCCATGAAGTCAGGCTCGAGGTCATTGCAAGAGCAGATCACACATGAGGTCAAAATCTGAGACATGAAATCTGGTAAAGTCAAGAAATTGGGGCGAGCAGGAAACGGATAAGGTAACAAGGTTATTATGATTATTATATGGATAATGGACAGTGGACAAAATGTCCACAATATATACATTTCACTGTATTGCTCAATGGCTTTGGTGAGGTAGATCATAGTTGCTTCTAAAATTCTGAGTCTAGTCCTGTCGTTCTTGTGTTGTAACAGCTGTACTCTTCCCCAGTCCATGACGTGAGACTGAAGACTGAGATGAACTCCGGAAGCATTGTTGGATTTTGTCTCTCCTAAAGGCATATTTTTGTTCCTGAAAGTATCTGAAAATCTCTGCCGGTCTCCCTGATAAAGAATTTATCTCCTCCATCACACCTATGCTGTATATACTTGCTGTGCAAATAGTTCTGGGTTTAGGCTTCTTGTGAACTTTCTGATAGTCTTGGTAATAAAGACTTTCATATTTCATGTCGGCTTTCCGGAAAATCAGCATCATAATGATGGTGGTCTTGGTTTTGACGTCATGATGGGAAGAAAGATAATGTTTAAGTCATTCTTAGTGGAGGGTTTTCTGTGGATGACATCCATGTGATTGTTCCTAGGTGTTTCAGCTTCAGTCACTTCAGAGACTGACTTAATATGGTTTAGCCTTTCATGCAATTCACACGAGAGAGACGGATCCTTACCCTGTTTGCATGTCTTATTCGTCAAGGATGGAGATACATTTAAATACATGGTATATAGAAAACCCCAGAAATAAGAATGACTTGAAATACTACTTTTCTCACCATTTCTTCAAAACCAAGAGGAGAGTTGTCTTAGGTTTTTTCATCCGAGCATTCCGAACTTGCAGTGATGAATACCTTTTAGTAGAAAAATAATAGATTAAGTAGGTGTTCAACTTAAAATTCGTAATGCACATCATCCACTCATGTACACAGAAAGCCTTCCTCTTTCACAGCATACCAAAAAATTCCAGCATTGATAAATGACTGGTTTACAGCACTGGGAAGACTGCTATCACCATTGCCTCGACTCTCCGAAAAACCGACATGGATATAGCAGTCCTTACTTCCAAAACTATTAAAGAAATCAACATAGGAACTAAATTCATAATTATTTGTACAACAGTCGTATACAGCATACCGTGTAGTGGCTGCAATAAATTCTATGTCAGGAAGACCAGTAGAGACCTTCAGATATTCCTTCAGAAGCATAAATATGCTTGCATAAGGAATAAAATCAACAAGACTTGTGTAATTCATCACATTATTCATTTCAGCGACACAGACAGGTAAATAGAATACTTTTTATACCAAAAGAACGACAGGCCCGGAAGCAAAATTTCAGAAGCGGCAGTGCTTCTTGTCTCCAAAATTGTTGCACAAACAGCGGAATGTATATGTTGATTGAAT
Source organism: Cherax quadricarinatus (assembly GCF_026875155.1). NCBI lineage: Eukaryota > Metazoa > Arthropoda > Malacostraca > Decapoda > Parastacidae > Cherax > Cherax quadricarinatus. The sequence continues at coordinate 49,221,591 of NC_069407.1, read as the reverse complement.
CTATTGTCAATGATTCATATAATAACTATAATAAACCTTGCCTCCACCCCTTGCTCTCACCAATTCCTGACCTTATCAGACTTGATCTCCCAAAATATGACCTCATGTGGGATCTACTCTCGCAGTGCCCTTATGTGTCACTTGTCTTTCTTCCAGCATGACCTCATGGTGCTTATTTGCCTTACAAGATGGTGAATTCACTAATTCTTAAATACTTGGTTAAGCCCAACCTTGGACCAAACATTGTACTAAAATTATACTCTGCTACCAGAGTCATCCATACCTGCTGTTATTCTCTCTCTCTCTCTCTCTCTCTCTCTCCATCTCTCCTCTTCTCTCTCCTCTTGTCGTCTGCTCTCTCTCTACTCTCTCTCATCTCTCTCTCTGGTTTATCCTCATATGTATGCTGTTGTTGACTTTTTTGTGTGTTGTCGTGTGTGGTGTTAGTTTACCATTTTGTCATAGGCACATGTCGATTAACCCATCTAGCCTTGTTATGTGTTATGCTGTGTGTGTGTGTGGTGTGTAAGTTTTATATCGCCATTTTTATATCAGCATCTCATTCATGGCTGCCGAGTAAAAACATGTCTTTTCAGTACACTTAGGTTATTAAATTTGCATATATCCTTAACATTATTGTGGTGGACATTTTTTTCAACTATGATCGGGTCCAATTTCTGCTTGATCAGATGTCCTAAAATCTATTACTGTAATTGGTTGATCTTCGATAAAAATGTTTTTTCAAGACTTAAACTACAATCCATATTTCGATAGAATGAAATTCATGTCGTGTTCTATTTAGAAATTATACTCCCTAGCTGCGCACAGAAATTTAATTAAACTTGAATCTGTTTCCATGAGATCAAGATGTCAACTTATTTGCTTGGTATATATTTCGTAGTCGACAAATGACATATGGTTGCGATTTCCTCACACTTGCATGAACGCCCTCGTGTTTTTTACCAAATGTGACCACGGGCTCAACCCCATTGTCCCTAAGATGTATTATTCTTTCATACTAAATTTATTATATATATCATTTACCAAACTGCGGGAGGGCAGGACTCGACATTACGAACCTTGTACCGCCTCCAGAGACAGCACAATGCATGCATCGCCTTACCACTTACGCCAATGGTAAGATCAGTGGCGTAAGTGGTAAGGCGATGCGTACATTGTGCTGTATGTGGAGGCGCTACAAGGTTCGTAGGGTCGAGTCCAGCCCTGCCGCAATTTGGTAAATGATTTAAAAATCACATGTTTCGTGATTTCATTGTTTATATACATTATATATATATATATATATATATATATATATATATATATATATATATTATATATATATATATATATATATACTGTATATATATATACATATATATATATATATATATATATATATATATATATATATATATATATATATTATATATATATATATATATATATATATATATGCAATAAGATCACAGTAAACAGGTGATTTCAAAATATGCAAAACAACCACTCTGAAAGAATAGAGAAATTCCAAGCGCTTTCGTGACTACTCACATTATCAAGGAACTAATGTGATAATGCGAGTAGTCACGAAAGCGCTTGGAATTTCTCTATTCTTTCAGAGTGGTTGTTTTGCATATATATATATATAGGATGGGGTCCACCTCTGGTGCAAATTGTGGGACCCATAGCCTCGAAGAAGTGGATAAAAAGGCTTCAAGGAAAAATATTTGGATTTCTTCCTGAAGCCGTTTGAATATTCCACTTCCCCTACCACCCCATCTTTTGATATATATTTTTTTTTACTAATAGGAATATTTTATTACATAATACGGTACAGAAGATTTAAGAGATACATTGTTGATATAAAGGTGGCATATAAGGTACATGTTGTTACGTGTGTATCACCGATTATAAGGCGAAAATCTCATCCAGCTCCTCAGAGCTGGGGCGTGTGCCCAAAATACAGCAGGCATTACCCCTTTGAACAGCCGCACTGAGCCGCTGGAACAGAAAACTAGCTGCCCTGGGATCCCTAGTTACCCTGATGAGTCTTTTTCCCAGCTCCTTAAGGAATTTAGATGCACTCTTTCCCCATGAGCCAAGGGTCTCTGAGCCTATGGGAACAAACATATAATGATGGGCAAGTTCTCCATATTTTCTAGACTTTTGGGACTCCCTGAAGCTGGCAGCTGCCCCTCCTTCCTCCCTGGTGTATTGGAGATAGGTATCAGCCAAGGTAGATGCACATGTATAGTCCCACACCACCTGCTTCCCATCTGTCCAGGCTTGAAGGGTGATACCATCTGGACGCTTCTGGCTGCCATCAAATCTGCATAGTTGGGGTGGCTCCCTTACTGCTGGGCACCCAGCTGTTGTGAGGCTCCTCTTGATATATATCTTGATATATATATATATATATTATATATATATATATATATATATATATATATATATATATATATATATATATATATATATATATATGTAACAAAAAAAGGCACAATACCGTGACTGGAACGATACACAAATCTTGCCCTTTCCATTAAGTTTAAAGCTGAATGGGAATCTAATTCCTTCCTTCCTTTCCTTGATGTCCATGTTCACCGCTCAGATACAGGTTTTTCCTTTTCCGTTTACCGAAAACCTATGCACAGTGGCATGTACATTCACTACTTTTCCTATCATGCTTCCCCTGTCAAGAAAAATGTTCTTATCTCCCTCTTTCTCCGTGCCCTCCGCATCTGTGATCCTCAGTTCCTTCCAGCAGAAATTTCCACTCTTCATAATTCGTTTTCCCGTCTTGGCTACCCTTCCCATTTCATAGACTCTGCCCTCTCACGTGCTAAACGTAATTTCTTCTCTCCCAAACTCTCTACTCCTGGGAACTCTTCTGTCCTCTGCCTTCCCTACATTTCCGGTCTTTCTAATTTCAACAATTCTCTCCGTCCCTTAGACATCAAGCTTACCTTCCGCCAGACTAACACTCTTCGCACTAATCTCGTTAATACCTCTCCTCCCTCTAGAGATGTTCCTGGTGCCTACTCTATTTCTTGCTCCTCCTGTCCTCTTCAATACTTCGGAGAAACTGGTCGATCTCTTTCTGACTGACTTAGGGAGCACAAAAATTGTGTTAGGCTTGCCGACACTAACAATGCTCTTTTGACTCAAGAAATCGTAATGACACGATTGCAAACAAACCATACCCCGGCCGGGATTGAACCCGCGGTCATAGAGTCTCAAAACTCCAGCCCGTCGCGTTAGCCACTAGACCAGCTAGCCACAATAAGATTCATCCAACTAGGTATATTTCTACACCATAGGAAGGTTAGCACAGGCACCACTGTGACCACAAATGCAAGTTTTTACAGACGAATCTCCAGCTAGCATGGCCGTGACGAACTCTAGCTCAAGTCCCTTCACTGCCATCAACATGGTGTAGAAATATACCTAGTTGGATGAATCTTATTGTGGCTAGCTGGTCTAGTGGCTAACGCGACGGGCTGGAGTTTTGAGACTCTATGACCGCGGGTTCAATCCCGGCCGGGGGTATGGAATGCTCTTTTCTGTCACGTCAGAGATCATAGCCATCCTATTGACTGGTCTTCTGCTAAAACTGTCTTCCCTACTTCCAACTCGAACAGTCGCCGTCTAGTTGAATCCTCTCTAATACACAACTTTCCTTGTATGAATCTTAGTCCTGGCTTCGTCTCTGTAGATGCCTTCCTCTCCCACTACATTGTAAAATGCTCCAAACTTCAGAACACCCGTGACTTAACCTGACTCCTCATTTTTTATTTTTATTTTTCTTCTTCTCCCTCTTCCCCTTTCCTCTTTCCTTTTTCTCTTTTGGGTTGTCTTTCTTCATTCTGTCTCGTGTTTCTGTTCCTTCTTTATTTATTTCACCACTTCCCCTTTCACTCACCTCTGTGCACTTGCTCTCCCTCTGTGGGCACCTAGCTCCCTTGCAGTGCTCCCCTTTCTTTGTGTTTGACTGGCTACTCCTCCTTATTCCCCAATACTACCACTACCACTACTACTACCTCTACTACTACTACTGCTACTACCACCACCACCTTTTCCTGCCTATATATACCCGTCCTGCTCCAATTCTGGTTATTGTGACTTTGTAAATGGTCCAAGTCTTACCGAAACGTCGTCGTAAGCTTCTCTCTTTTATGTGCGGGTTATTTGTTATATATATATATATATATATATATATAATATATATATATATATATATATATATATATATTATATATATATATATTTATATATATATATATATATGTATATATATATATACTGACGACTACACTCACTACGGGATACTGTCTGAAAAAATTATTATCCATTTAAAGTAGATCTTAGACAGGGATGTGTAATATTTAACATATTTATTGACGGGTAGAGGAAGGAAGTGCTGAAGTGTTGGAAGAAGGCTTGAGCTTGAAGGACTGTGAGCCTGATATGAAGTGGGAGTTGTCACAGTTGTTTTTTTCCTGATGAAACAGCATTTTTTAAAGTTTCTGTTGAAAAATTGTTAGAGTTGATTGAGGAGTTTAAGAAGGCCTGTTGAAAAAGAAAATTAAAAATAAGTAGTTAAAGAAGCATAGTGAGAAAAATCACAAAACTAGATCATTAAAGATTGGATAGAAGCTGAGGGAAAGAGAACGGAAGAAGGAAGTAAGTGTATTTAGATATCTGAGGATGGACACATAAACAAGTGGGTCTGCGAAAGATGCGATGCAACGTTAAATAGATGAGAAAAAAAATGTGCGAAGTTTTTCAAAAAAGGTCAAAAAGAAAAGATTCCAAGACAGAGTGGTGACAATACATGCATCTCGAGGATATTAGACATGGTCTTAAAATAAGGTCGGGAGAATGCTAGTGGTCGTGTAGATGTCAGTGAACCAGAAACAATAGAATTAGGAGACGGCCTATGGTCAAGAACAATGTTCATCAGAAAATAAAGAGGGGGGTCAAAGAGATGATGTTATTTTATAAAGAGAATATATCAGAACAGGTTTACCAGCACATATAAATATAGGTTGGACTCTGAAGGATGGAGGGATGTTGCTGTTCAGTTGTACTGTGATTAATGAATTTTATCCGTTGTGACCCAACAGTGGTGTGTCCGAGTGATTTTATTATGTCCAAGAACCGCAAGAGTTGCTACTACTTCTCCACAACTAGAGCAAGTATGGGTCATACCGATGCTTTAACAAGGTGAGTGTTGACTCCCACAAACGCACACACACACACACACACACACACACACACACACACACACACACACACACACACATACACACACACACACACACACACACACACACACATGCCACACACAGGCCATGGAATAGCCTAGAAAGGGATGTAGTGGAGGCAGGAACCATACATAGTTTTAAGGCGAGGTATGATAGAGCTCATGGGGCAGGGAGAGAGAGGACCTAGTAGCAATCAGCGAAGAGGCGGGGCCAGGAGCTGTGAATCGACCCCTGCAACCACAAATAGGTGAGTACAAATAGGTGAGTACACACACACTGGGGCAAGGAGCTGTGACTCGAGCCCTGCAACCATAGTTGGGTGAGTACACACACACGCTATCAGGCCACGAGGATATGTCATGGAACGATAGTGGTATGCTGCTGGGCACAGGGACAGCAGTAAGTGACTGGGGGGGGGGAGGTAAAGAAGGTGATAGGCCCCTTGTAGAGGCGCAACCAGGCCACGGGGAGATCCAGGAAATGATAAGGGAAGCAGCAATGTCTACGCTTAACTGGGACTCAGAGATACAGAGGGAAAAGCAATGGGAGGAGGACAGGAGAGAGGTCAGTTTTTATTCATGGGCTTCAGGAGATCGACGGGAGGACATATGAAGAAAGATGATTGGAAGAGAAAAAAGGAGACTGAAAATATCATCAAACAAACAGGAGAGAAGGACATGACTGAGTTGATAAATTCTCAGAGAATAGGGAAATACTCGAGGGGAAGAAATCGGCCGGTCAAATTTATTTTCAAGACAGAAACGGTGTGGAACAAGATCCTGCAGCAGAAACCACAGCTAAAGAAAAACAGCAAAATACCAGAGAGTGTACTTAGATCGCGACAAAACAAGAACAGAACAAGTCACACCAAGGGGCTGTGACTCGAGCCCTGCAAGCACAATTGGATAAATACACACACACACACACACCTTATCAGGCCACCAGGAAATGTCGAGGAACGACAGTGGCATGCTGCTGGGTACAGGGACAACAGTAAGTAGGGGGTAGGCAAAGAAGGTGATAGGCCCTCTGTAGAAGCACGACCAGGTCACCAGGAGATCCAGGAAATGAAAAGGGAAGAAGCAATGGCTATGTTAAAATTGGACCCAGAGATGCAGAGGAAAAAGCAATGGAAGGAGAGGGAGAGGTCAGTTTTTATTCATGAGCTTCGGGAAGTAGAAGGAAGGACATGCAAACAAAGACGACTAGAAGAGAAAAAAAGAGTTTGAAAATATTATCAAACAAACAGGAAAGGAGGACATGACTGAACTGAGAAATTTTCAAGGAATAAGGAAATATTCGAAGAAAAGAAATCAGCCAGTCAAACTGATTTTCAAGACAGAAACGGTGTGGAACAGGATCCTGCAGCAGAAATCACAGCTGAAGAAAGCAGCAAAATACCAGAGGGTGTACCTAAATCATAACAGAACGAGAACAGAATGACAGAAAGTGAGAGAAAGGATACAAAGATGGAAGGGCCAAGAGAGACAAGGCTAGAGTCAGGAGGGGACAACCAGAGTCGGGAGGAGCAGCACATGCATCCTCCCACAGAACCACTCATTGAACCCAGCAACGAAACATACTATCCCAAAACAAACCCCATTCCACACTCACAGACCCCACCCCATCTTACACAGTAGATTCCCATAACACCCTGTCAGGTCTCCCATTCCCCCAGCCCCCGCAAACCCCTGAAGATATGGTACACCAACAAAGATTGAAAAACGAATAAGTGTAAGGAGTGGCATGAAAGAATCCCAGAGGCATCACCAGACATCAAAGCACTCACGGAAACCAAGCTCACATTAATGATAACAGATGCTATCTTTTCAACTGGATATCAGATCCTGAGGAATGATAGAGGGAATAGAGGGGGTGGAGGAGTTGCAATGCTCATCAAAACCCAGTGGAGATTTTGAGGAGCTGGAAAGAGGGCACAGAGAGGAAGGAAGGGGCTACACAGTAGTAACACTTCGGACTGGGAGTCCCAAAGTGGTGATTGCAGTGATGCATAACCTACCACAGAATAGCAGGAGGCCAACATAAGAATATGATTAGAGCAACAGAGTAATGGTTGATATACTAGCTGAGGTAGTAAAAAGGCCCCACTTGGGCAGGGCAAAGTTACTAGTTGTGGGTGACTTCATTCACAAAAAAATTGACTTGGAAAACCTAGAACCACATGGGGGACCATAAACGTGGAAGGGTAAGGTAATGAAGGTGGTACTAGAATGCCTCATACATCAACATGTTAGTGACACTACCAGAGAGAGAGGAGAGGACGAACCAGTAAGACTGGACCTCATTTTCACCTTCAGTAACTCAGACACTGAGGACATCACATATGAAAGCCCCAGTTGAGCTAGTGATCACATGGTCCTGAGCTTTGAATACATAGTAGAGTAACAAGTGGAGAAAGAAGCTGAAAGAGTAGGACGGGAGAAATCAAACTACAAAAGAGGGGACTACACAGGCACGATGAATTTCCTACATGAGTTTCAGTAAATGAAACGATGGAATACGTGACTACAAAACGCGAGGAGGCATAGGAGAGGTTCGTTCCCAAGGGCAACAGAAATAATTGGAAGACCAGAACGAGCCGTTAGTTCACCCAAAGGTGCAGAGACGCCAAAACTAAGTGTGCTAGAGAATGGAAAAAGAATAGAAGACAAAGGACCCAGGAAAATAAGAGATTAGTCGACAAACCAGAAACGAATATGCACAGACAAGAAGAGAGGCCCAGCGGCAATACGTAAATGACACAGCATTGTAAGCCAAGTCAGACTCAAAGCTGTTGTACAGCCACATCAGGAGGAAAACAACAGTCAATTAACAGGTAATCAGGCTAAGAATTGAAGAATGAAAGTTGACAGGAAACGACCGAGAAGTATGTGAAGAGCTCAACATGAGATTTAAAGAAATATTTTCAGTGGAGACAGAACTCACTTTGGCAAAATGGTGATGTACACTAGCAAGTGCTAGACACAATACACACAATCGAGGAGGTGAAGAGGCTGCTGAGTGAACTAGATACCTCAAAGCTGGTATCTCTCTATGGGTCCTGAGGGAGGGAGAAGAGGCACTGTGTATGCCACTAACAACAATATTCAACACATCTAACGAAACAGGGCGACTACCTGAGGTGAGGAAGATAGCAAATTTAACTCCAATTTCTAAGAAAGGAGACAGACACACAACATTAAATTACAGACCAGTGTCACTGATATGAGTTGTGGAAGAGTGAGTGAGAACATGCGCGGTACGATTGTAAATAGTAAATAGCTGGTACGCTATGGCAATCTTAAAAACACAGAAAATATGAGTAAATCTTACACTTTGGAAATGAACAGTAAAACATGCATATGCAAATGGATGCACACCAGAATATTCAACAACTGAATGCAGGTAATTACAAGAGATAATCTGCAACAGCGCTACTACTGGTAGCAATGCAAAATTGTTTCATTTAAAAAAGGATTGAAAGTTAATTGATTAAACAAAATAAAGTGTATAATGCAAACAAATGGGAAATAATGACAAATATAATGAAATATATTGCAGGCTCACTGGGCACACAGCTAAAGGTTGCATGTGCAGTAGTTGTAAAAAGAAATGCAAAAAATTCTTTGCTTGCAAAAGGTCGAGTGAACACAAGATAGTCAAATAAAATTAAATGTTATATAATAAGCAAATGTAATGAGTGACTGGACACACAAAATATAAAAGATTATTGTACACAAAATTTAATCCAAGCAATTTATCAAAGAACCGTAAACATGCAAAAAATATATATAATAATACACAATGGCACAGAAATGCAAACAAATTTATGCAAACATACAGTAAATTACTAATACTGTGACTGGTGTTGCACTCAAGAACACAGGTGAAAGGTCAACAAAATGCTGTACACAGTTAAAAACGGAAGAAATAACAAGGAGTGCTGATACTGTAGAGTAACTGGAAACAAGTATAACTGGAGAAATTAAATGTCTTATGGACAAATTGTTAACTGTATTCGTTGTAGCAAAATTGACACTTTACGACACAGAGCAAGGAAGCTTCACGGAAAGGAATAACGACAAATATAATAAAAAGATACTGTGAACAGTTTGTAATTAACATACAGTAATGGTAGACAAGTAATAATTAGCACAGCAAAAAGATTTTAAGAAATGCACAAACACTGCAATGATTTTTATCGCAAGAGAATTATATGTATATATGTATGTACAATGAAAATTACTGAATAAAATTAGTAAGCTTAATTAACTAGAAGAACAGTGTAGAAATTACTGGTAAACAGCGAATGAATCACTGGTGCAAATGCATTGTAGCTACATTGTAGCTACATTGTAGCTACATTGTAGCTACATTGCAAATTTACAACGTAGATTGTGGAGTGAAACTGTACACGAGCCTTCAGGCTGACTGGTACACTGGTAAGATGACTCACACCAAACATACTGTATCAGGCACTAGAGCAAATAAAATATTGTCACAAGAACTCTAGGAAATGCTAAACAAAATTATTGTTTTACTTAACTGTTGGTGTAGAAAATGTGCACAAATGTAGCAATGTTGAAAGTGCTGACATCTCAAAGTAGGGTTTGAATCAACTAATGTTGCTTACAATAGTATTATAAGAGAAATCATTGGTTGGAGAATTCGCTAGCGTCCCGCTGGCTTCTGCGGCAGCTGGTGACTAGCTTGGGCGACAGCCACTGGCTAGCTGGGGTCTTGAAATCTGTTGGGTTGTACCAAAACCCGCAGAGAAACATTGTTTCTGCATCGTGACGATTACGTTCAATTTTCAGAACATGGACAGGAAGACCCTCTGTCATGTAGAAATGTGCTGGGACATATGTAAATTTCTTTGAATGCCGTAGCTAGGCTGATAACGGCGATGCACACGTACAACTTGGAAAAAGCTCACTCACACTAGCCTGGCATTACTGGAAAAATCTGCTGAGACGGACGTTGTGACCAACTTGTGGGGTCATTGTAGAGGCAGCGGGAGTGTAGGAGTATTGCTAAATAACATAACCCTTGTAGACTAGAATGAAGTTCATTGGCAAGGTTCTCTCAAGCAGACAGCTAGTATACTGAACCAAGCATTAAATTTCATGGGAGATGTTGCCTTCAGAGTAGCTGTCGTGAGTTTTTTTTCTCTGCGTGAACACTCTTGGTGTCGGCTGACACCTGTGCAGGCCCTCTGTTGATGTGTAAGTGAAACAGCCCCAGACAGGCATTATGAAATTACGGGGATAAATACTTTTACACACTCTTCATGCATTCTCACACCTATCATACATTCTTTATACATCTCCTTTCTAACCCTTTCATAATTTACATCTTCATACATTCTCACAATCACTTATCATACATTCTCACACCTATCATACATTCTCACATCTATCATGCATTCTCACACCTATCGTACATTCTTCATACATTCTCACAGTCGTCACACACTCTTCATACATTTTCACACCTGTCATAAATTCGTCATACATTCTTACGCCTGTCAAGTACTCGTCACATAGTCTCATAGTTGCTATACACTTATAATTCATTCTCAGACTTCCCATACACTCGCCATACTCATACAACTACCACACATACTAATACTTTCACACAACTGTCATACACCTGTCATACATTTCCATATCTATCAAACACTCATCACACATTCACACACCTGTCAAACATTCTAACACGTGTCATACATTCTGTGGTTCAGGTGCGCTGCCATGAATGCTACATGGCTTGTAATCACTATCCCAGAGACATTGAGACAGCATGACATGCAAACTACTATCTGAAGCTTTACCATCACGTAAGTTTCTGTGTTATTACAGTTTGCAGTGGGGCCACTGTAGTGGGTCACAGTATGTGGTAGGTCACAGTATATGGAGGGTCACAGTATGTGGTGGGTGACAGTGTGTGGTGGGTTACAAACTGGTAGGTCGCAGTGTGTAGTTAAACAGTCTGTGGTGAGTCACAGAGGATATTGGATAACAATCTCTGTTGGGTCACAGTGTGTAGGTCACAAGCTGTGGTGAATCACAGTATTTGGTGGGTCACAGTCTTTGATGAATCAGTGTGTAGTGGGTCACAGTCTGTGGTTGGTCACTGAATGGTGGGCCACAGTATGTAGTACGTCACAGTCTGTGATGGGTCAATATGCAGTGGGTTACAATCTGTGGTGGGTCAGTCTGTGATGGGACACAGTGTGTAGCGAGTCACAGTGTATAGTGAATCCCAGTCTGTGGTGCATCATAGTCTGTAGTGGTGTGCCAGTGATAGGTCGTAATGTATAGTGAATTAGTCTCTGGTCGATCAGTGTGTAGTGGGTCATTGTACAAGATAGGTCAGTTTGTTGTAGGTCACAGTGTACAATGGATTATAGCCTGTGGCAGGCCACAGTCTGTGGTGGATCACAGTCTGTGGTAAATCATAGTCTGTAGTGAGTCACATTGAGAAGTGTATCACAAAACTTTGGTGGGTTACAGAGAGTAGTGAACTAGGGTTTATGGTGGATCACACTCTTTAGCGGATTACTGTCTGTGGTGGTTCAAACTGTGACGTTGATCATTGTCTGCTGTGGGTTACAGTGCTTAGTGATAGTTGAGTGGGTGACAGTCTTTGGTAGACCACAGTCTGTGGTGGTTCACAATCTGACTGTAACTGTTGGAGTAACTATTAATGCACCATAGGTCACTGTAGACGTGACAGGATGCGCCTTAGGTCACTGTAGACGTGAAAGGATGCTCCATAAGTCACTGTAGACGTGACTGGATGCACTATAGCTCATTGTAGAGGTGACTGGCATGCACGATAGGTCACAGTAGAGTGACTGAGGATGCACCACAGATCACTGTAGAGTGACTGAGGATGCACCATAGGTCACTGTAGAGTGAGAATGCGCCATAGGTCACTGTAGACGTGGCTGAGGATGCACCATAGGTGACTATAGAGTTATTGGGGATTCACCATAGGTCACTGTAGAGTGAGAATGCACCATACGCCGCTGTAGATGTAGGATGTAGGATGCACCATAGTTCACTGTAGAAGTGACTGAGGATGCACCATACATCGCTGTAGAGGTGACTGAGGATGCACCATACGTCGCTGTAGAGGTGACTGAGGATGCACCATACGTCGCTGTAGAAGTGATGAGGATGCACCATACGTCGCTGTAGAGGTGGACTGAGGATGCACCATAGGTCACTGTAGAAGTGACTGAGGATGCACCATAGGTCACTGTAGAAGTGACTGAGGATGCACCATAGGTCACTGTAGAAGTGACTGAGGATGCACCATACGTCGCTGTAGAGGTGACTGAGGATGCACCATAGGTCACTGTAGAAATGACTGAGGATGCACCATAGGTCACTGTAGAAGTGACTGAGGATGCACCATAGGTCACTGGAGGGGTTACTATGGATTCTGTGTAAGTCCTGGAAGGGTTACTGTGAGGCACAAAAGTACTACTAATAATATGGATCACACGTCACAGTGCTTGACACTGTGTAGTTAAAAGTTTTTATATATATTTAATGAACTGAGAAATTAATAGGACTGAGGATCGCGATAAAGTATATTCACTGTGTTACAGATATTGAGGATAAACATGTTTATTATTCACAGGAGAGACGGAACCATCTTCCCAGACATTGGCAGCTTTCAGTCTCATGGCTTTAAGTGTGACTTGCAGTACCTATATTGCCCGGTGAGTGATATCTAGCAGGTGCATGTTTGAGCAGAAAGAGTGTAAGAGAGAGAGAGAGAGAGAGAGAGAGAGAGAGAGAGAGAGAGAGAGAATGAGATGGGAGTGTGTTGGTTCCAGGGGTGAAATTTGACTCCACACTGACCACGAAGAACCACGTTGTAAATCATACAAACAAAGCGGCCAGGAATCTTACAACACCTTTCATGTATTGATTTTAATAGAATTACCGATAATATGTTAGGTAAAAGGACACAAGTGCAACTAATGTGACATTTTATTGTGACAACGTTTCGCTTTTCAGGAGCTTTATCAAGCTGCTCATTGAAAACAGTATTTAAATATAATAAAAAACTGACTGAAGGTTGAAACGATGTTTGGTGGTCGGAAGTCTAGAAGAGAGTTAGGATTATTTCTCCCAGAAGTGAAGAGATAGTATATTTCCCAAGGTCTACAGAGATATTTATGAAGATTCTATACTTCTTGTTGGATGTTAACAAGGACTCCTGTCTGTGCTTGGTACTCTTACAACTAAAGGTTCGGGAGAAAACCTGCTCCCAGTTTTAATTAAAACAGTGTCTGCTTTAGGCCGGCCACGCAGGAGAGGAGCTGGCAATGAACAACACTCTGGTACAAATTAACAAAAACAAAGAGAAAACACTTGTATTATTTTTGCTTTAATGTCATACTGTAACCAATTAAACAAAACCTAAGAACAATGTAGGGAAGTTATTTATTTCTGGGAGAGAAGTGAGATAAATTGACTAATTAATATAAAAAAACCCAAGTAAGAGTAATTACCAGTTTGGACCAAACCCAGCAAGAGCATCTGCATCTTTAAATGGCCAGTAATGGATGCAGGTGGCGAATCTCTGTTTGACGCTTCCTGAATCGGAAATATTTTAATACGAATCCACCTTTTCCACTACAAATGCAAATTTTCAAGAACACACTTGCTCCATTAAAGGACAGCAAGAAGTGAGTTTCAACCCAACAGACGGCAGCAACCAAGCAACATAACTCTGTACTTATCCGTAGTTAACTTCACCTGAGATCTTTATTTATGCTTGAGTCGGAATATACGCATAATGACATAACGAAAAAAGGCAGTCAACCAAATAAAATCGTGACCCACAGAGTTCCAAATTCGTCATGTTCATATTTGTATAAGGCTTAATAAAATGGCTTAAAATGAGCTGGGTGGATAACAGATCTAAGTTGTAAAGACTTAGGAGCCCTAACCTAATGTTAAAAAAGTAAAAGGAACGGTGGAGAGAGGAGGGAAGGAATGAATAGAGAAGAGAGAGAAGAGGAGATGAATAGAAGAGGAGAAGAGAGGAGAGAGGAGTTAAATTGAAATCTAAAGAAGTATCATCTCATCCAACCTGAATATTGCCCAATGAAATGGTCCTTACACATTTTTTATTGTATGTCTGCCCAAAATAAAAATGGCTTTTCAATGAGCTGATAGTATACAAGTTTTAGCTTGAAAAAGGTAGACCAAAACTAACTCTGTAAACTGTATAAAAAAAGGGGTGAAAGGGGTGAGAGGAGAGACAAGGAAGAAAATTAGGAGGAAAACCTAGAGAGTAGAAGAGAGAAGGAGAGAGAGGAGAGAGAGAGAGAGAGAGGGAGGGAGATTGGGGAAATAGTGATAAAGGTGGGAAGACTGGAATTGTGAAGGAAAAATAAATTTAAATATAGAGAAAAAGACACAGATATACAATACATAAGTAAATACATGCTCCAAAAGCTAGTTATGATGGTGACACAACCAGCAGCCTCAGTTTAAACTTTACTCTCTTCAGGGTCGTGAAAATGGTCACGAGACATGCGTCATCCTCAACAAGGGAGGCCACCTCAACCTAACAGAGTGCTACAGTGCCCAGTACTACGCCTGCATGAGACCAGGTGTGTACAACTAGTCTGATATTATTTGTTATGATCGTTCCTTCATTGATTTTGTAATTGAAAATAATTTGATTTACGAATCTGTAGGAGTTATTTCCAGTCTCTGATGATGAAAGGGTCTTCGTGGAAATGATATTAATATAATCTCCTGAAGCAATAACACAAATGCAAACTTCTTCTGTTTAACTAAATGTTTCTTTATTTTTGAAAGTTACAAGTAAAAGACAAATTTTCCATTTAACTGCAACTTTTAACCTCGAATAATGACGTCAAAAAATGGTGTAAACTGCATAAGCTGGCAAGATTATTATATATCTTCGGGATCTAATCACCAATATTTTCAATAGGCCCATGAGCTAGAACCTAACTTAGTTAAACGGATATAAATTCATTGCAAAACATTCATAGAAGAATGACAAAATTAATACATAGCATTAGAAATCTTCCGGTTGAAGAAAGATTGAAGTCTCATATATTTCACTCACTTGTAAGGCGAAAAATGAGTGGAGGGGGACATGGAAGTGTATAATTGAAAGATGGGTATTAATAACGGATATCCCTCTAAGAGAGAACCTGAAATAATGGATTCAAATTAGATAAGTTTAGATTTAGAAAAGGTATAGGAAAGTTTTGGTTAAGAAACAGGGTATTGTAAATTAGACACATGTGCAACTCTTGGGTATGTGATGAATGGTTTGAAAAACCGACAAGTTGAAGATTGAGACACTTATGCAGCATATGGGAATCTTTATTCAGGAAACGTTTCGCCACTGTTCATCAGTACAATACAAAGAGGAAGGCGTAAGGAGAGGAGGAGTATGAGGTAATCAGTCCCTCGGCCTGGAGTCGATGTGTTCAGTCCATCAATCTTGTAGAATGTACAGCATAGGGCCGTAGACGTGGCTTATATACTGTAGTGAGGTGAGGTGAAGCAGGCGGAGGCGGGGTCATAGTGGTACCATCCACTAGTCGAAGTAGGTCTTCGTCCAAACGTTGAACAAGTGTTGAAGAATTCTTTGTAACAAGATCCCATGATGCTGCAGTGTCTGACAGTTGTGATGAATGGTTTGAAAAACCGACAAGTTGAAGATTGAGACACTTATGCAGCATATGGGAATGTTAGGTAAGACACATATGCAACAGTTAGACAACTTTATTCCGAAACGTTTCGCCTACACAGTAGGCTTCTTCAGTCGAATACAGAAAGTAGGCAGGAACAGTAGAGATGTGAAGACGATGTAATCAGTCCATCACCCTTAAAGTCGTAGAATTTGAGGTTGTCAGTCCCTCGGCCTGGAGAAGTTCAGTTCCATAGTCAGGAACTATCTGAAGATCAAGCGACAGTGCGCCTTACCTAACAACCTGTCGGTATTGTATACCATTTTGATGTTCATCTTGTCAGACACTGCAACACGTGGCATCTTGGTACAGAAAACACCTTGGACAAGCTTTTCAAGTGAGAAGTGTTGGATCTGAGAGGGACATGACCTCTCAGTGGCCTCTCACTACTACTACTACTACTACTACTACTACTACTACTACTACTACCTTGCACCTCTCCTTCCGACAATATTTAAGTCTCCGCACTGTCGCTTGATCTTCAGATAGTTCCTTACTATGGAACTGAACTTCTCCAGGCCGAGGGACTGACAACCTCAAATTCTACGACTTTAAGGGTGATGGACTGATTACATCGTCTTCACATCTCTACTGTTCCTGCCTACTTTCTGTATTCGACTGAAGAAGCCTACTGTGTAGGCGAAACGTTTCGGAATAAAGTTGTCTAACTGTTGCATATGTGTCTTACCTAACAACCTGTCGGTATTGTATACCATTTTGATGTTCAGCATATGGGAATCTTTAGTCAGGAAACGTTTCGCCACACAGTGGCTTCATCAGTACAATACAAAGAGGAAGGCGTAAGGAGAGGAGGAGTATGAGGTAATCAGTCCCTCGGCCTGGAGTCGATGTGTTCAGTCCATCAATCTTGTAGAATGTACAGCATAGGGCCATAGACGTGGCTTATATACTGTAGTGAGGTGAGGTGAAGCAGGCGGAGGCGGGGTCATAGTGGTACCATCCACTAGTCGAAGTAGGTCTTCGTCCAAACGTTGAACAAGTGTTGAAGAATTCTTTGTAACAAGATCCCATGATGCTGCAGTGTCTGACAGTTGTGATGAATGTGCAAAGAAAGGTATAAAATACCGACAATATGAAAGTTAAGACACATGTGCAACATCTGGATATCTTTATTGTAGTAGACGTTTCGCCATCCAGTGGCTTTATCAATACAGATATCCAGATGTTGCACATGTGTCTTAACTTTCATATTGTGATGAATGGTTTGAAAAACCGACAAGTTGAAGATTGAGACACTTATGCAGCATATGGGAATCTTTATTCAGGAAACGTTTCGCCACACAGTGGCTTCATCAGTACAATACAAAGAGGAAGGCGTAAGGAGAGGAGGAGTATGAGGTAATCAGTCCCTCGGCCTGGAGTCGATGTGTTCAGTCCATCAATCTTGTAGAATGTACAGCATAGGGCCATAGACGTGGCTTATATACTGTAGTGAGGTGAGGTGAAGCAGGCGGAGGTGGGGTCATAGTGGTACCATCCACTAGTCGAAGTAGGTCTTCGTCCAAACGTTGAACAAGTGTTGAAAGAATTCTTCAACACTTGTTCAACGTTTGGACGAAGACCTACTTCGACTAGTGGATGGTACCACTATGACCCCGCCTCCGCCTGCTTCACCTCACCTCACTACAGTATATAAGCCACGTCTATGGCCCTATGCTGTACATTCTACAAGATTGATGGACTGAACACATCGACTCCAGGCCGAGGGACTGATTACCTCATACTCCTCCTCTCCTTACGCCTTCCTCTTTGTATTGTACTGATGAAGCCACTGTGTGGCGAAACGTTTCCTGAATAAAGATTCCCATATGCTGCATAAGTGTCTCAATCTTCAACTTGTCGGTTTTTCAAACCATTCATCACAACTGTCAGACACTGCAGCATCATGGGATCTTGTTACAAAGAATTCTTCAACACTTGTTCAACGTTTGGACGAAGACCTACTTCGACTAGTGGATGGTACCACTATGACCCCGCCTCCGCCTGCTTCACCTCACCTCACTACAGTATATAAGCCACGTCTATGGCCCTATGCTGTACATTCTACAAGATTGATGGACTGAACACATCGACTCCAGGCCGAGGGACTGATTACCTCATACTCCTCCTCTCCTTACGCCTTCCTCTTTGTATTGTACTGATGAAGCCACTGTGTGGCGAAACGTTTCCTGAATAAAGATTCCCATATGCTGCATAAGTGTCTCAATCTTCAAGTCTTGGGTATCTTTATTGAGGAAACGTTTCGCCACACAGTGGCTTCATCAGTCCATACGTAGGAGAAATTTGAAGAACAGGAGGAGAATGAGGTAATCAGTCCCTCAACCTTGAGTCGATGTGTTCAGTCCATCAATCTTGAATAGGTTGAGGGACTGATTACCTCATTCTCCTCCTGTTCTTCAAGTTTCTCCTACGTATGGACTGATGAAGCCACTGTGTGGCGAAACGTTTCCTCAATAAAGATACCCAAGAGTTGCACATGTGTCTAATTTATCAAGAAACAGGGCAGCTGATGAGTGGAACAGTCTGCCTAGTAGGATTATTGAAGTTAAAACATTGAAGTTAAAATTTAGGTTGGATAAATACATGAGCGAGAGGGGTTGGATATGAGTGGGATTTGCACATGAGTAAATAGATTTATCAATGCTTATTGCTTGGTTAGCGTTCAAAATGGGCTGGACAAATATTCTGTCGGGGGGATGGATTTGTAAAGGGCCAACCAGCAGGCCTGCTGCAGTGTTCCTCCTTTCTTATGTTCTTATGAAAATACCGCTGAATTATTATTCTAGTTATTTTATTAAATGTCCTACAAATGCAATAATAGATGTTATCCCGTGAAGAGACACCAACAGTTATTGTTGGATTTCTTCTTCCTCAAAGGTTTTTGTGCAGTAACTTGAAAGCGTTATTTTTAAGTGACTGCAAACTTTCAACACTGACGTATCTTACTTAGAGGAAGATTTGGAGTTTTATCGGCTTATGTATGCTCAAGTCCAGTAGTTTTTTAAACTGTTATTTTGGTTTGCCTTAAGTAATGGGCTAGTAACAACTTCTACATGTATTAGTAAAAAATAATAATAAGAAAAACTATATAAAGCTGGTATGTAGTGCAGATAAGAAAGCGATGATTAAAAATGTTATGAAGGAAAAGAAGTTGGATGAACTGGTTCTAAACAAAACGAAGTTGAAGGGGATAGGGGAGTTTCAGTGGGGAGAAATAAATGGGTTTAGTTGAGGAGTATCTAAGAAAGTTAAAGCTGGGGAAGTAGTAGCAATAATGTTGAAGGATCAGTTATGGAAGGAGAAGAGGGAATATAAATGTGGATTATATATTATGTGGACTAAAATAATGGTCGGATGCAAGAAGTGAGTTATAACAAGGATTTATGTACCTGAAAAAGTGAAGCGTGTAGAGGAGAGAGAGATTTTAGAAGATGTTAAGCAAGTGTTTAGGAACTTTTGAGCCAAGTGAGAGAGTAATTGTGATAAAAGACCTAAATGCAAAAGTAGAAGAAATGGTTAGAGAGGGTGTGGTAGGTAAGTTAGGGGTGCCAGGAGTGTATGATATTAGGGGCCTTCGATTGCTTTATATAGAAAGAGGTTTTTTAAAAGGTAACACATATTTCAAGAAATAAAAGGATAAATAAGTATACAAGATAGGATATAGGGTGCAATGACAGTAGTTTGTTAGACTGTATTGGTGGATAAATAGGTCATGGGTAGTTTTCAGGATGTACGTGTTTATAGAGTGGCTAGAGATATATCAGATCATTTTTAGTTGTAACTATATAGAGAGTAAAATATAGATATGGTACAAAGAGAATGGTATCAGAAAGTAAGAGAGATGTGAAGGTTTATAAACAACATGGAGGCAGTTAGGGTAAGATAAAAGCAACTATTGGTAGAAAGATGGAATAGTGAGAGTCTGGGTAATGAGGATGAAGAGGTATGGGGTAGATTTAAGAATGCAGGAGGGAAGAGGAGTGATTGATGAAATGATGAGCTAAAGAGAGTAGAAACAGAGAAAAAGGTAACATATGAGAGGTTTCTACAAAGTAGAAGTGATACAAGGAGGGAGAAGCAAATGGAGAGAAAGGGAGAGGTTATTTGAGTGATGAAGGAATGTAAAATGAGACCAAATGAGAAAGTAGGTGAGATGCTCTCAAAAAAATTTGCTGAGAATAAGAAAAGTTTTGTAGTGTAATTAATAAATTGAGAAAGCCTAGGGAATGAATAGATTTGACAGATAAAACAGAAGAGGAGAGTTATGAGATAGAGAGTTGGAGATACCGGGAAGCTGTGATTTCATGCAGTTGCCAGGAACGTATAATATTTTTTAGGACTAAGGAAGAGCCAGATGTACTTGGGGAAGAAGTACGTGAAGCTGTGGGTAAAATGAAAGGAAGTAAAACAGCTGGGATTGATGGAATCAAAACAGAAATGTTAAAAGTAGGTGGGGATAAAGTTTTCGAATAGTTTATGGTTTTGTTTAATGAAAGTATGAGTGAGGGGAAGGTACCTAGAGGGTGGCAGACGGCATACATTGATTTTTTGTATAAAGGCAAAGGGGACAAAAGAGAGTGTAAGAATTTTAGGGTAAAAAGCCTGTTGCGTTAAGTGCATGGTAGAGTTATTACTGAAAGAATTAAGAGTAAGACGGGAAGCAGGATCGCAGATGAACAAGGAGGTTTTCGGATGGGTAAAGAATATGTAGATCAAGTATTTACAGCGTAGCATTTAAGTGAACAGTATTTAGAAAAGGGTAAAGAGGTTTTTGTGGCATTTATGGATTTGGAAAAGGCACATGATAAGGCGGATAGGGGGAGCAATGTAGCAGATGTTGCACGTGTATGGCATAGGTGGCAGGTTACTGAAAGCAGTTAAGAGTTTAATGAGGATAGTGAGGCTCAGGTTAGAGTATGTTGGAGGGAGGGAGATTATTTCCCAGTTAAAGCAGGGATTCGTGATGTCAGCATTGTTGTTCAATGTATTTATAGATGAAACTGTAAGAGAAGTGAGTGCTCCCGTGTGGCATTGAAAGTTAAGCGTATTGAAGTGTCCCACAAAGTGGGACACTTCTTTTGGGAGAGGTTGGTGGGCGAATTTGGGACAGTGTGTTAAAAAGGGAAATTGAAAGTCAACATTGGAAAGAGTAAGGTGATGAGAATAACAAAATGAAGGTAATGAAAGATTTGTATCGGATTGGAGGGAGGGAGTATGGAGGAAGTGAATGTGTTCAGATATATGGGAGCTGACTGATCAGCAGATGGGTCTATGAAAGAATAGGTAAACCATAGATTTGGCGAGGGGAAAAACATCAGTGGTGCACTGAGGAGTCTGTTGAGACAGAGAAAATTATTTACTGAAGAAAATAGGGGAATGTACAAGAGCATAGTGGCACCAATGCTGGAGACAGAAAGCTGGACACAGTTTATGTGTACTGTCTGAGGGCAATGTGTGGTGTGAATATATATGCATCGAATCCGTAGTTTGGATATTAGAAGGAAGTGCGGGATTTCTAAAAATATTATCCATAGGGCTGACGAGGGGTTGTTGAGGTGGTTCGGACATTTAGATTGAATAGAACTAAACAGAACTTGGTGGGCGTATAAATCTGTAGTGGCAGGAAGCTGGTTAGAGATCGTCCTTTTAAAGGTTGGCAGGAGGGATTAAAGGAGGTTATATGTGCGAGGGACTTGGACTTCCAGCAAGAGTGTGTGGGAGTGTTAAATAGGAGTAACTGGAGGCAAATGGTTTTTATGACTTGATGTGCGGCTGGAGTGTGAGCAACGTAACATTTGTGAAAGGATTCAGGGTTTAAAACCGGTTAGCCGGACTTGAGTCATGGAGATAGGAAGTAGAGTGTTTGCACTCTGAAGGATGGGTGGAGATATGTTGCAGTTTTTAAACTGTAGTGTCGGCAAGCCTCTGGGAAGACAATGATGGATTGAATGATGATGAAAGTGTTTCTTCTTTTTCTAGTCGAATGGGTTTTGGATTGTTTTAGTGTAAATTTCATAATTTTATTGAGAAGTTAAAATAACTTCAAAATGCCTTTACATATTGGCTTCAAACTTTTACTTTCACTAATTACCTCGACCTCGCCTAACGTAAGAGCAAAAAACTATGCGCAAAGTCAACCTAGTTACAGAGTGATTGATCTCTTATTTTTCACAGCGTTTGACAGGGTAGCATCCCTGGCTACTACTGCAGCTCTAATATAAGACTAGAATATTATAGATCCTTTATTGAATATACTGAGCCCATGTTAATTTTTCTAAGGAAAAGTCTCTCTTGTCTTTGGAGCTAATACATAATGCAGTCCTCAGAATTATTCTCGGTTGTCTTTTATCTATTAGTGTCTTATTATAAGGAAGGAGCTTGGTGTTTCTTATGTCAGTGATAGCGTTATTGAGATTAATATTGTACTTGGTATTAGGATGTTATGAAAGGAATCAGACTGTTACTAGAAATTAAACTGTCTAAATGTAAATACATATAGAGCTAAATGGGCTGTGAAAACATGCAATTATATTAAGTATTATAGCCTGTACAAACTGTACCGCTGTAGACAAGAGAAACATTTCACCTCTCCATGGAAGCTGTGTTCATTTAATGCTACATACCTAAAAGCCTCTCCCAAAGACGTTCATCACTAGTTACATCTCTTCCTTAAATCACTTGCAGAGGCAGCTGCTCAAGGAGAAATTTCTCGCTTAAAAGTTAGTAATGAAATATATATATAAATATATACGCAGGAGTCTAATGGCAGGGCTGTATCTGCTCTTGATGCCACCTCCATAGATAATAACGATAAGAACTAATGTTGCGTTAAGCATTAGAATTAACAACTAGGCATCTACTCTGCAAACTGAAAAGTTTGTCATCCTTATGGCACAAATGTTAACTTATGACACTGAGCTTGACTGATTATTACTGAATCTGTCATCATTGAAATCCCTTGAGTCACATAATGACTGAACAACATGATCATTGGGGAAGACGGATGTAAATACTCAAAAATCCGGGAAAAATTAATAGATATTTTTTTATAGATTCCATCACACATTGAATTTCTCCTTCATGATAAAGAAAGGTGTAGAATATAAATATGGTATATCTGTGCATAGCATTAAGAATAAAATTAGGAAAGAATAAAAGAATGAAACTAAATGTCACATTTATCCAGTTAGAAGCCTGAGTAGATCTGTCACTATGACAACATGAACATAGATAAGTACATTAATGCAATAGCTTGCAATATGAGCAGACTGACTATTGTAAGAGTAAGGCAGTCTGGCAGACAACGTTGCAACCCTCTCTGTGGTCAGTCGTCACGTGAGGTCACAGACCCTGAGCTGCTTTGGGGATTAGCGTGGACGGTTACAAAGCATGGCTTGCTTCTGCAGTGTTTTAAAAACTGAGGTTGGAGAGTTGAAGGAGGAGGTCTTGCTTCTCCAGGAGGAGATTAGGAGGCTGAAGGTCCACCTCAATGGGCCTGGGAGAGAGTGTGAGGTGGTTGGAGATGTGGGGAATGAGGCTTCTAGCAGTGAGGTGCAGTCTGTCTCTCACTGTGAGGAGGCTGTAGGTGGGGAGGTAGCAAAAGGCTACAGCAGTGAGGTGCAGCCAG
This sequence comes from Cherax quadricarinatus, assembly GCF_026875155.1. NCBI lineage: Eukaryota > Metazoa > Arthropoda > Malacostraca > Decapoda > Parastacidae > Cherax > Cherax quadricarinatus. The sequence continues at coordinate 49,197,914 of NC_069407.1, read as the reverse complement.
CACCTGCTACAAGTGGCGAGTTGTTCACAGTAATGGGAGGCGCATCAGAGTAAGGAAAGTTAAGAGTGAAGTCTGAAGGTAGGAAATCACTTCTCTGTTCTCCAGGATGAATGTACTTCAGTGGCCAGTGAAGGTAAGGGTATACTGCCCTGCTAATGAAGGTAAGCGCATTCTTGTGGTTGGTGACTCTCAGGTAAGATATGTTGACCGTGCTTTTTGTAATAGGAATAAGAAGATGAGAGATAGAGTGTGCTTCCCGGGAGCTGGTGTTGGGGACATTGTCAACAGACTGGATAATATCATGTCAGGTAATGGGAACAAGCCCATTATCTGTCTCAGTGCTGGTGGAAATGATATTGGGAAGGGTAGGAGAGAAGAGCTGCTAGTTAAGTACAGGTCAGCTATAGATTTCATTAAGTCTAAGGGAGGGATCCCAATCATATGTAGCATCTTGCCTAGAAGGGGAGTAGGAAATGAATGGTTGTCTAGGGCAATTGGTGTAAATTGCTGGCTAGACAGATACTGCAAGGAACTTGCAATCCATTCATTGACAACTGGAACAACTTTTATGGCAAACATGATATGTATGCAAGGGATGGGGTTCATCTCTCTGGGGCAGGGGTGGTAGCACTTGCAGACTCGATTGAGAAGGCCATTGGTGAAATGCCTATGATTTTAAACTGATGGAAGATAGAGGTATGGGTGTGTGTGGGAACAAGCAGGTTGCAACACTAGGGTTGGAAAACAGTAAATGTATAAAAGGCATTCAGCATGAAGTTATAAATAAAGACAATAGAACGGGTTTCAGCAAACAAAGGGGGACAGCAGAGGGCAGCAAGGGACTAGCTCCTTAAGGTTTACTATACTAATAGCAGGAGTGTTAGAAATAAGATAGATGAGCTAAGATTAATTGCAAGTGCAGGAAACATAGATATTATTGCTATAACAGAGACCTGGCTCAATCTGAAAGATAGAGAGATGCCCTCTGAATGTCACATACAAGGCTATAAATTATTCCACACTGACAGGGTCAACAGGAAAGGTGGTGGAGTAGCGATGTATGTCAGAGACAATTTAAATTGTTGTGTTAGACAAGATATTAAATTAAAAAGCGTCAGCCACTGAATCTGTTTGGTTTACAGCTTCTCGAGGGCCGAGAAAAACTAATTTTGGGTGTGATTTACAGGGCCCCAAATCTTGATAGGGAGTGCAGTAAACTTCTATGGGACGAAATTCGTAAGGCATCTACATACGAAAATGTTGTGCTAATGGGAGATTTCAACTATTAGACAGATTGACTGGAGCATTTGACAGGAAATTTAGAGTCGGGTGACTTTCTTGATACGATCCAGGATTGTTTTTTAAAACAGTTTGTGACAGAGCCAACTAGGGAAATAAAACCCCCTTGACTTGGTTCTTGCCAGTAGGGAAACACTAATTAATAATCTTGAGGTTAATGATGAGCTTGGGGAGAGTGATCACAAATCACTCAGTTTTAACATATCATGGAATTCCCCTAATAATGGCAATCAAGTCTCCGTCCCTGACTTTCGCTTGGCTGATTTCATAGGACTGAAAAAATTACTTAGGTGGGCTGAACTGGAATGACCTGACTAGGGGTCAGGTAGGTGGTGATGGTTGCCGATATGATGCTTTCCAGGGCATAGTTCTAGCTGCTCAGTCAAATTATGTTCCAAATAGGGAAATCAGATCAAACAAAAATGATCCTAAATGGATGAACAATAGATTAAAATATCTGATTGGTCAAAAGAGAGGCATATATAGGCAAATCAAAAGAGGGAGAGGGGCAATTAAGAAATCGATATATTCAGTTAAAGAGAGAAATAAAAAAGGGAATTAGAAAAGCAAAAGAGATTATGAGGTTAAAGTTGCAAGAGAATCGAAGACTAACCCAAAAGGATTCTTTCAGGTATACAGAAGTAAGATCAGGGACAAGATAGGCCCACTCAAAAGTTCCTCGGGTCAGCTCACTGACAGTGATAAGGAAATGTGTAGAATTTTTAACACATACTTCCTCTCAGTTTTTACACAGGAGGATACCAGCGATATTCCAGTAATGATAAATTATGTAGAACAGGACGATAATAAACTGTGCACTATTAGGGTCACAAGTGACATGGTCCTTAGGCAAATAGATAAATTAAAACCTAACAAATCCCCAGGCCCTGATAAAACTGTATGCAAGGGTTCTAAAGGAATGTAAAGAGGAGCTTAGCACACCTTTGGCTAATCTTTTCAACATATCACTACAAACTGGCATGGTGCCAGATAAGTGGAAAATGGCAAATGTGATACCTATTTTCAAAACAGGTGACAGGTCCTTAGCTTCGAACTATAGACCAATAAGCCTAACCTCCATAGTGGGAAAATTTTATGGAATCAATAATTGCCGAGGCAGTTCGTAGCCACCTTGAAAAGCATAAATTAATCAACGAATCTCAGCATGGTTTTACAAAGGGGCGTTCCTGCCTTACGAATTTATTAACTTTTTTCACTAAGGTATTTGAGGAGGTAGATCATGGTAATGAATATGATATTGTGTATATGGACTTCAGTAAGGCTTTTGACAGGGTCCCACATCAGAGACTATTGAGGAAAATTAAAGCACATGGAATAGGAGGAGAAATTTTTTCCTGGATAGAGGCATTTGGTTGACAAATAGGCAGCAGGAGTTTGCATAAATGGGGAGGAAATCAGAGTGGGGAAGCGTCACGAGCGGTGTTCCACAGGGGTCAGTGTTGGGCCCCCTGCTGTTCACAATATACATAAACGACATAGATGAGGGCATAAAGAGCGACATCGGCAAGTTTGCCGATGACACCAAAATAGGCCGTCGAATTCATTCTGACGAGGACATTCGAGCACTCCAGGAAGATTTGAATAGACTGATGCAGTGGTCGGAGAAGTGGCAGATGCAGTTTAATATAGACAAATGCAAAGTTCTAAATGTTGGACAGGACAATAACCATGCCACATATAAACTAAATAATGTAGATCTTAATATTACGGTTTGCGAAAAAAGATTTAGGAGTTCTGGTTAGCAGTAATCTGAAACCAAGACAACAGTGCATAAGTGTTCGCAATAAAGCTAATAGAATCCTTGGCTTCATATCAAGAAGCATAAATAATAGGAGTCCTCAGGTTGTTCTTCAACTCTATACATCCTTGGTTAGGCCTCATTTAGATTATGCTGCACAGTTTTGGTCACCGTATTACAGAATGGATATAAATTCTCTGGAAAATGTACAAAGGAGGATGACAAAGTTGATCCCATGTATCAGAAACCTTCCCTATGAGGATAGACTAAGGGCCCTGAAACTGCACTCTCTAGAAAGACGTAGAATTAGGGGGGATATGATTGAGGTGTATAAATGGAAGACAGGAATAAATAAAGGGGATGTAAATAGTGTGCTGAAAATATCTAGCCTAGACAGGACTCGCAGCAATGGTTTTAAGTTGGAAAAATTCAGATTCAGGAGGGATATAGGAAAGTACTGGTTTGGTAATAGAGTTGTGGATGAGTGGAACAAACTCCCAAGTACCGTTATAGAGGCCAGAACGTTGTGTAGCTTTAAAAATAGGTTGGATAAATACATGAGTAGATGTGGGTGGGTGTGAGTTTAGACCTGATAGCTTGTGCTAACAGGTCGGTTGCCGTGTTCCTCCCTTAAGTCAATGTGACCTGACCTGACTAGGTTGGGTGCATTGGCTTAGGCCGGTAGGGACTTGGACCTGCCTCGCATGGGCCAGTAGGCCTGCTGCAGTGTTCCTTCGTTCTTATGTTCTTATGTTCTTATGTGCTTAATTGTCCACTTATTGAGGAATATATGGTAAAATAACCTATGTGATAAGTCAGTATGTTTAGTAATAAAAATAAGATAAACTATATATTAAGCACTTTCATTAACTTTACTTGCAAATGATAAGTCAACTGTAGATATAAATCCAGATGTTCTCTTAACCCTTTTGGAGTCTTTTATGTATCAATATACTCTTGCACTACCGTCACGGGATAGATATGGGGTGCACAATAAACCAACGGCTTTGGCGACAAAATTTAATCTATTTTCATGCATTACGCCTCTAAGAGTTGTTGATCTACAACTCCTGTGCTTCTTGAGGGCTTTTAGCAAGAGCATGTAAGTCTTCTGAGACGTGTTCATTACCTGAGTATGTTAAGCTGATGCTCCACGGTCTCCTGAAGAAGTTATGCTGCACCTCCTTGGCATGTGTTGAGATACCGGAAGAGGAGGTTATGTGCTCCCAAGATACTGAAACACATTTAGTTTACATGAATGTGTTAGATAAGATTTTGTTCGGATTTTTATCCCTGAAGGGTTAGCCACCCAGGATAATACAAGAAAGGCACTGCGTCATGCGTCAGTGCTCCTCAATCTTATACCCCAGGATGCGACCCATACCAGTTAACTAACACCCAGGACAGTAGATGTAAGGAAACACCCCTAATGCTTCACCCCTTTCCGGGGATCGAACCACAGACACTGTGTGTGAGGCGAGAGCATTACCTACCAGGTCACGGAACACGTGAAAGGCCAAAGCAATATAATACATATTTAGAAAAGTGAATAAAATATATTTTCAGTAAAAAGTTAGAAAATCGCATAACATACTTGTTTTTATTGTCTGTAACTTAAATTTTCCTTAAATAATGTTATATATTATAAATGACATTATAACTGATGTGGGTGTACTTGATAACTTAGATATTATGATATCGTAGCTGCCTCTTATGATTTATTACTCGTGTAATTATCAAGTTCTTAACAGGTTTTTCTGTTTCTTATTTTATGACAAAGTACATTGTAATGTAAAACAAAAAAAATCTTTCCACTGAATAATTTTAACTCTGGCTCGCACTTGTGTGTGTGTGTGTGTGTGTACGTTGCGTGCACGTGCTTGTGTTGCGTGGTGGACGGATGTCAGGTTCGTGTCCACCTGGTTACACCCTCTACAACTCTCGGTGCTACAAGGTGATAAACAAAAGTCCATTCTCCAACTTCCTGGACGCCTTGGACACCTGTAACTACGATGGAGCAGCTCTTGCTTATCCACAGGACATTGATACTCTTAACTACCTCGTTACATTTGCCCAGGTGATGTGAACACTTTATTTTTTGTTCTTGGCCTATGGAATAGTGAATGAGTGATCATATACTTCTCATACATATTGAAAAATTACTAGTCAAAGTGTGTGTGGAGAAGGTTGGTGGAATGCAGGAAAACTTTCAGTTATTTTTGACTGTTCTGATGCTGTAAAATAAAGTTCTTTATCTTCCTTGAAGTGTGTTACTTCAAGCAAATGTAAACAAGTTTAATTCTGTCATAAATCAGTATCACATATGCTATATTACTTTACTTTGATACCTAAGTCTTGAAGTAATTAGAATCATAACTAGTATTTTAATATTATTGTAACTCAGTTCATATTCAGTTGCTGGATAAAGAGACATCAGAAACATTAAAACAAACTGGATATACAGTGATGATGCTATTGTTTTCAGCGTTGGTCTTGCTCTTTATATATACTTGAATTTAATTGCAAAATAATCACAGCGAAACAAAAGCGACTAAATCCTCACATGCAACATCCACGCTGGAGTCAAGTTCAGTGTGATGTCAACTTCAGTTGAATAAGTCTATTTCCCGTTTCCTATTTATTTTTTACTATGTCTTGTAATGGAGGAAATCACAAGACGCTTTGGATTTCAAATATTTCATTTCACTGATAATACTTTTTGCGTATTGGATACACATGTTTTTATTGTGATCTTATTGCATTATTATAGTTAAACACTCTGGCCGACACCCAGTTCCCACTGAGTCAGAATGTACACAAAAACAAAAAACGATGGGGACGATTATATCTTCTTTTTACACTTAGTAAATTTATACAGGAGAAGGGTTACATGCTAGCATTTTGCAATTTGTCAACGAGGTCAACGTTGTTTTATATGTTGGCTTCAGAGACGACGTCCAGCATGTCAAGTGATTTTAAACTAGTAAGTTTTGACGTCACAGCATTGTTAACTGGGTTTCCTGTTCCTGTTCTGTTATCTTATCTGGAAGTAGAATTAGATGACTACACCTTGCCATATGATAAGACATTATTGAGTTGGTTAAGGTGTGTGAACTGCAAGTTTGAGGTTTGAAAGGAAATTTTGTGCTAAAAAGAACCAGAGAATGGATATGGGAAATCCATTGTCTCCCGTATTAAGCAATTTGTATATGGAGTTTTGTGAGACCAAATTGTTGAAAAATATCCTGCCCCGCGAACCTAAGTGATTCAGATAAGTGGAAGATGTCTTGTGTCTTTGGCCGAATCATATGGATATGCACACATTTTTACCGAGACTTAACGCTCTAGTTCCGTCTCTTAAAGTCACCGGCGAGAAAGAAACGAACTTTAATATTCCATTCTTAGATGTTCTGACCCACCGGGTTGATAGAATGTTTAAGATTACAGTTTATGGGAAGACCACTAATGTGTGTTCATATATCCACTACTACTCTAACCATGAAACATGAATAAAAATAAGAGTCTCACTACGTTTCTGAGAAGTTACTGAGTGTGCATGCGCCAAGTGTCCATGATGAGTAAAACCAGGAAAATTGTGATATAGCTTCTAAACAACATTACTCCTAAGAGTTTTTGGATACGCTTTGGCTGGCAGCTAGGAAAACTTAGCATAAGGCTGAACTAAGGATAACGTCTCAGATCAAGAATGTGCTGGTTCTTCCATACAATGAGACTTGATCTGTCCTTCAGAAAGCTCTAGAAAGATTCAACAGAGTTTGAAACAATCACACCAACCGGTCGTAAGCCAGAGTCCTGGTTCCTTGTACCTCATACCCGGAAAGAAATATTTTAGAATCACCAATTATGAAACATGATAAAACTTCATTATCTAATAATAGATTCAGCTTATTTTTCACTCAAGTTTTATGGTTTGAGGCGTAAGAGGGGGGAGTCTTTGTTTATAATGTAAACTTGAAATTTTTGTTAACCTGCTGGATCAAAACGTCTAAGAAGGAAAATTTAAAATCAACTTCTTTCTCCAGCAGGAAATTAATGGACGATACATTAACGTCAAGTCTCTGTTAAAAAGTATCCAGATCCACAGTAGTTTGTCACAGGCACAAGATGTTATACATATATGAACTATCTGGCTTCACGGGGCAAGACATCGTTCAACAGCTTAGTCTTAAAGAACTCCATATGCAGATTACTGAATAGGAGAAACAATGGATTACCAATAGCCATTTCCTGCCTTTGAGCGTAATATTTTCCCCACAAATTCGAACTTGCAATTAAGTACACAACTTAACTCAGTAATGGTGTTCTTCGGAAACAGTAAAGGAAGCTTATCTAATTCTTCCTTGAAGGTAAGATAACAGATCAAGAACTGAGACACGGATGAGCAATGCAGTAACATCAAAACTTGCTAGTGTAAACTAGCAAGTTTACACTAGCAAGATTTTATTCCTAGGGGAATAAAATCAACGTTGTTATTTATTTGGGCTTCCGAGAAGTTGCCTAGCAACCTCAACTGATGAGTTATATGTCGCAATCCCCACACAGCTATTAACAGGTCATGTATGGAATCCTGGTTTATGACTTTTATTAAGTTGTTTATAAAACATAGTATTAACATGGTCAAGAGGTTTTTTATTAACAGGAGCGTAAATTCCGCTGTCTTCTATTAACATGCTCATTTTCCGCAGCAATCTATCTTGTCCATAATAATTACCACATCCGCTTTTTCTGCTTTTCTAAGCTGTAGTCCAGGATATGTCCTTAATTCATGGTATGACAACAAATCGCTTAGGACAGTTCGGTTTCACTGGCCTGAGCCAAGCCCCATATACTATGCCTCCACATATGTTGAACGTTTCCGAGGATAGGTCACCTTCTTTTTTCCAAATTTCTAGAAGATTTCGGTAGGTCCATATATTTAGTGCCATCCCCCCGATGGAAGGCGCGAAACTTTACCCAAAACCCAAATCCAAGTGGTGACTGTTTTTCCTGGGTAAGCTCAGTACTGGACAGTTTACTAGCAATATCCTGGTTAGCGTGGTGGTGCCAACCTGCGTCTTCAGTACGTAAACATTCAGTTTTATATCTCATTATTAACAACCATTATAAATATAATCTAAAAACTGTTCTTGCCCTTCGAGTGCTGCCATATTGAAAAAAAATTATTTGGGCTTCCTCATCTTTATTAATAATATTTTCCTTTCGTGTTATAGAAGAACAATATTCTAGAAAGGTAACCAAGTTGTTCTGTATTATGGTGTGTGTGTGTGTGAGTGTTGTGGTGTGTTTGTAGTATGTGGTGTGTGTGTGTGTGTGTGTGTGTGTGTGTGTGTGTTGTGTGTGTCTGTGTATATGTGTGTTGTGTGTGTGTGTGTGTTGTATGTGTGTGTGTGTGTGTGTGTGGTGTTTTTGTATGTATGGTGTGGTGTGTGTGTGTGGTGTGTGGTGTGTGTGTGTGTGTGTGATGTGTTGTGTGTGTGAGTTTGTATGTATGTGTGATGTGTGTGTGTGTGGTGTGTGTGTGTGTGTGTGTGTGTGACTGTGTATATGTGTGTGTGGTGTGTGTGGGGGGGGTGGGGGGTTTGTGTGTGTGTGTTGAGTGAGTGTGTGTGTGTGTGTGTTTGTATGTATGTGTGTGTGTGTGTGTTGTGTGTGTGTGTAGATATGTGTGTGTTGTGTGTTGTGTGTGTGTGTGGTGTGTGTGTGTGACGTGTGTGTGTCTGTGTATATATGTGTGTGTGTTGTGTTGTGTGGTTGTGTGTGTGGTCTGTGTAATATGTGTTGTGTGTGGGTGTGTGTGTGTGGTTGTGTGTGTGTGTGGTGTGTGTGTGTGTGTGTGTGTGTGTGTGTGTGTGGGTGTGTCTGGTATATGTGTGTGTGTGTGTGTGTGTGTGTTGTGATGTTGTGTGTGTGAGTGTGTGTCTATGTGTGTGGTGTCTGTGGTGTGGTGTGTCTGGGTGTGTATGTGTGTGTATGTGTGTGTGGTATGTGTGTGTGTGTATGTGTTGTGTGTGGTGTGTATGTGTGTGTGTAAGTGTGTTTGTTGTGTGATGTGTGTGTGTGTGGTGTGTTGTGTGTGTGTGTGTGTGTATGTGTGTTGTGTGTGTGTGTGTATGTGTGTGGTGTTGTGTGTGTGTTGTGTGTGTGAGTGTGTGTGTGTGGTGGTGTGTGTGTGAGTTTTGAAGTGTGTGTGTGTGTGTGTGTGTGTGTGTGTGTGTACTCGACACCTATTTGTGTGCCAGGGGTCGAGTCCTAGCCCTGGCCCCGCCTCTTCACCGTGCTACTAGCTCTCGCTCTCCTCGCTCCCCGCTCCATGAGCTTTATCAAACCCTCGTCATAAAACTGTGTAAGGTTCCTGCCTCCACACGTCATTTTCTAGGCTATTTCCACTGCCTTACAAACTCTTATGACTGAAGAAATACTTCCCCGTACTATCTTCAGACTCATTTGTGTCTTCAACTTCCAATTGTGGCCTCTGTTTCTGGCCCCTCCCTGGAACATCCTTTCCTTGTCACCTCTCTATCCACGCAGTAATTTATATGTCGTTATCATGTCCCCCCTGACCCTCCTGTCCTCCAGTGTCGTCAGGCCGATTCCCTTAATCATTCCTCAAGGACATTCCCCTTAGCTCTGGAACTAACCTTGTTGCAAACCTTTGTCCTTTCTTAGTTTCTTGACGTGCTTTATCAAGTGCGGGTTTCCAAACAGGTGCTGCATACTCCAGTATGGGCCTAAACTTTCACGGTGTACAGTGCTTTGAATGATTCCTTACAAAGGGTATCGGAATGCTGTTCTCAGGTTGCCGGGCGCCCATATGCTGCAGCAGTTATCTGATTGATGTGTGCTCCGGAGACATGCTCGGTGTTATACTCCCCCCAAGATCTTTCTCCTTGAGTGAGGTTTTGCAGTCTTTGGCCACCCCAGCCTTACTCTGTGGTCTTCTGTGCCCCTTTCCCCCATCTTCATGACTTTGCATTTTGCAGGATTTAAAATTTGAGAAGCCCTTTGCTGGGCCAGGGGTCCAGTCTGTCCAGGTCTCTTTGAAGTCCCGCCTGGTCCTCATCAGATTTAATTCTCCTCATTAACTTCACATCATCTGCAAACAGGGACACTTCTGAGTCTAACCCTTCGTCATGTCGTTCACATATACCAAAAATAGCACTGGTCCTAGGACCGACCCCTGTGGGACCCCGCTCGTCAAGGTGCCCACTGTGATACATCATTACGTACCATGACTCGTTGTTGCCTCCTGTCAGGTATTCTCTGATCCATTGCAGGCCCTTCCGTTATTGCGCCTGATGCTCTATTTTCCACAAACTCTTGTGGGGAACGTGTAAAAGGGCCTTCTTGCATCCAAAAAGATGCAATCAACCCACCCCTCCCTCTTGTCTTACTTCTGTTATTTTATCAAAAACCCCCAGAATTTGTGACACAGATTTGCCTTCCTAATCCTGCTGGTTGGCATTAAAATCCTTTTCCCTTTTCCAGGTGCCCACCACTCTCCTCCTGATATCTTCTCCAAATTTTTGCATACTATACACGTCAATGACACAGGTCTATAGTTTATGCCTCTTTTCTGTCTCCTTTTTTGAAAATGGGAACACTTTTGCCGTTTTCCAACCTCAGGGGTTCCCCCTTTTTCCCGGGGATGTGTTAAAGATTGTGGTAAGTGGTATGCCAACAATCTGCTCCCTTCTAAGGACCCAGGGAAATGTTGTCCGGTCCCATTGCCTTTGAGGTATCGAGCCCTTTGCATTTCTTTACCCCTCCTCCTCGTATGTATGTCGTCCCAAACTGTTGGGGTATTCCTTGTTGTGTCCCCATCTGGTCCCGTCCACCCCGAGTCCTTCCGTCTCTACTGTAAAAACTTCCTTTTAAACCGTGTTGAGCTCCTCACATACCCCTTGATCGTCTCTTTTTTGGGGTTCTCCACCTTCTTTCCCAGCCTTATCACTCTGATGTATGTTTTGTGTGTGTGTGTTGTGGTGTGTGTGTATGTGTGTGTGTGTGTGTGTGTATGTGTGTGTGATGTGTCGTGTGTATGTGTGTGTGTGTGTGCATGTGTGTGTGTATGTGTGGTGGGGTGTTGTGCGTGTATGTGTGTGTGCATGTGTGTGTGTGGTGTGTGTGTGTGTGTGTGTGGTGTATTTGTGGTGTGTTTTGTGTGTGTATGTGTGTGTGTTATGTGTGTGTGTGTATGTGTGTGTTGTGTGTGTGTGTATGTGTGTATGTGTGGGTGTGTGTATGTGTGTGTGTGTATGTGTGTGTGTGTGTGTGGTTGTGTGTGTGTGTGTGTATGTGTGTATGTGTGTGTATGTGTGTGTGTGTTGTGCGTGTGTGTGTATTGTGTGTATGTGTGTGTGTGTGTGTGTATGTTTTGTGGGGTGTGTGTGTATGTGTGTGTGTATGGTGTGTGTGTATGTGTTTTGTGTGTGTATGTGTGTGTGTATGTGTGTGTGTGTGTGTGTGTGTGTATGTGTGTGTGTGTATGTGTGTGTGTGTGTGTATGTGTGTATGTGTGTTGTATGTGTGTGTATGTGTGTGTGTATGTGTGTGTGCGTGTGGCGTGGTGTGTGTGTGTGTATGTGTGTGTGTGTGTGTATGTGTGTGTGTATGTGTGGTGTTGTGTGTGTGTGGGGTGTATGTGTGTGTGTATGTGTGTGTGTGTGTGTGTGTATGTGTGTGTGTATGTGTGTTGTGTGTTGTGCGTGTGTGTGTATGTGTGTGTGTACTCACCTATTTTGAGGTTGCGGGGGGTCGAGTCCGAGCTCCTGGCCCCGCCTCTCACTGATCGCTACTAGTCACTCTCCCTGAGCCGTGAGATTTATCAAAACCTCTGCTTAAAGCTATGTATGGATCCTGCCTCCACTACATCGCTTCCCAAACTATTCCACTTACTGACTATTTCGTGGCTGAAGAAATACTTCCTAACATCCCTGTGATTCATCTGTGTCTTCAGCTTCCAACTGTGTCCCCTTGTTACTGTGTCCAATCTCTGGAACATCCTGTCTTTGTCCACCTTGTGAATTCCTCTCAGTATTTTGTATGTCCGTTATCATGCCCCCCTATCTCTCCTGTCCTCCAGTGTCGTCAGTTGATTTCCCTTAACCTCTCCTCGTAGGACATACCTCTTACTCGGGGACTAGTCTTGTTGCAAACCTTTGCACTTTCTCTTAGTTTTTTTCACGTGCTTGGCTAGGTGTGGGTTCCAAACTGGTGCCGCATACTCCAATATGGCCTAACATACACGGTGTACAGGGTCCTGAATGATTCCTTATTAAGATGTCGGAATGCGTTCGAGGTTTGCTAGGCGCCCAATGCTGCAGCAGTTATTTGGTTGATGTGCGCTCCAGGAGATGTGCCTGGTGTTATACTCACCCCAAGATCTTTTTCCTTGAGTGAGGTTTGTAGTCTCTGACCCCCTAAGACTGTACTCCGTCTGCGGCCTTATTTGCCCTTCCCAACTTCATGACTTTGCACTTGGTGGATTGAACTCCAGGGGCCAATTGCTGGACCAGGTCTGCAGCCTGTCCAGATCCCTTTGTAAAATTCTGCCTGGTCTTCGATCGAGTGTATTCTTCTCATCAACTTCACGTCATCTGCAAACAGGGACACCTCAGAGTCTATTTCCTTCCGTCATGTCGTTCACAAATACCAGAAACAGCACTGGTCCTAGGACTGACCCCTGCGGGACCCCGCTGGTCACAGGGGCCCACTCTGACAAACCCCGCCACGTACCAGACTCGCTGCCCGTCTTCCTGACAAGTATTCCCTGATCCATTGTAGTGGGCCTTCCCTGTTATCCCTGCTTGGTCCTCCAGTTTTTGCACCAATCTCTTGTGTGGAACTGTGTCAAACGCCTTCTTGCAGTCCAAGAAAATGCAATCCACCCACCCCTCTCTCTCTCTTGTCTTACTGCTGCACCATGCATAGAACCCAGTAGTTTGTGACACAGGATTTCCCGTCCCTGAAACCATGTTGGCTGCTGTTGATGAGATCATTCCTTTCTAGGGGGTTCCACCACTCTTCTCCTGATAATCTTCTCCATGATTTTGCATACTATACATGTCAGTGACACTGGTCTGTAGTTTAATGCTTCATGTCTGTCTCCTTTTTTAAAGATTGGACTACAATTGCTGTCTTCCATGCCTCAGGCAATCTCCCTGTTTCGATAGATGTATTGAATATTTTGTTTTAGGGGGTACACATAGCGCCTCTGCTCCCTCTCTCCAATACCCATGGGAATGTTATCTGGCCCCATTGCCTTTGAGGTATCTAGCTCACTCAGAAGCCTCTTCACTTCTTTCCTCGGTTGTGTGCACTGTGTCCAGCACATGGTGGTGTGCCCACCTCTCCGTCTTTCGGGAGCCCCTTTTCTGTCTCCTCTGTGAACACTTCTTTGAATCTTGTTGAGTTCTTCACATACTTCACGGTCATTTCTTGTTGTCCTCCTCCTTCCTTCCTTTGCCTGATTACCTGGTCCTTGACTGTTGTTTTCCCCTGATGTGGCTGTACAACATTTCGGGTCAGATTTGGCTTTCGCTGCTATGTCATTTTTATATTGTCTTTGGGCCTCCCTTCTTATCTGTGCATATTCGTTTCTGGCTCTACGACCTGTTCTCCTTATTCTCCTGGGTCTTTTTGCCTTCTATATTTCTTCCATTCCCTAGCACACTTGGTTTTTGCCTCCCTGCACCTTTGGGTAAAAACCCTGGGCTCATCCTGGCTTTTTCATTAATCCTGTTACCCTTGGGTACAAAACCCCTCCTCAGCCTCCTTGCATTTTGTTGCTACATATTCCATCATCTCATAACTGGCTTCCCTGCCAGTTCTCTGTCCCACTGAACCCCGTTCAGGTAGTTCCTCATTTCCTGTGAAGTCCCCTTTCTTGTAGTTTGGCTTCATTCGTCCTGGCCTTCCTGCTTCTCCCTCCACTTGTACTCTACTGTGTATTCCCAAGCTTTAAAACCACATGGTCACTGGCCCCAAGGGGTCTTTCATATGTGATGTCCTCGATATCTGCACTACTTAAGGTGAATACTAAGTCCAGCCTTGCTGGTTCATCCTCTCCTCTCTCTCTTGTAGTGTCCCTTACGTGTTGGTACAAAGAAGTTCTCAAGTACCACCTCCATCATCTTAGCTCTCCATGTATCTTGGCCCCCATGTGGGTCCAAGTTCTCCCTTTCAAACCCTTTCCCTTGGGTTTAAAAATCCCCAAAGCCCCCGGGCTTTTGGCCCTAAAATTTTCCATCATCTTCGGGCCCCTCCAGTTTTAAACCCATCCCCTTCCTATTCCTCCCCGTGAAACCCCCTTTTTTTTTTTTTTTCTTCCTTGGGCCCTTTCCTGCTTTTCTTTTTTTTTTTACTCAACGGGTTATTCCAAGTTAAACCTTCCAAAGGGGGGTTTTAAGTGTTTCCCATTATTAATCAAGGTTTCTTCCCCGTTTTATCTCCTCTTCCCCTCTCAAATTCCCACGTTTTTAAATTCCAAAAAGCCCCCTCCTCCACCCCCCTGTTTTCCCCTTGGGCCCCCAGGTTGGGTTTCCCTTTTAAAGATCCCCTTTTTTAAAAATAACCTGAAGGGGGGTTTCCCCCTGTGGGGGGCTTTTTGGATTGCCGGAAAATGTTTCTTTGCCTCTTTCACCCCCTTTCCTCCCTTTTGTTTTTTTCCATCACTTTTTCCCAAACCCCTTTGGGCCCTTCCAAAGGGGAAGGGGGCCCCGGGGGGGTTAAACCTTGGCAACTTATTTTTTTATACTTCCGGTTTTTGATCCCCGTTAAATTTTTTTGTTTTTGGAAATTTTGGGAATGGTTTTGGGAAAGATGTTGGTTCTTCCCATTGCTTTTTTTCCCCTGTAAAATTTGACCTCGGTGTTCCCCCCTTTGCTTTTTTCCAGCCCCTTTCCTTTTTTGTTACCCTCATTTTTGTTTTCCTCCTAATTTTTTTCCCCTGGGGTTTTTAAAGGGGTGTGGGGTGGGGATGGTGGTTTGTGGGTTTATGTTTTGTTGGGTGGTGTTTTTGGTTTGGGTTTGTGTGTGGTTTTTGGGGGGGTGAAAAAGGGTTTTTAGGTTTGGGATGTTTTGTGTGTTGGGGTTGTGTTTGTTGGGGTTGTGTTGTTTTTATTGGTTTTTTTGTTTTGTTTATTTTTGGTTTTTGTGTGTGGTTTATTTTTTTGTTTGTGTGTGTGTGAAATGTTTTTTGTGTGTGTGTGAAATGTGGTGGTTTGTGTGTGTGTGTATTTAATGGGGTGTGGGGTGGGGGGTTGTGTGTTTTTGTGTGTGTGTTGTGTGTGGTGTGTGTGTGTGTATTTTGGTTGTGGTGTTGGGTTTGTCCCGGTTTTTGTGTTTTGTGTTTGGGGTTTGTGGTGTTTTTAAAATTGTTTGGGAAAAGGTTTTTGTTTTGTTTTCCCTAAAAAAGGTTTTAGTGGGGGGAAAGTGTAAGGTGTTGTGTGTGGGGTTATGTGTGTGTGGTTTGTGTGTTTGTGTGTGTGTGTGTGTGTGTGTGTGTTTGGTTGTGTGGTTGTGGTGTGTGGTGTGTGTGTATTTGTTTTTTGTTGTGTGTGTTTTGTTGTATTTTAAACCCTTGGGGGGGGTAAATTCCAGGGGCCCCCCCTTTCCGGGGACCGGTCTGCACCTTTCCTAAAAACCCTTTGTTTTCTCCCGGGCTTGAATGAGGATTTTTCCCCCAATTTCACGCCCCTAAAAAAACACCCAAACTACCTTCCTCTGTGGTTAACAAATTCCAAAACACCCCGGGCCCCTTAGGTCCCCGGGGGGGCCCCCCGGGTGGTCCCCTTTTTTTTGTGTGTGTATGTGGGGGTGTGGGGTGTTGTGTGTGTGTGTGTGTTGGGGTGTGTGTGTGTGTGTGGGGTGTGTGGTGTATGAGTGTTTTGTATGTGTGTGTGTGTTGTGTTTTTGTTGGTTGTGTTTAATTTTGGGTTGGGGGGTAGTGGTTCCCCGGTTAACTACCATATTTTGGGGTAACTTTTAAACCAAAAATTTGTTGGGTTGAGGGGTCCCCCCCCCTACTCCAACCCCCAAAACTTTCCCCTTTTGCTATTTGGCCCCCTTCTTCCCCCTCCGGGCTTTACCCCTTTTTCGCTTAAAACTGTTTTTTTGGGGGGCCCCTTCCTTTTCCCCCTTTTCCCTTTTCTTTTATTCCCTGTTACCTTTCCTTTGGGACTGGGGTTATTTTTTTGGGTTTTTGTGTTTTTTAATTTTTGGGGTTTTTGTTTTGTGTTTTAAAAATTTTGTTTATGTTTTTTTTAATTTAGGTTTTTTTTATGTTTTTTTAATGCTGTTCCCCTTTTGGAACCCACCTTTTGGGGTTGCAGGGGCCAAATTTCCCCTTAACCCCTTTCCCCCTTCATGGGCCCCTTTCCCTTGCCCCGGGAATTTAAAACCTTTGCCCAAAACCTTGTATTTTTTCCCCTGCCCCCCTTACGTCTTTTCAAGGCTTTTCCCAAAACTGTTTCAAACCCCATAGGGGGGAAAAAATCCCTTTACATCCCCTTTGTGTTTCCCTTCCAATGTGGTTTTGTTTTTTGGGTTTTCCCGGGAACATTGTTTTTGCCATTTTCTATTGATTTTTTAAATGTCGTTTATCCTTCCCCCCCCGACCCCCTTTTTCCGGTGAGGGTTCCCCCCAATTTTTGCCATGGGACTTTACTCTGTCCTTGTCCCCTTTGCCCTTCCCCTATTTTTTTTTTGTTTTTGCTTTTGGCGGGTTAAAATTCGAAACCCTTTTTGGGGCCTAAACCAAAAGGTTCCATTTGCCGGTTCCTTTAAGGGTCCTTCCCTGTTCTCGGGTTTTCCCCCATTAACCACTTTTATCTGAAAAGGGCCCCACTTCTGATCCTAACCCCCCCTTTTCCCAGGGTGGGTTTCACAATCCAAAAATACCGGGCCCTTTGGCCGCCCCCTTTTCCCCCATCTTAAACCCCCCCTTTGTTTTCAAAAAAAGGGAAACCATTTGTGGGGGGTGTGTTGTGTTTTTAAATTTGGGGTTGGTTAAGTTTTTTTTTAAATTTTTGGGGGAAGGGGGGGATTTGGTTTAAATTGGTTGTGTTTTATTGTGGGTTTGGGGGTGTGGGAGGAAGGTTTTGGGATTTGTTTTCGTAATTTGTGTGTTGTTTGTGTTTTGGGGGTGTGTGTGATTGTGTGTGTGTGTATGTGTGTTTTGGGTTGTATTTGTGTTGTGATGTGTGGGTGTATTTTGTGTGTGTATGTGTGTGTGTGTGTTTTTTGTGTGTGTGAAAGTGTGTGTTTTTTTGTAGTGTGGGGGTGTAGGGTGTTTTGGAAATGTGTGTGTGTGTGGTAATTGTGTTTTGTTGTGTGGTGTGTTGTGTGTTTTGGGGTGGGGTGTAATGTGGGGTTGTGTGGGGTTTTAAATGTTTTGTTTTGGTTGTGTGTGTGAAAGGGTTGTGTGTTGTGTGTGTGGGTTGGGGGTGTTTGTGTGTTGTATGTGTGTGGGGTGTGATGTGTTTTGGTTTTGGAGTGTTAAATGTTGTGTGTTTTGTTGTGTGTGAAATTGTGGGGGTTGTGTGTGTGTTTTGGTGTTTTGTTTTGTGGGGTGTTTTGGGGTGTTTTATTGGGGTTGTTGTGTGTGTTTTGGTGTGTTGTTGTGTGGGGTGTGGTGAAATGTGTGTGGGTGTGTGTGGGGTGTTGTTAATGTGGTGTGTTTGTGTGTGTGTGTGTGTGTGTGTGTTTTTGTGTTTGTGGTGTGGGGTTTGTGGGGTGGTTTTGGTGGTGTGTTTTATGGTGGTGTGTTTTGTGTTTGTGTTGGGGTGTGGTGTTTTATGTGTGTTGGTGGGTGTGTGTGGGGTGTTTTGTGTGGGGTGGGTGTGTGGAGGTGTGTTTGGTTTTGTGGTGTGTGTTGTATGGGTGTGTTTGTGTGTTTTGGTGTGTGTGTGTTGTGTTGGGGTGTGTGGGGTATGTGTGTGTGTGTGTGTGTGTATGTGTTTTTGTGTTTTGTGTGTTTTTTGTGTGTGTGTTTTTGGGGTGTTTTGTGGGGTAGTGTGGGGAAGTGTGGTGTGGTGTTTTGTGTTTTTGTTGTGGGGGGTTTTTGGTGTGTGGGGTTTTGGTGTGTGTATGTGTGTGTGTTGGGTGGTTGTTTGTGTGTGTAATGTGTTTGGTGGGTGTTTTAAATTGGTGGGTTGTATGTGTGTTTTTGTGTTGTGAATGTTGTGGTATGGTGTGTTATGTGTGGTGGGTGGTGTGGGGTATGGGTGGGACGGGGTGGTTTTGGGGTGGTTATGTGGGGAGTGTGGGAAGGGGGTGTGGTGGAAAAGGGTGGGGGGAGGGGTGTATGGGTGGGGGTATTGGTGGTTGTGTAGGGTTGGGTGGTGAATGGGGGGGAAAGGGTTGGGGGGTGATGTGGGGGTATGTTGATTGTAAATTTGGGGGGGTGGGGTTTAAAAATGTTGTGGTGTGTTTGTTAAAAATGTTTTTTTGAGTTTTGTTGGGTGTGGTAAAATTTTGTTTTGGTGAAAATTAAAAGTTTTGTGCATTTGGTTTCAGGTTTGTATTTTTCTTTTTTTGTTTTGTGGGTTTTTGGTTGGTGGTGTTTATTGGTTGTGTTTTTTTGTATTTGGTTGTACCCCCAAAAATTGTCCCACCTTTTGGGTTGCGGGGGTGGGCCCCCCGGCTCCGGCCCCGCCTTTTCACTGATCGCTACTGGCACCCTCCCTGGGGCCCTGAGCTTTATCATACCTCTGCTTAAAGTTTTTAAATTTGGATCCTGCCTCCACTACATCGTTTCCCCCAAACTATTCCCACAAAACTGACTACCCTGTGGCTAAAAAATACTTCCAAACTTTCCCCTGTGATTCATCTTGTTTTTCAGTTTTCCAACGGGTGTCCCCTTGTTATTTTGTGCCCAAATTTCTCTGGAAAATCCTGTCTTTGTCCACCTTGTCAATTCCCCTCTCAGAAATTTTGTAGTCTTTTTTCATGTCCCCCCAAACTCTCCTGTCCTCCAGTGTCGTCGGGTTTTGATTTTCCCAAAAACCTCTCCTGGGTAGACATCCCCCTTTTAAAGCCCCTGGGACTAGTCTTTTTGGGAAAACCCTTTGCTTTTTTCTTTTATTTTTCTTTAACGGCTTGGTTTAGGGGGGGGGTTTCCCAAACGGGGTGCCGCATACTCCAATATTGTAGACAGCCTGTACTGCCAGAGCACACAGCCTAGCCGCCCTGCCCTGACTATTTCCCATTTTTCGCGGAAATTCAGTGCTGCCCTTTTGTGGGCTTCCCTGGGTTCAGGGGGAAGCACAACCCTCCCGCCTCCCTCCTAAGCCGCCCGGGATTTAAAACAGACACAAGGGGCCCCCCCTCCCCCCGGACGGCTTGCGGCACTCCCTCACACTGCCCTTTTGTGTACTCCTCCTACCCAATTAAACCCAAAACCCTAGTCCAGGGGCCGTACTTTGCTACCAACCTACCTTCATCAGCACTAAACCGCTTTTCAGCAGAAGAACAGCAAAAAACATTGTGAAAAGGGGGTGGTTTGCCCCATTTTTAATTTTCTAGTGAGCAAAAGGGGCCATCCCCCCTCGGGGGTAGAAAGTGTAATTCCTTTATACCTAGGGGGCCCACCAAATTGTCTCGGGGGACAAACGCGAGGGCGTGGCCGAGCAAAGTAGCCCAGCCTGTACGCCCAGAGCACAAAACCCCTAGCCGCTGCTCTGACTAGTTCATATTTCGGGCATTCAGTGCGCCCTCGGGTAGGTTCCCCTAGGTCAGGGGAAGCACACCCCTACCGCCCCTCCCTCCTAACCCGACCCGATTTTGACAGCCCAACAAGGCCCCCCTCCACGGATTTGGTTTTGGGGTCACCCCTCACACTCCCCTTGTTTTACCCCACTCCTCCCCAAATTTAAACCCAAAACCCTAGTCCACGGCCGAATCAATTGCTACCTCCCGCTACCTTAAATGGGCACTAAACCGCTTTCAGCAGAAGAACGGAAAAACAAATGGGCCTAACTTACAGGGTTAAACAGGGTCCTGAATGTTTCCTTTTTAAAGGGATGTCGGAATGCTTTTTCTGGGGTTTTGTTTAGGCCCCCATATGCTGCAGCATTTTATTTGATGTGCGCTTCGGGAGATGTCCTGGTGTTATGTGTGTATGTTGTGTTGTGAATTGGGGTTTTGGTGTGTTTTGTGGGGGGTGTATGTGGTGTGGGTGTGTGTGTGTGTGTGTGTGTGTGTGTGTGTGAATGTGTGGTGTGAAAGTTTTTGTGTTTTAAAGTGTGCGGGGTGTGTGTGAAATGTTGTATGTGTGTGTGTTGTGGTATGTGGGTGTGTATTGTGTGTGCGGTGTTTTGGGGGTGTGTGAATGTGGTGTGGTGTGTATGTGTGTGTTTTATGTGGGGTGTTTGTATGTTGTTGTGTGTTTTGTAGGTGTGTGTGTATTTGTTTTGTGTGTGTAGGGGTGTGGTATGTGTGTGTGGGGTGTGTGTGTGTATGTTTTGGTTGTATGTGTGTGTGTTTTTTTTGGGGTGTTTTGTGGTGTGTGTGTTTGTGTTTTTTGTGTGTTTTTGTGTGTGTGTGTGAAAGTGTGTGTGTATGTGTGTGGTGTGTGTGTATTTTGTGTGTGGGGTGTATGGTGTGTGTGGTGTGTGTGTTGTGTGTGTGGGGGTATTTTGTGTGTGTTGTGGGGTGTGGTTTTGTGTGTGGTTGTGGGGTGTATGTGGGGGGTGATTTGTGTGTGTGTGTGAAATGTGGGGTGTGGGGTGAAAGTACCACCTATTTGTATCCCCTATTGGGGTTTGGGGGGGCGGTCCCGCCCCCGGGCCCCCCGCCCCCTTCCCTGATCGCTATTTAGGTCACTCCCCCCCGAGCCGTGATTTTTATCAACCTTTTGCTTAAAGTTTAAGGTAGGACCGCCTCCACTACATCGCTTCCCAAACTTTTCCCACTTACTGACTACTCTGTGGCTAAAAGAAATACTTCCTAACATCCCTTTTATTCATTTGGTTTTAGTTTCCCAAACTGTGTCCCCTTTTTACGGGTGTCCAATCTCGGGAAAACCATCCGGGTTCTTTGTCCACCTTGCCCAATTTCCCCCCTCATTTTTTGTATGTCGTTATAAAGCCCCCCCTATCCCCTGCCCCTCCAGTGCCCGCCCGGGTTTGGGTTTTCCCCTTAACCTCTCCTCGAAACATACCTTTTAAATTTTCGGGGACTATTTTGGGTTGAAAACCCTTTTTGCATTTTTCTCTATTTTTTTACGTGTTTGGGCTGGGTGGGGGTTTCCCAAAAACTGGTGCCGCATACTCCAATAGGGGCCCTTAACGTATACGGTTTTACGGGGTCCTTGAACGTTTTCCCTTATTAAGATGTGGGAATGCTTTTTCCTGGGGTTTGCTGGGCGCCCATATCCTGCAACATTTTTTTTGGTTTGAGGGGGCGCTTCAGGAGTGTGCCTGGTTTTTATACTCACCCCAAGATTTTTTTTCCCTTGATGAGGTTTGTATTTCTCTGACCCCCCTAGACTGTACCCCGTTTTGCGGCCTCTTTCCCCTTTCCCCCAAAATTTTCATATTTACACGGGTTTGGGATTGAACTCCGGGACCAATTGCGGGACCAGGCCCTGCGGGCCTTTTCCAGATCCCTTTGTAGTTTTTTGCCCTGGTCTTCGAACGAGTGTATTCTTCTCATAAACCCTTTCACGTAAACTGAAAACCCGGGACACCTCAGAGTCTTTTCCCCTTCCCCGCCCATTTTCCTTTTCACAAATACCAAAAAAACAGCACGGGTTTCCTAGGCCCTAAACCCCCTGGGGGAACCCCCCGCTGGTAAACAGGTGCCCCCCCTTTTGACCCTCGCCACTTTCCCCAAAACTCGCTCTTTTCTTCCTAAACCAAGTATTCCCTGACCCAAATTGTATGCCTTCCCTGTTATCCCTGCTTGGGGCCTTTTTCCCCTTTTTTTCACCATCTCTTGTTTGGAACGTGTCAAACCCTTCTTTTTAGTCCAAGAAAATGCAATCCCCCCCCACCCCCTCCTCTCTTGCTTACTGGGGTCCCCCCCATGTCATGAACTTTCCCTAGGTTTTTGACACAAAGGGTTTCCCCTCCCGAAAACCATGCTGGCTGCTGTTTTATGAGATTTATTTCCCTTTTAGGTGTTCCACCACTCTTCTCCTGATAATCTTTCCCATGTTTTGGGATACTATACATGCAGGACACTGGTCTGTGTTTTGTGTGTGTAAAGTGGTGTGTGTGTAAAGTGTGTGGTGTTTTGTGTTTGTGGTGTGTGTGTGTGGTGGGGGGTGGTGTTGGGGGTGTGAGAAGAAAAAAAGGGAGGGGTTTTTGGTGGTTGTGTTATGTGTGAAGTGTGGGGAGGGTGGGGGGAAAGTGGGTTGTGGGTGGTGTGCGGTATTTTGTGGAGTGGTGGGTGTTTTATGGTGTGGAAAACCCGGAGGTTTCCTGGAAGTTAATTTCCGGGGGTCAAAGCCCCCGGGGGCCCCGGGCCACGACCAGGTTTTTGGGGGTGGGTTTTTTGTTTCGTATGTGGTGTGTAAGGTGTGTGTGGGGTGTTGTAAGTGTGTGTGGTAGGTGGTTGTGGTGTGGTGTATGTGTTTTTGTGGGGTGTGTGTGTGTTTTGTGTTTTGGGGTTTTGGTGTGTGTTATTTGGGGGGTGTGTGTGTATGGGTGTGTAAAGTGTGGGGTGTGTATTGTTGTGTGTGTGTGTGTGTATGTTTTGTGTGTGTGTGTGTGGTGGTAAATTGTGTTTTGGGGTATGGTGGTGGTGTAAAGTGTGTGTGCTATTGTGGGTGGGTGTGTTTTGGGGGTTTTGTAAAGTGTGTGTGTGTTGTTGGTGTTTGTGTGTGGGATGTGTGTGTGCGTGTTGTGGTGGGGGGGTGTGGTTTTGGGGTGTATGTGTGTGGGTGTGTGTATGTGTGTGGGGGTTTTGTGGGTGTATTTGTGTGTGTGTGTGTGTGTGTGCATGTGTGGGGTTTTGGGTTTTGTTGGGGTTGGTGTGTGGTTGTGTGTATGTGGTGTGTGTATTTTGGGTGTGTGTGTGTAAAGTGTGTGTGTGTGGTGTATGTTTTGGGGTTTTGTATGTGTGGGGGTTGGGATGTGGTGCGGTGAAGTGTGTGTGTTGTTTTGTTTGGTGGTGTGTGTGGGGGTGTGGGGTGTGTGTGTGTATGGGGTGTGTGTGGGTTTTTGTGTGTAAACCCCCTATTTTTACCACCTATTTGGGGGTTTCAGGGGTCGAGTCCTACTCCCGGCCCCCCAGGAGTGTATTGTATGTGTGTGTGGTGGGGTGTGTATGTTGGTTTTTGGGGTTTTGTGTGTGTGTGTATGTGTGTGTTTTGTGTGTGGTGTGTGTGGTGTGTGTGTGTGTGTGTGGGGCAAAAAAAGTGTGTGTGTTTTGTTGTAATGTGTGTGTGTGTGGGTGTAAAGTGTGGGTGTGTTTTGGGGTGTATGTGGTGGGTTGTGTGGTTTGTGTGGTAATTTTTTTTGGGGTGTTGTGTGGTGTAAAGTGTGTGTGTGTTTTGTGGTGGTTTGGTGTGTGTGTAAATCACCCCCATTTGTACTCCCCCTATTTGTGGTTGGGAGGGGTTCCCAGTCACACTCCTGGCCCCCCCTCTTCGCTGATTGGGTACCCAGGGCCTCCTCTCCCTGCCCCATAGCCATTTAAACCTCGCCCTTTAAAAATATGTTTTGGTTTTTCCCGCCTTTCCAAACCAAAATCACCCTTTCTTGGCTATTCCCCGGCCTGACTACTCCCATGACGAAGAAAAACTTTTCCCAACATCCCCTTTTAAAATTTATCTTAGTGTTTTTAAATTCCAATTGTGCCTCTTGTGTCCCGTGTCCCCCTCTCTGGAAAAATCCCTCTTTTTCCACCTCGTCTAATTTCCCCACAGTATTTTATTTGTCGTTTTTTCCTTCTCCCCTGACCCCCCCCTGGCCTCCAGTGCCCTCAGCCCGGAAATTTTCCCCCAAAACCCTTTTTTTTGTAAGGGCAATCCCCGTAAACTCTGGGCTAGTCTTTTGCAAACCTTTGACTTTCCCCTAATTTCTTTTTCGTCTTGACTTAAAGGGTGGGGTTTCCAAAAAGGGGCTGATAAATCCAGTATGGGGCCCGACGTAGATGGAAAAAAGAGTTTTTAAACGAAAACCTTACTGAGGTATCGGAACGCTATCCGTAGGTTTCCAGGGACCCGTGTGCTGCAGCAGTTTTTCTGATTGATGTGCGCCTTTGGGAGTAAAGCCCCGGTTTTTATACTCACGCCCCAGAAAACTTTTTTTCCTTTAGTGAGGGGTTTTCAGGGCTTTTGGGCCCCTAAACTTTTATTGTTCTGCGGTCCTTCTTTGCCCTTCCCCCCTTTTTCATGACTTTGCATTTTGGGAGGGTTTAAAATTTAAGGAGCCAGTTGCTGGACCCCCTTTAAACCTGTCCAGGTCCTTTGTAGTCCCCACCGATCCTCGTCCGATTCGATTCTTTTTCATTAATTAATCACAAACACTGCCCAAAAAAGGAAAACTTCTGAACTATTTCCCCTTTCCTTATGTCGTTCACGTATAAACCAAAAAACCGCCCAGGTCCCCAGGACTGACCCCTGTGGGAAAAACCCCCCTTGTCCCCCGGGGGCCCACTCTGACACCTTTGGGCGCGTACCATGACTTTGTTGTTCCTTTTCCCTTTTCCCAGAATTTTCCTGAAACCCCTTGCAGTGCCCCTTTTCCCGTTTTAAAGTGTGCCTGGTCCTCTAGCTTTTGCAAATAAACCCCTTGTGAGGAACGTGTCGAAAACCTTCTTGCAAACCAAAAAAACGCAGGGCGATCCCCCCCTCTCTCCCTTGGGCTTACTTCTGGCACCTTGTCAAAAAAAACTCTAGTAGGTTTGTGACACGGGGTTTTCCTTTCCCCCGAAAACCCGGGGTGGTTGTCAATTATACACTTGTTTCTTTCCAGGGGCCCCACCACTCCTTTCCCGATGATCTTCTCCATGACCTTTCATCCCATACACGTTTTGTGATACAGGGCCCGGGATTTTTTTGCCTCATGTCCGTCCTCCCTTTTTAAAAATTGGGGAAAACTTTGCCATTTTCCCCTCCCCCCCAGGGGGTTGCCCAGTTTTAAAAAGAGTGTTGAAGATCTTTTAATGGCCACACAATATCTCTGCTCCCCTTTAAGGCCCATGGGGAAATTTTTCTGGCCCCACCGCCTTAGGGTCAATTTGCATTGCAGTTTTTTTCTTCACCTCCTCCTTTGGTTTTTTTTTACCCTCATCCAGCACTTGCTGGTTTTGGCCCCCCCCGTTTTTGATTTCTTGGAAATCCCCACTGTTTTTCCCCCTGTAAATACCTCTTTTTAAAACTTGTTTGAGCTTTCCCGACTAACCCCTCGGGCGTTTCTTGGAATTCCCCCCCTCACCCTTTTTTCCTCAGTTATTACCTGGTCCCCTTTACTGTTTTTTTTCCCTCCTGAAGTGGCTGTACAACAGCTTCGGGGGCATCCTTTTTCTTTTGATTCTAGGGCCCTTTTTATATTTTTCTCCCGAGCCCCCCCTTCTAAACTGTTCAAAAATTCGTTTTTTGGCTCCTTTGGGCTGATTTTCTTTATTTTTCCTGAGTTCCCCTTTTCTTTTGTACCTTTTTCCCTTCCTATTACACCTAGTTTTCCTCCCTACAAAATTTTTGGGGGAACCAAGGACTCGTTTTTGTTTCTTTTCCCATTATTTCTGTTTCCCTTGGGAAAAAACCTCTCCCCTGGGCCCCCTTTCATTTTGTTGCCACATATTTTACATTTCTTTTAAATGGTTTTCCCGTCATTCCCTCTCCCACTGAATGTTTTTGAAGGGAAATTCCTCATGCCCGAGTATCCCCCCTTTTGTAGTTTGGTTTTTCCCCGCCTAAATTTCCGCTACTCTCTCCACTTGGGGCTCAACTATGTGTCGAAGCACAGAACCACATGTTACTACTCCCAGGGGCCTTTTTAAACATGATACCCTCGATGTCCGAACTATCACGTGAAAAACAAGGGCCAACCTTGCTGGGGTTTTCCCTCCTCTCCCTCTCTCTCCCGGGAGTGTCTCTAACATTTTATCATGAGGTTTTTCCAGTACCCCGGGAAACCCCCATCTGGCTCTCCATGGTTTTGGGAACCCCCCTGGGGGTCCCCGGGTTTTTCCCTTTTAATCCCCCTTTGTGATGGGAAAAACCCATAACTATAAACTTTGCTCCCCCCATGGTTTCCCCTCCCCGGCCACCCGGCTTTTGTGTCGATCATTGCTCGTTGCCCATTTTATTTTTTCTCCTTGGGCCCCCTGCGTTCTGTGGGGGGGTTTTTTCTTTGCTGCAATTTTTCACCTTATTCCTCAGAAATGGATTTTCCTACTAAGTAGTCCCCTTTTTGCCCATTTCCCTCCATTCCTTCCCTTTTCTCAAAACCCCCATGGTTTTTTTTAAAGAGCAGTGGGAACTCCTCCCCCCCCTCCCTCCCTTTTTCTTTCCCCGAGGTTTGAAAATTTCCCATGGGAAAAATTGAATCTGTTATTTTCTGGTGAGTTTTTTTTTTTCTGTGAGTGCTTTTTATGTTGGGGATGTCCTTTGGGTTCTTTCGTGCCACTCCTCATACTTGTTTGTTATTCCATCTCATTTGTTTTACCACAACCCCTTTAACTTCTTTTCTAAGACTTGGTCGGGAAGTATATTTTGGGGGTTTGGGGGAAATGGGGGACCGGTAAGGAACTATGGGTTGTTGCCCTTTTTTGGGGGGGAAGTATTAATGTAGTGGGTGGGGGGATTGGAGTGGCATGGGGTTTTTTTATTTGAGGTTTTGGTTCACTGGGTTTACCCGGTTTGGGGGGCTTTTATAGAAAGTTTTGAGGGGGGCTGTATTTTGGGTCTTCTTCCTGGGTCTGGGATCTCCGTCTGTTTTCCC
Organism: Cherax quadricarinatus; assembly: GCF_026875155.1. NCBI lineage: Eukaryota > Metazoa > Arthropoda > Malacostraca > Decapoda > Parastacidae > Cherax > Cherax quadricarinatus. The sequence goes on along the minus strand of NC_069407.1, from coordinate 49,170,941 downwards.
CCATCCCCTCCTTTTCCCCTTTCCCCCTTTGAAAAAAAAAAATTCTCTCAAATTTCTTCCTTTCTTCTTGTGGGTTTTGTCGCGGGCCCAGATTTCACCTTCCTGTATGCCGTCATGTTCCCCAAAATCGTGCTTTCTCCTGCAGGATCCTGGTCCGAGTCGCCTTTTTTGCCTTTAAAGGGCACTCTCCCCTGGGTGGGGTTTTTTTTTTTTACAAACCCCCCTATTTTCCGAAAATTTTTTCCAAACTTGGGGCTATCGGGCTTCTCCTATTGCTTTTTATGATGCTTTCAATTGCTTTTTTTTTCCCTTGTTTTTTTGGGGTTTATATGTTTTTCCCCCTTTGAAAATTTCCCGGAGCCCCTAAAACAAAGATTTACCTCACCCTTTCATTCTCCCCACTGCATATCCCTGGGGTAAACCCCCATTTAATTTGGTTTCCTTCCCCCCCACGCAGCTTTCCTTTCATCAGTTTCACTGGCTAATGTACTTTGGGCCCAGTGGCCCCGTCAATTTTTCCCCTTTTCGGCTTTCCTTGGGGTCTGTTTTTGTCCCGTTAGGGCCTCCACATAAAGCTTAGCTCTTTTATTTGGGTACAGTCTCCTCTGATAGGGGCATTCCATGCAGTTTGTGCCCCCTTCCCTTTCCCCCAAAATTTCCCCCTTTTTTTGTGGGCCCGAGGGAGCATTTTTCCCGTTGTCAATCCCCAAAAATTTTTTTAGTTCTTTAGGGTTTTCAGATTTTTAATTCCTCTTTTAAACTCTGGGATCCTAGCTTCTGCTGCTTTTACAAGCACCTCCCACTTCCTGCTTTTTCCCTATCTAACCTCTCTTTCCCTTCCCCATCTAATTCTTCTAGTTTTTTTTCCCATTCAAGATCCCTTTTTTTTGAGCTCTGCGCCCCAAACTTCCTTTGGGTTTTTCCCCCCCTCCCCGTCCCTTTTTTTTTTCTTGTTGCTCTCTGGCAACCCATTTTTTTTTTAAAACCCGATTGCCTCAGAGTGGGAAACCTTGTAGTTCGTATGTTAGGGTTTGTAGTGTGTATTCCCAAATGTGGGGGGGGGGGAAATAGTGGGGGAACCCGGGGGCTATGTGGAGCTGAAATGGGGGGGGTGGGGAAGGTTTAGGGGGGGAACGGGGGAAAGGGGGGGGTGACGAGGGAGGGAGGGGTCAGGGAAGTAGTGAGGGTTCGGGGGTTTAGGGGGGGGTGTATTGTGTCTGGATATGTTTACTTTACCTATTTGTGGTTGGAAAGGGGGCGAGTCTTTGCTCCTGGGCCCCCCCTCTTCACCGTGTGTGTGTGGGGTGTGGGGTGTGTGGTGTGTGTTTTGTGTGTGTGTGTGTATGTGTGTGTGTGTGTGTGTGTGTGTTTGTGTGGGGTGTTTTGTGGTGTGGGTGTGGTAATTTGTGTGAAATTTTGTGTGGATTTATGTGGGGAGTTTAATTTCGTACTGAAAGGGAGGTGGGGTTGTGAAAAAAAATTTTAAAGGGAAATCTTTGTGGTTTCCCTTTCCCGCCCACACCTTCTTTTTGGGCCTGGCCCCCCCTCCTGGGACTTACCGCACTTCATTTCAATGTGTATTGGGGTGTGTGTGTGTGTGGGGTGTGTGTGTGTGTGTAAGGGGGTGTGTTTTTTGGGGGTGTGGTGTGTTTGTGTATGTGTTTTGTGTGTTGGGGGGTGTTTGTTGGGTGTTGGGGGTGTGTGTAATTTTTTGTATGTTTGTGTGTGTGTGTGGGGTGTGTGTGGTTTTGTGTGTGTGTGTGTAATTATGTTGGGGAATTATGTGTGGGTTTATTAAAGTTCCCGAAAAGTAGGGTCTTGTGCTTTGGGGTGTAAGTAGATTCTCATTGTCCTTTGTGTCCACAACCTCTTGTGACCTGACTCCCACCCTTACATGTTGCCTATAAACGACCTGCTTATAGTGAGTTAATCGCCTTTTTCAATGGTTACCATTTTTCAAAAACCCTTTTTGAATATTTGAGTGCCTATTCTTTTTTCCCTGCTTGAGAGTTAGACCATTCACATTCGCCCTTTTGGGGGTTTAAATTGGGGAAACCTGGAACCCCACCCCCCCAAAAAACCACTCATAGGGGATCAGTACTTGTATGCAGCCGTGGTGTGTGTGTGTATGTGTTATGTGCCGGGGTTGTGTGTGGGGTATTGGGGTTTTTGTGTGTATGTGTGTGTATGTGTGTTTTGTGTGTGTGTTTTGTATGGTGTTTTGTGTGTGTATGTGTTGTTTTGGGGGTGTGTGTGTGTGTTGTGTGATGTGTGTGTTTTGTATTTTGTGTGGTGTGTGTATGTGTGGGGTGTATGTTTGTTTTGTGTATGGTGTGTATGTGTGTGTGGTGTGTGTGTTTTGTGTGTGTATGTGTGTGTGTGTTTGGTGTGTGTGGTATGTGTGTGTGTGTATGGTTTGTGTGTTAAGTTTCCCTCCCCTAGTTGTACTCACAAGTTGGGTTTTCCCGGGGGGCGAGCCCCAAAGCCCCTGGCCCCCCCTTTCATTGATCGCTACTAGGTCACTCTCCCGGGAGCGTGAGTTTTAAATTCATACCTCTGCTTAAAGCTAGTATGGATCCTCCCTCCATACTTCGCTTAAAAAAACTATTCCCTTAGGGATTTCTCTGTGGCCTGAAGAAATACTTTAACACCCCTTGTGATTCTTTTTGGGTCTTCAGTTCCCAACCTTGTGTCCCCTTGTTACTGTGTCCAATCTCGGGAACATCCTGTTTTTTTCCACCTTGTAAATTTCCCTTCAGTATTTTGTATGTCGTTATCATGTCCCCCCAAATCTTTTCCTGTCCTCCAGTGTCGTCAAGTTGATTTCCCCTTTAAACCCTTTCCCTCTTTTGGGTTTACCTTTTTAACCCTCTGGGACTAGCTTGTTGAAAACTTTGCACTTTCTCTAGTTTTTTTTTCCGTGCTTGGCAAGGTTTTGGGTTTTAAAAACTGGTGCCGAAATACCCCAATATGGGCCCTAACGTACAGGTGTACGGGGCCCTGAATGTTTCCCTTATTAAGATGTCGGAATGCTTTTTCTGATTTTTGCTTGGCCCCATAGCTGAAGCAGTTATTTGGTTGATGTGCGCTTCAGGAGATGTGCCTGGTGTTTTACTAAACCCCAAGATCTTTTTCCTTGAGTGAGGTTTGTAGTCTCTGACCCCCTAGACTGTACTCCGTCGGGCGGCCTTCTTTACCCTTCCCCAATCTTCATGACTTTGCACTTGGTGGGATTGAACTCCGGGAGCCAATTGCTGGACCTGGTCTGCAGCCTGTCCAGATCCCTTTGTAGTTCTGCCTGGTCTTCGATCGAGTGAATTCTTCTCATCAACTTCACGTCATCTGCAAACAGGGACACCTCAGAGTCTATTCCTTCCGTCATGTCGTTCAAAAAATACCAGAAACAGCACTGTTCCTAGGACTGACCCCTGCGGGACCCGCTGGTCACAGGTGCCCACTCTGACACCTCGCCACGTACCATGACTCGCTGCTGTCTTCCTGACAAGTATTCCCCTGATCCATTGTAAGTGCCTTCCCTGTTATCCCTGCTTGGTCCTCCAGTTTTTGCATTTAATCTTTTGTGTGGAACTGTGTCAAACGCCTTCTTGCAGTCCAAGAAAATGCAATCCACCACCCCTCTCTCTCTTGTCTTACTGCTGTCACCATGTCATAGAACTCCAGTAGGTTTGTGACAGGTTTTCCCCGTCCCTAAAAACCATGTTGGCTGCTGTTGATGAGATCGTTCCTTTCTAGGTGTTCCACCACTCTTCTCCTGAAAATTTCTTCTCCATGATTTTGCATACTATACATGTCAGTGACACTGTCTGTAGTTTAATGCTTCATGTCTGCCCCCTTTTTTAAAGATTGGGACTACATTTGCTGTCTTCCATGCCTCAGGCAATCTCCCTGTTTCGATTGATGTATTGAATATTGTTGTTAGGGGTACACATAGCGCCTCTTTCTCCCTCTCTTAATACCCCTGGGGAGATGTTATCTGGCCCCATGCCTTTGAGGTATCTACTCACTCAGAAGCCTCTTCACTTCTTCCTCGGTTGTGTGTGCACTGTGTCCAGCACTTGGTGGTGTGCCCACCTCTCCGTCTTTCTGGAGTCCTTCTGTCTGCTCTGTGAACACTTCTTTGAATCTCTTGTTGAGTTCTTCACATACTTCACGGTCATTTCTTGTTGTCTCTCCTCCTTCCTTCTTAGCCTGATTACCTGGTCCTTGACTGTTGTTTTCCTCCTGATGTGGCTGTACAACAGTTTCGGGTCAGATTTGGCTTTCGTGCTATTCATTTTCATATGTCTTTGGGGGCCTCCCTTCTTATCTGTGCATATTCGTTTCTGGCTCTAACGACTGTTCTCCTTATTCTCCTGGGTCCTTTGCCTTCTATATTTCTTCCATTCCCCTTTGACACTTGGTTTTTGCCCCCCCTGCACCTTTTGGTAAAAACCCTGGGCTCATCCTGGCTTTTTTTATTATTCCTGTTACCCCCGGGTACAAACCTCTCCTCAGCCTCCTTGCATTTTGTTTCTACATATTCCCTCACTCATTAACTGGCTTCCCCGCCAGTTCTCTGTCTCACTGAACCCCGTTCAGGTAGTTCCTCATTCCTGTGTATCCCCTTGTAGTTTGGCTTCATTCGTCCTGGCCTTCCTGCTTCTCCCTCCACTTGTAACTCTACTGTGTATTCGAAGCTTAAAACCACATGGTCACTGGCCCCAAGGGGTCTTTCATATGTGATGTCCTCGATATCTGCACTACTCAAGGTGAATACTAAGTCCAGTGTGTGTGTATGTGTGTATGTGTGTGGTGTGTGTTTTGTGTATGTGTGTGTTGTGTGTATGTGTATGTGTGTGTATGGTTTTGTGTGTGTGTGTGTGTGTATGTGTTTTGTGTGTGTATGTGTGTGTGTGTATGTGTGTGTATGTGGTTTTATGTGTGTGTGTATGTGTGTGTGTATGTGTGTTTGTATGTGTGTGTGTGTATGTGTGTATGTATGTGTGTGTTTTAGTGTGTGTGTATGTGTGTGTTTTGTGTGTGTGTGTGTGTGTGTGAATGTGTGTGTGTGTGTGTGGGGTGTGTGATTGTATGTGTGTGTATGGTTGTGTGTGTGTGTGCGTGTGTGTGTGTGTGTGTGTGTGTGTGTGTGTGTGTGTGTGTGTGTGTGATTGTTGTGGGGTGTGTGTGTGTGTACTCACCTAATTGTACTCACCTAATTGTGGTTGCAGGGGTTGAGACTCAGCTCCTGGCCCCGCCTCTTCACTGATCGCTGCTAGGTCCTCTCTCTGCTCCCTGATTTTGTCATACCTCGTCTTAAACCTGTGTATGGTTCCTGCCTCCACTACATCACTTGCTAGACTATTCCACTTCCTGACGACTCTGTGACTGAAGAAATGCTTCCTAACATCCCTTTGACTCGTCTGAGTCTTCAGTTTCCAGTTGTGACCCCTTGCTTCTGTGTCCCCCTCTCTGGAACATCCTGTCTCTGTCCACCATGTCTATTCCACGCAGCATTTTGTATGTCGTTATCATGTCTCCCCTGACCCTCCTGTCATCCAGCGTCGTCAGGCCGATTTCATAAGAACATAAGAACATAAGAAAGGAGGAACACTGCAGCAGGCCTGTTGGCCCATACTAGGCAGGTCCTTTACAATTCATCTCACTAACAAAACATTTGCCCAACCCAACTTTCAAAACATTTTCCCAACCCAACTTTCAAAACATTTGCCCAACTCAACTTCGTAGGACATTCCCCTGAGCTCCGGATCTAACCTTCTTGGAAACCTTCGCACTTTCTCTAAATTCTTGACTGGTGCTGCATACCCCAGTATGGGCCTGACGTTCACAGTGTACAGAGCCTTGAACGATTCCTTACTACGGTAACGGAACGCTATTCTCAGGTTTACCAGGCGCCCATATGCTGCAGCAGTCATCTGGTTGATGTGTGCTTCCTGAGACGTGTTCGATGTTATGCTCACTCGAAGATCTTTCTCCTTGAGTGAATCGAATCGAATCGAGGACGACGAGATCTGTCGTAAGATGGGAAGGAAGAAGGATATGGAAGGATGGAAATAACTGGAAAAGGATGGGGAGGAGGGGAAGAGGAGGAATCAAGGCAAGTGGCCCAACCACTTTGGGACATGTGGTACAAAAGTACTGGAGACGTAGATAGAGAGGCTTGACTGATGTCATTGCTTGGCTCACTAGGAGAGGATGGCGAAGGCAGCGGTAGGAGCTGGGAGTGTCAGAAGGCAGCAAGCAGGATGATTGGTTATGGTCTTAAACCGTTTATCAGTGCGGTAAATTGTTTTCGGGAGAGTTGTATCACACTTATGGGAGAGCTGTAGTAGTATTCGTTGGTTTGGAGTTGGTGGAGTATCTGGTTGTAGGTAGGAAGGGTCTTTCTTCGCTTTGGTACGATACAGTGTTGTCTTGGAGATGTTGGATGAGTTCTAGGCGAGTCATGCTTGCAGGGTACAGCCTCGTAGTGTAGAATATGAGTCCTTTGTGTTTAACCCAAGGTGTTCCAGGTATTCGACGTGAGCTAAGTAGAGAAGGCGGTGGTGGAGTAGAGGAAGGTGGTGTTGCTTCGTTTTCAACTTCAGTAGACGAATTAGAAGATGTTTCTGGTGGTAAGGCTTCTGATTGGTTGGATTCAGTGAGAGGTGGTGGCGATGGAGGCTTCTCATTGGTCGTTGTTGGAATGACGTCACTAGTTGGTGGTGTTGATGGAACTTCTGCAGAAGAGTTGAGTGAGGTTTGCAGTCTTTGGCCACCTAGCCTATACTCTGTCTGCGGCCTTCTTTGTCCTTCCCCAATCTTCATAACTTTGCATTTGCCAGGGTTGAATTCGAGAAGCCATTTGCTGGGCCACGTGTTCAGCCTGTCCAGGTCTCTTTGTAGTCCTGCCTGATCCTCAACTGATTTAATTCTCCTCATTAACTTCACATCATCTGTGAACAAGGACACTTCCATCATGTCATTCACATATTCAAAAATGTCACTGGTCCTAGGACTGACCCCTGTGGGGCCCCGCTCGTTAGAGGCGCCCACTGTGATACCTCATCACGTACCATGACTCGTTGTTGTTTCCCTGTCAGGTATTCTCTGATCCATTGCAGTGCTCTTCCTGTTATATACGCTTGATCCTCCAGCTTCTGTATTAATCCCATGTGAGGAACTGTGTCAAAGGCCTTCCTGCAGTCCAGAAAAATGCAAACAACCCACCCCTCTCTCTCGTGTCTTACTCGTGTTACCTTGTCATAAAACTCCAGCAGGTTTGTGACACAGGATTTGCCTTCCATGAATCCGTGCTGGTTGTCGTTGATAATCTTGTTCTGTTCCAGGTGTTCCACCACTCTCCTGATAATCTTCTCCATGACTTTACATACTATACACGTTAGTCACACTGGTCTGTAGTTTAGTGCCTCGTTTCTGTCTCCTTTCTTAAAAATGGGGACTACATGATTTGCCGTCTTCCATAACTCAGGTAGTTGCCCAGTTTCAAGGGATGTGTTGAAGATTGTGGTTAGTGGCACACACAGCCTCTCTGCTCCTTCTCTAAGGACCCACGGGGAGATGTTATCCGGTCCCATCGCCTTTGAGGCATCAAGGTCACTTAGCAACTTCTGCATCTCCTCCTCCGTTGTGTATATGCCATCCAACACTTGTTGGTATATTCCCTGATGGTGTTCCTCTCTGTGTTGTCTTCCCAGAGCTCATCCGGTCTCTACTGCAAATACTTCCTTAAATCTCGTGTTGAGCTCCTCGCATACCTCATGATAGTTTCTTGTGAGTTCTCCACCTTCTTTCCTCAGCCTGATCACTTGGTTTTTGACTGTTGTCTTTCTCCTGATGTGGCTATACAGCAGTTTCGGGTCAGACTTGACTTTCGATGATGTGTTGTTTTCATACTGTAGCTGAGCCTCCCTACTTACCTGTGCATACTCGATACTGGCTCTTCGTCTGATCTCCTTGTTTTCCTGTGCTCTTTGCCATCTGTATTTTTTCCATTCTCTAGTGCACTTGGTTTTTGCTTCTCAACACCTTCGAGTGTGCGTGTGTGTACTCACCTAATTGTGGTTGCAGGGATAGATACGCAGCTCTTGGCCCCGCCTCTTCACTGACTGCTACTGGGTCCTCCCTCTCCCTGCTCCATGAGCTTTATCGTACCTCGTCTTAAAACTATGTATGGTTCCTGCCTCCACTATATCGCTTGCCAGACTATTCCGCTTCCTAACAATTCTGTGGCTGAAGAAATACTTCCTGTGAGTGTGTGTGTGTGTGTGTGTGCGTGCGCGTGCGTGTGCGTGCGTGTGTGTATGTGTGTGTGTGTGCGTGTGTGTGTGTGTGTGTGTGTGTGTGTGTGTGTATTAGTTACCATTTTGTCCTAGGCACATGTCGATTAAACACTAGGCCTGTTGCATATGCGTGTGTGTGTGCGTGTGTACTCACCTAGTTGAGTTGCAGGGGTCGAGTCCTAGCTCCTGGCCCCACCTCTTCACTGGTCGCTACTAGGTCACTCCCCCTGAACCGTGAGCTTTATCATACCTCTGCTTAAAGCTATGTATGGATCCTGCCTCCACTACATCGCTTCCCAAAGTATTCCACTTCCTGACTACTCTGTGGCTGAAGAAATACTTCCTAACATCCCAGTGATTCATCTGTGTCTTCAACTTCCAACTGTGTCCCCTTGTTGCTGTGTCCCATCTCTGGAACATCCTGTCTTTGTCCACCTTGTCAATTCCTATCATTATTTTGTAAGTCGTTATCATGTCCCCCCTATCTCTCCTGTCCTCCAGTGTCGTCAGGTCGATTTCCCTTAACCTCTCCTCGTAGGACATACCCCTTAACTCTGGGACTAGTCTTGTTGCGAGCCTTTGCACTTTCTCTAGTTTCTTTATGTGCTTGGCTAGGTGTGGGTTCCAAATTGGTGCCGCATACTCCAATATGGGCCTAACGTACACGGTGTACAAAGTCCTGAACGATTCCTTATTAAGATGTCGGAATGCTGTTCTGAGGTTTGTTAGGCGGCCATATGCTGCAGCAGGTATTTGGTTGATATGTGCTTCAGGAGATGTGCCTGGTGTTATACTCACCCCAAGATCCTTTTCCTTGAGTGAGGTTTGTAGTCTCTGGCCCCCTAGACTGTACTCCGTCTGCTGTCTTCTTTGCCTTTCCCCAATCTTCATGACTTTGCACTTGGTGGGGTTGAACTCCAGGAGCCAATTGCTGGACCAGGTCTACAGCTTGTCCAGATCCCTTTGTAGTTCTGCCTGATCTTCAACCGAATGAATTCTTCCCATCAACTTCACGTCATCTGCAAACAGGGACACCGGAGTCTATTCCTTCCGTCATGTCGTTCACAAATACCAGAAACAGCACTGGTCTTAGGACTGACCCCTGTGGGACTCCGCTGGTCACAGGCGCCCACTCTGACACCTCGCCACGTACCATGACTCGCTGCTGTCTTCCTGACAAGTATTCCCTGAACCATTGTAGAGCCTTCCCTGTTATCCCTGCCTGGTCTTCCAGTTTTTGCACTAATCTCTTATGTGAAACTGTGTCAAACGCCTTCTTACAGTCCAAGAAAATGCAACCTACCCACCCCTCTTTCTCTTGTCTTTCTATCGTAGGGGTTCTTAAATGGAGATATCGAGGGTTGAAGGCAGACACACTTGTTGGATGGTAACATATATTGTCAGACTGAGCTGATGAGGAATGGAGCCCAGCCTTGCCGTGTTCTTGTCTGGATGGTCTGCTGCCGAGTGAGAGGGAGGCAGAGGTACGAGCCTACACATGCGCATCCCGTGACGTCACACAAAGTCACAGGCCTACAAGGGATCTCCTATCTAAAGCACATGGATGATACTAATATGCTATGCTCTATAACACAGGGATCAGCAACTATGCTGACAGCTCGGTCATGTTACGTATGTCGTCTCGACATACACTACTATCTATAGGCTGAACAGCAGGCGGACTGGCTGATCTATACAATAACAAATTTAATATATAACTAAGAACTAATGGATGGTATCATAATGGATGTTACAACATGAGTTTTACGTAATAGGTGTTAACGTAATCACTTTTAACGTAATCATTTTTAACGTAATGCATTACAAACTATAAGAACAAATCATTATACAATATGGATGGAATTGATCGATCGATCTGTATTCATGCACTCTACGGATTCTGAGGAAGAGTAAATATATATATATATACAAGGTGAAATTAACAGCAAAGGCATCTGGTGTGCACTCGGATCATTACTGTCAAATTCTCAGAATATGGAGGGAACGTGAACACGAAAATAAAAAAAAAATTCTGGAAAACTAATAAGTTAATAACAAACAGTTGACAATTTACTTCATCTCGGACATCTAGTTATACAGACTATGTACATTTAAACCCAATTCTGCGAGGGTGAGGTTTACATATGCAGAATGGTTATCATCTCTGGGAGGATCGAATTCCTCTGCAATGGCTAACACATGCCTTGACTGAGGACAATCTGAACGAGTATCTATAAAAGATACAGCTACATGGACAATCTGAACGAGTATCTACAAAAGATACAGCTACAATCACTAGTGACTGTAGAATTACTAATTCGTCTGCTAGGAGTACTCAACTCGACTATTCGATACAGTAATTCTTGGCTCATTACAAAGTCACTAATGGTGCTGGTGGCTTCACAGTAAGAATAAAGTATCTTCCCTGGAGCAGGAATCGAATCACACCAGACCACATGGATCTGTTCTTTGGGCATTTTTGACATCCTCGACATAAATGGAGGATCTGCAGTAAACTACACTAACGGTCGCGATAAAGCATCTGCGGACTACATCTGACTTGCCAGGTAAAATGTTCAAAGGTGGGATTGAACTCTGGATAGTCAAGGTCCATCTGAGCTAACCTTCCAGTAGGCTGTTTGTTCTGGAATAAAGGTATCAAGTTTCTTTCTTACTGGAGGAATGAACAAACTCATGGAGTGGATTGACTCCCCCCGTTTGAAAAAAATTAACGCTATAACACGCAATATGAGCAATGGAGAACGAATCTACTATCTCAAACTGCAAGCACAGGAGAAAAAGAAATGAACACGGTGAACAATGCTGATATTCATCTGAGTCGCACACAGTGACACAGTATCAGCTATAAGAAACTACACTTACAAACGTTAACAACGTGAAAGTTATTCGAGAAATAACTTCTTACAATGCACTGATTACTGTCAACTAGGATGGGATCACCACTGAACACAAGGGACAACAACAACACTCAAGTGAGCACACTAGCCACAGAAACGTCTTCTGCAACGGCTTGTGGCATCAGCAAGAGATGGCATAACTCGTTGCAAGTAAAGTTTCTTCTCAAAGCGTCCCGGGAAGGAACGAGTACTTGAACAAGTCGCCATCGCAAGGATAGTAATCTCAGCACTATCCTGCGTGCACGATGTTGTGGCTGGAGTCCAGACAGGAGTGACAGTATTACTAGTGCCTGACCGCTCGGCTACGTTAATAAGTAATTCACGGATCTATAGGAACATAATCTGAACTTCACATTTCGCAGCACTTTAAAATTAACAAATCTCAGATACAAGCTGTGAGAACAAACACATTGCTCAAGGGCTAGGTATTGTCTTTCAGTCAGGAAGGGAATATTGGTGCTGCGGACTGATTCATATTGACTTTGACTGGCATGATACACTAAGTGAACGTTCAAAAGTGACTGGGACATCTTCTCAGTGAACTTACTGAAGGGCATAAGGCAAAAAAAAATAGAGAGAATGACACAGTAAGTTTAAATGGAAGAAAATGCTTAACTATTCTGCAAAAGTAATTAAAAATTGACAGGTCACACAGTAAGCAAAGAACTCACAGAAGAAAAATATTCAACTGAAATGAACAACACTTTGAAAATCAAGAGAACTTATACTTTACTCAATTTAATTTGCTCAACTTTTACTTTAAATTGAATGAATGGCACAGTGAGTTGTCTTTACTTTCAATGCAACAGGGAAATACACAATAAAATGATGAAATGGACTCAATAAACTTGTGCAAAAATGAAACAGAGGCACAATTCACTGAAATAAAATAAAATGACACAGACAGAATAAAATATTATGCACAGAACAGAGCATATGAAACTGCACTGAAATAAACTGTAGCAATATTGCAAATAATTGCTAAAAAAAAAAACACTGCTTAGAATCTCTGCAAGAAAAACTTTAGTGGCAATACAATATTTGCACAAGAATTATTGCAAAATGAGTCAATGTGCAATAATAAAAATTATAACACACACAAGAAAAGAAATATATCAAGGAATGAACACTTTAACTCTTAACTGCAACTTAAACAACACTTAACAAGCAAAAGAACAATTTACTCTAAAAGAAGAACTTAAAAATTGCACTAAGAGTGAATTTGTTCAATGAAACATGAAAAAATAATAGGTGCTAAAACACAGAACAAAAAGTTTGAACACTTACAGTGATGCAGAACACAACACATCAACATAAACACAATACTAGAATTTTCTTGCAATGAAACTTGATGTGTGAAAAATTTTGTAAAAATTATTTCTTGCTTGCACAAAATAATGGTACTATTGTCTGTGGAAATAAGACAAATTAGACACTGGCTAAATGAAAGAATATGAACACAAGAATGTTCAACACACAGGGAACAAAACAAGAATACACAAATACTGGGAAGAAAAAAAAATTATAACAGACAACACTGAGTTGTGATGCAGAATATGAGGTGAAAAATTACTGAAATACTTCACTGGAATACTGAGAACACAAGGTGATTCTGTGTGTTGCACACACAACAAAGGAAAAACACTAAGTACTTACTTCAAGTGTATAAAAAGACACACAACACAACAGACATAAAATAATGCACGAAAATTAACACTGAATAAAGGAGATTAAAAGAAATTAATGCAATCAGTACATGATAAACACTGAGTCTGATCAAGAGTCACTGAATGTCACTAAGAGAAAAATCACTGGGAACACAAAAGAAATGTCTCAACACTCGCAAATGTCTCTATGAAAAAAAAATATTATCGCTGTAACGACTTGGGAAGAATGAGGTTGATGGTAGTGGAGAGTAGAGGATTGTTTATGTCGTCTTGCTGCTGTCCTCTGCACACGTGATACTAGAATTGCACTTACATCGACGATAGACTTCACACAGGAGGCTTTTAACGGTGGTGCAAAACACACTCTAGCTCTTGACCCCCTATGTGGTCCTTAAAATATGGTGCTACAACCCTTAGTAGTTTACCAAAACACTGAAGAAGTTAGGTGAGTGGGTAATGGCTGAGTGAGGCGTCTGAGGCCGCGTGGTGAGTGTAGTTGGGTTTGTGGGTATAACAGGGCTAAGACCGGCAATGGTGCGACACACGTGGTCGTGGGTGGCTGGGCTTATGGGTTGAACGGCGTAAGCCCCACTGAGGACAGCCACACTGCCACGAAGATAATTCTAAGCCGACTGGCTTAAAACAAACCCACAAAATACCACAACACCACAAGGATGAAAAAGAACACTCAGAATTGCTTGGAGCTTGAATCACAAGCGATGAAGACTACTCACATGGCTTGCTTGAGTACTGGGGTTAGACACCTGGGTTAGTTGCTAGCTGGCTTATCTTAACCCTTCACACAGAATGGCTTGACAACCTCACACGATGAGCACAGCAGGGGTGGAAAGCTGGCTTGGCAGGCAAAAGAACTGGATGGGGTAGACTAGGCTCGACTGGGCTTCCTCACCACAGACTGGAAGCTGGCTTATTTTGCAAACTCGGGTCAACCCCTCAGGAGTGATGCAAATAAGCAGATAAACACTAATACAAAGAGACTGACCAATGAATGGTGTAGAAGCTGGTAGGAGCTTGGGTGGGAGAACTGGCTTGAGGTAGCAGGCTGGCATTAACCTCAGTAGGCCTACTGGCGACACGAAATGGCCGTCTTGCTGGTCGAAATTTATCTCCAGAAATCGCTGTAATCGTCAGAATTACAGGCCCTCCGTTGCCACCATTTATCATAGGGGTTCTTAAATGGAGATATCGAGGGTTGAAGGTAGACACACTTGTTGGATGGTAACATATTGTCAGACTGAGCTGATGAGGAATGGAGCCCAGCCTTGCCGTGTTCTTGTCTGGATGGTCTGCTGCCGAGTGAGAGGGAGGCAGAGGTACGAGCCTACACATGCGCATCCCGTGACGTCACACAAAGTCACAGGCCTACAAGGGATCTCCTATCTAAAGCACATGGATGATACTAATATGCTATGCTATATAACACAGGGATCAGCAACTATGCTGACATTTCTGCTGTCACCCTGTCATAGAACTCCAGTAGGTTTGTGACACAGGATTTCCCGTCCCTGAAACCATGTTGGCTGCTGTTGATGAGATCATTCCTTTCTAGGTGTTCCACCACTCTTCTCCTAATAATCTTCTCCATGACTTTGCATACTATACATGTAAGTGACACTGGTCTGTAGTTTAGTGTTTCATGTCTGTCTCCTTTTTTAAAAATTTGGACTACATTTGCTGTCTTCCATGCCTCAGGCAGTCTCCCTGTTTCGATAGATGTATTGAATATTGTTGTTAGGGGTACACATAGCACCTCTGCTCCCTCTCTCAGGACCCATGGAGAGATGTTATCCGGCCTTTGAGCTATCTAGCTCACCCAGAAGCCTCTTCACTTTTTCCTCGTTTGTGTGTGTGTGTGTGTGTGTGTGGAACTATATGTAGGTTTATTAAATGTGTGAAAAGTAGGTGGGATTGTGTGTTGTGGTGTATGAGTGTGTATGTGCAGTTTGCAGTGCTCCCTTACCTGGCTTACCCCACACCCTCCTGACTTGACCCACACATACCTACTATTTTGCGTTCTCTATGCTTTTACTTCTTCCTAGTGTAATAGACTCCTGTCTCGACTTATTCTATTAATTATCAATTGTTATTCGTTATTAAGTACTTGATAGCCTATTCTTTATCGTACTAGAAGAGTTGGACCGTTCACAATAAGCTTGGCGGTTAATTGGAAACCCCCGCTCAAACCCAACGACCACGCATAGTTGAATACTTGCGATTCAGCCTGTAGCATCCTGTAGATTGTCTAGCTCGATGTGATGTCCTGGCGTATTTCCACCTCCGTTTCTTCTCGATATATAATGTACCCTAATCACTGTATTTCTTTCACTGCTCACACATTTGTTTCACTTTATTATCTTTTTTGGGTTTAACAAAAGGGCAAGGGCCCGGCCTAAGCACACAAGGCTTGCCCACTCTAAAAAATCCACAAAGTAAAAAATTTTTAGTTCACTTTAAAAGGGGGTGGTCTTCCCCACATATGTGCCCTCAAGGAAAATTGTAAATGGGTTTTCAAGGATGTTAAATACCCGGGACAAAATTTAAAAAGAACCCCTGCAGTACACTTGGGAAAGCCCTAAAAAATCATTCCCCGGAGCAAGAAAGATGTGACTCTTGCTCGTGTCCCCCTACGTGTTGGGTGTGCACTCACCAATTGGGGGTTTTAAAGGGGGGGTTGCTCCTAGCCCGACCCTGCCTCTTCACTGGCGCTACTGTTCCTCTCTCCTCTCCCCTTTGCACCATGAGCTTTATCATACGTCTTCTGTGACTGGGGAAAAATGTTTCCCCAAACATCTCTTTTGGGACCCCCGTTTAACTTCCAATTGTAAACCCCTTATTGCTGTGTCCCCCCCCCCAAAATTCCCCCTGAAACATCCATTTTTTGTCCCCCCTTTTGTCAATTCAAAGAAATTTTTTTATTTTGGTTTTTAATCATTTTCCCCAAATCCCCTCCTGCCCTTTCTAGTGCCCAAAAAAACATAAGAACATAAGAACGAAGGAAAAAATGCAGAAGGCCTACTGGCCCATGCGGGCAGGTAAAATTTCTCCTACCGGTTTAAACCCCAATGCCCCCAAACCCTAGTGGGTCAGGTCACTTTGATTTGGGGGAGGAACACGGCAAAAAACCTGTTAGCCCCGGGCTATCAGGTCTAACTCACCCCCCACCCAATCTACTTTTTTAATTTATCCAACCTATTTTTAAAGCTACCAACGTTCTGGCCTCTATAACGGTACTTGGGATTTTTGTTCCACTCATCCACAACTCTATTACCAAACCAGTTTTTTCCTATTTTCCTTTTCCTGAATCCTAAATTTTTTCCCCAATTTTTAAAAACCTTTGCTGGGGTTTCCTTCTGGGTTAGTTTTTTTTCCCAGCACACTTTTTTACACCCCCTTTTTTTTATTCCTGTCTTCCTTTTTATACCCTCAATCATACCCCCCCTAATTCTACGTCTTTCTAGAGGGGTGCAGTTTCGGGGGCCCTTAGCCCAAACCCTCATGGGGAAGGTTTCTGATACATGGATAATCTTTGTCACCTCCTTTGTACATTTTGCAGAGAATTTTTTCCATTCTGAAAACGGTGCCCCAAAACTGTGCAGCAAAATTTCCTAAATGGGCCTAACCAAGGATGTATAGAGTTGAAGAAAAAACCTGAGGACCCCTTTTATTTATGCTTCTTGATATGAACCCAAAGGGATTTTATTTAGCTTTTTGCGAACCCCTTATGCACTTTTTGTCTTGGTTTCAGTTTAAAACTGCTAACCAGAACTCCCAAAATCTTTTTCGCTTTCCGTAATTTTAAAGATCTACATTTTTTCTTAGTTTATTGTGGCAGGTTATTGTCCTGCCCCAACATTTAGAACTTTTGCATTTGTCTATTTTAAACTGCATCTCCCAAACTTCTCCGCCCACTGCATCAGTCTATTCAAATCTTCCGGGAGTGCCGAAGGGTCCTCGTCAAAAATGAATTCGAAGGGGCCCCTTTTTGGTGTCATCCGGGAAAACTTGCCGATTTCGCTCTTTTTGCCCTCTCTTTTTGTCGTTTATGTAGATTTTTTGAAAGCAGGGATCCCAAACTGACCCCTGTTGGAAAAAACCCTCGTGACCCCTTTCCCCAAATCTGATTTCTCCCCATTTATGCCCAAAATCTCTGCTGCCTATTTTGTCAAAAAATGCCCCTATCCAGGAAAAAAAATTTTTCCTCCCATTTTCCCTGGCTTTAATTTTCCTCAATAGTCCTGATGTGGGACCCCCGTCAAAAGCCTTACGAAGTCCCTAAACACCCAAAATTCATATTCGGGTTTCCATGATTTTACCCCTCAAATACCTTAGTGAAAAAAATTAATAAATTTGTTTAAGGGAGGAACGGGCCCCTTTTTAAAACCAAAGTGAGATTCGTTGATTTTAAATTTTTGCTTTTCAAGATGGGCCCCACAAAAGCCTCGGCAATTAATTTATTCCATAAATTTTTTCCCCCTAAGGGTTAGGGTTTTTGGTCTATAGTTCGAAGCTAAGCAAACCCGCACCTGTTTTTAAAATAAGGGATCACATTTGCCATTTTTTCCCCTTATCGGACCATGCCAGTTTTTAGTGATATGTTGGGAAAAAATTTGCCCAAAAGGTTTTGCTAAGCTCCCCTTTAAAATTTCCCTTTAAAAAACCCTTGCATACAGTTATCAGGGCCTGGGGGGATTTGTTAGGTTTTAATTTATCTATTTGCCCCAAGGACCGTCACTTGTGACCCTTTAAAATGCACAGTTTATTATCGTTTCCCGTTTTTACATAATTTATCATTTTTGGGAAAATCGCTGGTACCTCCTGTGAAAAAAAAATGAGAGGGGGTATGTGTTTAAAAAAATTTACACATTTTTCCCTTAAACACTTTTCAGTGAGCTTTACCCCGAGGAACTTTTGAAATGGGGGCCCATCTTGTCCCCGATCTTTTCTTCTGTATACCTTAAAAAATCCTTTTGGGGTTTGTCTTCGATTCTTTTGCAACTTTAACCTCATAAAACTCTTTTTGCTTTTTTAAATTCCCTTTTTTATTTCTCTCTTTAACTGAATATATCGAATTTTTTTAATTGCCCCCTCCTCTTTTGATTTCCTAATTTTACCCCTCTTTTGACCAATCAGATATTTTTAAAATTTTTGTTCATCCATTTAGGATCATTTTTTTTTGATCGATTTTCCCCATTTTTGGGAAATAATTTGACTGAGCAGCTAAACTTAAAGCCCCGGGAAAAACCCTCATATCGGCAAAACCATCACCACCCCACCCGACCCTTAGTCAGGTTTATTCCAGTTCAGCCCACCTAAGTAATTTTTCAGTCCTATGAAATCAAACCAAGCGAAAGTCAGGGACGGAGAAATTTTATTTCCATTATTAGGGGGGAAATTCCCTGATATAATTTAAAAATGAGTGATTTGTGATCACTCCCCCCCAAGCTCATTTTATTAACCCAAGATTTTTAATTATGTTTCCCCCACTGGCAAGAACCAAGTCAAGGAGGGTTTTTTCCCCTTTGTTGGGGTCTGGGCACAAAAATGTTTTAAAAAAACAATCCCGGATGTATCAAAAAAGTCACCCGCTCTAAATTTCCTGTCCCAAAAGGCCCCGTCAATCTGTCTAAAGTTTAAATCTCCCATTAGCACAACATTTTCGTATGTAGAAGCCTTACGAATTTTGTCCCATAGAAGTTTTTCCTGCATTCCCCCATCAAGATTTGGGGGCCCCGTAAATCACACCCAAAATTTTTTTTTCTCGGGGCCCCCGAGAAAACTGTAACCCCAAAAAGTTTTAGTGGGTGACGCCTTTAATTTAAAATCTTTCCCAACCAAAAAATTTTTAAAATTTTCTCTGACATACATCGCACTCCCCACCTTTCCCGTTGAACCCCGTTTAGTGTGGAATAATTTATAGCCCGGGATGTGACATTCAGAGGGCAATTTTTCTATCTTTCAGATTGAGCCAGGGCTCTGTTATACAATTTAAAATCTTAAAGTTTTCCCTTTCACTTGCAATTAATTTTTTAGCTCATCTATTTATTTTTTAAAAACTCCTGCTATTTAAATATAGTAAACCTTAAGGGGGCTATTCCCCTTTCTGCCCTCGCTGTCCCCCCTTTTTTTGCGACCTGTTTTTTTTTTGTCTTTTTTTATAACTCAAAGTTGAAGCCTTTTACATTTTTGTTTTTTTAAAACCCCAGTGTTGCAAAACCCGCTTGTTTTTTCCCCCACACACCCAAACCTCTATTTTCCATCAGTTTAAAATCATAGGCATTTCCCCAAATGGCCTTCTCATCGAGTCTGCAATTGCTACCCCCCCTGACCGAGAGATGTCCCCATCCCTTGCTACATATCTGTTTGCCATAAAAGTTGTTCCAGTTGTCAATAAATGGGATTGCAATTTTCCTTGCAGTATTGTCTACCAGCAATTTACCCCAAAATTCCCTAGAAAAACCATTCTTTTCCCCTACCCCCTTTAGGCAAGATGCAAATATATTGGGATCCCCCCCTTAGACTTAATGAATCTATGCTGCCCTTACTTATCTAGCAGCTTTTTCTCTCCTACCCTTCCCCAAAATATCATTTCCACCAGCAGAACAGATAATGGGCTTGTTCCCATTCCTGACTTTTTTTTTCCCACCTGTTGACAAGCCCCAAAACACCAGCTCCGGGGAAGCACACTCTTCTCTATCTTTCTTTTTCCCTATTACAAAAAGCAGGGTATATATCTTACCTGAAGCCCACCAACCAAAGAATGCCTTACCTTCATTAGCAGGGGCAGTAGTACCCTTCCTTCACGGGCCCCACTAAAGTACATTCACCCCTGGAGAACAGAAAAGCGATTTTCCCCCTTCAATCTTCACTCTTAACTTTCCTTATTCGATGCGCCTCCCTTACTGTGAACAAATCGCCCTTGTAAGGTGCTGGGCTGCACCTCCCTGGTAGCCGTTGTACCTCCCCAACAAAACCTCCTTTCAGCGAGAACAGACTGCACCCACTGAAATTCATTCCCCACAACCCAGCCACCTCACACCCCTCCCAGACCCATTGAGGTGGACCTTCACCTCCAACTCCCCCTGAGAAGCAAAAACCTCCTCCTTAAATCTCCAACCCCAGTTTTTTAAAACACGCAGAAGCAAGCCGCTTTGTAAACCCTCCACGCAATCCCCCAAAACAGCTCAGGGTCTGTGACCCCCCGGACGACTGACCACTGACGACTGAACGACTGACCCGGGTTTATTTCCCTTAAACCCTCCCTCGTAGAAGCCCCTTTGCTCCGGGGCGTCTTTTTGCAAACCTTTGTACCTTTTGTGTGTTGGGGTGTGTGTGTGTGTGTGTGTGTGTGTGTGTGGTGTGGGGTGTGTGGTTGTTGTGTGTGTTTGTGTGTGTTGTGAGTGAGTGGGGAAAGCCCAAACAATGAACTTTATTAATATAGTTTTGATGTTTACAGTCAAATATGACCGGGAGTACACCGACTACAATGAACTTCGCTATTGGATTCACAAACATGTAAGAACAATTTTTTTTAATTCTTTCTAAGCAGACAAAGAAAAACTCTCTGAAACTCACAGTACCTGGATGCCTAGATAGACAAGCTACACAGTGGATGAATTTCAAGCTTATCTCAGTATTTTGTTACCGTTCCTATGCAGTATTTATTCACATTAAAAGAAACTTCTTCAATTAAGTTTTCCTCCTGACTGATAATGCCTGAACTTGAATCCCTGTGTTATCCTCTGCCACATTTGACCATACCTGTGTCAGTTTAACGGAGGTGTGTTTTTCTTAGCTAGGAGATAAGAGTCAGCTTGACTGGCAGTGTGTAGTTCATCAAAAAATCGTTAACAATAAATCCCCAGAAGAAAGAAACTATGATTCACAAATTATTCCAGAGAGGTACCCAGGCGCTGTATGAATCACATGAAATATTGTCTTCCTCATAAAGAATAAATAACATTTTGAAGCAGGTTGAGACATAATCTAAAAAGTAGAGCCACTTAATATGCCTATTATCAATAAAAAATAAAAAATAATTTGTTTGAAAAAACCTGCCTTTCCGATATTAAACCTTAAAGTTATAAGAAAACAGTGGATTAACATAGTTACAGGAACCTGATATATGTATAGTAACATTATGTAAATAAAACAGACAAGAATATTTTGGTTGATGACATTCCCTCACAATGAGCTTTATTAATTCAATGCAGGACATATGAGATTTATAGTATATATATATATATATATATATATATATATATATATATATATGTATATATATATATATATATATATATATATATATATATAATATATATATATATATATATATTTTATATATATATATATATATATATAATGTAATTGACACATCGACCTTCTCCCACCGAGGCAGGGTGGCCCGAGAAAAAAATCTTTCATCATTTACTCCATCACTGTCTTGCCAGAGGCACGCTTACACTGCAGTTATGAAACTGCAGCATAAACACCCTTCCTTCAGAGTGCAGGCACTGTTCTTCCCATCTCCCAGACTCAAGTCCGACCTGCTGGTTTCCCTGACTCCATAAATGATACCTGCTCACACTCCAACAGCACGACAAGTCCAAAATACATTTGTCTCCATTCACCCTTATCTAACACGCTCATGCATGCTTGCTGGAAGTCAAAGCCCTTCGCACACAAAACCTCCTTTATCCCCTTCCTCCAGCCTTTCCTAGGCCGACCCCTACCCATCCTTCCCTCCACTACAGATTTATACACTCTAGAAGCCATTCTATTCCCTTCCAACCTCTCTACATGTCCGAACCACCTCAACAACCCCTCCTCATTCCTCTGGATAATAGTTTTTGAAATCCTGCACCTCCTCCTAATTTCCAAACTACAAATTCTCTGCATTATATCCACACCACACATTGCCCTTAGACATGACATCTCCACTGCCTCCAGCCTTTTCCTTGTTGCAACATTCACTTCCCATGTTTCACATCCATATAAGAGAGTTGGTATAATTATACTCTCATGCATTCTGATATTTGCTTCCATGGACAAAGTTCTATGTCTCCATAGACTCCCAAGTGCACCACTCACCTTTTTCACCTCGTCTTTCATAGACCCATCTGCTGACACATCCACTCCTAAATATCTGAATACATTCACCTCCTGCATACTCTCTCCCTCCAATCTGATATCCAATCTTTCGTCACCTTATTTTTTTGTTATCCTCATCACCTTACTCTTTATTATATTCACCTTTACCTTTCTTCTTTTACAATCTCTTCCAAACTCATCCACCAACCTCTGCAACTTCTCTTCGGAATCTCCCAAAAGCACAGTGTCATCAGCAAAGAGCAACTGTGACAACTCCCATTTTGTGTTAGATTCTTAATTTTAACCCCACACCTCTTGCCAACACCCTAGCATTCACTTATCTTACATCCCCATCTATAAATATATTAAACAACCATGGTGATATCACACATCTTTGTCTATGGCCTACTTTTACTGGGAAATAATCTCCCTCTCTCTCCTACAGTGCGTGTCACGGCATTATGCCAGATGAGTGTCCCTGCTTAAGGCAGTGACGAAAATCAAAGGCCTACCATGCAGAGTGGTCTTTTTTCGTCAGTGCATTATGCCGGGTAGCAGCCATTTGCATGACGTTACAGCCTGCTGCCACACTCAACAATGACTCCTCAGTGCTCACGTGGCTGCCATAGTGAGAGAAAGTGTTGCACTTCTTTCTCTCATCCACCCCATCTTTTGTCTGGTGTTCCCTTTGGTTTTGGGGCTATACATGTTTCATTCCTTTTATGAAGTCTTGAACACTTGAAACTATAACTCAAATCGTAGGGCTTCACAAAGTTGTGCACCAGACGAAATAAATAGTAGAGAATGTTGGTGTGTGTGAGCGTTAAGTGAGGAACTGGGTGCAGCATTTCAAGGCTGGTGGCGGTGTCGAGTTACCGTCTGCCAAACCTCGGCCTGGCCCCTTGAAGAAGACATCTGTTCGTACCTTAACTGTGTTAAAGAAGCAGTTAGAGAGTACCCCTAAGATAATTACTAGAGAATTGAAAGAAAAGAACCCACATCTTCTCTTAGAGGTGTCTGTAAGAATTGTTAACAGATGTGTATCAGAACTGGGCTGCAGTCATCACCGCCAGGTTAAGAAACCAATCCTCTCCAATCCACAGAAGAAACGTAGGCTGGATTATGCAAAGAAATATCTTCACTGGAATCCTCAACAGCGGTCTGAAGTACTTTGGAGTGATGAAACAGCCTTCACTGTCACCGGTAACCATGGTGAACATGTGTACCGGCCCAGAGATAGTGACCCGCTAGAGCACGTTACACCTGTGGGACCACCAAACACCCAGACTTGCTCATGGTTTGGGAGTGTTTCAGTGCTCAGAGTGTTGGTAAACTCATTGTGCTTACCAAAAACCAGTATATGAACCAGTATAATTACCTGGAGTTATTGTGTGACAATTTACCTGAGGCGTTTGACAAGTGTGGGGCTATAGTTTTTATGCAGGACCGTGGCCCGGGTCATACAGCCAAATCTGTAGTTCATTGGCTTAAGGACTGTGAAGTGAAGTTCTTGAATGACTGGCCAGGCAATTCCCCAGACCTAAATCCTATTGAGAACCTCTAGTCAATAGTGAAATGAAGTTAACTGGGCAAGGATATCAGTTTCATCCCACGGCTGGATGTTGCTCTAAATGAGGCATCAAATAATATACTTCCCCAAACCCTCAAGAATTTGTGTGAGACTTCCTACGCGGCTGAGGGACGTAATTATGCGTGAAGGACACAGCACCAAGTATTAAAACCTCAGTATGTGTGCAAATATATATATTATAATCTTTCATGGTATGTGTTTGTGCTTTGGTACGTGTGTGGGGGAGGGGCGGCATAACGCCGTGGCGATCACTGTATATACACTAACCTGAGCCTCATTATCCTCGTAAAAACTCTTCGCTGCTTTCAGGAACCTACCTCATATTCCATATATTTGCAACATCTGCCACATTGCCTTTTCCAAATCCATAAATGCCATAGAAATCTCTTTACCCATATCTAAATACTGTTCACCTATATGTTTCATTGTAAACACTTGGTCTACACACTTGGTCTACTCCTGTTCACCTGCTGTCCTACTCTCCGTCATACTCTTAATTCTCTCAATAATAACTCTACCGTACATTTTACCAGTTATACTCAACAGACTTATTCAACTATATTTTTGCACTCGTGGAAACAGTAATTTGTATTTCTATATAATATATTTATATTAATATGACAATCCCACCCAAAATCCTTTGCTTCAGATGGCATGACCTGACGATAAACAATATCTACGAACCTTCCAATGATGTGGTAGCTGCGGTGCAGAGTCTAAATCGTAGTGCAAACTCTAACTGCACCTTCCTCAGCGTGACGAACAGTGATCAGTGGGTCCTCACTCCTGCCTCCATCAACACAACCTTTACGTACGCCATCTGCGAGTTCCGTGGTCCTCTAGGTAAGATAGGTGCTTTTGATGATAATGATTATGGGTGGGTCGTTGTAGTGTGTAGGTTGATTAGAGGGTGACGCTTTTGATAGGAGGTAGATGACATTTTCAGCCCAAACTAACCTCTCTCTCTCTCTCTCTCTCTCTCTCTCTCTCTCTCTCTCTCTCTCTCTCTCTCTCTCTCTCTCTCTCTCTCTCTCTCTCTCTCTCTCTCTCTCTCTCTCTCTCTCTCTCTCTCTTTCTCTCTCTCTCTCTCTCTCTCTCTCTCTCTCTCTCTCGCAAATAGCAACAGAGTAATGGTCGATACACTAGCCGAGGTGGCCAGGAGAGCACACATGGGGGGAGCAAAGTTACTAGTTATGGGTGATTTCAATCACAAGGAGATTGACTGGGAAAACCTGGAGCCCCATGGGGGTCCCGAAACATGGAGAGCCAAGATGATGGATGTGGTACTGGAAAACCTCATGCATCAACATGTTAGAGACACTACCAGAGAGAGAGGAGAGGATGAACCAGCAAGACTGGACCTTGTATTCACCTTGAGTAGTTCTGACATCGAGGATATCATGTATGAAAGGCCCCTGGGAGCTAGTGATCATGTGGTTCTGTGCTTCGACTACATAGTTGAGCTCCAAGTGGAGAGAGCAGCAGGAATAGGGTGGGAAAAACCAAACTACAAAAGGGGAAACTACTCAGGCTTGAGGAACTTCTTTCAAGACATTCAGTGGGAGAGGGAACTGACAGGAAAACCAGTACAAGAAATGATGAACTATGTGGCAACAAATGCAAGGAGGCAGAGGAGAGGTTTGTTCCCAAGGGAAACAGAAATAACTGGGAAGAACAGAACGAGTCCTTGGTTCACCCCAAAAGGGGTAGGGAGGCAAAAACTAGGTGTACTAGAGAATGGAAAAGGTACAGAAGACAGAGAACTCAGGAAAATAAAGAGATTAGCCGAAGAGCCAGAAACGAATATGCACAGATAAGAAGGGAGGCTCAGCGGCAATACGAAAATGACATAGCATCGAAAGTCAAGACTGACCCGAAGCTGTTGTACAGCCACATCAGGAGGAAAACAACAGTCAAGGACCAGGTAATCAGACTGAGGAAGGGTGATGGGGAATTCACAAGAAACGACCGGAGGTATGTCAGGACCTCAACACAAGATTTAAAAAGTATTTACGGTGGAAACCAGTAGGATCCAGGAAATCAGAGCAGGGGGGTGCACCAGCAAGTGCTGGATGAGGTACATATAACCAAGGTAGGAGGTGAAGAAGCTGCTATGCGAACTTGACACCTCAAAGGCGGTGGGACCAGACAACATCTCTCCGTGGTTCCTTAAAGAGGGAGCAGAGATTTTGTGTGTACCGTTAACAAAGATCTTCAACACATCATTTGAAACTGGGCAACTCCCCGAGGTATGGAAGATGGCAAATGTAGTCCCAATTTTTAAAAAGGGAGACAGACATGAGGCACTAAACTACAGACCTGTATCACTAACGTGTATAGTATGCAAGGTCATGGAGAAGTCATCAGGAGGGGAGTGGTGGAGCACCTGGAAAGAAACAAGTGTATAATTGACAACCAGCATGGTTTCAGGGAGGGAAAATCCTGTGTCACAAACCTACTAGAGTTTTATGACAAGGTGACAGAAGTAAGACAAGAGAGAGAGGGGTGGATCGACTGCATTTTTTTTTGGACTGCAAGAAGGCCTTCGACACAGTTCCTCACAAGAGGTTTACTGCAAAAGCTAGAGGATCAGGCACACATAACAGGAAAGGCACTGCAATGGATCAGAGAATACCTGACAGGGAGGCAACAACGAGTCATGGTACGTGACGAGGTGTCAGAGTGGGCGCCTGTGACAAGCGGGTTCCACAGGGGTCAGTCCTAGGACCTGTGCTGTTCTTGGTATATGTGAATGACATAACGGAAGGGATAGACTCAGAAGTGTCCTTGTTTGCGGACGATGTGAAGTTAATGAGAAGAATCAAATCGGATGAGGATCAGGCAGGACTACAAGAGACCTGCACATGCTACAAGCCTGGTCCAGCAACTGGCTCCTTGAGTTTAACCCTGCCAAATGCAAAGTCATGAAGATTGGGGAAGGGCAAAGAAGACCGCAGCACAATATAGTTTAGACGGCCAAAGTCTGCAAACCTCACTCAAGGAAAAAGATCTGGGGGTGAGTATAACACCGAGCATATCTCCCGAGGGCACATCAATCAGATAACTGCTGCAGCATACGGGCGCCTGGCAAACCTACGGATAGCGTTCCGATCCTCAGTAAGAATCGTTCAAGACTCTGTATACCATTTACGTCAGGGCCCATACTGGAGTATGCAGCACCAGTTTGGAATCCACACCTAGTCAAGCACGTCAAGAAATTAGGAAAGTGCAAAGGTTTGCAACAAGACTAGTCCCAGAGCTACGGGGATTGTCCTACGAAGAAAGGTTGAGGGAAATCGGCCTGACGACACTGGAGGCCAGGAGGGTCAGGGGAGACATGATAACGACATATAAAATACTGCACGGAATAGACGAGGTGGACAAAGACGGGATGTTCCAGAGATGGGACACAGACACAAGAGGTCACAATTGGAAGTTGAAGACTCAGATGAATCAAAGGGATGTTAGGAAGTATTTCTTCAGTCATAGAGTGGTCAAGCCGTGGAATAGCCTAGAAAGTGAAGTAGTGGAGGCGGGAACCATAAATAGTTTTAAGGCGAGGTATGATAAAGCTCATGGAGCAGGGAGAGAGAGGATCTAGTAGCAATCAGTGAAGAGGCGGGGCCATGAGCTATGATTCGACCACTGCAACCACAAATAGGTGAGTACACGGAGAAAGACGCCCGGCAAACCTGTGAATAGCTTTCCGATACCGTAATAAGAAATCGTTGAAGACACTGTATACCGTGTACGTCAGGCTCATACTGGAGTATGCAGCACCAGTTTGGAACTCACACCTGGTGAAGCACGCCTAGAAGTTAGAGAAAATGCAAAGGTTTGCGACAAGGTTTGTTCCAAAGCTAAGGGGAATGTCCTGCGAAGAAAGGTTAAGGGAAATGAGGCCTAACAACACTGGAGGACAGGAGGGTTAGGGGAGACATGATAACGACATACAAAATACTGCGTGGAATAGACAAGGTGGACAGAGACAGGATGTTCCAGAGAGGAGACACAGAAACAAGGGCTCACTTGGAAGTTGAAGACTCAGATGAGTCAAAGGGATGTTAGGAAATAATTCTTTAGTCATAGAGTAGTCAGGAAGTGGAATAGCCTAGCAAGTGAAGTAGTGGAGGCAGGAACCATACATAGCTTTAAGATGAGGTATGATAAAGCTTATGGAGCATTATTATTATTATAATCAAAGGGGAAGCGCTAAACCCGGAGGATTATACAGCGCCTCGGGGGGGGGGGGATGTGGAAGGCATTCAGGCTTAATTTGGGGAACCGGAGCACAGATCCAATTCCCTAAATCAAGAGCCCTTCACCAACATCAAGGAACCTTCCTTGAGGGGAGCTTGTGGAGCAGCTAGCCGGGGATCGAACCCGTGTTGTTTCAGCCCGCCTCGTGGGAAGAGCGAAATTTCACGACGCCCTAAACCACTGGATCATGAAACCCTACAAACAACATGAGCCTAGCGAGTTAGACTTGCTTCATGTTGCGAGAGATATGGTACCCTGCACCATATGGTACCCTGCACCGTATGGTACCCTGCACCATATGGTACCCTGCACCATATGGTACCCTGCACCATATGGTACCCTGCACCATATGGTACCCTGCACCATATGGTACCCTGCACCATATGGTACCCTGCACCATATGGTACCCTATACCATGTAGTACAATGTACCATATGGTACCCTATACCATATAGTACGGTGTACCATGTGGTACCCTATACCATATAGTACAATGTACCATATGGTATGCTGTAACATATGATACCATGTACCATATGGTCAGTTGGAGATGTTGCCGCCACCTGGTCATTTTGGGTCAACTTCCCGCCGCTGTATCTCTGTAAGTACTGATCAGAAAACTTTTTGTTTTGTTTTATTACCTTCACAAAAATATTATCTTTAATTCTGTAAGATTTTTTTTTTTTTTTTTAAATTTCTTGGACACTGGGGCACCCCTTCAGATTTTGGCCTTGGACCCTGAGAGAGTTAAATGGAGAGTTAGAGGTATCGGGAAGATGGAGGGAATATTTTGAGGAATTGTTAAATGTTGAGGAGATAGGGAAGCTGTGATTTCGTGTATAGGGAAAGGAGGAATAACATCTTGTAGGAGTGAGGAAGAGCCAGTTGTGAGTGTGGGGGAAGTTCGTGAGGCAGTAGGTAAAATGAAAGAGAGGTAAGGCAGCTGGGTTTGATGGGATAAAGATAGAAATGTTGAACATTAAAATGGTATAAAATACCGACAGGTTGTTAGGTAAGACACATATGCAACAGTTAGGTATCTTTATTGTGAAACGTTTCGCCTACACAGTAGGCTTCTTCAGTCAAGTACAGGAAAGGTTGATAGAAGCAGAAGATACTTGAAGACGATGTAATCAGTCCATCACCCTTAAAGTTTTGAGGTGGTCAGTCCCTCAGTCTGGAGAAGAGCATTGTTCCATAGTATGAAACAATATGGAGAAGAAGTGACAGGATGGAGCTTTTATAGCGCCAAGAGGTGAGACGTAGGAGAGGTAAGAACTCTCCTACGTCTCACCTCTTGGCGCTATAAAAGCTCCATCCTGTCACTTCTTCTCCATATTGTTTCATACTATGGAACAATGCTCTTCTCCAGACTGAGGGACTGACCACCTCAAAACTTTAAGGGTGATGGACTGATTACATCGTCTTCAAGTATCTTCTGCTTCTATCAACCTTTCCTGTACTTGACTGAAGAAGCCTACTGTGTAGGCGAAACGTTTCACAATAAAGATACCTAACTGTTGCATATGTGTCTTACCATAGAAATGTTAAAAGCAGGTGGGGATATAGTTTTGGAGTAGTTGGTGTTATTATTTAATAAATGTATGGAAGAGGGTAAGGTACCTAGGGATTAGCAGAGAGCATGCATAGTTCCTTTGTATAAAGACAAAGGGGATAAATAACAAAAAGGCACAATACCGTGACTTGCCGACACTAACAATGCTCTTTTCTGTCACGTCAGAGATCATAGCCATCCTATTGACTGGTCTTCTGCTAAAACTGTCTTCCCTACTTCCAACTCGAACAGTCGCCGTCTAGTTGAATCCTCTCTAATACACAACTTTCCTTGTATGAACCTTAGCCCTGGCTTCGTCTCTGTAGATGCCTTCCTCTCCCACTACATTGTAAAATGCTCCAAACTTCAGAACACCCGTGACTTAACCTGAATCCTCATTTTTTCTTTTTCTTCTTCTTCTTCTTTTTCTTCTTCCTCTTCCCCTTTCCTCTCTCCTTTTCTCCTCTGGGTTGTCTTTCTCTCTCCAGTCTCGTGTTTCTGTTCCTTCTTCATTTATTTTATTTCACCACTTCCCCTTTCACGCACCTCGGTGCGCTTGCTCTCCCTCTGTGGGTTTCTAGCTCTCTTGCAGTGCTCCCCTTCCTTTGTATTTGACTGGCTCGTCTTCCTTATTTCCCACTTCTACCCCTACCACTACTACTGCCTCTTCTTCTTCCACTACAACTACTGATGAAATTAAGACACATGTGCGGCGTCTGGTTCTGTTTGTTGTGGACGCTTCGCCATCCAGTGGCTGGCGAAACGTCTACGATGGGGATGCCCGGGTGTTGTGTATGTGTCTTAATTTCAACCTGTCGGTATTATATACAATTCTTGTACTACTACTACTACAACTACTGATGAAATTAAGACACATGTGCGGCGTCTGGTTGTGTTTGTTGTGGACGTTTCGCCATCCAGTGGCTGGCGAAACGTCTACGATGGGGATGCCCGGGTGTTGTGCATGTGTCTTAATTTCATCCTGTCGGTATTATATACAATTCTTGTACTACTACTACTACCTCCACCTCTTCCTGCCTATATATAGCCGTTCTGCTCCACCTCTGTTAGTGTGACTTTGTCAATGGTCCAAGTCGGACCGAAACGTCGTCGTAAGTTTCTCTCTTTTATGTGCGGGTTATTTGTGTACAAAGGGGATAAAAGAGAGTGCAAAAATTAAGGGGGAATATGTCTGTTGAGTATACCTGGTAAAGTGTATGGTAGAGTTATTATTGAAAGAATTAAGAGTAAGACAGAGAGTAGGATAGCAGATGAACAAGGAGGCTTTAGGAAAGGTAGGGGGTGTGTAGACCAACTGTTTGCAGTGAAACATATAGGTGAACAGTATTTAGAGTATTTAGGAGAAGGTGAGGGATTACCAAAACTATTATCCAGAGGGCTGAGGAGGGGTTGAGGTGGTTCGGACTTGTAGAGAGAATGGAACAAAACAGAATGACTTTGAGAGTGTATAAATCTGTAATGGAGGGAAGGTGGGGTAGGGGGCCCTAGGAGGGTTGGAGGGAGGGGGTAATCGAGGTTTTGTGTGCAAGGGGGTTGGACTTCCAGTAAGCTTGCGTGAGCGTATTTGATAGGAGTGAATAGAGACAAATGGTTTTTAATACTTGACGTGCTGTTGGAGTGTGAGTAAAGTAACATTTATGAAGGGGTTCAGGGAAACCGGCAGGCCGGACTTGAGTCCTGGAGATGGGAAGTACAGTGCCTGCACTCTGAAGGAGGGGTGTTAATGTTGCAGTTTTATAACTGGAGTGTAAAGCACCCCTCTGGCAAAACAGTGATGGAATAAACGATGATGAAAGCTTTTCTTTTTCGGGCCACCCTGCCTTGGTGGGAATCGGCTAATGTGTTAATAAAAAAAAATTCCTTGCTGTCATTCTTCAACATTTTATGTATTAGTTTTCCTTGCTGAAGTGTTTCCTTCTCCAAACATTTTTATAGTAGTAAATGGATATTACAGGTACCATCCGACTTACGACCAAGTTCAGCTCCAACCAACCGGTCGTAAGTCAAAATGGACATAAGTCGAACCTTACTACTGAATATCAACATCATATTTTTGTAATGACTTTATTTTATTGTTTTATTTTGGTATTTCATTTTTTACTTTTCTTTTTATGCTGTTAGTACTGTATTTTATACACTAAGGTTTAGAATAAACACTGTGTACAACACAAATAGTTGTTTATTTCCCAGAAATTTGGCATACAATACAGTGTTGTAAAGTCGAATGGTCGTATGTCGAGCAGGTCGTAAGTCTGATAGTAGGTGTATATTCCTGAAATTGTAATGTCACAATTCTAAACAAACTACAGAACAGGTGGGGTTTGAACCCTTGTCAAGTGGCTTACACACTGGCCTGGAGTTTTAGGGCTCACCAGCCATGGGTTCAAACCCCACCTGTTCCATGGTTTGGATATTATATTTATGAGTACTTTTTCCAGTGTAACATTAACCCCCTTGAGAGTCATTGTCATAGTTCTACAGTTTTAAACTCTAGGTAAGTGCTGCAGAACTCTAGGTAAGTGCTGCAGAACTCTAGGTAAGTGCTGCAGAACTCTAGGTAAGTGCTGCAGAACTCTAGGTAAGTGCTGCAGAACTCTAGGTAAGTGCTGCAGAACTACATCATAGGTTCATCTCACTCAAATAAGCTGTGAGTGGTAAATTTTGGCCTAGATATGAAAGAATGGGTCTGTGTGGTAGCTTTAGGTGTGGTGTAGCTTTAGGTAGAGGTCGTTTTGATAAGGACCTGCCTCGCATGGGCCAGTAGGCCTTCTGCAGTGTTCCTACATGTTCTTATGTTCTTATGAGATATGATGGTGTGGTTGCCTCAGAGCTAAGATCATTCTACTCCCCCTTTGGTGTACAGGTGTTGTGATGTATAGGCTTGTAGACTTTATTCTCGAATTACTAAGCTACTTAAATTACGTCTTTAACTTCATTTAACTATTTACTTATACAACAGACTCAATATTAATCTATGAACATTCTACTATATAATTAATCATTTGATTAAAACAGTGGTAGTTGAAAGTTTGACAAGCCTGCATGCAGGCAAGTATCATATTACTGCCTCTCCCCCCCTTTCAACCTCATAACGTTTTCACCCCCCACTCCTCAAACGTTTAAATATTGAGAAATCGGTTATATTTTTTTATTTTCCATACGGTTCTTTATCGCATCACAGTACTGTGGGTGACAAGGTCCTTTATCACAATACAGTAGGTCACAAGGTTCTCTGTTACACCACAGTGGGTCACAAAATCTTCTATAACAACTCAGTGGGTCACAAGATTCTCTGTTACAACACAGTGAATCACATAGTCCTTTATCATGACACAGTGAGTCATAAGGTCTTCTATTACAACACAGTGAGTCACGTGAGTCACGGAGTTCTCTAGCATAACACAGTGGGTCACAAGTACCTCAGTGACAATACAGTGGGTCACAAGGTTCTCTGTAACAAAAATGGTCCATAATTTCCTCTTTGGAAAATTGAAGAGTCAGATTCCTGAGAGCTGCAGTTAATATCTTATTCTGTTTTTCTCTGACAGGATGCTGGGACGACACTCCTTATTACGAGAACTTTTCGGTGAATGGGAACTTACCTGGTAACACCGTCAATCAAAGGCTGAATTACAGGTGAGCTGTGCACATTATAGTACTGGTGAGCAAAATCTGTTCATTGTGAAGTAAAGGGATGTTATACATATTTAGTTCATGTTATTTTTTTTATTAACACATCGGCCGTCTCCCACCGAGACAGGGTGGCCCAAAAAAGAAAATCTTTCGCCATCATTCACTCCATCACTGTCCTGCCAGAGGCATGCTGACACTAAAGTTATAAAATTGCAACATTAACACCCCTCGGTTAGAGTGCAGGCACTGTGCTTCCCATCTCCAGGACTCATATCCGGCCTGCCGGTTCCCTGAATCCCTTCATAAATATTACCTTCCTCACACTCCAACAGCACGTCAAGTCCTAAAAACTATTTGTCTCCATTTGCTCGTATCTAACACACTCACGCAAGCTTGCTGGAAGTCCAAGCCCCTCACACACAGAAACTTCCTTTACACCCTCCCTCCAACCTTTCCTAGGCCGACCTCTACCCCACTTTCCCTCCACTACAGATTTATACACTCTTGAAGTCATTGTATTTTGTTCCATTCTCTCTACATGTTCAAACCACCTCAACCCCTCCTAAGCCCTCTGGATAATAGTTTTGGTAATTCCGCACCTCCTCCTATTTTCCAAACTACAAATTCTTTGCATTATATTTACACCACACATTGCCCTCAGACATGACATCTCCACTGCCTCCAGTGGAGGCACATATAAGAGTCTTCGTATAATTATACTCTCATACATTACCCTCTGTGCTTCCATGGACAACATTCTTCGTCTCCACAGACTCCTAAGTTCACCACTCACCTTTTCCTCCCTCGTCAGTTTTATAATTCACTTCATCTCTTATCAAATTCCTCTCGAAAATTTTATTAATGTTGTATTATCTATTTTTGGGTGGGTATATAGAGCTTGTGTATATTAAAAACAAATTTATGGTAAAGTTTTGATCTGGGCATAAAATAAATGTCGATGAAAAGTCATTTGAATTCTGAAATTTTTGCTCCTCTAAGAAAATACTACTGAATAAATTGTGAATGTGTGGTGAAAATGATGGAATACAGTAAAAAAAATAATGTTTTGGTTAAAAATTTATAAACTGGTGTTATTTTTTGGGCAACCAAACACAAGGGTAAACTTCTGAAGATATTGCGTATTATGTTGCAGCTGCTGGCCCGGGTACTACGTGAACGGTGTCGTAGGTAGCGAGTGGTCTCAGTATCTCTGGTGTTATGGTCAGCTGGGCGGCTGGTTCCCCAGACAACCACCTCTCGATCCCTGTATAGGTATTGATGGTAAGTCTCAAGAATAATTGCGTTGATACTCTCTCTCTCTTTACACTAAGTTCTACAAGGTTAGGTTTAGGGTTTCTAATTTTATTTACAAATAAAGAGCTCTTATCTACATCAGCTCATTTGAAAGCCTTCTTATTGTTAAAACATATGTAAGTAGTGAATAGGATGAAGTTATAGCAATCTGTGGGGTCAGCGATTACATTTGGTCATCTGATTTTATTTCACTGATGTCATTAAACAGTACGAACGTGTTCAAGACTAGAGATATATTAGAAATAAATAATCTCTAACGAATTGATGTTCTGGAGAAGGTTACAGAGTGTAGTTGCTGTTTGTTTCCCGTCTAGTTGTGTAGAACCTCTCTTCTCGTTGTCCTCACAATGGAGCTAAGTGTGGTACTTTGACAATATTGGTCCTGTACATAAAGTAAGGCCACCCACAGTTCTGCTGACATGACAGATCTGTCCAGGCAGGGTCCAGGCGAGAAATGAGCCATCTTGCTCTATTCTCTGTTCTGTCAAGAAGTCGCAGATGAGGCGGGGACCTGCAATCCAAGAAAATGGAACACACTCTAGGTATGAGTGAACGTGTTTCTTGTACAGAACCTTGCATCATCTACTGCCCAGCATATGCGAGATACATCTAAGTGCTGTTAGCTCCTTGGCCACTTTGCAAGGTTTACAACGTGATTCTTCAGAGTCAGTTTGAGTCAAATTACACCCTAACGATATCACCTTCGTCCCAGGGTACTAACACTCTTCCGTTCATTCTTACCACTGCTCCAGCATTACCCTCATGGTGCCTAGATACCATCATCATTTGTGTTTTCTCTGGAGCAATTGTGACCTGCCATCATTTTCTATCTTACATGTTGTGACAGTAATTAGAACACTTGGGTTCCAGGCATTTAAAATTTGCAAGGCCTCTTGTTCTGTATAAACAAATTGCAATAGCTTTTAGGATAATAACCAAATAGTGAACATAATCTTGCAGTTTTGGGATGAGAAGTAATTACAGTAGAAAAAGTTCGCAAGATTAGGATAAAATTATGTTGGAGAGGGAAAGAGAGAGAGGTGCAGTTGAGAGTAGACTTCAGTCAATGTGGAGGTGGCCAGCCAATGAAGAAGTGATGTCTTCACACACTGATGATCACTTAATAATTCCTGTGAGTAGGTTTCTTTCTAATGAAAGTAATAAATACGACCACAATGAGTCACTGATACTCTGTCTGTCCCTGTCTGTCTTTTACATAGTGTTTAACAAGATTTGGAAGGATTCCTAACTTTATTTCCAAGCTAAGATCTGTTACCTACATCAGTTCATTTAAAAGCCTTTTTAGTGTTATGAGACATACAAATAGGAAACAGGATGAAGTTGGAACCATCTGTGGGCCAGCAATTTCGTTTGATCAACTGCCTTTATTTCTCTGATATCATTATGCAGTACGAACATGTTCAGACTCGAGTCATCCTAGGAATAATTAATATCAGATGTAGCAATGTTCTGAAGAAGGGTACACTCGAGTAAAGTTGCTGCTTGCTACCTTCCCTGTTGTGTAGAATCTCACTTCTCGCTGTCCTCGGAGTGGAGCCAAATGTGATATTTTGGAATATTGGCATTGTACATAACAGTAAGGCCACCCACATTCCTCCGGTGTTGAAGATTCTGGTGAAATGACAGATCTATCCAGACTGGGCCCAGGCTAGAGGTGAGGTAGCTTGCTCTGTTCTCTACTCTGTCAAGAAGTCGCAGATGAGATGGAGGGCAGGCAATCCAAGAAAGTAGAGCATACTCCAGGTGTGAGCATATTTGTGCCTTATACAGAATCTTGCAACCTCTGTAGAGCAGAAACGAGATACGTCGAAATGCTGTAAGCTTCCTGGCTGTTTTGTTTGCAAGATTTACAATGCGATTCTTCATGGTCAGTTTGGAGTCAAATTTCACTCCAAGGATACCAGCTTCGTTCCCATGTACCATCACTCTCCCATTCATACTTACTACTGCTCCAGCGATCCCGTCATAGTTCATAAAGACCATCATTTGTGTTTTCTCTGGAGCAAATGTTACCTTCCATCGGTTTTCCCAGTGTGATATACCTCTTAGCTGGTGACTGATGTAGCTTAGAGCAGCTGGCATTTCCTTTCTTGGGTAAGTAAATGTCAGTGTGCAGTCCTGTGCATATGCATGGGATTCTGGGTTGAGATGAAGGTCATTGAACTAGACATTCCATAACAATGGCCCAAGCACACTTCCCTGTGGAACCCTTACCCCAGTAGGATGTCTTGCTGACTCTGCTCCACTGAGAACTGTACACAGAGATCTACCTTGAAGGAAATAACTGAGGAGACATAGTGTAGAGCCTGCAGTTCCCAGTGCTTGCAGTTTTGCCAAGAGTCACTGGTGCCAGAGTTAAAGATCGAGACACTTATGCAATATATGGGTATCTTTATTGAAAAAATGTTTCGCCTCACACTGGCTTCATCAGTCCAGTACAAAGCAGAAAGGTGTAAATAGAGTAGGATTGTCCCAATCTTCAACATGTTGGTTTCAAAACCATTTATCACATCTGTCAGACACTGCAACAGCATTGGATCTTGATACAAGGAATTCTTCAACACTTGTCCAACCTTTATACGAAGACCTACTTACACTAATGAATGGTTCTACTGTGATCCCGCCTCCTCCTGCTTCGACTCACCTGACTACAGTATATAAGCCACTTCTCCGCCCTATGCTGTACTTCCTACAAGAGTGATGGACTGAACATATCGATTCCAGGCTGAGGGACTGATTACCTCAAACTCCTCCTCTACTTACACCTTTCTGCACTGTATTGTTCTGATGAAGCCATTATGTGGCGAAACGTTTCTTCAATGAAGATTCCTATATGTTGCATAAGTGTCTCAATCTTCAACTTGTTGGTTTTCAAATCCATTTATCACACCTTAAGACTTTATTTTTTATCCCCATTATTAATTCCAATCTACAACTTATGCACTTTGGTCATGTCTCCCCTTCTTCTTCGTCATACTAGTGAATGTAATTCAAGTGACTTCAATCTTTCTTCGTACGGAAGATTTCAAATGCTATGATTTAATTTTATCATTCTTCGCTGAATGTTTTCTAACGAATTTATATCCATTCTATAATATGGAGACCAGAACTGAGCTGCGAAATCTAAGTGTTGTATAAACCGCTGGACTTCTTTTGCTTACACTTCTTGATATAAATCCCAATAATCTACTTCCCTTATTACGTACGCCAACTAGTAGGTGTATTTTTTGATTTCGTATGAAAACAAATAAGTAAATTATACCCAACTAAGAGCACCGGTCCAGATAACATCCCGAATAAGTTCCTAGAAGATGGCGCCTCTGAATTCCTAATCCCCATTGCACACATAATCAGTATGTCCATCGCCACAAATACCGTTCTGGAGGGGCTCAAGGAGGCCAGAGTTACTCCTATCCTCAAGAAAAATAGTAGGTCTGATGTCAGCAACTATAGGCCTGTTAGTATACCCAGTGTGATAACCAAAATTCTAGAGAAGGCGGTGTACTGTCAAGTAGTTAATTATCTTAATGACGAAAACATTCTTCACAGTTACCAGTCAGGTTTTTGGAGATCTTATTCATCCGACACCACAATATATTATGTAAGCATGACTCGCGAAATCGTAATGACACGATTGCAAACAAACCAAACCACGGGTGGAGCTTGAACCCGCGGTCATAGAGTCTGGAGTTTTGAGACTCTCTGACCGCGGGTTCAAACCCCACCCGTGGTATGGTTTATATTTTGTAAGAAACTACAAGCTATCGGCATAGGTTCCGTAGACTGGTTTAAGTCCTACCTGCGCAACAGGAAACTAATTATCAAGATCAACAACACAGAATCTGAACCCTTTCCAATAACATGTGAGGTTCCCCAAGGTAGTATAACATGTGAGGTTCCCCAAGGTAGTATAACATGTGAGGTTCCCCAAGGTAGTATAACATGTGGAGGTTCCCCAAGGTAGTATAACATGTGAGGTTCCCCAAGGTAGTATAACATGTGAGGTTCCCCAAGGTAGTATAACATGTGAGGTTCCCCAAGGTAGTATAACATGTGAGGTTCCCCAAGGTAGTATAACATGTGAGGTTCCCCAAGGTAGTATAACATGTGAGGTTCCCCAAGGTAGTATAACATGTGAGGTTCCCCAAGGTAGTATAACATGTGAGGTTCCCCAAGGTAGTATAACATGTGAGGTTCCCCAAGGTAGTATAACATGTGAGGTTCCCAAGGTAGTATAACATGTGAGGTTCCCCAAGGTAGTATAACATGTGAGGTTCCCCAAGTAGTATAACATGTGAGGTTCCCCAAGGTAGTATAACATGTGAGGTTCCCCAAGGTAGTATAACATGTGAGGTTCCCCAAGGTAGTATAACATGTGAGGTTCCCCAAGGTAGTATAACATGTGAGGTTCCCCAAGGTAGTATAACATGTGAGGTTTCCCCAAGGTAGTATAACATGTGAGGTTCCCCAAGGTAGTATAACATGTGAGGTTCCCCAAGGTAGTATAACATGTGAGGTTCCCCAAGGTAGTATAACATGTGAGGTTCCCCAAGGTAGTATAACATGTGAGGTTCCCCAAGGTAGTATATAACATGTGAGGTTCCCCAAGGTAGTATAACATGTGAGGTTTCCCCAAGGTAG
Organism: Cherax quadricarinatus; assembly: GCF_026875155.1. Taxonomy (NCBI): domain Eukaryota; kingdom Metazoa; phylum Arthropoda; class Malacostraca; order Decapoda; family Parastacidae; genus Cherax; species Cherax quadricarinatus. Next base: position 49,131,909 of record NC_069407.1, on the reverse strand, counting down.
TATAACATGTGAGGTTCCCCAAGGTAGTATAACATGTGAGGTTCCCCAAGGTAGTATAACATGTGAGGTTCCCCAAGGTAGTATAACATGTGAGGTTCCCCAAGGTAGTATAACATGTGAGGTTCCCCAAGGTAGTATAACATGTGAGGTTCCCCAAGGTAGTATAACATGTGAGGTTCCCCAAGGTAGTATAACATGTGAGGTTCCCCAAGGTAGTATAACATGTGAGGTTCCCCAAGGTAGTATAACATGTGAGGTTCCCCAAGGTAGTATAACATGTGAGGTTCCCCAAGGTAGTATAACATGTGAGGTTCCCCAAGGTAGTATAACATGTGAGGTTCCCCAAGGTAGTATAACATGTGAGGTTCCCCAAGGTAGTATAACATGTGAGGTTCCCCAAGGTAGTATAACATGTGAGGTTCCCCAAGGTAGTATAACATGTGAGGTTCCCCAAGGTAGTATAACATGTGAGGTTCCCCAAGGTAGTATAACATGTGAGGTTCCCCAAGGTAGTATAACATGTGAGGTTCCCCAAGGTAGTATAACATGTGAGGTTCCCCAAGGTAGTATAACATGTGAGGTTCCCCAAGGTAGTATAACATGTGAGGTTCCCCAAGGTAGTATAACATGTGAGGTTCCCCAAGGTAGTATAACATGTGAGGTTCCCCAAGGTAGTATAACATGTGAGGTTCCCCAAGGTAGTATAACATGTGAGGTTCCCCAAGGTAGTATAACATGTGAGGTTCCCCAAGGTAGTATAACATGTGAGGTTCCCCAAGGTAGTATAACATGTGAGGTTCCCCAAGGTAGTATAACATGTGAGGTTCCCCAAGGTAGTATAACATGTGAGGTTCCCCAAGGTAGTATAACATGTGAGGTTCCCCAAGGTAGTATAACATGTGAGGTTCCCCAAGGTAGTATAACATGTGAGGTTCCCCAAGGTAGTATAACATGTGAGGTTCCCCAAGGTAGTATAACATGTGAGGTTCCCCAAGGTAGTATAACATGTGAGGTTCCCCAAGGTAGTATAACATGTGAGGTTCCCCAAGGTAGTATAACATGTGAGGTTCCCCAAGGTAGTATAACATGTGAGGTTCCCCAAGGTAGTATAACATGTGAGGTTCCCCAAGGTAGTATAACATGTGAGGTTCCCCAAGGTAGTATAACATGTGAGGTTCCCCAAGGTAGTATAACATGTGAGGTTCCCCAAGGTAGTATAACATGTGAGGTTCCCAAGGTAGTATAACATGTGAGGTTCCCCAAGGTAGTATAACATGTGAGGTTCCCCAAGGTAGTATAACATGTGAGGTTCCCCAAGGTAGTATAACATGTGAGGTTCCCCAAGGTAGTATAACATGTGAGGTTCCCCAAGGTAGTATAACATGTGAGGTTCCCCAAGGTAGTATAACATGTGAGGTTCCCCAAGGTAGTATAACATGTGAGGTTCCCCAAGGTAGTATAACATGTGAGGTTCCCCAAGGTAGTATAACATGTGAGGTTCCCCAAGGTAGTATAACATGTGAGGTTCCCCAAGGTAGTATAACATGTGAGGTTCCCCAAGGTAGTATAACATGTGAGGTTCCCCAAGGTAGTATAACATGTGAGGTTCCCCAAGGTAGTATAACATGTGAGGTTCCCCAAGGTAGTATAACATGTGAGGTTCCCCAAGGTAGTATAACATGTGAGGTTCCCCAAGGTAGTATAACATGTGAGGTTCCCCAAGGTAGTATAACATGTGAGGTTCCCCAAGGTAGTATAACATGTGAGGTTCCCCAAGGTAGTATAACATGTGAGGTTCCCCAAGGTAGTATAACATGTGAGGTTCCCCAAGGTAGTATAACATGTGAGGTTCCCCAAGGTAGTATAACATGTGAGGTTCCCCAAGGTAGTATAACATGCCTACCGGTGTCAGGTGTAAGTTTGTATTGTGTGCTGATGATAGTGTTCTATTAATGCCCTTCATTGCTGTACATTTCATTGTATAGCAGTAAAGGAGTGAAATAGACTACCTGCGAACGTCAAAGCCTGTTATATCATAAGCCACTTCAAGAAGAGAGGCAAAAGATACCTAAGGAATATGGCTAACGAAAGTGAGGAGAGCGACTTCTTGTATACCTAACATACATATACTATGACCGGATTATATCTTTAATGTTAATGCAAATAACTGAATTCACCTTATCCGAAATATATCTCCTTTTATTATAATTACTTTCACATAGTTAAATTGCTAAACTATTTAACTTTTAAATATAAATAATACTTATCACATGGACCCCAATGGAAATAAGTCACTTTGACTTTTTGGGGTTATCCAAGGTAATCTACACATATGCTGTTATGTATCATAATCTTTGTAACAGTATTTATGTGTACCTGTACCTGAATAACCTTACTTAAGACAATAGTGGCGTCAGTCCATAGGTCTGCCAGTCCTCCCTCACGAACTACACTTGTTCACCATAAAAACACTTAAATATCACTGTTTCGCTGATATTCATTTCTATGAAGGAGGTGACTTTCTTCTACTGATGTGCTGTAGGAAGTACAATGTCACGGAATAGATTTTTTCCTCACCAACCCTTGTAATTAAGTAATAATTAAGATAGTTTGTGGAGCACACTATAACAAGTCCTACCACCACCACCACTCTCTCTCTCTCTCTCTCTCTCTCTCTTCTCTCTCTCTCTCTCTCTCTCTCTCTCTCTCTCTCTCTCTCTCTCTCTCTCTCTCTCTCTCTCATATGCCTCCTACTCTGAAAATAAAACTTGTAGACGCCTACTATGCCTGCCCAGTTGAGTTCATAATTCGCGGCACTATAGTCTTGCTACCTGGTGGCATAGGTTTAGCAGCTCAGCCTGCCCCACCATGATTCTCTCTCTCACTTGGCGTCCCCTCCACCTAGGAACAACAGCTCCCCTTCAGACTGGCTTTGGCCTATCTCACTTTCCCCGCTGTGAACCCCTTTTGTCTAATAAATACGAAGCTAGTCAATCGGTAGCATTGTCTCCTACCTCTACTCTACACGGCAAGTAATCTGAAGGCCAGACTCGATTCCAGACTCATTAAAACAAATTTTATTATCTTCTTTTCTCCAGGCACTGTGTCAGTCATGTAGGTTCAGAGCTCCCCGGTGAAAATAATAATAATAATAATAATAATAATAATAATAATAATAATAATAATAATAATAATAAAAGATTTCTTTCTCCTTCGTCAGTGTGTAACGAGACCTTCCCGCCTGCACCACCTGGTATAGTGATGACGCCAGATACTAACCCACGCTACAAGACCCACAAGCTTAACTACAACTGCGCAGCCAACGGCATGTCGAACCTCGTCGGCCAGTCCAGCCAGAAGCTGGTCTGCACGAAGTACAATGAGTCGTACTACAACTATGTTGGACCCAACATAACTGAATGTCAGAGTGAGTCTCTCCTTACCTACTCCCTTAAGAATCAAAATAAATATAAGCGACATCATAATAAACATAAGAAACATAAGAACATAAGAACGAAGGAACACTGCAGCAGACCTACTGGCCCATGCGAGGCAGGTCCAAGTCTCCTACCGGCTTAAGCCAATGCACCCAACCTAGTCAGGTCAGGTCACATTGACTTAAGGGAGGAACACGGCAACCGACCTGGTACCACAAGCTATCAGGTCCAACTCACACCCACCCATATCCACTCATGTATTTATCCAACCTATTTTTAAAGCTACACAACGTTCTGGCCTCTATAACTGTACTCGGGAGTTTGTTCCACTCATCCACAACTCTATTACCAAACCAGTACTTTCCTATATCCTTCCTGAATCTGAATTTTTCCAACTTAAAACCATTGCTGCGAGTCCTGTCTAGGCTAGATATTTTCAGCACACTATTTACATCCCCCTTTATTTATTCCTGTCTTCCATTTATACACCTCAATCATATCCCCCCTAATTCTACGTCTTTCTAGAGAGTGCAGATTCAGAGCCCTTAGTCTATCCTCATAGGGAAGGTTTCTGATACATGGGATCAACTTTGTCATCCTCCTTTGTACATTTTCCAGAGCATTTATATACATTTTGGTCACCGTATTACAGAATGGATATAAATGCTCTGGAAAAATGTACAAAGGAGGATGACAAAGTTGATCCCATGTATCAGAAACCTTCCCTATGAGGATAGAATAAGGGCCCTGAATCTACACTCTCTAGAAAGATGTAGAATTAGGGGGGATATGATTGAGGTGTATAAATGGAAGACAGGAATAAATAAAGGGGATGTAAATAGTGTGCTGAAAATATCTAGCCTAGACAGGACTCGCAGCAATGGTTTTAAGTTGGAAAAATTCAGATTCAGGAAGTGTCACAGTAAACATAAGAAACATCAAAGTAAATGTAAGAAACATCAGAGTAAACATAAGAAACATCACAGTAAACATAAGCTTCCCCGTAAACATAAGAAACATCACAGTAGACATAAGAAACGTCGCAGTAAACATAAACGTCACTGTAAACATAAGGAACATCACAGTAAACATCAAATTAATCAAAATGTCAATATAAATATAGGAAATATCAGTATACAATCAGAAATATTAAAAACATAAAATAAAAAATAAAAGAAGATAACTAAAAACATTAGAAAATCAGCATAAACGTGAAGCATCAATATAAATATGTACACCAACAGAAACACCAGTCAGTGGTCAGTGGTCAGTCGTCACGTGAGGTCACAGACCCTGAGCTGCTTTGGGGATAAGCGTGGACGGTTACAAAGCATGGCTTGCTTCTGCAGTGTTTTAAAAATTGAGGTTGGAGAGTTGAAGGAGGAGGTCTTGCTTCTCCAGGAGGAGATTAGGAGGCTGAAGGTCTACCTCAATGGGTCTGGGAGAGAGTGTGAGGTGGCTGGAGTTGTCGGGAATGAGGCTTCTAGCAGTGAGGTGCAGTCCAGCACATGCTACAAGTGGCGAGTGGTAACCAGTAATGGGAGGAGAATCAGAATAAGGAAAGTTAAGAGTGAAGATCTGAAGGTAGGAAATCGCTTCTCTGTTCTTCAGGATGAATGTACTTCAGTGGCCAGTGAAGGTAAGGGTACTACTGCCCCTGCTAACAGAGGTAAGCGCATTCTTGTGGTTGGTGACTCTCAGGTAAGATATATTGACCGTGCTTTTTGTAATAGGAATAAGAAGATGAGAGATAGAGTGTGCTTCCCTGGAGCTGGTGTTGGGGACATAGTTAACAGGCTGGAAAATATCATGTTAGGTAATGGGAACAAGCCCATTATCTGTCTCAGTGCTGGTGGAAATGATATTGGGAAGGGTAGGAGAGAAGAGCTGCTAGATAAGTACAGGTCAGCTATAGATTTCATTAAGTCTAAGGGAGGGGTCCCAATCATATGTAGCATCTTGCCTAGAAGGGGAGTAGGAAATGAATGGTTGTCTAGGGCAATTGGTGTAAATTGCTGACTAGACAGATACTGCAAGGAACTTGCAATCCCATTCGTTGACAACTGGAACAACTTTTATGGCAAACATGTATGTATGCAAGGGATGGGGTACATCTCTCTGGGGCTGGGGTGGTAGCACTTGCAAACTCAATTGAGAAGGCCATTGGTGAAATACCTATGATTTTAAACTGATAGAAGATAGAGGTATGGGTGTGTGTGGGAAACAAGCAGGTTGCAACACTAGGGTTCAAAACAGTAAATGTATAAAAGGCATTCAGCATGAAGTTATAAATAAAGACAATAGATCAGGTCAGCAAACAAAGGGGGACAGCAGAGGGCAGCAAGGGACTATAGATGAATGGTTCAGAGAACCGACATGTTGATAAATTAGACACATGTGCAACTCTTGGGTATCTTTATTGAGGAAACGTTTCGCCACACAGTGGCTTCATCAGTCCATACAAAGGAGAATCTTGAAGAACAGGAGGAGAATGAGGTAATCAGTCCCTCAACCTATTCAAGATTGATGGACTGACCACATCGACTCAAGGTTGAGGGACTGATTACCTCATTCTCCTCCTGTTCTTCAAGATTCTCCTTTGTATGGACTGATGAAGCCACTGTGTGGCGAAACGTTTCCTCAATAAAGATACCCAAGAGTTGCACATGTGTCTAATTTATCAGCAAGGGACTAGCTCCCTTAAGGTTTACTATACTAAAAGCAGGAGTGTAAGAAATAAGATAGATGAGCTAAGATTAATTGCAAGTGCAGGAAACAGATATTATTGCTATAACAGAGACCTGGCTCAATCTGAAATACAGAGAGATGCCCTCTGAATGTCACATACAAGGCTATAAATTATTCCACACTGACAGGGTCAACAGGAAGGGTGGTGGAGTAGCGATGTATGTCAGTGACAATTTAATTTGTTGTGTTAGACAAGATATAAAATTAGAAGCGACAGCCACTGAATCTGTTTGGTTACAGCTTCTCGAGGGCCGAGAAAAACTAATTTTGGGTGTGATTTACAGGGCCCCAAATCTTGATAGGGAGTGCAGTAAACTTCTATGGGACGAAATTCGCAAGGCATCTACATACGAAAATGTTGTGCTAATGGGAGATTTCAACTATAGACAGATTGACTGGAGCAATTTGACAGGAAATTTAGAGTCAGGTGACTTTCTTGATATGATCCAGGATTGTTTTTTAAAACAGTTTGTGACAGAGCCAACTAGGGGAAATAACCTCCTTGATTTGGTTCTTGCCAGTAGGGAAACACTAATTAATAATCTTGAGGTTAATGATGAGCTTGGGGAAAGTGATCACAAATCACTCAGTTTTAATATATCATGGAGTTCCCCTAATAATGGCAATCAGGTCTCCGTCCCTGACTTTCGCTTGGCTGATTTCATAGGACTGAAAAATTACTTAGGTGGGCTGAACTGGAATGACCTGACTAAGGGTCAGGTAGGTGGTGATGGTTACAAATCCCCAGGCCCTGATGAACTGTATGCAAGGGTTCTAAAGGAATGTAAAGAGGAGCTTAGCAAACCTTTGGCTAATCTTTTCAACATATCACTACAAACTGGCATGGTGCCAGATAAGTGGAAAATGGCAAATGCGATACCTATTTTCAAAGCAGGCGACAGGTCCTTAGCTTCGAACTATAGACCAATAAGCCTAACCTCCATAGTGGGAAAATTTATGGAATCAATAATTGCAGAGACAGTTAGTAGCCACCTTGAAAAGCATAAATTAATCAACGAATCTCAGCATGGTTTTACAAAGGGGCGTTCCTGACTTACGAATTTATTAACTTTTTTCACTAAGGTATTTGAGGAGGTAGATCATGGTAATGAATATGATATTGTGTATATGGACTTCAGTAAGGCTTTTGACAGGGTCCCACATCAGAGACTATTGAGGAAAATTAAGGCACATGGAATAGGAGGAGAAATTTTTTCCTGGATAGAGGCATGGTTGACAAATAGGCAGCAGAGAGTTTGCATAAATGGGGAGAAATCAGAGTGGGGAAGCGTCACGAGCGGTGTTCCACAGGGGTCAGTGTTGGGCCCCCTGCTGTTCACAATCTACATAAACGACATAGATGAGCGCGTAAAGAGCGACATCAGCAAGTTTGCCGATGACACCAAAATAGGCCATCGAATTCATTCTGACGAGGACATTAGAGCACTTAAGGAAGATTTGAATAGACTGATGCAGTGGTCGGAAAAGTGGCAGATGCAGTTTAATATAGACAAATGCAAAGTTCTAAATGTTGGACAGGACAATAACCATGCCACATATAAACTAAATAATGTAGATCTTAATATTACGGATTGCGAAAAAGATTTAGGAGTTCTGGTTAGCAGTAATCTGAAACCAAGACAACAGTGCATAAGTGTTCGCAATAAAGCTAATAGAATCCTCGGCTTCATATCAAGAAGCATAAATAATAGAAATCCTCAGGTTGTTCTTCAACTCTATACATCCTTGGTTAGGCCTCATTTAGATTATGCTGCACAGTTTTAGTCACCGTATTACAGAATGGATATAAATGCTCTGGAAAATGTACAAAGGAGGATGACAAAGTTGATCCCATGTATCAGAAACCTTCCCTATGAGGATAGACTAAGGGCCCTGAATCTGCACTCTCTAGAAAGACGTAGAATTAGGGGAGATATTATTGAGGTGTATAAATGGAAGACAGGAATAAATAAAGGGAATGTAAATAGTGTGCTGAAAATATCTAGCCTAGACAGGACTCGCAGCAATGGTTTTAAGTTGGAAAAATTCAGATTCAGGAAGGATATAGGAAAGTACTGGTTTGGTAACAGAGTTGTGGATGAGTGGAACAAACTCCCAAGTACAGTTATAGAGGCCAGAACGTTGTGTAGCTTTAAAAATAGGTTTGGGAAATAAATACATGAGTGGATGTGGGTGGATGTGAGTTGGACCTGATAGCTTGTGGTACCAGGTCGGTTGCCGTGTTCCTCCCTTAAGTCAATGTGACCTGACCTGACTAGGTTGGGTGCATTGGCTTAAGCCGGTAGGAGACTTGGACCTGCCTCGCATGGGCCAGTAGGCCTGTTGCAGTGTTCCTTCGTTCTTATGTTCTTATGTTTACTAAAAACATCAGCAAAAACTCCAAAAACAATCGATATATATATATATATATATATATATATATATATATATATATATATATGATATATATTATTGTGACCACGAATGAGTGGTATTGATCAATAACAACACTGCACTAGCCAAGGACTCGAACCCATGCTGCTTTGGCCTACCTCATGGTGGGCGAAAACGCATGACGCCCTAATCCACTGGACCATACGATCCTTAAGGGTAGGGCATACGTTTTCACCCACCATGAGGCAGGCCAAAGCAGCATGGGTTCGAGTACTTGGCTAGCGAAGTGTTGTTATTGATCAATACCACTCGTTCGTGGTCACAATAATATATACACATAAACATTAAAATGGTATAAAATACCGACAGATTGTTAGGTAAGACACATATGCAACAGTTAGGTATCTTTATTTCGAAACGTTTCGCCTACACAGTAGGCTTCTTCAGTCGAGTACAGAAAAGTTGATAGAAGCAGAAGATACTTGAAGACGATGTAATCAGTCCATCACCCTTAAAGTTTTGAGGTGGTCAGTCCCTCAGTCTGGAGAAGAGCATTGTTCCGTTGTCTGAAACAATATGAAGTTGAAGTGACAGGATGGAGCCTTATATAGTGCCAGGAGGTGAGACGTAGGTTGCTTTGGGAGGGCAGGTCCCTCTCAAACCAAGCCGTTCTCACTAGTAGAGGTTGTCGAAGTTGATGGTCTGTACCAAGATACCCTTGTGTTGCAGTGTCTGACAGAATGAACATTAAAATGGTATAAAATACCGACAGATTGTTAGGTAAGACACATATGCAACAGTTAGGTATCTTTATTTCGAAACGTTTCGCCTACACAGTGGGCTTCTTCTTCTTCTGAATTTTTCCAACTTAAAACCATTGCTGCGAGTCCTGTCTAGGCTAGATATTTTCAGCACGCTATTTACATCCCCTTTATTTATTCCTGTCTTCCATTTATACACCTCAATCATATCCCCCCTAATTCTACGTCTTTCTAGAGAGTGCAGATTCAGGGCCCTTAGTCTATCCTCATAGGGAAGGTTTCTGATACATGGGATCAACTTTGTCATCCTCCTTTGTACATTTTCCAGAGAATTTATGTCCATTCTGTAATACGGTGACCAAAACTGTGCAGCATAATCTAAATGAGGCCTAACCAAGGATGTATAGAGTTGAAGAACAACCTGAGGACTCCTATTATTTATGCTTCTTGATATGAAGCCAAGGATTCTATTAGCTTTATTGCGAACACTTGTGCACTGTTGTCTTGGTTTCAGATTACTGCTAACCAGAACTCCTAAATCTTTTTCGCAATCCGTAATATTAAGATCTACATTATTTAGTTTATATGTGGCATGGTTATTGTCCTGTCCAACATTTAGAACTTTGCATTTGTCTATATTAAACTGCATCTGCCACTTCTCCGACCACTGCATCAGTCTATTCAAATCTTCCTGGAGTGCTCGAATGTCCTCGTCAGAATGAATTCGACGGCCTATTTTGGTGTCATCGGCAAACTTGCCGATGTAGCTCTTTATGCCCTCATCTATGTCGTTTATGTAGATTGTGAACAGCAGGGGGCCCAACACTGACCCCTGTGGAACACCGCTCGTGACGCTTCCCCACTCTGATTTCTCCCCATTTATGCAAACTCTCTGCTGCCTATTTGTCAACCATACCTCTATCCAGGAAAAAATTTCTCCTCCTATTCCATGTGCTTTAATTTTCCTCAATAGTCTCTGATGTGGGACCTGTCAAAAGCCTTACTGAAGTCCATATACACAATATCATATTCATTACCATGATCTACCTCCTCAAATACCTTAGTGAAAAAAGTTAATAAATTCGTAAGGCAGGAACGCCCCTTTGTAAAACCATGCTGAGATTCATTGATTAATTTATGCTTTTCAAGGTGGCTACGAACTGCCTCGGCAATTATTGATTCCATACATTTTCCCACTATGGAGGTTAGGCTTATTGGTCTATAGTTCGAAGCTAAGGACCTGTCACCTGTTTTGAAAATAGGTATCACATTTGCCATTTTCCACTTATCTGGCACCATGCCAGTTTGTAGTGATATGTTGAAAAGATTAGCCAAAGGTGTGCTAAGCTCCTCTTTACATTCCTTTAGAACCCTTGCATACAGTTCATCAGGGCCTGGGGATTTGTTAGGTTTTAATTTATCTATTTGCCTAAGGACCATGTCACTTGTGACCCTAACCGTGCACAGTTTACTATCGTCCTGTTCTACATAATTTATCATTACTGGAATATCGCTGGTATCCTCCTGTGTAAAAACTGAGAGGAAGTATGTGTTAAAAATTCTACACATTTCCTTATCACTGTCAGTGAGCTGACCCGAGGAACTTTTGAGTGGGCCTATCTTGTCCCTGATCTTACTTCTGTATACCTGAAAGAATCCTTTTGGGTTAGTCTTCGATTCTCTTGCAACTTTAACCTCATAATCTCTTTTTGCTTTTCTAATTCCCCTTTTTATTTCTCTCTTTAACTGAATATATCGATTTCTTAATTGCCCCTCTCCTCTTTTGATTTGCCTATATATGCCTCTCTTTTGACCAATCAGATATTTTAATCTATTGTTCATCCATTTAGGATCATTTTTGCTTGATCTGATTTCCCTATTTGGAACATAATTTGACTGAGCAGCTAGAACTATGCCCTGGAAAGCATCATATCGGCAACCATCACCACCTACCTGACCCTTAGTCAGGTCATTCCAGTTCAGCCCACCTAAGTAATTTTTCAGTCCTATGAAATCAGCCAAGCGAAAGTCAGGGACGGAGACTTGATTGCCATTATTAGGGGAATTCCATGATATATTAAAACTGAGTGATTTGTGATCACTTTCCCCAAGCTCATCATTAACCTCAAGATTATTAATTAGTGTTTCCCTACTGGCAAGAACCAAGTCAAGGAGGTTATTTCCCCTAGTTGGCTCTGTCACAAACTGTTTTAAAAAACAATCCTGGATTGTATCAAGAAAGTCACCTGACTCTAAATTTCCTGTCAAATTGCTCCAGTCAATCTGTCTATAGTTGAAATCTCCCATTAGCACAACATTTTCGTATGTAGATGCCTTACGAATTTCGTCCCATAGAAGTTTACTGCACTCCCTATCAAGATTTGGGGCCCTGTAAATCACACCCAAAATTAGTTTTTCTCGGCCCTCGAGAAGCTGTAACCAAACAGATTCAGTGGCTGACGCTTCTAATTTAATATCTTGTCTAACACAACAATTTAAATTGTCTCTGACATACATCGCTACTCCACCACCTTTCCTGTTGACCCTGTCAGTGTGGAATAATTTATAGCCTTGTATGTGACATTCGAGGGGCATCTCTCTATCTTTCAGATTGAGCCAGGTCTCTGTTATAGCAATAATATCTATGTTTCCTGCACTTGCAATTAATCTTAGCTCATCTATCTTATTTCTTTACACTCCTGCTATTAGTATAGTAAACCTTAAGGGAGCTAGTCCCTTGCTGCCCTCTGCTGTCCCCCTTTGTTTGCTGACCTGATCTATTGTCTTTATTTATAACTTCATGCTGAATGCTTTTATACATTTACTGTTTCCAACCCTAGTGTTGCAACCTGCTTGTTTCCCACACACACCCATACCTCTATCTTCCATCAGTTTAAAATCATAGGCATTTCACCAATGGCCTTCTCAATCGAGTCTGCAAGTGCTACCACCCCTGCCCCAGAGAGATGTACCCCATCCCTTGCATACATATCATGTTTGCCATAAAAGTTGTTCCAGTTGTCAATGAATGGGATTGCAAGTTCCTTGCAGTATCTGTCTAGCCAACAATTTACACCAATTGCCCTAGAGAACCATTCATTTCCTACTCCCCTTCTAGGCAATATGCTACATATGATTGGGATCCCTCCCTTAGACTTAATGAAATCTATAGCTGACCTGTACTTATCTAGCAGCTCTTCTCTCCTACCCTTCCCAATATCATTTCCACCAGCACTGAGACAGATAATGGGCTTGTTCCTATTACCTGACATGATATTATCCAGCCTGTTGACAATGTCCCCAACACCAGCTCCAGGGAAGCACACTCTATCTCTCATCTTCTTATTCCTATTACAAAAAGCACGGTCAATATATCTTACCTGAGAGTCACCAACCACAAGAATGCGCTTACCTCCATTAGCAGGGGCAGTAGTACCCTTACCTTCACTGGCCACTGAAGTACATTCATCCTGAAGAACAGAGAAGCGATTTCCTACCTTCAGATCTTCACTCTTAACTTTCCTTACTCTGATGCGCCTCCCATTACTGTGAACCACCCGCCACTTGTAGCAGGTGCTGGGCTGCACCTCACTGCTGGTAGCCGTTGCTACCTCCCCAACTCCAGCCTCCTCACAGTGAGAGATAGACTGCACCTCACTGCTAGAAGCCTCATTTCCCACAACTCCAGCCACCTCACACTCTCTCCCAGACCCATTGAGGTGGACCTTCAGCCTCCTAATCTCCTCCTGGAGAAGCAAGACCTCCTCCTTCAACTCTCCAACCTCAATTTTTAAAACACTGCAGAAGCAAGCCATGCTTTGTAACCGTCCACGCTTATCCCCAAAGCAGCTCAGGGTCTGTGACCTCACGTGACGACTGACCACTTAAACAAGATGGGTCCTACACAGTACTCGCTCCCATCTTGTTCCTCATCCTCATATCCGACATAGACAAGGATGTCAGCCACAGCACCGTATCTTTCTTTGCAGATGACACCCGAATCTGCATGACAGTGTCTTCCATTGCAGACACTGCAAGGCTCCAGGCGGACATCAACCAAATCTTTCAGTGGCCTGCAGAAAACAATATGAAGTTCAACGATGAGAAATTTCAATTACTCAGATATGGTAAACACGAGGAAATTAAATCTTCATCAGAGTACAAAACAAATTCTGGCCACAAAATAGAACGAATCACGAACGTCAAAGACCTGGGAGTGATCATGTCGGAGGATCTCACCTTCAAGGACCATAACATTGTATCAATCGCATCTGCTAGAAAAATGACAGGATGAATAATGAGAACCTTCAAAACTAGGGAGGCCAAGCCCATGATGACACTCTTCAGGTCACTTGTTCTATCTAGGCTGGAATATTACTGCACACTAACAGCACCTTTCAAGGCAGGTGAAATTGCTGACCTAGAAAATGTACAGAGAACCTTCACGGCGCGCATAACGGAGATAAAACACCTCAATTACTGGGAGTGCTTGAGGTTCCTAAACCTGTATTCCCTGGAACGCAGGCGGGAGAGATACATGATTATATACACCTGGAAAATCCTAGAGGGACTAGTACCGAACTTGCACACGAAGATCACTCACTACGAAAGCAAAAGACTTGGCAGACAATGCAACATACCCCCAATGAAAAGCAGGGGTGTCACTAGCACGTTAAGAGACCATACAATAAGTGTCAGGGGCCCAAGACTGTTCAACTGCCTCCCAGTATACATAAGGGGGATTACCAACAGACCCCTGGCAGTCTTCAAGCTGGCACTGGACAAGCACCTAAAGTCGGTTCCTGACCAGCCGGGCTGTGGCTCGTACGTTGGTTTGCGTGCAGCCAGCAGTAACAGCCTGGTTGATCAGGCTCTGATCCACCAGGAGGCCTGGTCACAGACCGGGCCGCGGGGGCGTTGACCCCCGGAACTCTCTCCAGGTAAACTCCAGGTATAGAGTACAAGCCTACAATATTTACAACAAACCCTCGTTAATCACTTCCCTTAAGCATATTTCAAACCTCTGAAAAATTCCTCTCATCTTGTGAGTTGCTTTTTGTCTCTTGTCATCAATATTTAACTCATGCAAGTTAATGTTTAGCTGACTAATTTGTTTTAGATGGCTAATATAGTGACAAAAATAATTAGTTAAGCAAGGCACATGTACAGCAGTTACTTTTCTTGATTCTTAAACTTCTCGCCTGCACAGTAGTGTTATTCAGATCCTGTATGGCGGAGATAGCAGAAGCAGATGAGGTGATAAGATGATGCAATCAGTCCATCACCCTCGACGAAGTAGCTTTGAGGTGGTCAGTCCTTCAGTAGAGTTCAGGATGAGGGACTGACCACCTCATCACTACTTTGTCGAAGGTGATAGACTGATTACATCATGACGATTTTTGTAGAATCTTAATTCTAAAAACGTTTCGCTAGCCAGTGGCTTCTTCTGTCCATTGCAGAGAAACAGTGGAAGTTGATAGGAGTTTCATGTAATCAGTCCCTCAGCCTGGAGTCGATGTGTTCTGTCCATGATTACTTCATTTTTACATCTCCACTGCTTCTGCTGTCTTGTCTGTATTCCACGGAAGACGAATACTGTATAGGCGAAACGTTTCGGAATAAAGATACCTAACTGTTGCACATGTATTAGTATTGTATACCATTATTATATTCATAATGAAAGAATTGATCTCCTATGGCACTAGGCTAGTTCACGATGAATAGCGTGGCTCAGTAAGATCTCTTATCGGGTAGACATTTACCCTCAAATTTACTAGGTACAACCCCTGAGCTGACTTAATAATTTTACTGAAGGCTCAGTATTTTTTAACACACCGACCGTCTCCCACCCAGGCAGGTTACCTGGAAAAGAAAAAACGAAAGTTTCTCGTTTTTACATATAGTATTTTACACATTTAGTAATTTATAGGAAGGCACAGTTGTCTTTTCTTAGAATTAGTTTTGTATAATATTTTGGGTTGACACAACAGTTCTCTCCAAGGTGTGGGTAGTGTTGATGGGATCTTATATTAAAAGAAATGAATTAACCCTCTTTTGTTATGGATTAAACATAATCCCCCCCAAACCTCATTTCCCAGGTTTTGTATAACCCATACAGGTTTAACATTTCATCTTGATTATTATAATTGGAACACATTCATTCTTATTGTACCTATAACTAGACCCAAGCTAGTGTTATGCTGTTATCACCATCTTACAAGAATTTTTCCTTCTTTCCCCAGGATGCCTGAACATTAATCTACTTAACGCCAATACAACTTCCTTGTCTACTGATGTGTGGACGATAGGCGAGCAAGTTACCGTCACCTGCAATTATAGTTACCAAGTTTCCCACAACGTCAGTACGCAGGAGATCACCTGCACCAACAATGGCTGGCAGTTTCTCCCCTGCCAGAAAGGTACAGTTTTCTTCCTTCTAGTGTTTAAGGGGCTTCAGTTGCCAGGTTCATAAGAACACAGTTCACCTCAGTTCTTTATACAGAGTTATGAAAAGGTATCTTGGCTAATTTAGTTACTTCTAAAGGGTTATTTTGAAGACTTTTATTAATATTCAGATTCAAAATTCAAACCTCGTTTGTAAAACAAAAATGCATGCATAGAACTGGCTTAATGTGGGCATGAAAAAAAAAGATATAAATTCAGTATAATGTGATCCTTTACTGAGCACGTTTCGCTCATACAGTGGGAGAAAGGATGTCTGTATATGTAGGAAGTATAGTGACGCAAAGAGACAACTGAGGAATATTGAAATTAACTTCTCGGTTAGACTTATGATAGGAATAACTGAAGGATTTTGGAAGGGAAAAATATGAATAGCGAAAATATTGATTTAGTCTTTAATGTCAGGAATAACAGTCCTCAAGTAACACTGGGTAAAGATGATAAAAAAAATTATAGAAAAGCAAAGCTGACTTGGGAAAATATGTAAAACAAAACAAAATCTTAATATTTTTAATATTAATAATAATGGAAACGTCAGGAATAAACATAATGAAATGCGTTTCGTTGCACATGCGAGTAACGTTGATGTTATTGCAATAACTGAAATATGGTTTAATTTAAAGAGTCGGGACATGATTGTCGTGCGCCACATTTAAAGGTTTGAGTTGTTTCATGTGATGGAAATACCAGGAAGGAGAGTGGAGTAGCGTTATGTGTCCAAGATAACCTGAAATGTTCCATGAAAAGCCTGTATAAAAATCGATGAATTAGACACTGAATCTGTGTGGGTAGAATTTCCAGGAAGAGAAATATTTATTTTTAGCGTTATATACCGCTCCCCCCCCCTTCCCAAAAAGGAATGAAATTGTTAGGGCTTCTAAACATGATGACGTACTAGCAGTAGGGGATTTTAACTTAAGTCAAATAGTCTGGACTACTTAGACCGGAAATTTAGAGTCCAGTGACTTCCTAGAATTAGTTTAGGACTGCAGGACTGCTTTTTAAAGCAGTTTGTAACAGAACCTACCAGAGGTAACATTCTGTTGGACCTGGTTTTGTCAAATATGGAAACCCTCGTTAATAATCTGGGAGCATGGCGGAAGCGATCACAAATCTGTTACTGTTGATGTTACCTGGGAATACGATAATTAAGATAATAGGGTAAAAGTTCCAGATTTTGGTTTTGCACCATTATAATAGACTTAGGAAATACTTGTCTAGTTTTGACTGGGGGATATCTGTCTAATGATTCTATTGAAGATGATACAATAATGATAGGAACCGTGAATGTAACTTTTTTTTTAATAATGTACAAAGGGCTGAAAATATATACAATTCTCAGGGAGAAATTAGGTCAAATAAGAACGATTCTAAATTGATGAATAGGAGATAAAAACATCTAGTAGGGAAAAAAGAGAAATTTATAAGCCCATCAGAAGAGAAGTTAACCTTATTGACCAACATGTTTATTTTAAAGGGTAAAAGGGGGATTAGGGAAGCTATACACGAATATGAAGTTAAAGTAGCTAGAGAATCAAAGACAAATCCAAAAGGGTTCTTTCAAGTGTATTGGGCAAAGTTCAGGGTAAAAACAGATCACTACAAAGTAGGTCTTGACAGCTTACTGAAATGAACAGGATATATGCTCTATTTTTAATACTTCTTTCTTGTCGGTATTGACACAAGAAGACATAAACGATATCCCAGGAATCATTAATTATTTAGGACCCGAAGAAAATAAATTAAGAAGCGTTACAGTCACAAGGGATATGATTATCAAACAATGAAACAAATTTAAACAAAATAAGTCCCAAGACCCCAACGAAGTATATTCAAGGGTACTTAAAGAACTGCAAGTGGGAACTAAGTCAGCCGCTAACTAGCGTGTTTAACTCATCAGTCTAAACTGATGATGTACAGGAGAAGTGGAAGATGCTTAATGTAATTCCTATATCCAAATCACGGGATAATCAATTCTGTCAAATCAACGTCCAATAATTCTAACGCCTGTAGTAAGCAAATTATTAGAATCAATTCTAGCGGATATTATGAGGTCATTCTAATGAGCATAATTTGATTAATGCGTATCATCATCGATTCACAAGATATTGTTCCTGCCTGACAAATTTCCTGATATATTTTAATAAAGCACATGAGGCAGAAGACAATGATAAAGAATATGATGTAATTCATTTTGATTTCAGTAAGGCCTTCTGTAGAGTGCCTCACAAAAAAACTTAAGAAAGTCGCAGACCATGGCATAGGAGGTATGTTTCTAGCATGGAACTATGAAAGGTTCACCAATGGAATACGAGACAGAGTTTGCATTAATGGGGGTCTAGTAAGAATTGGGACAAGTCACAAGTGGCATTTCAGTAAGATCAGTTTTTTGGTTCACTGTTGTTCATAATTTACATTATGTAAAGTAAAAGGACACAAGTGCAACTAATGTGACATTTATTGTGGCAACGTTTCGCTCTCCAGGAGCTTTATCAAGCCATTACAAACAATACATGGACACAGAGGGTATATAAAGGCTCAGAGTGAGGTGAATACTAGTGAGGTACCATTCCGATGTTCACTAGTGGTAGTAGTAGTAGTAGTAGTGGTAGTGACAAAAGCAATTAATTCGTACATGAGTAAAAGGATATAAAAGCTATTACTTGGGTAACATAAAAATAGGTTGGACAAATATAAAACTGGAATGAGGCAGGTTGTTTCAGTGTTCACTCTCTGTGCTTTGTGTAGTATAACAGGAGAGACTATGTGATGGCAGGGTTTACTGTTTTCAGGAGGATTCTTGCTAAGACTTCGGAGATGGTGAAGCTGCCGTTGTTTTGTTTAATTGTATTCGAAACAGCGATCAGTGCTGATTCAAGGCACTTGCGTGTGCGGAAATTAGTTTCTTTTATCACTAATTGGGCGTCTCTGAATTTCATAAGATGATTGGTGGAATTTCGGTGTTGTACACAGGCGTTGTTTAAGTTGTCGTTCCTACATGCGTATATGTGTTCATTGAGGCGGGTGTCGAGGTTTCTTGCTGTTTCACCTACGTAGATCTTGTCACAGCCTCCACAGGGTATAGTGTAAACTCCTGCATTGACTGGTTCGTGGTGCTTGGGTTTTGTCCTGGTTAGATCCTTTATTGAAGTGGTAGAAGCGATGGCGACTCTGGTGTTAGCTTGTGAAAGTACTTTTGAGACGTTTAGTGGCAACCTGGCTGTTGGGAAGAATTATAACTTTGTTGGGAGCGGTGTTGATGCGTGGAGAATTGATGATCTGAAGAGCTCTTTTCTTGCAGTCTTTGATGAAAAAAGAAGGAAATTGTAACTCAGTGAATGTTTGGTGAATGTAAGTACATTCCTCGTCAAGAAACTCAGGACTACAAATTCGGTATGCTCTTAGGAAAAACCCGATGATGATGCCTCTTTTGGTCTTGGTATCTTGACTGGAATAGAAGTGTGTGAGATCATTTTTATTGGTGGGTTTCCGATAAACTTGAAATCTTAGGTTGTTGTCTACTTTGTGAATGAGGACGTCGAGGAAAGGTAGCTTGTCATTGGACTCTTCTTCTAGTGTAAACTGAATCGCTGGTTCAACGCGTTGAGCCTCGCCTGAAGATCCGTACATCAAAACGTCTTGGAGTTATTACGAGGACATCGTCCACGTAACGTAACCAAGTGACGCTTGAAGGGATGATGTTGGCGAAGTGTTCGGACTCTAGGTGTTCCATGTATAAGTTGGCTAGGACGGCACTTATTGGGGACCCCATTCCCATGCCGTAGGTTTGTTTGTAGAGCTTGTTATTGAAGGAAAAACAGTTGAAGTTAACACAGAGTTCAATCAAGTCAACAAAATCTCCGGGAGGTAAAGGAAGATTAAGGTCCTGGTTGACTTTACGTCGTAGAACCTCGATGGCTTTTTTGGTAGGTACTTTTGTGAAGAGGGAAGTCACATCCAAACTGCTTAGTTTCTTGTTACGGATGGAGAGGTTACGGATGCGGTTGAGAAGGTCGCCTGAGTGTTTAAGATGAGCGGGGCTGATGGTCCCCAGAAGGCAGGAAAGATGTTTGGCAAGAACTCCGGCTAGTTTGTGTGGAGCACTGCCTATTCCTGACGTGATTGGTCTGAGAGGAATATTGTGTTTATGGGTCTTAGGTAAACCATACATGTGTGCTGGTTTAGGGTTGCTTGGTAACAAGTACAGAAGTTTCTTCCCTTCTCTAGTGCGTTTGAGTATTTGTCTGCTTTTGTATAGAAAGTCATTTGGTAAGCGTCTCCCACTGTTGAGTGCTGATAGGTTCGTAAGTAGATTGATCATTCAAAAGGTCCATCATTTTAGTGTTGTAGTCACTGGTGTTGAGTATGACGACTCCACCTCCTTTGTCGGCGGTGGTGACGATAATGTTGGGGTCGTTGGCGAGGTCCTTAAGAGCAGTGATGTATCTTCTAGGAAGATTAGAAGAAGAAGGTTCACATAAAGCTGCAGTGAGAAGGCCCTGTATATAACCCTTCTGGAAGTTGCTGTCACTGTGTCTATGGTTCCTGGTAACAAGATTGAGTTGATAGTTAGGTTTGCGTATGTTGGTGGTAAATTTGAGTCCCAGACTCAGTGCTTGTTTCTCGTAGTCGGTTAAGGTGCGTGATTTCAAGTTTATCGGAAACCCACCAATAAAAATGATCTCACACACTTCTATTCCAGTCAAGATACCAAGACCAAAAGAGGCATCATCATCGGGTTTTTCCTAAGAGCATACCGAATTTGTAGTCCTGAGTTTCTTGACGAGGAATGTACTTACATTCACCAAACATTCACTGAGTTACAATTTCCTTCTTTTTTCATCAAAGACTGCAAGAAAAGAGCTCTTCAGATCATCAATTCTCCACGCATCAACACCGCTCCAAACAAAGTTATAATTCTTCCCAACAGCCAGGTTGCACTAAACGTCTCAAAAGTACTTTCACAAGCTAACACCAGAGTCGCCATCGCTTCTACCACTTCAATAAAGGATCTAACCAGGACAAAACCCCAAGCACCACGAACCAGTCAATGCAGGAGTTTACACTATACCCTGTGGAGGCTGTGACAAGATCTACGTAGGTGAAACAGCAAGAAACCTCGACACCCGCCTCAATGAACACATATACGCATGTAGGAACGACAACTTAAACAACGCCTGTGTACAACTCCGAAATTCCACCAATCATCTTATGAAATTCAGAGACGCCCAATTAGTGTATAAAAGAAACTAATTCCGCACACGCAAGTGCCTTGAATCAGCACTGATCGCTGTTTCGAATACAATTAAACAAAACAACGGCAGCTTCACCATCTCCGAAGTCTTAGCAAGAATCCTCCTGAAAACAGTAAACCCTGCCATCACATAGTCTCTCCTGTTATACTACACAAAGCACAGAGAGTGAACACTGAAACAACCTGCCTCATTCCAGTTTATATTTGTCCAACCTATTTTTATGTTACCCAAGTAATAGCTTTTATTTTTTACTCATGTACGAATTAATTGCTTTTGTCACTACCACTACTACTACTACTACACCACTAGTGAACATCGGAATGGTACCTCACTAGTATTCACCTCACTCTGAGCCTTTATATACCCTCTGTGTCCATGTATTGTTTGTAATGCTTGATAAAGCTCCTGGAGAAACGAAACGGGTTTCCCCCAAAAAATGTCAAAATTAGTTTTCACTTGTGTCCTTTTTTCTTTTCATAAATTTTCGGGAATTCTACCAATTTATTACAATAATTTACATTAAAGAAATTTGTGGGAAATAAAAAACGAGGACATGATAAAAATTTAATGATGACACAAAAACAGGTTGGAAAAAGATAGAAATTCCCGAGAATGTCACCAATTTAACTTCAGCAGGATTTAGACGAATTAATTAATGTCCCTAGTCTGAAAAAATCGAAGAAAAAAGTTTTTTAAAAGTTTGGGTAAATGTAAGGTCCTTGTCCTTTTGGGGAAAGGAAATAACCATCATAGTTTTTAAAATAGGTGGTGTAGAGCTTAGTCCTTAGAATGGAAAAAGGCTTGGGAATCATGGGAAGCGGAAAAATTTTAAGACAAGACCACAAAGTCCCCCAAACCAAAAAGGGAATAATTTTTTCACGATCCCAAATCTTTCAAATAAAGGAAAACCCTTTTAAAATAATGGGGGGGAAAAAAAACTGAAGAGCCCTTGGGGTTTTCAAGTATCACTGGTTTTTAATTAGGGATCTATCTTAAAAATTTAAAATTTTTTCAGCTTTTTAAAAAATTTCAGGGTAAATTTTTAAATTTTTCCCAGCATAATTTAAAAAAAAAATAGGGGTAATTGGGTTTCCCTTGCTAACTGGAGAATGAAACGCTTACAAAGCCCTTGGAGGCGAAAAGTTGGGTTTAGTTTAAAATGTTTATTATTTAAAAAAATCGAAGAAACACCTTCTTTTGTTTTATTTGGGTTAGCCCAGACCGAGAAAAAATATGATCATTTTTGGTTTGTGAATTTTCTTTCCACACAAAAACTGAAAGGGTTACTAATTTTTATTTTTTTTTTTTTGGGAAAAGAGCGTCGAGGAAAGGAAAGTGTTTTTTCTTTTCCCTGTTTGTGAGATCTAAATAGAAAATCTCAGTTTGTTGAGATCAGCAGGGGAGCTGGGAAAAGGGGTGTTTTTGGGGGCAATGATAATGCTGTCATCAAAATTTGTATTTTTACAGTACTTCACAAGGAAAGATGTCATAGAATCTCCGCCTTAAGGAACTCTATGTAGAGATTCATGAGGATTACACTGATTAAGAACTATATGGCCATACTTGTCTGCTGCTTGCGAAGTTGGTTATCGATGGAGAAACATTTGTAATTTACACACAACTCGATGAGGTCAGCGAAGTCCTTGTGGTCATTCCCTATCGTCAGAGATCTTGACACAGAGTTTAGCTATAGTCTGGTTTATTGAGATAATGGAGGACAACGAATTATCCAAACAGACATCGTTCATGCCCTGAGTCTCTGATTCTAAATAGAAAGTTGTCGGAGTGCCAGAGTTAATCGTTATTGAGAGTGCTGTGAAAACTAGGTAATGATTTTGTCGGAACCAATTTGTGAGCAGTGCTGCCTATACCAGAAGTGATGGTCTGAATTGTACCCCAGATTTTGGGCTTTAGGAGACCATATACTTGCAGGTAATGGTTGGGTAGGCATTAGTTATGTAAGTTTCCTTCCCTGCTCATATTTTATTATACTTCTTGATTTCTGAAGAAAAGTACTACTACTACTACTACTACTACTACTACTACTACTACTACTACTACTACTACTACTACTACTACTACTACTACTACTACTACAACTATTACTATTATTACTGCTACTACTACTATAACTATTAGCACTCCTACTACTATTACTATTAGCACTACTACTCCACTCTCCCTCTTCTCTACCACACTTCTGGCCTTCTGTGCTTCTCACACAAACCATACCACGGTCGGGGCTTGAACTAGCGGTTAGTGAGTCGTAAAATTCCAGACCGACGCGTTAGCCACTGGGCCAACTGGCTACAATAAGATTCATCTGTAAAAACTTGCATTTGTGGTCACAGTGGTGCTTATGGTAACCTTTCTATTGGATATAACTATACCTAGTTGGATGAATCTTATTGTATCCAGATTTCCCAGTGGCTAACTCATCGATCTGGAGTTTTACGACTTGCTAACCGCGAGTTCAATCCCCGTCTGTGATAAGGTTTTCTTGCAATCGTGTCATTACGATTTCCTGAATCTTCTCACTCACTTGTGATATGATAATGGTGCAGGTCGAGCGACACGTCCTCTGAAGTTTTCTCTCTAGTCAGGATTACTTGTGAATTGATACACTCCCAGTATTGTGACCTTTATTCTTCCTGTGCGCATTTGTCGAAATGTGGCCGTAAGAAGATTCATCATGTTGAAGATTGAGACACTTATGCAGCATATGGGAATCTTTATTCAGGAAACGTTTCGCCACACAGTGGCTTCATCAGTCCAATACAAAGAGGAAGGCGTAAGGAGAGGAGGTTTTTCAAACCATTCATCACAACTTGTAGACACTGCAGCATCATGGGATCTTCTTACAAAGAATTCTTCAACACCTGTTCAACCTTTGGACGAAGACCTACTTCGACTAGTGGATGGCACCACTATGACCCCGCCTCCGCCTGCTTCACCTCACCTCACTACAGTATATAAGCCACGTCTACGGCCCTATGCTGTACATTCTACAAGATTGATGGACTGAACACATCGATTCCAGGTTGAGGGACTGATTACCTCATACTCCTCCTCTCCTTACGCCTTCCTCTTTGTATTGGACTGATGAAGCCACTGTGTGGCGAAACGTTTCTTGAATAAAGATTCCCATATGCTGCATAAGTGTCTCAATCTTCAACTTGTCGGTTTTTCAAACCATTCATCACAAGATTCATCATGATGATGATGTAGCTGTTAGAGTTCAAGATAATGACTCCACCCTGGTCTATGCTTTTAATCTTTATGCAGACATTATCTCCTAATTGCTTTAAAACTGAAACATGCAGTTTTGGAAGGTTTTATGAATAACTTGATAAAGCTTTACACAGAACAACACTTTGCCCGATGAAAGTTTGATCTGTGACTTATGTCTTTATCTTCGTACTTGTCAGCAATACGCCATTTTATCCATGACTAGATAATAATGTGAAAGTTAAGACACATGTGCAACATCTGGATATCTTTATTGTAGACGTTTCGCCATCCAGTGACTTTATCAATACAGAATCTAGGACATAATTAGAAGACAGTAGAACTATATACAAAAGATGAGGTAATCAGTCCCTCAGCCTTAGAGTTAGTGTTCACAGCATCGTGGTGGAGGAGAATCTGGAGCAAAGGCGAACGAACGAACGAACAAGTTCAGGTAAGATCCCCAAAAGGGTAGGATGAATCGAAGACGGACAGACGAAGGACAGCTCTGGAGAGGATTGTTCTTAGTTGTAGAAATAGAGCCAGGGCTTAACCCAGCAGCTAAGGCGATCGTGGGGCAGACTTGAAGAACATGATAGAAGGGTACTGTTTGCGCTCGAACTTGTGGTAAGTTAGAAGTCTTGAACCTTGAAGTATCTGGCAGCAGGCTAGTCACATCAGAGGGTAGCACACATATGTGAAGATTCTATAGAGTCATGAGAGGCAGTTGCAAATGGAGAGCCATTTTCGAACATTTTTGAAGCTGCTCCTGGATAGGTTGTATAATATTGTGCCTGTTACTGAAGGTGAAACGACTGAGGCTTGATGAACTCAGAACTTGGTGAGTGTGAAGTGAAGCGGTGGATTCTACAGGCATACTTAAAACTGTTCCAGCACCGAGGCCTTTTTTAATTCAAGTAACAGGTCCATGGTGTCAGTATTTGAAGAGGAAGTGTTAACAGGTAATGGTTTTCCCACTGAGGGTTTACAGGGTCGTCGCTGTCTTCCTCTTCTGGAGTAGATTCATTGGAACCGAATCTACAATGAGTGGTAGCAGGGACTGAGTGGTCGGACAGGAGCAGTGGAGAGGTGTACATGGTTTGTGTACAGCAGGCTGGGAGAAGGTGGAGAACGTGGTTGAGCAGCATGATCATTGTTGTCGGTGGGTGGAAGTGATTATAGAGTTACAAGGACAAGTTACTTGGCAGGAGGCAGGTCTGAAGGTGCAGTAAAAGGTTCAGGACGTTGTTGGTAGGATCCTTGGATGATGAGTCCCTGTGAAGGAGTGGAGTCCGAAAATTGAAGGCAGGCATGTGTTCTGACGAATAGCTCTGTTAATAGTGGTGTTTGAAAGTCCGGGGTTTTGCTGTGTTTTGCAAGGTGTGCATATAAACACCATGCAGATAACGCATCCTTTGGATGAGCACCGTCTGGAGGTGAGAGAGGAGTTGCTGGGGCGATGGTGCCTAGTGAGAGATATGGCGTGAGAGTCCTTGGTGCGTCCCGGTTTGTGGGTTTAGTTTTTGGGGCCCCCCCAAGCGTATGTCGGTGAATTGGTGATGTTCTTCAGACCTTTCGTTTTCCTTCAATATTTCTTTTCCTGATTGGTGCACTGAATCTGCAAGGTATGATTATTACCCCTTGCAGTTAAAGACATGTTGGTGCTCGTAGTGATGGTTGTCAGGATCTGAAATCGTGTCCATCATTCCCGACCATATTGAACAAAACTACTATCCTTAAGGGGCAGTCCTTAGTGGTGATTTTATAGGAGTAGCAGGTTCCCCAGCAGTGTAGATGTATGTAAAACGATCTTGTTCTATAATGACTTGGGTGAATGTGTAATATGAAGATGGCCAGACCGTCAGAGAGAGCGTTCGTCAGCCATGGAGATGTCTGAGAATGTATTCATTTAGCATAGATGAAGGCGTTAGGGATTCTTGGAGATATAGCTGTCTAACCGAGGCCCACGGAGTTTTGTTCCTCAATAGATGTTTTCATGCTTCAGTAGAGAGAGAGGTGACGAATTGTCCAATCTTTTTCCACAAAAGACTGAACGTTTCGACTCAAGATGGATACGGGATATAAGTGAATTGTTGTGTTTGTAGGGTCCTGAGTGAAGAGTCGTCCATTAGTTTTGATGCTTCCGTGTCGTTTGTGCAGACGACAATGAAGGAGTCCTTCAGAGAGTGGATTGCCGTAAATTTGACCTGCAGGCAGGTCATAACGGCAGTAGCTAAAGCTAGCTTCGACGAGTCATTTATTGCACCATTCACAGGCTTGATTTTCACACGATGCGACAGCCTTGTGGAAAAAGGATGTGACGTTTGTAGAATATAAATTCCCCACCCCGGAAGGATCGAAGGGAGGCTTCTTGATCGTAGAGCAGCTGTGTGATCGGACTGGTGCAAAGGCGAACGAACGATGAACGAACGAAAGTTCAGGTAAGATCCCAAATGGGATGAGAGGGGAAGACGGGACAGACGAAGAATAGTGCTGGAGAGGAGTGTTCTTAGTCGTAGAAATAGAGCCAGGGCTTAACCCAGCAGCGAAGGCGATCGTGCGACAGATATTGAGAAGAGAAATTCAGGCTCTTCTGTTTTGGACTCCGTGGAGTGGGTTGGGCGGGAGGAAGGGCATGCTACGTTTAGCGCTAGAGAGAAGTGTAGAACTGAGGCCATGTCCTTAACCCAAAAGCTCCGCAAGCGAACGTGGGTCAGATGAATGGAACCTGTCAGAGAAAAGGCACCAGTTAGTGAATCCAAGGTTATTTGGTAAATAGGGTTAGGAGCAGGATCATGCAAGGAGTAGAAAAGGTTGTGTTGTGTTTGGTGGGTCTGCGAATGTCCTACGTCAAGGAGAGAGGTCCATAGTCATGTCGTGTCTCAAGTTTGTCTATCTGTCTTTCACTGAGCGTCTTCCAGTACAGATTCAGCGCAGGATGTCTAATTTGGGCATGGGGAGAATCCGCTTGTGGCGAATCCTCCCATCTGACATCAAGCACCCAGCGCAGCGGCGCCTTGATCCTGGACCACGCAGCAAGTTTAAGTAAATTTGTTTCGCTCAAGAGAGATGGCTAGAGGAGAGTGTAAGTTTATCAGAGGACGTATTAGGGATTGTGTAGAGGTGGTGAGATTGGTGGTTGAGTAGGCAATGTTTCAGCTTGTAGAGGTCCCGCAAGTAGCCTTACTAGCTATTGCAATGCCTTAGTGACATGTGTCCGTGTAAACGAAGAAGGTAGTTCAAGATTAACGCCAAGGTCAGTGACAGATTTAGTGATGGGGGGATGTAAGTGCGGGGCGGGTGGTCAGCTGTTCTGAGCTTGACAGTAATGGAGGATCACGTTTCCCCTGTAGTTAAAATACGTAAAGCTGGATTTACTGCAATTGGTTTTGATCCTCCATTTTTGTTCCAGATGGGCTATCCTTCGACCTCATTTCGTGTTTTTGTGAGTGTGAGTGTATCTATTATTGCCATGAGTGGATAAGTTTGTAATGTCGTCTGCATAGGGCTAGTGTGATGGAGTTGTGGGTATAAAGTGTTGAAAATGTCGTTAGTGTATAATAATGTAGAGAGCGTGTGGGGGAGAGGACAACGAACCCTGGGGTACTCCGGCATTTTATTGTGAAATAGTCAGATAACCGCCTTGGACTTAGATTTCCATGTACGGCCGTCTAGGAAGTTGCAGAGGAGTTTACGAAGTAGTGAGAGGCAGGTTAAAGGTTAGTGCAGAGTTTTGTACTTGACCCTTCGTGCCAGACAGTGTCAAAAGCTTTTTAACGTCTTTTGCAACCAGGCTGTCCTGTTTTCTTCTTTGTTTGTGTTTATGTGGATGTAGTTGAGATGATGTAAATGGCATCCTGTGAGGAGCTGTGTGTTTCTGGAGCCAAACTGGCCATCAGAAAGTAGAGATTGTGTTCCATGTAATCTGCGAAGGCCGATGGTTGATGATTTTTCAAAGTAATTTCCTAAGTTTCGAGTAGACTTGATAGGGCGATATTTTCTAGTGATCAGAGTGGTCTTTTTTTGGAGTTTAGGAAGAGGAGGATAGCACGTAGCAGCTTTTGAAAAGGAAAGGGAAGTATCCAGAGCAAGGAGGCAATTGAGGAGGTTTGTGTAGGCAGTAATGATAAGTCAGGAAGGTGTTTTTTAGGATAATATGGTTTAGGCCAAGGAACCAGGAGCCTTTGGAGGAAGGTGTCTGAGAGAGTTTTTTTAATGTTCTGTGTTTGGTGAAAAGGAGTGTCAAGTTCTTGGGAGGAGGAAGAGAGAGTCAGATGATGTGGTTATCTGGTGTTGTTTCTGTGTGTGGCAGTGTTCCAGTGTTCTATGTTCCGAATGTGTTGAATAACGTTAGGGTGAGGTGGGGTGAGGGTGGAAATGTTCTCCCAGATGAGTTTGAAGATGAAGTAGCCCGCCTGCGGGTCTGAGATGTGTTGTTGTTTTTGGTGATGTGTTGTGAATTTGTTGGGTGGAGTTGTGCTCTCTGATTTTTTATTTATAAATTCCAGAAGGCTTAGTGGTTTTTCTAAAATATGCTGTTTGTCAGGCTTGTTTTTATGATTGTGACCAGTGATTGTTGTGGTCTTGCTCTAGGCTGTGTAGAAATGTTGTTTCGAGTAAAGGCAGATACTGGCGATATATAGGCGTCAAGTTTTTTTTTGGTTATGAGCCGAGGCATAGTCCACGGGTAGGGCGGGATTCTCCATTGAGAAGTAGGTCCTATACCCGAAGGGATGGTTTAAAAAGTTGTTAGTAGCCGTGAAGAAGGTCTTGTAGATGTCCTTCTGAACCAACTAACCCACTCCCTGTGGTAAGACCTACTTCCACTGGGAATCCCGCTACAAGTGACAATGCCTCGTTCTGCTACACGTTTCCCATCCACTGACGCCTGTATCACCCCAGTCCTCCTTGCCTTTGCTCCAGATTCTCCACCACCACGATGCTGTGAAGATTAAATCCAAGGCTGAGGACAGATTACCTCATCATTTGTATATAGTTCTACTGTTCCCCACCCCCCTTCTAATATTCCTACAATCTGATTGATAAAGCCAGCTGGACTGGCGAAACGTCTACAATTAAAGATATCCAGAATGTTGGCACATGTGTCTTAACTTTCACGGAAAGAACTAACAGACTTGGAAGACAATGAGAATGAATGCCAGTCTATCATCATTATCATTCAGGAAAAAACAAATAGAATTTTGCTTGAGGGTACTCTTGTTGGAACTGCATAATAATATGCACGAACACAAAAAAACATAAGTCCGAATTTTAAAGGTAAAAAGACCTGTATGAATGATAGAGACACTTTAAGAAACATTTCGCCATGAATGGAGTCTTAGTCTCTAGGACTGAAGACGCCACTCGGGGCAAAATGTTTCTTAGTAAATGTCCTGATCAGTGCTTGTATTTTACCTACAACTATTCAATATTACCACATCAGTTGCAACAAAAATTTGGAGAAATTCACAAATTTTCAAGAAGTCTCTAAGTTAGTCAAAGTGACATATTACCATCAATTAAGGAAAACATTACGCCAACTTTGCCCACTGTAAATAACGCATGCTCACTGTGACTTTGTTAGGTTGGGAAGTTAATTAGCAAAGAACAGTTTTCATCCCCTGATAATTGTGTGCTTGCATAACACAACATTCCTGTCAGTGCACCTGAAGGCTTCTTACTATAGCTGTTAATTTTAAGATGTGTTGCATTGACAAAAGACTGGACTCTGACTGTGCACTTTACAGTCATGGAGAGAGTATGAATTAAAAGTTATTTGAAATCATTTACAAAACACTTATATAACGTGCCTTAAAACGACACCAGTAGCCTGAGACGAAATGATGTCTAAGTCAGTGTTAACAAAAAAAGGCACAATACCGTGACTGTTACGATACACAGCATTACGGTCCAAGTCGGACCGAAACGTCGTCGTAAGCCCTTCTCTTCCATGTGCGGGTTATTTGTGTATAAGTCAGTGTTCATGTCATGCTTCTGCCCCTCAATTATGCAGGAAGTAAAGTGTCTGCTGCTACGCAGGTGACAATTAATACTGATTCCAGTGTGTAAAGTTCATGATAGTGTAGTCATAAGAACATAAGAACATAAGAAAGAAGGAACACTGCAACAGGCCTACTGACCCATGCGGAACTGCGGAGGCGCATTCCCCGTCCCCCTCCAGAACTTAGCCGAATGTCCCACCCATTCTGGTCACCTCCACTCAAGGAAGAAGCACGGCACCAGACCCAGCAGCACAAGCTAGTCAGGTCCAACTCACACCCACCCACACCCACTCATGTATTTATCTAAACTATTTTTAAAAGACCACAACGTTTTAGCCTCAACTAAACTGTACAACGGGAGATTTTGCTCCAACTCAGCCACAACTCTATTACCAAACCAGTAGCTTTCCTTATCCTTCCTGAACTGAATTTTTCCGAACTTGAAACCATTGCTGCGAATCCTGTCTTGGCTGGAAATTTTCAGCACGCAATATACATCCCCCCTTTAATTATTCAGTTTTCCATTTATACACTCTATCAGTCTCCCCTAATTCTACGCCTTTCGAGAGAGTGCAGTCCTTCAGGGCCCATAGTCTATCCTCATAGGGTGGTTTCTGATAACATGGGATCAACTTTGTCATCCTCCACTGTACGTTTCCAGAGCATTTATATCCATTCTGTAATATACGGTGACCAAAAACTGAAGCAGCAAGTCTAAATGAAGCCTAACTTAAAGATTAAATAGAGGTCCACGTGAATTTGAAGATAACTGGTAGAAAAAAAAATTTATTAGTATTATTATTACAGTGTTTTTGGCACATGGAAGGCAAATTCTTTTTAAATGAAAGCTGTTCCTTGTATAGTATTTGTTAATCTGTAAGTCCCTTGTTAATATTAATTTAATTTATTCGCAGTATGTTTTAGAGGTTGGACCAGAAGAGAGGAACAGCTACAACGGATTGGAGAAGACCAAGATGTGGAGAGTATGAAATGATAATGTCACGCCTCCTGGTTTTGAAACCTTTACTTCGCCTATGCTTAAGTTCTCAGACAAGGAAGGACTTTATGTACGGATATGGCTTGGGACCACAGATACTGGCTGTGATGAAGTAAGAATAACATGGCACAGGTCAAAGGTGCGAATTGTTCGTAATTAAGTTATAATATCCTAACACGTTTGAATATATATTATATATAAATATATATATAATATATATATATATATAATATAATATATACATAAATATATATATATATATATATATTTATATTATTTTTTTAATTATCACACTGCCGATTCCCACCAAGGCAGGGGTGGCCCAAAAAGCACACACTTTCACCATCATTCACTCCATCACTGTCTGTTCCAGAAGGGTGCTATTACACTACAGTTTT
The DNA here is from genome assembly GCF_026875155.1 of Cherax quadricarinatus. NCBI lineage: Eukaryota > Metazoa > Arthropoda > Malacostraca > Decapoda > Parastacidae > Cherax > Cherax quadricarinatus. The sequence continues at coordinate 49,100,227 of NC_069407.1, read as the reverse complement.
AAACTGCAAACATAAACACCGCTCCTTCAGAGTGCATGCACTGTACTTCCCATCTCCAGGACACAAGTCCGGGCTGCCGGTTTCCCAGAACCCCTTCATAGATATGTTAACTTTGCTCACACTCCAACAGCACGTCAATATTAACAACCATCCGTCTCCATTTCACTCCTATCAAACACGCCTCACATCTACGCCCTGCTTGGAAGTCCAAGCCCCTCGCACAAAAAACCTCCTTTACCCCCTCCTCCCACACCTTTCCTAGGCCGACCCCCTACCCCGCCTTCCTACCACTACAGACTGAACACTCTTGAAATCATTCTGTTTCTCTCCATTCTCTCTACATTTCCGAACCACCTCAACAATCCCTTTCTCAGCCCTCTGACCAACAGTTTTTGGTAAACCCCCACCTCCTCCTAACTACAAACGTACGAATTCTCTGCTTATATCCACTACCCACATTGCCCTCAGACATGACATCACCACACTGCCTCACAGCCTTCTCCTCGCTGCAACATTCATCACCCATCTTTCACACCCATATAGAGAGCGTTGTAAAACAATACTCTATACATTTCCTCCCCACTTTGTCCCCCCGCCTCCAAGACAAAGTTCTTTATCTCCCATAGACTCCTATGTGCACCACTCACTCACCCTTTTTCCCCTCCATCAATTCTATGATTCACCTCACCTTCTAGAACCCCATCCGCTGACACGTCCACTCCCAATATCTGAATACATCACCTCCTCTCATACATTGTATATATATACATATGTATATATAATACATATATATATATATATGATAATATATATATATATATATATATAATATATAATATATATTAAATATATAAGATATCTATGTATATATATGTGTGTGTTGTGTGTGTGTGTTGTGTGTAGGTTGTGTTTGTGTGTGTGTGATGTGTGTGTGTCAGTGGTCTGTGTGTGTGTCTGAGTGTGTGTGTAGAAGTGCGCTATAGTAAGCGTATATGCACCTGGGGAAGAGAGGAAGTAAAGAGGAATGAAGAGGGATTTTGGAAATGTGGAGTGAATGCGTGAGAGAGTTTGAACCGAGTGTTGAGAGTACTTGTGGTTGGGGATTTAATGTTTTAAGTGTGTAAAAATGTTCTGTGGAGGAAGTAGTAGGTACATTTGGGTGCCAGGGTAAATTGAAAATGTGGTAGCCTTTAATTGGCTATGTGGTAGAAAGAGGTTTGGGTAAAAGTAATACACATTTTATGAAAAAGAGGATAAATAATAAACAAGGTTTATATAGCACATAAATGAAAAGTAGTTTTTGTTAGTTATGTATTGTTGAGAAAAGTTGATGGGTATGCTCCAGGATGTACAGTACACGTTTATAGAAGGGGCAACTGATACATCGATCATTAAACTAGTTGTATCTACAGTTTAGAGTAAGAGGTAGATGGGATAAGAGGAATATGCAACACCAAGTACGAGGGAGTGAAAGTGTAATAAACTATGGGAGGAGAAGTTCGGTGAAATATAAGCAACCTATTGGCAGAAAGGTGGGCTGGTGCAAGTAAGAGTAGTGGGGGGGGGGTTGGAGAAGGATTGAAAATAGTTTAAAAATGCAGTATTAAATGTGGGGCAGAAGTTTGTGTTTATAGGAGGGTGGGTGCAGGAGGAAAGAGGAGTGATTGATGGAATGAAGAAGGTAAAGGGAGTGAGAAAAGAGAAAAAGGATAGCTATATGAGAGGTATTTTACAAAGCAGAAGTGTTATAAAAGAGCAGAGTATATGGAGAGTAAAAGAAAGGTGAAGGGAGTAGTGAGAGAGTGAGGCAAAAGGAGAGCAAATGATAGAGTGGGAGAGGCATCTGTCAAGAAATTTTAAATGAAAATATGAAATATTTGGAGTGAGTAAAACAAGTTAAGAAAAGCCTAGGGAAAAATGAATTTTGTCAGTTAAAACAGAGTTAGGGAGTTTAGTAGATGGGGAATGGAGGTTTTGGGTAGATGGAGAGATATTTTGAAGAACTTTTAAATGTGACGAGAAAGGGAGGGCGTAATTTAATGCACTGGCCCATGGGGGGAAGTATACCATCTTAAGGAGTGAAGAAAGAGCATGATGTGAGTGAGGGAGGAGGTGCGGAGAGGCATTTACGTAAATGAAACGGGGGTAAAGCAGCTGAACTGCGGATCATTGACAGAAATGTTAAAAGCACAGGCGAACATAGTGTTGGAGTGGTTTGGTATTGTTTGTTTTAATAAAAGTATGAAAGAGGGGAAGGAACCTAATATTGGCGGAGAGCGTGATAGTCCCATATATAAAGGGAAGGGGGACAAAACAGATTGTGAAAAATTATAGAGGAATAAGTTTACTGAGTATACCAGGAAAGTTACGGTAGGGTATTATTGAAAGAATTAAGGTAAGACAGAATGTATAAAATGCGGATGAGCAAGAAGGTTTTACAGAGTGGGTAGGGGATGTGTAGATCAAGTGTTTACATTGAAGCATATAAGTGACAGTATTTAGATAAAGTAGGGAAGTTTTTGATAGCATATTAAAGGCATAAATGATCGAGTGGATAGGGAGCAATGTGGCAGATGGTGCAAGTATATGGAATTGGTGGTAAGTTTACTAAATGCTGTACAGAGTTTTTAAGAGGAATAGTGAGGCTACAAAATGGGAAGTGACACAGTTCCTTTTTGCAGATGTACTGTGCTTATGAGAGCTTCTAAAGAAAAATTGCAAAGTTAGTGACGAATATGGGAGTAGTGTGTAAAGTAGAAAGTTGAAAGTGAACATAGAAAAGAGTAAAGTATGAATAGTTCAAAGTGATTTTAGATTAAAGAAAAATTGGATAATCAAAATGGGGCGGAGATATGAAAAGTGAATGTTTTCAGATATTTGGGAGGTGACGTGTCAGCGATGGAATTTATGAAGATGATGTTAATCATAGAACTGATGAAGGAAAAAAGGTGAGTTGTGCATTGAGGTATATGTGGAGTGAAAAAAAAATGTTTATCCATGAGGCAAAGAAGGGACCTGAGGAAAAGTATAATAGCACCAACACTCTTATATGGGTGTGAAGCTTGGGTTGTAAATGCTGCAGCGAGAAGGCGGTGAGGCAGTGTAAATATTATGCAGAAAATTCCGGAGTGTGGAAATTAGGAGAAGGGTGTGGAGTAATAAAAGTATGAGTCCAAGGGCTGAAGGTGGTTTGTTGAGGTGGTTTGGTCATTTAGAGAGAATGGAACAAAGTAGAATGACATGGAAGAAGCGTATAAATCTGTAAGGGGAATCGAAGGCGGGTGTCCTACGAAAAGGATGGAGGGAGGGGGTAAGGATGTGTTGTGGGCGAGAGGTTTGGATTTCCAGCAACGTGCGAGCTGTGTTAAAAATTCAAGTGGAAAGTGAATGGAGACAAATGTTATATGGGACCTGACGAGCTGTTGTGAGTGTGATCAGGGTAATTATTTAGTGAAGAGATTTAGGGAAACCGTTATATTATGTAACCGGCTTGAGTCTTGGAAATGGGAAGTACATTGCCCAGCACTCAAAAGTAGGGGTTGAAGATAATGTGCAGTTTGGAGGGATATATTGTGTATTTTTTAACGTAATATAACTTCTAAACTGTGTATCTGGACACCTCTGCGAATAACAGTGATTATGTGTGAGTGAAGTGAAAGTGTTGAAATGAAGGATATATTTTCTTTTGGGGATTTTCTTTCTTTTTGGGTCACCCTGCCTCGGTGGGAGACCGGCCGACTTGTTGAAAATATATATAATATATATATATATATATATAATATATATATATATATAATATATATATAAATAAATAAATATATATAATAGATATATATATAATATGTATATATATATATATATAATATAATATATAAATATATAATTATATATATATATATAAATATATATATAAGTATATATATATATATATATATATGTAGTGCCGCGAATATGTACAACTGGTCAATTAGCAGACCATTTAAAAATTAAAGTCCTTCTAAAATTTCTTTTTTTACGTTTAAAGATATAATTTTTTCATTAATGATAATTTAAAAAAATTTAATTTTACACCAAAGGAACTTAGAAAACTACCTAACCCTTTATTATAAACCTAGAACAATTTATTTTTAGCCTAACTCAACTATATATATTTTAGATTTGTTTACAATAATTTATATACTAAACAAACACAGTGAAATATATTTTTTTTTCGTTAGTTCAGATGATTTTGTCGAAATTATTGCATACACAAATTTTCCACTTGTCCTATATGAAGATGAGCCGTTGCGTATTTAATTCCAAGATCGCAAATCTGCCTATTCCGGCACGACAATATATGATATATATATATATATATATATAAAATATTTATATATATATATATAATATATATATATATATATGAATGATCCAGAGGAATACGATGATGTGGGTGGCCTCATAGTAATTTCATCCTAACTCCCCTTTGGTGTACTAACCTCCACAAAACAGTATATATCGTATTACAACCAATGAACGAGTGGTATTTAATCAGTAACAACACTGACGACTAGCCTGGGTAAAAACCGTACTGTTTTTAGCCCCCTCATGGTGAGCAGAAATTCCATGAGTTAATAAACATTTAATTTATTAGCTCTTTCCTGGGGCTGACAATTTCTTGAAATTCTTGACGTTTAATTATTACTCAGTTTTCCATTTACGTTGATACACTTCATTTTAAGAATTAAATGAACCCAGATGTATCTCCAATACACCGTCCAGTATATTCTTCCACTACGCCACTTTTATTGCACTCACCGCTGCACCCTCCCCCCGGTGACACCAATTTCTTCTCGAAAGGCACACCCAACACCACATTTAATAAACACTTATTATATTATATAATTTTAATACGATTCTAAAATCAGAAATATACAAAAATCCAAGTTGCGTCTGTCTTTGAATAGTGGAGGGGTCCTTGAGAATTTTATAGGGTTTTGGGAGTGTGAGGCTTTAAAGAGCGCGTTCGGTTGTTCAGATGTTGAGGTCTATGGAACGTACAAGGTCTGAGAAAGTGAAGGGCTTTTGAAGTGTGTTGGCTTTGAGGGTTTGTTTAGTCTTTAGGGTGTGTTTTCGTTTTTGAGTCTTGAGGTGTGTATATTATTAAGGTATCAGTAGTGTGGAGGGTTTTTCGTATTACAGAGGGACATGGGAATTAGACTGGAAGAGTTGGAGATCAATATGTGATGTGTGTGGATGCCACTACATTTATTTAAGTAATGGTCCAGCAGTATTCCTCACATGTGTGCCTATATAACGCGGTGGTGGCCAACGCTACTAGTGGACCTGCAGGAAATTAACTGGCTAGTGGGGTCAACTGTTCCAGCTGTCTGCAACGCCATCACATGTTCCTGGCAAGGAGGAAAATACACAGTACCCATTAACTGTTTGTACCCAGAAGTGTACAGCCTGTGGCTGGGAGAACAGAACAGATGCGGCCCTAGGTAAGACTTATACCTGTGGTTTTGCTTAATTACTGTCATAACTGGAACATTACTGAGGATGATTAAGGTGACTGTAACACACAAATCTTACTTCTTGAATACTGATATTTTCTTACTTGTACACTTATAGTTGTCCTCGGCGCTCCTAAACCATCAATCAATAAATAGACCTTGAATTTTTGAGGAAATATTTTTGTACTTCAATCTCCCATTTAACCACAGTGAAAGAGAAACTTTGTTTAAAGGCACTATGTTTTGAATGTAGAGAACATTTTATAACATAATTCATAATGTTAAAACAAAAGATAAAAGACCAAAAGTAGAAGCGCGAGGCTTTTCTCATCGTTCTTACATCAGAATTTGGAAACATGGGAACACAACATATCTATTAGAGAGTAACTGTACAGTTATTAAAGAAATTGATAAAATATCTGTACGGTATTGGCATGGAAAGGCAGACGAAGAATATTCTCATAATACAAAACTGTAAAATCCTGCCAACAGTAGCAATGATTCACTCTGACATTAATTATTGGATATCCAAACTTAAAGATTTCAGAGCTATGTCAAATGATGATATTTATACCGTGCAATTTTACATATTTTATAATACCTTCTGACATCCTTACCATTCATAAGTTTTGCTAGCTCGCGCACATCACAACTAAATGACAACCTCTCGTGAGGTGGTAATGTTAGTTGACCTCAACTCTCCTTCAAATTATGGTAGATGCACAAAGCTTATTTAATTGCTAATTATTTGATTTTCTAATACTGCTCTAATTAAACATTAAAGAATTATTTTCATGACTCGAAAACGTTTTTCCCTTCTTTCATTTATTGTCATTAAAATTTCTCTTATTTATCAATGTACTAGTGTAAGATGATTCATATCTTCCCTTCTCTGCCATTATGAATTACCACTAAGTAATATACTGTGCAACAGTGTGTGATAGGAAACCGAACCTTCAGCAAGCCAACACCGACTGGAATAGCACCGGCATATATCCCGTGGGATCTACAGTAACTGCCACCTGCCTCTCTGGCTACCTCCTACCTGGAGGCGCCCAGGAATACCAGGTTGAGTGTACCGACTCTGGCTGGAATGTATCGGTGATGTGCAAGAAAGGTGAGTTACATACTTCAACTATTCTCTCTTTGTTATTTGCTTATAGCAACTTCTTCTCAATGAGTTTATATAATAATTTCACCCGTTGACTAAAAAATGTTTCTGAGGCTTTTATTGACAATTCAAATTTCAACTGTACGATTGTTAATGTGATGTAGTTGTTGGACCCACAACATATCTCGGTAATTCAAGTCGTGATTAATGTGTAGGCTATATTCTGTTGCTGTCTGTTCAATAAACAGAATGAAAAAGACACCCTTTCGGTCATTGTACTGTTAAAGAAAAGTATCTTATTACTTTCCTATAGGTCCAGTAAAACTAGAAATCACGACTAACACACTCAATTATTATTATTAAAGATTAGCCGGTATTCTCCCGGCTCGGGCCTTTTCCAAGTGGTGGCCCGGCCTTGGCTCCCTCTTTAGGGAGTGTCTGAGACCTAAGTCTCCCATGGGAGGAGGCACAAGTACCTCCTCATCTTTGGGGACCAACTGTCCCCCAGGCCTAGCCACAAGCTAGGCCTCTCTGGTCTGCCATTCCCCGCCACAAGGGGGCAAATGGGAATGACAGTCTTATGAGCTAAAGGCTCGGGCTCAGGCACCTACCCTACCCTAGAAGGGTTAGGCATGGTATCGATGAACACACTCAAGTTAACACAACAGATTGTGTTTCACATTTGAGTTCGTATGTTTATCAGAGACGATGTTTATGTAATATATTTAATCCGAGTAATGTTGACTGTCATAAGAAATACTGACAAGAATAAAAAACAAGGTTTCAGCCATTGGATAACTGGAAGATATTTATTAGTTACCCCATCTGATAAAAATCTTTGAATAATTATAACCAGCGAACACGGAAACACGCGAACTTGTAGGGAGGACTGTATCACATAACCCCAGCCCCCTGTACCTTACTTAGGACATTTAATTAAGGAAATGTTCCGAACAATTTGGGCTTTGTCAATTCTAAGCACCCAGCTAGCGAAATCTTTCCTTAAGAAAATGATTTAAGCGTTGCACATGTTCTTCACCTCACAGGTATTTTATATACCTAGTACTTATATCAGTGTACATCAAAGGGATGCAAGAGGCATTGTATCTGTACCTAACAACCGTCAAAAAGCAAAATAGTAGAAGCTCAACTTTCTCAGTAGAACATGAACTAATTCAGCCTTTCAAAGAAGCGTGTTGGAGAATATCTCCTTCAGGCCACAAAAGCATTATTTCAACGCCTGTATAGTAACACCCTTAAAAAGTTCAGAGGCTATAGGTCATTATTATCTTTTTGAGGCACAAGAGATATGCATCAACACCCTCAAAAGGTTCAGAAGCTTCAGCTCAAGCAAATCAAACACTAATAAAATACAAACTCAGACGAAACCAGATCTGTAGTCTCAATACGAGACAGACATTAACCGTTTTTTAGGAAGGTTAATTTCACTGGCAATCATGGAATATAATTAGTTGATTATGTGAAACTTACAAAACATTTATCTTTTCTAAAATGTGCTAGATCATAGCTCTTAATATGATATAATTAAAAATCCAAATTTTAATCTACGGGTCAGCTTATCCTTCATGTTCTTGTGTTCCTCTCGCTCTCACTCTGACTATTCTCTTTTAATTAGTTTACAAGAAATAAGAAATTGTCAAAACATGCATCGTGGATAACTAATAAGGATGAAGCTCATGTAGAGAAAATATCCCACAAACCTGGCGAGGTGAAGGCGAGAGAACTCTTACCTAGCAGCTACACGCCCGACTTGACCTGAGAATATCAGGCAGCCAAGTGTACAGAGCAACAGATTATGATTAAAACCTGAGTCCAAGAACTGTATTGTCCTTATACCTTTCTACATGAATTGCATCTGGCACGTTTTCGGCCACAACGTAAAATTACAATTCGTGCTAAATCTCCTTGGTGTCCAATATTATTTATTCCTTTATCCTGGTGGTTAAGATAAACTTAACTCTGCGCAACACCAAGTGTTATTAATCTCCATTCTCATTTTTCCCATTTTTTCACTGCTTTAGAAAACAATATATTCTGTGATGATAGTTAAAACTAGGAATCACACTTTTCCACTTCAGTGAATACCATTCTTACCGATGTCGGAGAATTATGGAGTACAACAAGTAGATGCAAAGCAAAACAATATATCGCCTGTACAGCATATTTAATGACGTCAATAAAGGAAATTGATAATAATCAATATTTAGATTTGTATGAGATCAGGTGTGAGCAGGAGAGTAGTCGGAGAGGAGACGTACGAAATCACAGCGTAGCCAGCTGGCTGTGGAGTACTGCAGGAGGTTTACTGATTACTACATTAACACATCTTGTGCAGAGTATATTTTTTTGTGGTAAAAACGCTAAAGGAGATTTCAGTTTAGCTAAATCAGTCTAAAAATGGTCCTACATTCTCGCGAGATGTAATATCTAGTAGGCTTTCAGCAGTGCTCCCAAGATTAGTTGTAGGACACCTGCAGTGCTCCACTGCTCGTTGTGGGGAACTTTGAATTCCCCGTTTTTCCTAAGACTTACGGGAAAGGAGGGGGGGGGGTGAAAGACGTAGAAATAAGTGAGTGGGTAATTCCCAGGCGAAGCTTGTAACATATGTAGGTATACTTGTATGCCAAACATATGTAGGTATACTTGTATGCCAAACATATGTAGATATACTTGTATGCCAAACATATACAGTTCATACAACTGTAATCGTATGACTAATTTAACTCCAATCTTTTAATAGACTCCTACTCAATCTCTCTCTTTTATTATGTTAGACCTGGAGTGTAGTTTAAGTGACTCAGCATGGCGTTAATTAGCTATAAGACTGCAGCAGCCGCGGGCAGCTCAACAGCCAACACACACCCACGCTGACCAGTCACTAAAACATCTATGTACGGTGGAGACTCAGCGCTCCACCTCGTAACACCTGGTCTTTCATTTCAACCTAATTTAACCCAAGGCGACTTACCAATAATTAACTTGTTACTCAACTAGGCCTGTAAAGTGAAGGACACTACCCTTCACTAATCACAATACAAACATGGAGGCACGCACATGCCCACGTAGGACAAGACGACCTATCTTATTCGACAAATCTGGGCTTTAAACAGTGACTCATATACGTATTTCACGGTGTTTCTAACAGGATTCAGTAACCTAAATGCATCCTTGCATCGAGGCGGTAACTTGAATATATTCAGTCAAATACGTTAATGATTACTGGCCACGTGGATGTCCTACATGTAGGCCTTCGGGATACTAAACATCCCATGTC
>NC_069407.1:49068607-49086107 GCF_026875155.1 Cherax quadricarinatus | reverse complement strand
AGCAGTATTTAGATAAAGGTAGGGAAGTTTTTATTGCATATTAAAGGCATATGATAGAGTGGATAGGGAAGCAATGTGGCAGATGGTGCAAGTATATGGAATTGGTGGTAAGTTACTAAATGCTGTACAGAGTTTTTAAGAGGATAGTGAGGCTACAAAATGGGAAGTGACACAGTTACTTTTTGCTGATGATACTGTGCTTATGAGAGATTCTAAAGAAAAATTGCAAAGGTTAGTGGACGAATTTGGGAGTGTGTGTAAAGGTAGAAAGTTGAAAGTGAACATAGAAAAGAGTAAAGTAATGAGAGTTCAAATGATTTAGATAAAGAAAAATTGGATATCAAATTGGGGAGGAGTATGGAAGAAGTGAATGTTTTCAGATATTTGGGAGTTGACGTGTCAGCGGATGGATTTATGAAGGATGAGGTTAATCATAGAACTGATGAAGGAAAAAAGGTGAGTTGTGCATTGAGGTATATGTGGAGGAAAAAAAATGTTATCTATGGAGGCAAAGAAGGGACTGTATGAAAGTATAATAGCACCAACACTCTTATATGGGTGTGAAGCTTGGGTTGTAAATGCTGCAGCGAGAAGGCGGTTGGAGGCAGTGTAAATATTATGCAGAAAATTCGGAGTGTGGAAATTAGGAGAAGGTGTGGAGTTAATAAAAGTATTAGTCAGAGGGCTGAAGGTGGTTTGTTGAGGTGGTTTGGTCATTTAGAGAGAATGGATCAAAGTAGAATGACATGGAGAGCGTATAAATCTGTAGGGGAATGAAGGCGGGTTGTCCTCGAAAAGGTTGGAGGGAGGGGGTAAAGGAGGTGTTGTGGGCGAGAGGTTTGGATTTCCAGCAAGCGTGCGTGAGCGTGTTAGATAGGAGTGAATGGAGACAAATGGTATTTGGGACCTGACGAGCTGTTGGAGTGTGATCAGGGTAATATTTAGTGAAGAGATTTAGGGAAACCGGTTATTTTATGTAACCGGACTTGAGTCTTGGAAATGGGAAGTACATTGCCTGCACTCTAAAGGAGGGGTTTGAGATATTGGCAGTTTGGAGGGATATATTGTGTATTTTTATACGTATATACTTCTAAACTGTTGTATTCTGGACACCTCTGCGATAACAGTGATTATGTGTGAGTGAAGTGAAAGTGTTGAATGATGGATATATTTTCTTTTTGGGGATTTTCTTTCTTTTTGGGTCACCCTGCCTCGGTGGGAGACGGCCGACTTGTTGAATATATATATATATATATATATATATATATTATATATATATATATATATATATATATGATATTTAATATATATATATATATATATATATATATATTATATATATATATATATATATATATTATATATAATATATATATAATATATATTTATATATTTATATGTATATATATATATATATATATTGTCGTGCCGAATATGTAAAATGGTCAATTAGCAAGAACTCATTTAAAATTAAGTCCTTTCTAAAATTTTCTTTTTTACGTTTAAAGATATAATTTTTTCATTAATGTATATGTAAAAAAATTTAATTTTACACCAAAGGAACTTAGAAAACTTACCTAACCTTTATTATAACAAGACAATTTATTTTAGCCTAACTCCAACTATATATATTTTAGATTTGTTTACAATAATTTAATACTAAACAAACACAGTGAAATATATTTTTTCGTTAGGTTCAGAATGATTTGGCGAAATTATTGCATACACAAATTTTCACTTGTCCTATTGGCAAGATGAGCGTTGCTATTTAATCCAAGATCGCAAAATTCTGCCTATTCGGCACGACATATATATATATATATATATATTATTATATATATATTTATATATATATATTATATATATTTATATATATATTGAATGATCCGAGGACATACGATGATGTGGGTGCCTCAGAGGTAATTTCATCCTACTCCCCGTTTGGTGTACTAACCTCCACAAACAGTATATATCGTATTACAACCATGAACGAGTGGTATTTAATCAGTAACAACACTGCGACTAGCCTGGGGAAAAACCCGTATTGTTTTAGCCCGCCTCATGGTGAGCGAAAATTCCATGAGTTAATTACATTTAATTTATTAGCTCTTTCCTGGCTGACAATTTCTTGAAATTCTTGACGTTTAATTATTACTCAGTTTTCCATTTACGTTGATACACTTCATTTTAGATGAGATGAACCCAGATGTATCTCCAATACACCGTCCAGTATATTCTTCCACTACGCCACTTTTATTGCACTCACCGCTGCACCCTCCCCCGTGACTCCAGATTTCTCGAAAGGCACACCAACACCACATTTTAATAAACACTTATTATATTATTTAATTTTATACATTCTAAAATCAGGAAAATTATAAAAAAAAATCCAAGTTGCGTCTGGTCTTGAAATAGTGGAGGGTCTTGAGAATTTATAGGGTTTTGGGAGTGTGGAGGCTTTAAGAGCGCGTTCGGTGTTCAGAATGTGGAGGGTCTTTGGAACGTACAAGGTCTTGAGAATGTGAAGGGTCTTTGAAGTGTGTTGGCTTTAAGGGTTTGTTTAGTCTTTAGGGTGTGTTCGGTTTTGAGTCTTGAGGGTGTATATTATTAGGTATCAGTAGTGTGGAGGGTTTTCGTATTTACAGAGGGACTTGGGAATTAGACTTGAAGAGTGTGGAGATCAATATGTGATGTGTGTGGATGCCACTACATTTATTTAAGTATTGGTCCTGCATATTCCTCATCAGTGTGCCTAGATAACGCGGTGGTGGCCAACGCTACTGTGGACCTGCAGGGAAAGTACTGGCTAGTGGGGTCAACTGTTCCAGCTGTCTGCAACGCCAGTCACATGTTCCTGCAGGAGGAAAATAACACAGTACCCATTATGTGTACCAGCCTGGGCTGGGAGAACAGAACAGGATGCGCCCTAGGTAAGACTTAATACCTGTGGTTTTGCTTAATTACTGTCATAACCTTGGAACATTACTGAGGATGATTAAGGTGACTGTAACACCAAATCTTACTTCTTGAATACTGATATTTTCTTACTTGTACAATTAGTTGGTCCTCGAGCTCCTAAACCATCAATCAATAAATATAACCTTGAATTTTGAGGAATTAATTTTTGTACTTCAATCTCTCATTTACCACAGTGAAAGAGAAACTTTGTTTTAAGGCATCTATGTTTTGAATGTAGAGAACATTTTATACATATTCATAATGTTTGAACAAAAGATATAAGACCAGTAAGTAGAAGCGCGAGGATTTTCTCTTCGTCTTACATCAGAAATTGGAAACATGGGTAACACAACATATCTATTAGAGAGTACTGTACAGTTATTAAAGAAATTGACTAAAATATCTGTACGTTTGGCATGGAAAGGCAGACGAAGAATATTCTCATAATACAAAATGTAAAATCCTGCAACAGTAGCAATGATTCACTCTGACATTATTTATTGGATATCCAAAAATTAAAGATTTCAGAGCTATGGCAATGATATATTTATAACCGTGCAATTTTACATATTTTATAATACCTGTTGACATCCTTACCATTCATTAGAGGTTTGCTAGCTCGCACATCACAACTAAATGAACAACCCCTCGTGATGGTAATGTTAGTTGACCTCAACTCTCCTTCAAATTATGGTAGATGCACAAAGCTTATTTAATTGCTAATTATTTGATTTTCTAATACTGCTCTAATTAAAATTAAAGAATTATTTTCATTGACTCGAAAACGTTTTTCCCTTCTTTCATTTATTGTCATTAAAATTTCTCTTATTTATCAATGTACTAGTGTAAGATGATTCATATCTTCCCTTCTCTGCCATTATGAATTACCACTAAGTAATATTACTGTGGCACAGTGTGTGAGGGGAAACCGAACCTTCAGCAAGCCAACACCGACTGGAATAGCACCGGCATATATCCCGTGGGATCTACAGTAACTGCCACCTGCCTCTCTGGCTACCTCCTACCTGGAGGCGCCCAGGAATACCAGGTTGAGTGTACCGACTCTGGCTGGAATGTAACGGTGATGTGCAGTAAAGGTGAGATACATACTTCAACTATTCTCTCTTTGTTATTTGCTTATAGCAACTTCTTCTCAATGAGTTTATATAATAATTTCACCCGTTGACTAAAAAATGTTTCTGAGGCTTTTATTGACAATTCAAATTTCAACTGTACGATTGTTAATGTGATGTAGTTGTTGGACCCACAACATATCTCGGTAATTCAAGTCGTGATTAATGTGTAGGCTATATTCTGTTGCTGTCTGTTCAATAAACAGAATGAAAAAGACACATTTCGGTCATTGTACTGTTAAAGAAAAGTATCTTTATTACTTTCCTATAGGTCCAGTAAAACTAGAAATCACGACTAACACACTCAATTATTATTATTAAAGATTAGCCGGTATTCTCCCGGCTCGGGCCTTTTCCAAGTGGTGGCCCGGCCTTGGCTCCCTCTTTAGGGAGTGTCTGAGACCTAAGTCTCCCATGGGAGGAGGCACAAGTACCTCCTCATCTTTGGGACCAACTGTCCCCAGGCCTAGCCACAAGCTAGGCCTCTCTGGTCTGCCATCCCCGCCCCAAGGGGGCAAATGGGAATGACAGTCTTATGAGCTAAAGGCTCGGGCTCAGGCACCTACCCTACCCTAGAAGGGTTAGGCATGGTATCGATCTCAACACACTCAAGTTAACACAACAGATTGTGTTTCACATTTGAGTTCGTATGTTTATCAGAGACGATGTTTATGTAATATATTTAATCCGAGTAATGTTGACTGTCATAAGAAATACTGACAAGAATAAAAAACAAGGTTTCAGCCATTGGATAACTGGAAGATATTTATTGGTTACCCCATCTGATAAAAATCTTTGAATAATTATAACCAGCGAACACGGAAACACGCGAACTTGTAGGGAGGACTGTATCACATAACCCCAGCCCCCTGTACCTTACTTAGGACATTTAATTAAGGAAATGTTCCGAACAATTTGGGCTTTGTCAATTCTAAGCACCCAGCTAGCGAAATCTTTCCTTAAGAAAATGATTTAAGCGTTGCACATGTCTTCACCTCACAGGTATTTATATACCTAGTACTTATATCAGTGTACATCAAGGTATGCAAGAGGCATTGTATCTGTACCTAACAACCGTCAAAAAGCAAAATAGTAGAAGCTCAACTTTCTCAGTAGAACATGAACTAATTCAGCCTTTCAAAGAAGCGTGTTGGAGAATATCTCCTTCCAGGCCACAAAAGCATTATTTCAACGCCTGTATAGTAACACCCTTAAAAAGTTCAGAGGCTATAGGTCATTATTATCTTTTTGAGGCACAAGAGATATGCATCAACACCCTCAAAAGGTTCAGAAGCTTCAGCTCAAGCAAATCAAACACTAATAAAATACAAACTCAGACGAAACCAGATCTGTAGTCTCAATACGAGACAGACATTAACCGTTTTTAGGAAGGTTAATTTCACTGGCAATCATGGAATATAATTAGTTGATTATGTGAAACTTACAAAACATTTATCTTTTCTAAAATGTGCTAGATCATAGCTCTTAATATGATATAATTAAAAATCCAAATTTTAATCTACGGGTCAGCATATCCTTCATGTTCTTGTGTTCCTCTCGCTCTCACTCTGACTATTCTCTTTTAATTAGTTTACAAGAAATAAGAAATTGTCAAAACATGCATCGTGGATAACTAATAAGGATGAAGCTCATATAGAGAAAATATCCCACAAACCTGGCGAGGTGAAGGCGAGAGAACTCTTATCTAGCAGCTACACGCCCGACTTGACCTGAGAATATCAGGCAGCCAAGTGTACAGTGCAACAGATTATGATTAAAACCTGAGTCCAAGAACTGTATTATGTCCTTATACCTTTCTACATTGAATTGCATCTGGCACGTTTTCGGCCACAATGTAAAATTACAATTCGTGCTAAATCTCCTTGGTGTCCAATATTATTTATTCCTTTATCCTGGTGGTTAAGGCAAACTTAACTCTGCGCAACACCAAGTGTTATTAATCTCCATTCTCATTTTTCCCATTTTTCACTGCTTTAGAAAACAATATATTCTGTGATGATAGTTAAAACTAGGAATCACACTTTTCCACTTCAGTGAATACCATTCTTACCGATGTCGGAGAATTATGGAGTACAATAAGTAGATGCAAAGCAAAACAATATATCGCCTGTACAGCAGTATTTATGACGTCAATAGGAAATTGATAATAATCATATTTAGATTTGTATGAGATCAGGTGTGAGCAGGAGAGCAGTCGGAGAGAAGACGTACGAAATCGCAGTGTAGCCAGCTGGCTGTGGAGTACCGCAGGAGCTTTACTGATTACTACATTAACACATCTTGTGCAGAGTATATTTTTTTGTGGTAAAAACGCTAAAGGAGATTTCAGTTTAGCTAAATCAGAGTCTAAAAATGGTCCTACATTCTCGCGAGATGTAATATCTAGTAGGCTTTCAGCAGTGCTCCCAAGATTAGTTGTAGGACACCTGCAGTGCTCCACTGCTCGTTGTGGGGAACTTTGAATTCCCCGTTTTTCCTAAGACTTACGGGAAAGGAGGGGGGGGGGTGAAAGACGTAGAAATAAGTGAGTGGGTAATTCCCAGGCGAAGCTTGTAACATTTGTAGGTATACTTGTATGCCAAACATATGTAGGTATACTTGTATGCCAAACATATGTAGGTATACTTGTATGCCAAACATATACAGTTCGTACAACTGTAATCGTATGACTAATTTAACTCCAATCTTTTAATAGACTCCTACTCAATCTCTCTCTTTTATTATGTTAGACCTGGAGTGTAGTTTAAGTGACTCAGCATGGCGTTAATTAGCTATAAGACTGCAGCAGCCGCGGGCAGCTCACAGCCAACACACACCACGCTGACCAGTCACTAAAACATCTATGTACGGTGGAGACTCAGCGCTCCACCTCGTAACACCTGGTCTTTCATTTCAACCTAATTTAACCCAAGGCGACTTACCAATAATTAACTTGTTACTCAACTAGGCCTGTAAAGTGAAGGACACTACCCTTCACTAATCACAATACAAACATGGAGGCACGCACATGCCCACGTACGGACAAGACGACCTATCTTATTCGACAAATCTGGGGGTTAAACAGTGACTCATATACGTATTTCACGGTGTTTCTAACAGGATTCAGTAACCTAAATGCATCCCTGCATCGAGGCGGTTACTTGAATATATTCAGTCAAATACGTTAATGATTACTGGCCACGTGGATGTCCTACATGGTAGGCCTTCGGGATACTAAACATCCCATGTCTAGAAAAAGATAAGAGAACCTATTATCCAAGGATGGGGCAGCAGTTTCTTGGATTGGATTCAGCTAATGACCTGACTGGATAATTAACTTATTAGTCATACATACACACACAGACACACAAACACAACAGAGGTATGATAAAGCTCACAGTTCAGGGAGAGTGACGTAGTAGCGTCCAGTGAAGAGGCGGGGCCAAGAGCTAGGACTCGACCCCTGCAACCTCAACTAGGCGAGTACAACTAGGTGAGTACACACACACACACACACACACACACACACACACACACACACACACACACACACACACACACACACACACACACACACATGTTACGCAGACGTGGGTGCACAAGGCTCCTAGAACCTTAGTGTTTTTAAGGTGTGCAGTAACTGCTAGCAGTAATCAGTGGTAGTGACAACGTCAGTGAACAATCCTACGAGTGATAACTAAAGTTATTAGTTAAAAAAAAGTCGAGAGGAAGCCTGAAATCATTAATATTTCAAAGTACCAAACTGTTAGGGGAAGTAGGCACCTGTTGCCACACAGATTCAAATATACAAAGATCAAAGTGAGTGTGAAAGCGAGTGTTCAAGAATTGCCAGCGTTTGGATAACAAGTGAAATGTGGGGCACCATACAATGAGAGTGAAAAAGTTCATAAGCAAAAGGAGAAAGGAAAAATAAAACATAAAATAGGGAAAGTGGCAGAGTAGGCCTGCTGAAGCAGTGTCGTCTCAACAAGTTGTGTGCCATTATTCATATAAAGTGATTTGTATATAATGTGAAGTGTATACTATCATAAGTGAAAAGTGAAATAGCGTGAGGAACGCGCGGGATGTATGAGCATATATGGTTGTAAACATCACGGGTGAAGGATCTCCAAAATAGTGATAGAAGACCTATGTACGATGACTACATCATCAGCATCTGGCAACTTGTCACCGCACCACTGCCAGCACAAGTATTACTCATCTATTGTGGTTGCATGTTGGCTCTGGATTCTGGTCTTGCATCACTGTTAGATACTGGTCACTCACTCCTGCAAGCTATTACCAGAATTAGAGTAGAAATAGCATAGATAAAGTGAAGATAGTGTTGACGAGAGTGTGAGGACAGCAGACTAGCGAGGGGTAGCGTAGTATTACTACCAGTAGTTATTAGCAGTATGAATACTTAGGAAGCTAGGAAGTCCTCTCTCAATGTGAGCAAGGAATAGGATAATAACCAGCAGTAATTGATACTTAAATCCAGAAAGGGCAATAAGTGGAGAGAGTAGCAATACTAGGAAAGACAGCTGGGACTAAATTTGAGCCTACACGACAGAGAGGCATAACAGATCTTTCAACCACAACAACCCCTCCCCTACCCCCCTAACCATCTCTCCCTCACACACATACACACATACAAGGGTAGACACTCATAGAAGCTTTAGACCCTAGTACCAATTTCAGCTTTTTATAACTCAGAATTACTGGTATGTATTAGCAGTATTTCCCCCTCAGACCTCCCCCATACACATGAACATGCACATATACACACATACACACACACCTGCACTAGGCAAAATACACACACACACACCTGCACTAGGCAAATATACACACACACATGCACACACACACACACACACACACACACACACACCACACACACACACACACACACACCACACACACACACACACATACACAAACACACACACACACACACACACACACACACACACACACACACACACAGGAGCTCGGACTCGACCCCCGCAACCTCAACTAGGTGAGTACACACACTCGTGGAGGAGTCACGCAGTTTGAGCTTTTGTTTTGGTGGTAATTTCTGACTGTGCCATAAGGAATAGAGTGTGGGATATAGGCGTGTGCACGCATGAGAGTGCATATAATCACTTAAGCCCCGAAAAAAAGGAAATATAAGTGATCACAGAAAAGAAAACAAAGGAAATAGTGGCTGAGTGTTTAGTGGGGGCCGTTGGAAGGGTGAACGGTTGTGTCAGGCCTAAATAGTGTTGCCATAATAACGCAGTGGGGTATTTTGAAGAATAAGTGTGACTCAAGACCAGGGAGATAAGAGATATGTATAGATGTGTCAGTAAATACAGTGAGTGAGTGAAAAAATAAAGAAGAGCTAGAGACTATAGTGCATACAGGAAGTTAGTGGAAAAATTACCGAGAAGCATCAAACATCAACTTCTGGGACAGGACAGACCCGCAACGTTACTCCACTGCCAGCCGCAAGTAATATTCACCTAGTTTGAGTTGCATGGGGTCAATAGTACCTGTCTCTAGCTGGAATTGGGGGTCACTCTCCTCGAGCTATCAGAATTAGAATAAGCAGCATTTACTGGCATTTAATAGAATTTAGAGGTAGCGGCATATAGGCGAAGCCTAGTGTATTTATTTTTTAACGCAATTTTAAACGCATAAGAGTACAGTGGGAACCAAGAGATCGGGTACATATACAATACATATGTAGTACATACGTGGGAAATAAGGACTGTTTACATAAACATATGCACACACACTTGGTGAGAACAGCACTGCTGTTAGGCACTTGAATAGCTGTAGCACACACACACACACACACACACACACACACATATGCACACACACACACACACACACACACACACCACACACAACACACACACACACACACACACATACATACACACACACACACACACACATATATAGACACACACACACATATACAGGATTTTACACCTTCCTGTGAAGTGACCCTATAACCCTTCCTTTCCCCCCCATCTCTCTCCCTCTCCTCTCCTCTCTCTTCCTCTCTCTCTCTCTCTCTCTCTCTCTCTCTCTCTCTCTCTCTCTCTCTCTCTCTCTCTCTCTCTCTCTCTCTCTCTCTCTCTCTCTCTCTTTCTCCCCTTTCTCTCATCCTCTCTCTCATCCTCTCTCTCTTCCTCTCTCTCTTCCTTTCACTCTTTCTCTCTCTCTTCTTCTCTCTCTCCTCTCCCTCTCCCTCTCTCTCTTCCTCTCTTACTCTCTCTCTTCCTCTTCTTTTCTCTCTCTCTTCCCTTGTCACTCCCCCTCTCTCTTACCTTTTCCCTCTCTCACTTTCTCCCCCTTTTTCTCTTCTTTTCCCCTCCTTCTAGGCTCCCCATCTCTCTCTCCCTATCTCTCACTCTCTCCCCCTTTTTCTTTTTCTCTTTCTCTCTCTCTTTCATTAAAAAAAATGGTTGGGACTCGCAGGAATCAGGGATCAGATGACAATGGTACTCGTAGGGAGGAATGGATGGAGGAACAGTGGAAAAAGATAGAGCAAGAATGGGAGAGAAAATTAGGAGAGCTTTCTGAAAAAAATGGAGAAAGAGCTCTCTGTGAAATGGGAAAAGAGGTTGGAGAAGGAGACGAAGAATTGGGAGGCACAAGTCGAAACTGCAGTAGCCAGGGTAAAGGTCCTAGAATTTGAGGTAAACAGGCTGAAGCAAGTCTCAGGGGTAGTGACCAGAGAAGACACACCATACGATGATGAGAGGCTGAACAGGAAGGAAGGAGATGTGAATTATGCTAAGGTCATATCAGCCTGCAAGGAAGGGCCAGGGAGTGGAAGGGAAGAGCAGATGGGTGCAGATGGAGAGGGAGATAGGTCGAATGCTGAGGCACAACCATGCTACCAAGAGCCACTGGAAAAATCAAGGGAGAAAATGACCCATACAGACAGGAACCAGAGTCACAGAGGAAGAGCAATGGGAGGAAGAAAGGGCAAAATCAGTGATTATCCATGGGCTTCGGGAGAGAGAGGAAAGGACACACACTGAAAGACGGCAGAAAGAAAGAAAGGAGATTGAGAAAATCATCACAGAAATAGGGGGAGAAGACATGGATGAGATTGTAAATTTTCAGAGAATAGGGGGGTACTTGAAGGAGAGAGACCGACCGATCAAGCTGATTCTCAGGACAGTAACAGTGCGGAACAGGATCCTCCAAGAGAAACCACGGTTGAAAAGTTCGGAAGAGCACAAGAAGGTGTTCCTAAACAGAGACAGAACACAAACAGAGAGACAGCAGCTGAGGGAGAGGACAAAAAAGCGAAAGGAGCTAGGAAAGGAGACAAGGATGGAACCAGCAGAGGTCAGTCAGAGCAGAACAGAGCAGCAAGGGCAAGCACACACACAACTATCCTCAGAACCCCACAACCTATCACACCATCCCAACACACAATACAATCCATACCCACAGCTTCCACCCAACCCCCAACCATAGAATCCCACAGTATGCTACCAGGTCTTCCACCTCCACAGGCCCCCCAAACCACAGTGTTGGAAAGGAAACTGAAGGTATGGTACACAAACGCTGATGGAATAACAAACAAGTGGGAGGAGTGGCACGAAAGAGTCAAAGAGGCATCACCAGACATCATAGCGATCACAGAAAACCAAGCTTACAGGTATGATAAACAGATGCCATCTTTCCAGCGGGATACCAGATCCTGAGAAAAGACAGAAGGAACAGGGGGGGGGGGGTGGAGGAGTGGCATTGCTGATCAAACACCGATGGAATTTTGATGAGCTGGAGAGAGGAGACAGTGGAGAAGAAAGTGATTACATTGCTGGAACGCTTCACTCTGGTGGTTCCAAGGTGATAATTGCAGTGATGTATAACCCACCACAGAACAGCAGGAGGCCAAGGCAAGAGTATGACGAGAGCAATAGAGTGATGGTGGACACACTGGCTGCAGTGGCCAGAAGAGCTCATGCATGCAGAGCAAAGCTCCTGATCATGGGTGACTTTAACCACAAGGAGATCGAATGGGAGAACTTGGAGCCACATGGGGGCCAAGATACATGGAGGGCTAAGATGATGGAGGTGGTACTGGAAAACTTCATGTACCAACACGTAAGGGACACTACAAGAGAGAGAGAGGAGAGGATGAACCAGCAAGACTGGACTTAGTATTCACCTTGAGTAGTGCAGATATTGAGGACATCACATATGAAAGACCCCTTGGGGCCAGCGATCATGTGGTTTTGAGCTTCGAATACACAGTAGAGCTACAAGTGGAGGGGGGAAGCAGGAAGGCCAGGACAAATGAACCAAACTACAGGAAAGGGGACTACACAGGAATGAGGAACTTCCTGAATGAGGTTCAGTGGGACAGAGAACTGGCAGGGAAGCCAGTTAATGAGATGATGGAATATGTAGCAACAATGTGCAAGGAGGCTGAGGAGAGGTTTGTACCCAAGGGTAACAGGAATAATGAAAAAGCCAGGATGAGCCCATGGTTCACCCTAAGATGCAAGGAGGCAAAAACCAAGTGTGCTAGGGAATGGAAGAAATATAGAAGGCAAAGGACCCAGGAGAATAAGGAGAGCAGTCGTTAGAACCAGAACGAATATGCACAGATAAGAAGGGGAGGCCCAACGTCAATATGAAAACGACATAGCAGCAAAAGCCAAATCTGACCCGATGCTGTTATACAGCCACATCAGGGAAGAAAACAACCATTAAGGACAGGTAATCAGGCTAAGGGAAGGAAGGAGGAGAGACAACAAGAAATGACCGTGAAGTATGTGAGGAACTCAACAAGAGATTCAAAGAAGTGTTCACAGAGGAGACAGAAGGGGCTCCAGAAAGACGGAGAGGTGGGGTACACCACCATGTGCTGGACACAGTACACACAACCGAGGAAGAAATGAAGAGGCTTCTGAGTGAGCTAGATACCTCAAAGTCAATGGGGCCAGATAACATCTCTCCATGGGTCCTGAGAGAGGGAGCAGAGGCACTATGTGTACCCCTAACAACAATATTCAATACATCTATAGAAACAGGGAGATTGCCTGAGGCATGGAAGACAGCAAATGTGATCCCAATCTTTAAAAAAGGAGACAGACATGAAGCACTAAACTACAGACCAGTGTCACTGACATGTATAGCATGCAAAATCATGAAAAAGATTGTCAGGAGAAGAATGGTGGAACATCTAGAAAGGAATGATCTCATCACCAACAGCCAATATGGTTTCAGAGATGGGAAATCCTGTGTCACAACCTACTGGAGTTCTATGACATGGTGACAGCAGTAAGACAGAGAGAGAGGGGGGGTGGGTGGATTGCATTTTCTTGGACTGCAAGAAGGCTTTTTGACACAGTACACACAAGAGATTAGTGCAAAAACTGGAGGACCAAGCAGGGATAACAGGGAAGGCACTGCAATGGATCAGGGAATACTTGTCAGGAAGACAGCAGCGAGTAATGGTACGTGGCGAGGTGTCAGAATGGGCACCTGTGACCAGCGGGGTCCCACAGGGGTCAGTCTTAGGACCAGTGCTGTTTCTGGTATTTGTGAACGACATGATGGAAGGAATAAATTCCGAGGTGTCCCTGTTTGCAGATGACGTGAAGTTGATGATAAGAGTTCATTCGATCGAAGACCAGCAGAACTACAAGGGATCTGGACAGGCTGCAGACCTTCGTCAGCAACTGGCTCTGGAGTTCAATCCCACCAAGTGCAAAGTCATGAGGATTGGGGAAGGGCAAAGAAGACCGCAGACAGAGTACAGTCTAGGGGGCCAGAGACTACAAACATCACTCAAGGAAAAAGATCTTGGGGTGAGTATAACACCAGGCACATCTCCTGAAGCACACATCAACCAAATAACTGCCGCAGCATATGGGCGCCTGGCAAACCTCAGAACAGCATTCCGACATCTTAATAAGGAATCGTTCAGGCCCCTGTACACCATGTACGTTAGGCCCATATATAGAGTATGCGGCACCAGTTTGGAACCCACACCTAGCCAAGCATGTGAAGAAACTAGAGAAAGTTTAAATTTTTGCAACAAGACTAGTCCCAGAGTTAAGAGGTATGTCCTATGAGGAGAGGTTAAGGGAAATCAACCTGACAACACTGGAGGACAGGAGAGATAGGGGGGACATGATAATGACTTACAAAATACTAGAGGAATTGACAAGGTGGACAAAGACAGGATGTTCCAGAGACTGGACACAGCAACACGGGGACACAGTTGGAAGCTGAAGACACAGATGAATCACAGGGATGTTAGGAAGTATTTCTTCAGCCACAGAGTAGTCAGGAAGTGGAATAGTTTGGGAAGCAATGTAGTGGAGGCAGGATCCATACATAGCTTTAAGCAGAGGTACGATAAAGCTCATGGTTCAGGGAGAGTGACCTAGTAGCGACCAGTGAAGAGGCGGGGCCAGGAGCTTGGACTCGACCCCTGCAACCTCAACTAGGTGAGTGAGTACAACTAGGTGAGTACACACACACCCGTAAGGACCCCATTATCAAGCGGTCACTCTACCCTCAGCCTTCTTTCCCCTCCCTCCCCTTCTAATCCTATAACACACACACACCTCCCCCACTTCTAAGGGTCACTCATCCTTCTCTCCCCCTCCCCCACTCCCCTTAATCCCATCCTTCTCTCTCCCACACATGCACACACACATACACCTGCACACATACACATGCACATATACACTAATGCAAACATGTACTCCCCCTTCCTCTAACCACCTCTCCTCCTCCCCCTAGCCACCTACCCCCCCCAAACCATCTAACCCCCCCCCCAAACCATCAAACCCCCCCCCCCAAAAAACCACCTTCCCCCTCCAAAAAATCCCCCGCCCCCCATACCACCATCCCCACCCCCCCTAACCAATTCCCCCCCCCCAAACCATTTTCCCCCCTTCCTTCTGGGGGCAATGGGGCAACCTAAATTAGGATGGAACAAAGGGGCCCCTAAAGGCAAATCTGGGAGGGAGGACGGGGGAGGCAGAGCTAAAAAAAAAGGGAGGAAGACGGACAAGGGGCTAGATGATCTTAAAGGGAAAGATGGAAAGAGGTTAGCAGCAAAAATAAAAAAGATGGGGCAACATGCCACAGTAGCAGAACCCAAGATACAGAGATTAGAAAGGGTTGAGATCTAAACGCCTAGAGAAAAAGATATTACAAAAGTAGCATCAGCAATGTTACATCAGACACAGACAATGGGTTTGAAGGGAGATGGAACCCTAACTGTATGCAGGGTCCTGTCAAACCCATTGGGGCCAAAACAAAAACAGGGAGCAACCCAGGCAGAATAAGAGGTTGGAAAAATTGAAGAAACTGGCATGTGCAGGGACCTTTCCCGACACTTGTGGGGGCCCCGGAAAAGGTGAGCAGGAAGGACAAACCAATGAGCATGGGGCCAAGTAGGGAAGGCACTGAGGAAGGAACACTCCATGGGAAGGAACTAAACACCTCAGAGGATGAAAGGGAGTCACAGTGGGAGGTGGAAAGGGAGAGACAGTTTTTTTTTTGGGCTAAACGAGTAAAAGGGGGAAAATTAGAGGAAAAAAAGCAGGAGGAGAAAAAAACGATTGAAAGGATAAGAAAAGGGAATAGGTGAGGGGAATGACCCCGGTGGCAAATTTTCGGAGAAAAAACGGGTGGTTCAAAAGAAAGGGAATTTGGCCCCTTTAAAGTAATTTTCAAGGCGAATCAACCCCAGCCGATCCTGAGGAGAAATCACTTGAGAGGCAAAAGGAGTTTTTGAGTGTGTGCCCCGATCGAGCAGAACACAGGGGAAAGGATAATACTGAAAGGAGAGTGCAAAAAGAAAGGAGGAATGGGAGGAAATGAAAAAAGAAAAACCGGGAAAAAGGCGGGGGACAAGCATACCCCAGAAAACCCCCGCAGAAGGATCCAGTTACGACACCCTAAAGGCAATGAACATCCAAAAACATCCACACCGACCCCTCTTTTCCCCACCCCCCACATCAGAACTTCCCCCTTCGCAACCCCCTAGGGAGCTTTCCTCTCCCCCCATGCTACCCCCACAGGCCCACCATGGTCCTGTCCCCCAAACCCCATATTCCCCCGGCTACAGTTCAGTATTAGAACAGAATTTGAAGGTTTGGTCCCAAAAATGTGGATGGTTTAAAAGAATAAATATGAGGAATGGAAAAAAGGGGAATCAATGAGAAGCCCCCAGACTCATAGCAGTTACAGAAACAAAACCACGGAGAAATAAAGATGCAATTTACCAGGTTCCGTTTATGGGGAAAAGATAGAAGGGGCGAGGGGGAGGAGGGGTTGCTTGCTCGTACAAAACCTATGGAAATTCGGGGAAAAAGGGGGAGGTAGACGAGACGGGAAAAGGGGGGACTACATAGTGGTACACTTCGTCTGGGGAACAAGGGGTCTTGAGTGATTTTTAATCCACCACAAAACTGCAGGGGGCCAAGGGAATATAAAGAGAGAAACCCGAGCAAGGTGGACCAAATTGCTGGGTGGCAAGAAGGCTCACTTAGCAGAGCAAAGTTGCTGGTTATGGGGATTTCAACGCAGGGGATTGCTGGGAAAACTGGGCACATGGGGGGGCCCGAAACATGGGACAAAATGTTTGGTGTGGTGCTGGAAAACCTCATGCACCAACTGTTTAAAGGACACTACCCGGTGAGAGGGGGGGATGAAACCCGCAAGATTGGACCCTTTTGTTCACCTGGGCAGTTCAAATTGAGGAATCACATATGAGGTCCCTAGGAGCTGGACACTTGGTTCTGTCTTGAATAATAGTGAGTTGCAAGTGGAGGGGTAGCAGGAGTTGAATGGGAAAAAAACCCCTTTTACTATAAAAGAGGGGGGCTACATAGGGTTTGGGAAATTCTTTCAGGGGGTTCCCCGGGACAGAGAACTGGCAGGAAAGCCGTAAAAGAAATGATGGAATATGTAACAAAAAAATGAAGGGGCAGTGGAATGGGGTTTTTCCAAGGGCAAAGAAAAAATGGGGAAAGGGCCCGGGAAAGAGCCTGTTTTCCCGCGGTGTAAAGGGGGCAAAAAAAGGCAATAGAGAATGGAGAAGTACAGAAGGGAGAGAACACTGAAAATAGGGGATCAGTCGCAGAGCCGGAACGGTTGCACAGGTAAGGAAAGGAGGCCCTGGACGTATGAAAAAAAATAGCATCGAAAATCAAAGACTGACCCAAAACTGTTGTTTTAGCCACATCAGGAGGAAGAAACAGTCAAAAAACCGGTGATCAAGACGAGGGCAGAAGGGGAGAATCACAAAACAATAATCGGAGGTTGTGAGGAGCAAAAAAAGGGGGATTTAAGGAAAATTTTTTCAGTAGGCAGGAAGGGTCGGGAAGACTGCACAAAGGGAACATCAAAAGGGGCCC
>NC_069407.1:48992040-49068107 GCF_026875155.1 Cherax quadricarinatus | reverse complement strand
TTAATGGATATTGGCAAGGATACGACTATTGTTACGAAAACCCAGTAACAGGCTGGATGCTAGAAGGGCAGTCCTTTCTAGTATTCACTGGAGACTCTAAGCTTTTAGAATGGGCGGGTTTTTTGTAACAAATGGGGGCCTGTCCGGGAGGTTCTTGATCCAAGGTGTTGGAGAAGTTGTCCAGTTTGACATACTAGTACTTCTATGATCAAACACTTTGAGTACTTTCCTAATCTGAAGACTTTGAGTTTAGCCCTTGTACAACATACCAGGTGGATGTATGTACCTGACTGAGTCTCTTGATCCAAGGAGATGGAAATACTGTTTTATGTTTTTAAACTTTTAAGAAACAACATTTAAAATTTCCTTTAGGATTATATTTTCCCCATAATCACTCTCTCGTAGTACAATTATTTTCGTGATGTATGCCAAAGTGAAACAGTTAATTGATACTCTGACTTTGTCTGAGTTAAGTACATTAAAACTTCAGACGTGTTGGCAAGTAGGCCAAATATCTCGGTGTGACTTTAAACGGGAATTACACCGCGAAACTGTCAGAGCGTTAATTAAGATATATTGTTTCCTGCTCTAAGAGATGTCTGATTATGATTCAGATTCAGAAGCCTAGTGTCACAATTAGGAAGTATGACTCTATTTGATTGAGATGAAAGAGCAACTAGAGCAGAAGTGACCCTAGTGTCTGACCCTAGTGTAGCTCAGTTCTCGCTCACCCTTCCCTCACTGACACATTAGTACAGAGTTAGCGGGTTTAGTATGACCAGCCTAATACTAGTACAGTGTATACTACACCTGTATTTACTTATCCTAGACCAGTTTCTAGACCTCTAGAGACGGCTGGACCCAGTGTCCGACCTAAGGACCGTCCAGACCATGTTAATTTCCCTTTCCTCCCCCATTACCACTGGTCCCATCCTCTCAGGAACAGTTTGAGAGGTTTGAACGCCTCCTTATGTTGCAGGACTGCACAAATTGTGGCACAGAGGAGATTGAACGAAGAAGATTTCCAAAGAGAAAATGTTCGTCTGGGAAGACAACAGACTGATAGATCACAGGACACATTTAAAAGTGCAGAAAGCTGCATCCATGGTTCCTAAGTTTTTTGAAAGTGACTTGACCCCATATTTTGATGTGTTTGAGAACCAGGCTCGTGTATGAACTGGCCAGTAAGCATGGGCAACATTGCTTCATTTCTGCTTTGACAGGAAGAGCTCAAACTTGGGACGGCTGCTTTGCCATTTGCAAGTAATTAGTTATGACGCTGTCAAACAAACTATTCTAGAGACGTATAATTTTTTACCTGTAAGTTTTCAAGAGCATTTCCGTACGTTACAACGAAGACAAGATCAAAAATTGTGTAGAGTTTGCTCGTGAGAAAAAAGTTGCATTTGAGAGATGGTCTAGAGCTGCTAAATGTAACAACTAGACAGCCTTGTTCAGTTGTATACATGAAGAGTTTACAACTGTATGCCTGCTGACATACAAGAATATCTGATCTATCTAACTACCTCAGATATTCTGAAACTGCAGCATTACAGACAATACGAAATTTCTCACAAACTTGTATCGTACTAAACACTCAAAACAAGGAAACAAAAAATTGTCCCAGAAGTTGGCAACTCTAATATCAGCTGCTCATGGCCGGGCCCTGATGTACCTGCTACTGAAACTTCTCGTACCTTTTGACCTGGAAAAAACTCACAATCCACTGAATCTGTCACTGTGGCTAGACAGAAATCTGGTATCGAGAAGAAGAAAGTTAAATGTACCTATTGTAACAGAAAAGGACATGCTAGAGAGTATGCTATAAAAAATTAGAAAGAGAATAATACGAGAAACAGTCGTGTGCTGGCGCCCTACCACTCAAGGTCGTATCCTCTTTCCGTTGCTACAAAGACACCAAAATCCTAGCAATAACCTCTGAACCTACTGTTTTAGATAATGTTACTCAGGACAGATGACTAAGCGTCAGAAAGTGTATCTGACGAAAGATTCGTTCAGGCGATGAGTCCTTACTTTTCGAGAGATAAAGTAGGATTTGACGAATCACATTCTAACTGAGATAATTTTCTTTCAGAGACACTGGGCAGTTATCTCACGTTATTAAAGAAGATGTACTGCCCATTACGACATACCTATTGCAAGAATAGATGTATTGTTAGAAGCCTATGGAGGGGTCTGTTTATAAAAGTGCCTCTGCACAAAGTTTATATTGAAACAAGCTATTAACTGGTTAATATTTCAGGGGTATAACCAGTAGGTGTATTTCTCCCTCAGGTCAGTGGACAGTTGATTAGGGAACGATATCCTTCATGCTGGTATATGTAAGGAACCACTTGTGATTGATAATAACCTGGATGATAATTATGCCAATGAAGCTTGTAGAGAGAAACCTATTTAATTCCTCTCAGCGCAATTACTAGACTATACAAAGATTCAACAACTCCATCCTTGTCTCCTGTTTGAGTTTAGTGGATGGGACAATGATTTGGGGCTTGAATAGTTTTTTAAGTGACGCTCTGCGCCCAGGATCATTAACACTGACCCCCCCGTCAACAACCTAGGTCAGGAAACAACTGACGTTAAATTTCTAACCTCATGATAGATTTAATCAAGGATAGTTGTTGGAGGCAATCACTGAAAAGACTGAGAGATATAGCAGTTACTGAGAGTGAAGCAAGAGGATCTCGATAATTTGTTACTATTATATAATGGTGTACTGATGGAGAAAAACACATGTAAGTTGTCAGCTGATAGTGTTCCACACAGTTAGAGCATCTAGTTGGATTACCATTACATTTCGTGAACAAGCAATTGATTGTTGCTCACAATGGGAGTCCCAAGGAAGGACATTGGGTGTCAAAAAGACACTCGGAAACTGGCAAAACATTTACTTGGCCAAAGATGAAAGGAACAGTTGCTGTGCATGGCGAACGTTGCCATTGTGGTGTCAAGTGACAGGCAAGTCCCAGCGCAACATAACACCTCCACCTGCGCCTCTCATTTCCTATCACCGTGCATGGTGAAACCATTCCATTCTCCTCACGTCTTTTATTGATTTGTGTTGGTCCTTTGCCTAGAACCAAACTAGGAAACCAAATACTTATTTACTATTAGGGACGCTGCAATACGCTATCCCTAAAGCTATTTTGGAGTGAATTTTGGTTACCTATGAGAAAAATTAATGCCGTGCTCTTTGTGAGAGCGCTGATGAAATTTTTCCTCCCAGGTGGATTGCCACGAGAGATACAATAGATCAGGATCTAATTTCATCTTCTAAGATCTTTCGAGAAGCATATCCCACCTAGGAAAAAGTCTGTACTTCAACCAGTTTTCATCCACAGTCACAAGAGCTCTAGAGAGATTTTCATCAACACTGAAGTCCATGAATGAGAGCTTATTGTGAACATTTTTCTTTCTAGAACTGGGATGGAGGGTATACCTTTTTTCTTCTGTTCGCTATGAGAGAAAGTGAGCAAGAAAGTTCCTCGGGTTTAGTCCGTTTGAACTAATATTCGGACACCAAGTGCGTGGTCCTCCTCGCATGTAGAAAGACGTGTGGACAGAAAATCAAATCCACAGTCATATTTGATAGGCTTGTCACCTTCATTTAATGCAGCAACATTGACAGCCCCTAGAGAGCTAGCTTTGAAAAACCTAGTTTCAGCCCAAGCTAGAATGAAGCAGCATTATTAAAGCGTGCTGTCTCTCGTTCTTTTAAAGCAGAATAAGGTGATGGCTCGGAAATTAGTATCCAGGTCATGCTCTACAAGCCAGGTATGATGGTCCCTGGAAGTAGTGAAAAAGCTTAGCGACGTAAATTATTGTACGTACGCCTGGGAAAAAGAAAACTTAATCATGTGTACCATGTTAACCAGCTTAAGGCATACTACGCTAGTCCTCTACCTACTACTTTATTCTTTTCCTAGGACAGAGGAAGAAAGTCAGTCCTACCTGACAATCTCTGAAGGTATAAGGTGCGTTTAGAAAATCTGTGTCTCTACAGTCACTAGATACGATTTTTCTTAGTAACCTTGGGGATTGATAAAGCTGAGTGATAATTAAAAACATGACTTTGCATTTCCCTGAATTGTTCGGTGATTGTTCCTAAACGTTGTACTCTGGGTGTTCAACATGACGTTGATGTACAGTGAGCATCACCCATTAAGCATCACCATATATTATGAGTCCCCAACAAAGCATAATAGGCATGAGAGAAGAGAGTTGAATTTTCTGTATCTCATGGACTTATGAACGTAGTAAAGTCCATGGCATCTCCCTGTATTTATTGCCTAAACTTGACGAGTTTCAGGATGTGCACTGATTTTAAAACAGGAAAGTGAACTCTGTCACCTTGCCGGAATGGTTATCCTCTACCTCGCATTGAAGACCTTATTGACCGTGTGTCAGGAGCCCATTTGTCGCTTGAGGCGCGTTTAGATCTCTTAAGAGGCTATTATCAAAGTCCCGCTTATCTGAACGTGCTCAAGAAATATCTGCTTTTACTGTTCAAGATGGATTGTTTAACTACCTCGTCACCCCCTTCGGCCTATGTAACGCGGCTTCTTTCATTCCCAACGTATAATAACGAGTTTGACCCACAACTTAGACAAGGAGTAAAGCCTACCTTGACGACTTAGTGGTGTAACAACTGACGAGTGGGAACAGTCACTTGACGCTCTCCAGAGCATTGTTTGAGAGACTGGCGCACTACAATACTTCACTGTCAACTTAGTCCAAATGTAGTTTTTGGTCAAGCCAAGATTACCTTATCTAGGCTTTTGGTATCGGCCAAGGTGAGGTTGCTTTCCTATTGAGAGCTAAGGTTCGTGCAATTTCTGAATTTTCGGTGCCTCAGGATAGGAAAGAGTACGAGATTCCTGGGTATGGCAGGATATTTCGCAAGGTTCTTACCAAACTTTTCTCAGATTGCAGCTCCTCTCACGAGTCTTAACTAGTAGCAAAGTCAGTTCACACCTGGACTAGAGATTGTTCCGACTCCGTTCAAAAGGTTGGAAGGCGCTTGCTATTCCTCTGCTCCTGTTGTTGAGAGTCCTAATTTCATCTTCCCTTCTTTTTACATATAGATGCGAGTGGCTATGCAGTGGGTGCTGTGCTGCTCAACAGTCAACATCCACGACATTCTCCACCTATGATGTTTACTAAGATTCATCTAAGCTTATCGACAGCCAGAAAAAGTATGCCACTATGAGAAAGTGGGCTCTAGCTCTTGTGGTGTCCTTGGAACATTTTGACGTGTATTTGGGCCACTTCCCCATTTAAAATTAACGTTCATTTCATGACCACAATCCACTCACTTATATAAATACTATGAAAAGTAAAAATGCTAGGATCAAGAGGTGGGCCTCAGGAATCCAACTTTATTCTATTAGTATAAAACACATAAGTGGTCATTGTAAATGTAATTGCAACGCTCTGTCTCGTCCCATTAATAATTATCAGTTACATTAAAATTAACACAATTTTATGCCCAAATACCTTGTTACTTGCTATGTTCAAATTCAGTAAAAGTAACTAATCCCTCCAGCCCATATTAAACTATATATACTCTGTCATGTCTAATTATTATATTTATATATTCACAGTAACGTTTGTGAGGAGGAGACAAACTGAGTGTTGAGTGATAGTGTGGTGCGGGTGATGTACTGCGTGCCGCAACACTGTCCTGCCGCAGACCCCCCCGTCACTACACACCTTAAGCTGATTCATACTCAGATGTCATACACTGCCTAGCATCTCCAACAACCACTACTTAAGAGTGGAATGCAGTCTCCTCTAACTATGATCGAGCTCAACGTGCCCTCCTTGTCAGCACTATCCGTCTCACACTGATGAACATACCCACGAGTATGAAGAGATACGATACTGTGTACTGCCCCTAGTTAACCAAGGGGCATATCCTTAGTGACGACTCGTGAAATTGTAGAGGTGCTTGGCACAAGAGAGTCTAATAATTTTATTGTATAATAATATTGATATGAGTAAACCAGAAACAATGTGAAAGAAATTAATGCACTCCTAGTGCGACCCTCTGTCCGTGTTGGGGGGGGGGTTGCAACCCCTGATGGTGTTACAAATGCATTATTATAGTATAATATAATGTATATTACCTTTTCATTTAATTTTATATTGCTTATATTTGCGATAATACAAATCGTAAATTATGACTTTATATTATTATTTGACTGTTATATTGTTATTTGACTTATGTTGTTAGGAATTTTATTTTTATTAAAATGTGCTCAGTTAGTCTTGATTGTCAAATTAACTACTGTAATTAACGCTTGTGTTCAGCTGTTATACTGTCCGGCATCTGAGCTGAAGTTGTCACAACCGGTAGCCTATCACGTGAATCGAGGGGGGGGTGTCCTCACCTCGAGTGAAGTATTCAGTCTGCTGGAGACTCGCTTGAGGTTTGGACAGATTGTCTGTCTCATTATTCTTGTTAGTTCAAGTAGAACTCTGTTCTCCCGAACATTGTAAAGACTAGTGATTTCGACGTTGTACTGAGGTTGTGAGTCACTTATACACTCTGAACATCTCAGGTCCTTAGCATAGCTTCAGACCTACTTTTTGTACTGGTTCCTGTGTAATTGTCACAGTCACAGTTTTGTTCCTAAGCTGAACATAGATTCAGTATTATGGAGTTTTGTAACTTTTGGAGGATCTGCAGATGGTCCCATACTTAGTGTCGTTATATATTTCCCATTCCTGATTCTGTGTCGCAGTCCGCTTGATACTGCATGCTATGGGCTTACATTCTTTTTGTTCCAGCAGACTGTTCGGGTTAACAGTCGGGATCAAGAGTCTAGTTTATTTGACGGACATTTGTCATCAACTTTTAACAGCCTTATTCGAGTCTTGAGACATAGCTAACTACTTAAGAGCACTTACATGCATACACACACTTGTACATATTTGTAATATCTTATTAAATGTTATGGTACCTGACGGTTACTTAAGAAATTAAAATGTGATATGTGCTTTCAGCACAATAAAATTGAACTCGAGAAGAATTGATTTTATTTTGATTGCTGTAATTAATGTAATTTGATAATATACCTCTAGACAAACTTATAGACTTAATAAAATTTATTAAATTTTAATTTCTCTAGTTTAGTAGCCTAACCAGTTGTAATCCTAAAGCACTATTGAACCAATACTGAATTTTAATGGATAATTGGACAAGGATACTGACTACTTGTTACGAAAAACCCAGTAACAGCGGATGCTAGAAGGGCAAGTCCTTTCTAAGTATATCACTGGAGATCTCTACAAGCTTTAGAATCCGTTTTTTGTAACATTTCACTCTTTCTCTCTCCTCCCCTCTCTCTCTTCCTCTCTTACTCTCTCTTTCTCTTCTCCTCTCTTTCCCCTTTTCACTCCCTCCCTCCTCTTACCTTTTCCGCTCTCTCACTTTCTCCCCCTTTTTTCCCTTCTTTATTCTTTTCCCCTCCTTTCTAGGGCGTCCCTTCTCTCTCCTCCCTATCTCTCACACTCTCCCCCTTTTCTTTTTTTTCTCTTTCACTCTTTCATAAATAAAAATGGTTTGGGACTATTGCCGCAGGAATCAGGGTGCAATGACCAATGGTACTGGTAGGAGGAATGGATGGAGGAACAGTGGAAAAGGATAGAGCAAGAATGGGAGAGAAAATTAGAAGCTTTCTGAAAAAATGGTGAAAGAGCTCTCTTGAAATGGGAAAAGAGGTTGGAGAAGGAGACGAAGAATTGGAGTCACAAGTCCGAACTGCAGTAGCCAGGGTAAGGTCCTAGAATTTGAGGTAAACAGGCCTGAAGCAAGTCTCGCAAGGGGTAGTGACCAGAGAAACACACCATAACGAATGAATGAGAGGCTGAACAGGAAGGAAGAGATATGAATTATGCAAGTCATATCAGCCATGCAAAGGAGGGCCAGTGAGTGGAAAGGGAAGAGCAGATGGGTGCAGATTGAAAGGGAGATAGTCGAATGCTGAGGCAACAACCATGCTACCAAGAGCCACTGGAAAAATCAAGGGCGAAAATGACCACAATATCAGACGGGAACCAGAGTCACGCAGAGGAAGAGCAATGGGAGGAGGAAAGGGCAAAATCATGATTATCCATGGGGCTTTCGGGAAAGAGAGGAAAGGAAGAAATAAAGGAGATTGAGAAAATCATCACAGAAATAGGGGGAGAAAGTCATGGATTGAATTGTAAATTTCAGAGAATGGGGGTACTGAAGGGAGAAACCGACCGATCAAGCTGATTCTCAGGACAGAAACAGTGCGGAACAGGATCCTCCAAGAGAAACCACGGTTGAAAAGTTCGGAAGAGTACAAGAAGGTGTTCCTAGACAGAGACAGAACACAAACAGAGAGAAAGCAGCTGAGGGAGAGGACAAAAAAGCGAAAGGAGCTAGGAAAGGAGACAAGGATGGAACCAGCAGAGGTCAGTCAGAGCAGAACAGAGCAGCAAGGGCAAGCACACACACAACTATCCTCAGAACCCCACAACCTATCATACCATCCCAACACACAATACAATCCATACCCACAGCTTCCACCCATCCCCCAACTATAGAATCCCACAGTAAGCTACCAGGTCTCCCACCCCCACAGGCCTCCCAAACTACAGTGTTAGAAAGGAAACTGAAGGTATGGTACACAAACGCTGATGGAATAACAAACAAGTGGGAGGAGTGGCACGAAAGAGTCAAAGAGGCATCACCAGACATCATAGCGATCACAGAAACCAAGCTTACAGGTATGATAACAGATGCACCTCTTTCCAGCGGGATACCAGATCCTGAGAAAAGACAGAAGGAACAGGGGGGGTGGAGGAGTGGCATTGCTGATCAAACACCGATGGAATTTTGATGAGCTGGAGAGAGGAGACAGCGGAGAAGAAAGTGATTACATAGCGGGAACGCTTCACTCTGGTGGTCCCAAGGTGATAATTGCAGTGATGTATAACCCACCACAGAACAGCAGGAGGCCAAGGCAAGAGTATGAAGAGAGCAATAGAGCGATGGTTGATACACTGGCTGCAGTGGCGAGAAGAGCTCATGCATGCAGGGCAAAGCTCCTGATCATGGGTGACTTTAATTAACCACAAGGAGATCGAATGGGAGAACTTGGAGCCACTTGGGGGCCAAGATACATGGAGGGCTAAGATGATGGAGGTGGTACTGGAAAATTTCATGTACCAACACGTAAGGGACACTACAAGAGAGAGAGGAGAGGATGAACCAGCAAGACTGGACTTAGTATTCACCTTGAGTAGTGCAGATATTGAGGACATCACATATGAAAGACCCCTTGGGGCCAGCGATCATGTGGTTTTGAGCTTCGAATACACAGTAGAGCTACAAGTGGAGGGGGAAGCAGGAAGGCAAGGACAAATGAAACCAAACTACAGGAAAGGGGACTACACAGGAATGAGGAACTTCCTGAATGAGGTTCAGTGGGACAGAGAACTGGCAGGGAAGCCAGTTAATGAGATGATGGAATATGTAGCAACAATGTGCAAGGAGGCTGAGAGAGGTTTGTACCCAAGGGTAACAGGAATAATGAAAAGCCAGGATGAGCCCATGTTCACCCAAAGATGCAAGGAGGCAAAAACCAAGTGTGCTAGGGAATGGAAGAAATATAGAAGGCAAAGGACCCAGGAGAATAAGGAGAGCAGTCGTAGAGCCAGAAACGAATATGCACAGATAAAAAGGGAGGCCCAACGTCAATATGAAAACGACATAGCAGCAAAAGCCAAATCTGACCCGAAGCTGTTATTCAGCCACATCAGGAAGAAACAACCGTTAAGGACCAGGTAATCAGGCTAAGGAAGGAAGGAGGAGAGACAACAAGAAATGACCGTGAAGTATTGAGG
The DNA here is from genome assembly GCF_026875155.1 of Cherax quadricarinatus. Taxonomy (NCBI): domain Eukaryota; kingdom Metazoa; phylum Arthropoda; class Malacostraca; order Decapoda; family Parastacidae; genus Cherax; species Cherax quadricarinatus. The sequence continues at coordinate 49,058,207 of NC_069407.1, read as the reverse complement.
AACTCAACAAGAGATTCAAAGAAGTGTTCACAGAGGAGACAGAAGGGGCTCCAGAAAGACGGAGAGGTGGGGTACACCACCATGTGCTGGACACAGTACACACAACCGAGGAAGAAGTGAAGAGGCTTCTAGTGAGCTAGATACCTCAAAGGCAATGGGGCCAGATAACATCTCTACATGGGTCCTGAAGAGAGGAGCAGAGGCGCTATGTGTACCCCTAACAACAATATTCAATACATCCATACGAAACAGGGAGATTGCCTGAAGCATGGAAGACAGCAAATGTGGTCCCAATCTTTAAAAAAGGAGACAGACATGAAGCACTAAACTACAGACCAGTGTCACTGACATGTATAGCATGCAAAATCATGGAAAAGATTGTCAGGAGAAGAATGGTGGAACATCTAGAAAGGAATGATCTCATCACCAGCAGCCAACATGGTTTCAGAGATGGGAATCCTGTGTCACAAACCTACTGGAGTTCTATGACATGGTGACAGCAGTAAGACAAGAGAGGGGGGGGTGGGTGGATTGCATTTTCTTGGACTGCAAGAAGGTTTTTGGGACACAGTACCACCCCAAGAGTTTGGTGCAAAAATGGAGGACCAAGCAGGGTAAAGGGAAGGCACTGCAAGGGGATGGGGAAAAATACTTGCGGGGAAGACGGGGCAGGGTAATGGTCCGTGGCGAGGGTATCAGAGGGGCACCTGTGCCCAGCGGGGCCCCACGGGGGGTTCGCTAGGACCAGTGCTTTTTCGGTTTTTGTGAACGCCATGAGGGAAAGGGAAAAAACCCTCCGAGGTGCCCCTGTTTGGGGTTTTGACTTAAAGTTGATGAGAAGAGTTCATTCGATCGAAGCCCGGGCCCAGAACTACAAAGGGATCTGGACAGGCGCAGCCTGGTCCACCCAACGGGCTCCGGGAGTTCAATCCCCCCAAAGTGAAAAAGTCATGAGGTTTGGGGGAAAGGGGCCAAGAAGACCCCAGAGGGAGTACGTCAAAGGGGGCCCGAGACTAAAAAACATCACTCAAGGAAAAAAAATCTTGGGGGGGTTTAAAACCCACCAGGCACATCTCCTGAAGCGCACAAAACCCAAAAAAATTTGCCGCGGGCATATGGGCGCCTGGCAAACCTGGGAAAAGGGCATTCCGACATCTTAATAAGGAGCGTTCAGGCTTTTTACACCGTGTACTTTTGGCCCATTTTAGAGTATGCGGAAACCTTTTTGGGAAACCCACACCTACCCAAGCATGTAAAGAAACTAGGGGAAAGTGAAAAGGTTTGCAAACAAGACTAGCCCCGGGTTAAGAGGTATGCCCTTATGAGGAGGGGTTTTAAAGGGAAATAAAACCTGGGGGACACTGGAGGACAGGAGAGATAGGGGGGAATGATAACGGTTACAAAACTGAAGGAATTGAAAAAGGTTTGGCCCAAAACGGGGATGTTCCAGGACGGGGGACACAGCAACAGGGGGGGACCCAGTTGGAAGCTGAAGACACAGATGAATCAAAGGGAGGGTTGGGAAGTATTTTTCACCCCAAGGTAGTCAGGAAGTGGAATAGTTTGGGAACGTTTGTAGTGGAGGCAGGATCCTCCATAGTTTTAAGCAGAGGTACGATAAAATTTTCATGGTTCGGGAGAGTGCCTAGTAGCGACCTTGAAGAGGCGGGGCCAGGATTTGGGGACCGACCCTCCCCCCCAAAACTAGGTGAGTACAATGGGGTGGTACAAAAAGCTTTGCAAAACACATACACACCCCAAAAGCATGCACCCACACACACACACACACACACCCCACACACAAAACCACACACCACACCCCACCCCCACACACTCACACGGCATTGGGGGGACGACTTTTGGAGGGACAGGAGGGTCAGGGGGGGGACTTGTTTAAACGACTTTAAAAAATTACGGCGGGGAATAGAAAGGTAGACAGAGACGGCTGTTCCAGAGAGTGGACACAGAAAAAGGGGGGTCCCCCTTGGAAGCGGGAAGACTCGGGACGGGGTCAGAGGGGTGTTAGGAAGAATATTTCAATTGTAGGGATTCCAGGAAAGATATTTGGGAAACCAAAGCTTTTTGAAACAGAGAAAAAAAGGTTTCGGGACAGAGGTGTCCCTTTTCCGGGAAAGTGGTGTTGGTGACATAGTCAGCAGGTTGGTTAATTTATTATTTTTTTGGTTTTAAGGGGAAAACAAGCCATTATCTTTGTGCTGGGGGAAAATGACTTTGGGGAAGGGCAAAAGGACAGGAGCTTGGTAATTTACGGGTCACCCCTTTAAAAGTAGTTAGGTTAAGGGAGGGACCCCAGTCTTGTCCCATCTTGCCTAAAAAGGGGGAGTGGGCATGAATGGTTTGTCTAGGGAAATTTGGAAAAATTTGGGTGGCTGGGACGGTATGCAAGGACTGCATCCTCTTCAAAAAAGGCCCCACCAAGGCTTGTCACTATTCCCGGTTTGGGGAAAGTTTCTTGTTTTTAGTTTAAGGATGTTTTCCAGTAAAGGGCTTTCATTTGGTTGCCCGCTCCCCTTGGAAAGAGCTTTCCCAAATGGGGGGTGGCAAAGCCAGGGGGAAAAAAGGGCTGGCCAATTACCTTTTCCCATAGCCGGTTTGGGTGCTTTGTGGATCCTCACCTCGTTTTTTGTTGGGATTTAAGTGTCGCAAAAACAGCCTTGTGGTCAGAGATCCAACGTAGCCGAGGGATTAAACCAAGTGGCTATACCTTCTGCCAGATACTCACTAGGGATCAAGGGAGGACCCCAGGATTGGTAGGGAAACAACAAAAGTTTTTCATTTTCAAATATGAAGGGGTATCAAAGCCCCCTCTGTATAAGGTTTTTAAATTGAGGTCACCAAAAAATTATGACATTTTTTGGACAGTTGGTTGTAGGGGAAAGGGGGGCCCAATATTTTCCTTTAAAAAAGTTGATGAGGTCTGCTTATTGCCACTGAGTTCTGTCCCATTGCACATGTTTGTACAGAGGTACTAGGTTTTTGTAGTTTGGGAAGAATATCATTTCAAGAGGGGTTTATGGGGGAAAAACACCCCAATGTGTGGGCGGGTACATTTTTTGGGAAAAAGCAACAACACCTCCTCCTTGCCCTTGCCTGTCTCTTCTCTCCATGAGGTGTAGCCCGCAATTTTTTCAAAATTTTCTGGAAATCCTGTCGTCCAAAAATATGTGTAGCTCCCAACATTAGTAATGAAACCCAAAAATGTTGGCCAGTAGGAACCCGATAGACTGGCTCCCCATGATGTAGCCGCTTGAGGTGGGAGGTGTGTAAAGGGAAGTTAGGTGCCCGCCTTGAGAGGGTTTGGGCATGAGGGAGCTGCAGGGATTTTAGGTTGTGGTCTTGTTTGAGGCACAATCCAAATTGCTGGGCCCCGAGATAGGAGTAGTGGGGGGTGCGTGTGAGTGCATTCACCAGCTCAGAGATCCCGTGGTTTGGGTTTTGGAATAGGTCCCCTAAAAAAGGGGTCCTGTCTGTCAATTTCCCCTTTTTTTTCCGACACTGGTCTCCTGAAGTTTTTTTTCTTTGGGAGTAATTGACCTGGTATTTTCGCAGGCAGTTGTTGGTGGGGTGCCCCTATCGGTGACAGCGAGGCACTGCCTGGTGGGTGAGGGCGGGGCTATTATTTGTTGCACTTTCCCGGGGTTTTTTTGACTTTCCCGCAGGTTTTGCCGCTGGGACTGTGTTGGGGGGAAAGGGGAGACGGGTGTAGATGTCCCCCTCCCCCACGTCCCTTCCCCGTTTTTCTGTAATCCCCTACCCCTGCCCCTGTGCCGTTCTGACAGATGTGTCCCCGCTTTTTCGTACTTGGGGTTTCAGTAGTGTTCGGTGGGAGTGATAGTTTCCCTGATTATTAACTGCACCAAAACTCTGGTGGAAAAAAACCTGACTCAGGGACTTTCCGATGAAGCATGCCGCCAGAGGGTTGGGGAAAAGTGGGTTTGGGGAAGGGGTCCTGAAAAGGGGGGGAGGACAGAGATGGTTTGTGGGAAAAATTTGTGTTACTGGGGAGGTGCTGAAAGGGGGAGGATGTCAGGGTATGAGAATTTTAAAAGATCCCAAAGGGTTGCTTTTGTTGCTGGAAAAAGGATTTTGTTCCCTCTGTGGTGGTCAGAGGAATTGTGTTAGAATTCCCAAAGGTATGGTTTTGAACTTGTTTAAAACCCGTGGGGCCTTGGCGTGCCCGAATTCCCCCAGTTATTTACCAAAGAGTTTGTTAGGGGTAGAACTTCCGTGTGACTTTGTCAATGGTCCCGTCGGACCGAAACTTTTCGTAAGGGTTCTCTCTTTTTTGTGCGGGGGAATTTTTTGGGATCCCCGTCTTTGTCAATAGGGGGCACCCCTCGCTGGCAGGGTTATGTCACTTGTGTAGGCTTGGGACGGGGCCTTTTAAAAATAGCTTGAAGGTTTTTTAAAAGGTTTGAAGAAACTCATGAAGTGCTTTTCCCCGGGGGGAAGGATTATCTTAGCTTTCGACCCCTTTTCCAAAACTTTCCCATGGGGGGCAGGCTTTTTATTTGGACAAGATTCCCTTTAGATAATTTTTGAAACCTTTTCCCCTTGTGCACTTGGTTTTTTTATCCAAAATATACCACGGAGTTGGATATCCCCTTTAATTTTCTGAGATTTTTAACCTGGTTTTCAAAAAGAATTCTTTTCTGGGAAAGCAATCTGGTTTTTGGCAGTAGTTGGAAAAAAGTAGGCTCCCTTTATTGAGAAAAAATTTTGTCCCTTGTAGTATACCCCAAACACTGCAGTAACTTTCTGGGACAATAAACCAGTAGGGAGATATTCTTGCTATTTTGTGTTTTGAAGACTCCCCAGAGGAGGCGTTGTGGTTTTCAATGAAATTCACAGGAGAGGGGAGGGTGGGGGGGGGTATCGTTGGGGGGGTGGGTTTTTTATGGGGTTTTAGTGAGGGAGGGTGAGGGCAGGCAGGGGCCCCGGGAAGCTGGGAGTGTTGCCTTCCCTTTACTTAAAAAAAAACTGTTTTGTTTTTCCACGTTTTCCCCTACAGAGGGAAAATGTTTCAAAAAATCACTTGTTTTTATTGTACAAGTCCGTTTTTAAAAAAGCCAGGTGCTAGTACATAGCAAAAAAAGAGATATAATATTTGATGCTCACTGTGAAACCCAAAAGGGATGGGCACTTTGGGACTGCTGCTGTCCCCCCACCCCCCAAAAAAAATTGTTCATCAAAAAAATCCCTTTAAACGTCATTGATTTTGTTTATTCGTTCTATGGAGGGGGTTTGGGTTACTTTACTATTTTGTTTTTCGGGTTTGTACAAAGGGCATAACAGTTTTTTTTCCTCACCAACCCCCGTAGTTAAGTAATATTTTAAAAAAGTTTGTGGAGCACACTGTGACATGTCTTTTTTCCCCCCCTCCCTCCCCCTCTCTTCTCTCCTCTCTCTCTCTCCTCTCTCTCTCTCTTCTCTCTCTCTCTCCTCTCTCTCTCTCTCTCCTCTCTTTTCTCTTTTTCCCCCTCCCCCTCATCCTTCTCTTCCCTCTTTTATCTTTTCTTCTCCCCCCCTCTCTTGCATTTCTCTTTCGCCTAGCCCCTTTTTCCCCCACCCCCACTCGTCTGTCTGTCTGTCTCTCTCTCTCTTTCTCTCTCCCCTCCCCTTCTCTACCCTTTTTTCTCCTCCTTTCGTTTCTCTCTCCTTTTCCCCCTTAGTTTTTTTTCCCCTCACCCCCACCCTCTTTTTCTCTCTCTCCCCCTTTCTGCCTTTCTCTCTCCCCCTTTTTTTCTCCTCTCCTCTCTCTCTCTCTCTCTCTCTCTCTTTTCTCTCTCTCTCTCTCTCTCTTTTCCGTCTCTCTCTCTCCTCTAGCCTTTTTCCCTCCCTTTACACACAACCCCGAAAATTTTTAAATTCTTCTGTCGAAAATAAAAATAAAACTTCTTCAAGTGGTAAGAAAAAAAAAGGGGGGGACCCAAGAGGGCGGAAAACCTCCCATAGGTGGGCGAACGGGGGAAAGATTGAGAGTTAGGGCCCAAAAAAAAGGGGGGAAAAGTGGGGAAGGAAGATAGAAGAGCTTTTGGGAAGATAAGGAAAGGGGCGGATAGCTGAAGAGTGCAGGAAGTGGGACACCAAAACTTAGCGCAGAAGTAGGATACAGTGCTTAGAAGAGGAACTAAAAAAACCCAAAAAAAGATTAGAGAGACAAAAGACAAAATTTAGATGCAACTCAGGGAAATTTTTATGTCAGGCAAGGGCAAGGGGGTGGTAAAAAAAAGGGGAATGTCCTATGAAGGAAAGGTTAAGGGAAATCGGCTGACGACACTGGAGGACAGGAGAGTCAGGGGAAACATGTTTAACGACATATAAATACTGCATGGAATAATAAGGTAGACAGAGACAAAATGTTCCAAAGAGGAGACGCAGAAACAAGAGGTCACATCTGGAAGTTGAAAAGTCAAATGAGTCAAAGGGATGTTAGGAATTTTTTTCTTCAGTCATGAGTTGTCAGGCAGTGGAATAGCCTAGAAAGGGGACGTAGCGGAGGGGGAAAACCCTACGAGGTTTGATAAAGCTCGTGGAGCAGGGAGAGAGGGGACCCAGTAGCAACCAGTGAAGATACGGGGCAAGGAGCTAGGAATCGACCCCTGCAACCGAAGTAGGTGAGTACAAATAGGTGAGTACACACGTGGTAACGCTTTATGAACAATGGGGCAAAGTCAGGTATTTCTCCAGAATGGTCTGAAATTATACCACTGTGAGTTGTCTCTAAATTCATTAATTTTATCGCACTGCAGTGCATAATGACGCAGGGTGTGACAATAGTCCATCTGGCAAAGTTTACATTTCGTTTGGTCTATTATCTGGTGGTGGTGATTTCAACATTCTACTTCTTGATGTTTGTGTACCGTTTTGTAACCCAGGGTGAAACCTAACGAGTGTACTTTAACCTAAGGCATATCCTGGTGAATTATGACGTGGCCTTCTTTTTAAAGGGCGTGACCTGGTGACCTAAAGCATATCCTGATGACAAGAGAAGCGATCTGGTGACTTATTGAGTAACCTGGTGACCTAGGGTTGACAAAATTGATGTAAGGAGAAACTTTGTGAATGGTGCATCAGGTGGTGATCTAAGGCGGCACGATCGTGTTCTAGGGTGAAACCTGGTGGCCTTCGGCGAAACCCTGATGATTCGTATGAGTTACCTGGTGTTCTGGAACGTATCTAATGATCAAGGGAGTTATTTGGTAACCTACGACCGTAGGTTACCTGGACTTACAACTGGTGACTTACAACATTATCTGGTGATCCAGGGCATGGTCTGATAACCTAGGGCTTGACCTGGTAAACCTAAGGCGTAACAGGGCATGCCCTGGTGGCGTATGCGTTATAGGACGTGGCTTATTTGAAGTACACGTAATCGATGACATATAGCATGACCTGATGACCTAGGACATGATCTGGTTACCTGAAAAATTAAATTGGCTATCTAAGTCATGATCTGGTGATCCAGAATATGACCAGTGAATTTAGGCACGACCTGTTGCCCTAATGTATACTCTTTTGACTTTGTTCATGTATGATGAAGTGCAGCATAATTGATTACCTGGGGGGGGGCTTGAAAAAGGGTACGTAGTATGTGACCTGGTGACTTAATTCATGACCTGATAATTTATAGCATGACTGATTACCGGGGAGCGTGAACAGGTGAATTGGGGTTGACCTTGTGACCTAGGGCATGTTATGGTGACCTAAGGTAAGAAAGGGTAACTTAGGGCATTACCATGGGGCTTAAGATATAATTTTGTGACCTATAGATTTGACCTGTTAACCCAACGCTGACCTTGTGATGTAGGGCATTACAAGTTGGTCAAAGACATAACCTGGTGACCTGATGAACTAAGGCGTAACTTGGAGACCTAAGGCATGTCCTTATGTGACCCAAGTAGTGATCTAGTGTAACTTACATTTGACGTAGCGGCTGGGTCACCCACCAGCAAAAGTCAGCGCTGCTGCCATCGGCACAGAACGCCCGACCAACACTTCCACTCAGATAATCTCCTGTGAAGGAATAATAATAGTTATGCTACGACCACAATATTCTCCTTCTCCTTCCTCTTCTTCTCTTCTTCTTTCTTCCTTCCTCCTCTTCCTTTTTCCTCTCCTCTTTCTCTTCTCCTCCTCCTCCTTTTCTCCTCCTCTTCTCCTCTTTTCCTCTATTTTATATTTTTTTCAATATAAAGCTGCATTTCAACTTTTGTTTTAGTGGTATCAGTGACTGTTGCTATAATTTGCAGCTGTTGCAAACTTTGTGACCATTTTTATTTTGCTACTTTTTAGACAAAAACCACTTATTAGTTATTTTTGTGCTAAATATAGCATAGCCAATTGTGTACAGTAAATTGCTCAGCCTTGCAATTTTGTTTGTGTGTTGCACCAGTTACTGGTTTGGAGTACTTACTCAGATTTTACACAAGTTTCGGCAATTGTTCCTTCGTCAAGGTGTGTTATTAGCTTTCCTCATGACTGCACTTAGTAGGGACTTAGTAAGCGTTAACGAGCCTGTTTAACTCATCAATTCAAACTGGTGTTGTGCCGGAGATGTGGAAGATGGCTGATGTAATTCCTATATAAATCAGGATATAAGACAGTTCCGTCAAATTGCTATCCAATAATTCTGACTTCTAAAGTAGGCAAATTATTAGAATCAGTTATAGGCGATATTATTAGAAGTCATGATTTGATTAATGAGTTTCATCACAGATTCACAAGAGGTCGTTCCTGCCTGATAAATTTACTAATATTCTTTAATAAAGCTTTTGAGGTAATGGACAACGGTAAAGAATATTTGTTAATAAATTTGTATTTTTTGGTGTATCGTAATTTACAATAGAGTTAATTAAAGGCTAGGATAAAACTGTGAGAAACTGGACTTTCTTAGATTGCCTTAGTTATTAGCCATTTTAAAAGAGAAGAAAGAGAGATATATCTTGAAACTGGGTCTCCTGTTTCTATTTGTTTGCGAAGATAGAAATTTGGCTGTTGATCCTCACATCCTTGTTATGTCCGGGGACTCTATCCTCTATGAATATCTCGTGACAAGTTTTACCATGGCAGCTGACCTCTAGCCAGAAGTTATGAGGGTATGAAGGCCTTTATAAGCTATGGGAACGAATCTAGGAGAGAAAGTTGGTGAGGAGCCTTGGTTAGGCACATAGGTGGAAGCTCTGTGTGAGGATTCAGTGGCCAGACTCTGTCGGAAAACAGCGCTGAATTATTGAGATCTGGGGGTGGGAGTTTGGCTGGTCTTCTTGGAATGATATACTAAGCACTCGATTTTATACTTATTTCCCTATAATTTGTGGACTCTTTTTTTTTGTCCCCTTTGCCGTACCCTCCATAATTATATCTCCACCTGCTTTTAACATTTTTATTTTTATTCCATCAATCCCTGCTGCCTTACCCCCTTTCATTCTACCCATTGCCTCAGGAACTTCCTCCACACTCACAACTGGCTCTTCCTCACTTCTACAAGATATTATTCCTCCTTGCCCTATACACGAAAGCACAGCTTCCCTATCTTCATCAACATTTAACAATTCCTCAAAATATTCCCTCCATCTTCCTGATACCTCTGACTCTCCATTTAATAACTCTTCTCTCCTATTTTTAACTATTAAATCCATTTTTTCCCCTTTGGTTTCCCTTCAACTTATTAATCTCACTCCAAACGTTTTCTTATTTTCAACAAAATTTGTTGATAATATCTCACCCACTCTTTCATTTGCTCTCTTTTTACATAGCTTTACCACTCTCTTAACCTCTTTTCTTCTCTCCATATACTCTTCCCTCCTTGCATCACTTCTATTTCGTAAAAACCTTCATATTTTAACTTTTTCTCCCTTACTACACTCTTTACATCATCAATCGCTCTTCTTCCCTCCTGCACCCACTTTCCTGTAACCACAAACTTCTGCTGAACACTCTAAGACTAAATTCTTAAACCTGCCCTCATACATCTTCGACCTCATTGCCTATACTCTCACTAGCCCATCTATCCTTCAAATTGCATCACTTAATATCACCTTTCTCTGTATTAAAATATCCACTGATGTTATATTTTATATACTGAAACAGAGGACATCAACGCTATGATTTCATAGCACCTAACGTGTGCGTTCATTTCAACTCCTTCAGATATGGAAATTCGTTATTCAACAATGCTGTGGCTTAGGGACCTGGTAGGATCAATTTTTTTTCCTTATTTTTAGTCCATTTTTTTTTTCTTTTTGTGTACGTTTTGAAGCATATATACAATGGACCGTGACAAAGCTTTAATAAGATCGGCCAACAAACAAATGAGATAAAAAAAAAATAATAAATACTGATTATGACATATGGCAGCATCGTGTTCCGGTCTGGTGGTACGAACGGCACTGCGGACACTCCCACTCCTAGAATACGTCTAACCTGAATTTAATATAAAAGGAATGAATATAAGATACCTTATCTTCATGCAGAAATAAAATACATTTGGTACGCTTTTGACACTCAACAAAATATCAGCCTTTTACCTCCCCACAAAATAAATATTTGAGACATTCCAAATGGCTGTTTATTATAAATTCAAATACACTTCGTTTTATATTGTCTGTGAAATCATTTCAAAGTAATCATTAATAATAACATAGAATGAAGCAATAGGCTAAAATCTTACTTTTGAGATATTTGAGCAAATGTGCGAACAGTAGTGGAGAAAATCCCTCAGGGGCGTATCCCTGAGCAGTGCAAAATGGCAGCGGTACCCCCATCCCCCCTTCACACCTAAGTGTTAATGACCCTGACCTCACCCGTGCCCCAGCGCCCCGTCCTGCGCTGCGTCGGCCCTCCCCAACCACGCCCACATCCCCGCCAAAACACTCTCTTACATCATTTGAACACCAAATCACTCTCATACATCATTTGAACACCTCCAAAACGCTCTCAAACATCTTTGAATACTCTCAAACATCGTTTGAATAATCTCACACACCATCTGAATACTTTCAATTTCTCTCGAGAAAGTGTTACCGAATCTCCATTGAATACTCCCAAAACACCATTGAATACTCTCAAAAAACACCACTTAATACTATCAAAACACCACTGAATATTCCCAAATAATATTTAACATTTCTAACTCAACCACCAAATTACATTCTCACTCACACATTTCATGAACTGATATTACATCCCATCCACCAAACTACACACTCTTAATAAAAGTTTACTCACTCATTCTCCATACTTTACAACATAAACATAATAAACTAAGTCATACACTAGTAACATGAGCTCACGATCACCATCAACTGAAAACACATCATGTACCCCAAAAAAATCTAAGAACCACTAACTAAGACAACATGAACACACCCAACTAAGACCTAACATAATTACAATAAATTTAAGACATGAGACTTTACACACCAACACAAACTTTCAAGAACCTAACACCAAGACACCAACAAGTACAACTGAGCACCAATAGCTTAAGACACACTTATGACAAGAGTACAAAAAACATGAACACAAATTAACACAAAACACTTAGAATTGAAAATAAATCATATAATTTACACAACCATCTGGACATAACATGAACACAAAACTAAGACAACACTTTAACAAGGCAAAAAAAAAAAATCATGAACACATACTATCCCAAATACACAAAATAAATAAGCACACCCAACTTAACCATAATATGATTCCACCAAAACCAGACGAGCCAAAACTGTCATACACGTATGAATGAGCACAAAAACAAGACAACAAACCTATTACACAAAAACTATAACATGTTCACAGCAAACTAAAATATATATGTACACAGAAATCTGAGATTAACCACCAACTAAGACATATCATGTTCACCTCAAATCTAAGACATGAACACACTGTCACCAAAAATCAAGCCAAACCAAATCTAAGACATAAGCACAAACTCCTAACATGTCCTTAACAACACCAACTATACATGATGAACACAAAAAAAAATTAAAATGAAACATGAACCCAAAAATCTATGTTAAAAATCCAAAACTAAGACATACACTTATGAACCATTACCCCCCGGGCCCGATTGAACCCCCGATCAGAGAGTCTCAAAACCCACCCGTCGCGTAGCCACTAGACCGGAGTCGAGAATAACTTATGGCTAGCACTAAAATTTAAGACATGAGCACATCACCACGAACTAAAAAATATCATGTAAAAAAAATCTAGGAATAACCAATCAACAAGACATAAAAATGACACTTGATCACCAAAGAAAAATTTAAGACATAATAGAAAATCTAAGACATAAGCACAAAATCCATGAAATGCTTACTGTAACATGACATCCAACTAAGACATGACATGAACACAAGAAAAAATAATTCAAATCTAAGACATGTGATCCAAAAACTAAAACATTGATCATGATGACCACCAACTAAGACATACATAACATGATCACTTAAATTAAGTCACAGACACCTCCAATTAATACATAACATGTTTAACAAAATCTATGACATATCCAAAATCTAACACTTATGATATATTAAAAAAAAATGACATATTCACAAAATCCATAACATGTACACTAAAACATGCCATCTAACTAATACACGACATGAACACAAAAATTTAAGACGTGAGATAATACAACAGTATGTCTTATACCGAAGCAAAAATTGTGTCAGTATAAGACATTATGATCGCTGACCAGACTGATGACCAAAAAAAATTCTAGTCCTTGGCTGTCTCTTGGCTCCTCCTACACTGTAATGATGTCGAGTGGTAAATTTAGTGTATTAGAACGAAAAATAAACAAAAAAATTAAGCGAAAAAAAGAAAAGTTCATCTCGTAGTCACGAGTTTTTTAAGTGGTGAGTCGTAAGATATGTTTCAAATAGCTGTAATTTGCTTAGAAACGTCGTATTACAATGGGATTTCCACCAAAATATTATCAGATTCTGACTATTTTTCTGTAAGCAAAACTCATTTTCTTATTTTATCAACTAATTACCATATTTGCGCTCTAGGGGAACACCAGGTCCCAGAGGTATGGGAAATCTGCTGAGTGCAGTCTTGGGTAACATCTTCATGGAAAACTTAAAGGCCTAAGGTTTTTCACAGCATTATTCTTACTATGTAGTAATTACATGGCTCATATATCGATGATATTTTGGTAATGTATCTCAGAAGGCTTATCACTGATGACCTTCTCCAAAAGATCAGTAACATCAAACATACTATGAAATTTGCTCTTGAACCAGAAAACGAAGGCAAGCTACCATTTCTTATTGCTTTTATATGCAAGTTTAAAGAAAACCAATAAAAATGAATCTGAACCTTCACGCTTCTGTATTACTAGTTATTGGTCCAAGTCAGACCAAAACGTTGTCATAAGTTTCATTCCCCTATGTGCGTGTTATCACATGAAACAAACAAAATATAGGTGATCAACAAATAGTCAAATAGTCTCCGCACTGTCGCTTGATCTTCAGGTAGTTCCTGACTATGGAACTGAACTTCTCCAGGCTGAGGGACTGACAACCTCAAATTCTGCGACTTCAAGGGTGATGGACTGATTACATCGTCTTCACATCTCTACTGTTCCTGCCTACTTTCTGTATTCGACTGAAGAAGCCTACTGTGTAGGCGAAACGTTTCGGAATAAAGTTGTCTAACTGTTACATATGTTGATAAATTAGACACATGTGCAACTCTTGGGTATCTCAATAAAGATACCCAAGAGTTGCACTTGTGTCTAATTTATCAACATGTCGGTTCTCTGAACCATTCATCTGCAAATGTTACATATGTGTCTTACCTAACAACCTGTCGGTATTGTATACCATTTTGATGTTCAAATAATCCAAGCCTGATAAACAATGACATTCTTTTCTACCAAGTGACATGGTTGTTAAATATCCTGAAGCTTTCACTTGATCTTCACCAGACCTGTTTTCTCTACTGTGTGCTGTACTCTCTTATTCTCTTGTATCATGAGTAGTGACCGAGGTCCAAGGACAGAACGATTCCAACAAAGGTGTCCTAAGTGTGTGAGCACTTGTTTCATTTCGTCCACATTGTTCGTATCGTTATACAGTAGTGTGTATATTAATAGGAACATTGATGAAATATGACATTTATTTGGAAAATTAATGTTTATTTGAAAAATACACTGCAATAATATAAGAGCTATTCATTTAATAAGAGATATGAGTTCCCTTTGCTTGTATAAGCATCGCTACACACTTTGGCAAAGAATCGACGAATGTTGAACACATTTTGGCAAGTTCCTCGTCGTGGTACTAAGTCCTAATAACAGCAACAATTAGCATCACAAATGAACTGTCCTGTTTTGAAATCCTGCATTTGGTTATTGCCCACAAATTCTCAATTAGATTGAGGTCAGGAGAGTTTCCAGGTCAATTTAGAATGCTAGCACGCGCGGGGCGCCAATTAAAAAAAAATTAAAAATCGAAAAAATGGGAAAATTGAGCTAATCATATAGAAAATTACTTTAACAATCTGGCAGCACTCTGGTATAAGAATCATTTTTGTACTATTCATACAACGAATTATAATCATTCATATCATATATGGTGACGCAATCACCCGTCAAGAAATTATTATATTCAGTGAAAGAGAGAGAAATAAGGAAAGGGAATATGAAAAGCAAAGAGAGATTATGAGGGTAAAGTTGCAAGGGAAGTGAAGACTAACATTAAGGATTCTTTCAGGTACACAAAAGTAAGATTAGAGACAGGATAAGCCCACTCAAAAGTTACTCGGGTCAGCTCACAGACAGTGATAAGGAAATGTGCAGTATTTTTAACACTTACTCTCTCTCAGTTTTAACACAGGAAAATACTAGCGATATTCCAGAAATAATAACTTATGTAGAACAAAATGATAATAGACTATGCATGATTAGGGTCAAAAGTGAAATGATCCTTAGACAAACAGATAAATTAAAACCTAACAAATCCCCTGGCCCTGATGAATTGTACGCAAGGAGTCTAAAGGAATGTAAAGAGTAGCTCAACAAACCTTTGGCTAATCTTTTCAATATATCACTACAAGTTGTGCAAGAATGGTATATAATACCGACAAGATGAAATTAAGACACATGTGCAACATCTGGGTATCTTTATTGTAGACGTTTCGCCATCCAGTGGCTTTATCAATACAGATTCCAGGACATAACTTGAAGACAGTTATGTCTTCAAGTTATGTCCTGGAATTTGTATTGATAAAGCCACTGGATGGCGAAACGTCTACAGTAAAGATACCCAGATGTTGCACATGTGTCTTAATTTCATATCACTACAAACTGGCATAGTGCCAGGTAAGTGGAAAATGGCAAATGTGAGACCTATTTTCAAAACAGGTGACAGGTTCTTAGCTTTGAACTACAGACCAATAAGCCTAACCTTCATAGTGGGAAAATTTATGGAATCAATAATTGCTGAGGGAATTTGTAGCCACACTGAAAAGCATAAATTGATCAACGAATCTCAACACAGCTTTACAAAAGGGCATTCCTGCGTTACGAATTTATGAGATTTTTTCACTTAGGTATTTAAGGAGGAAGAACATGATAATGAATATGATATTGTGTATATGGACTTCAATGAGGTCCCACATCAGAGAGTATTGAGGAAAATTAAGGCACACGGAATAAGAGGAGAATTTTTTCCTTTTATAGAGGTGTGGTTGACAGATAGGCAGCAGAGAGTTTGCATAAATGGGGAGAAAACTGAGTGGGGAAGCATCATGAGCGGTGTTCCACAGTGCATCTTGGCTTCATATCTAGAAGTATAAATAATAGAAGTCCTCAGGTTGTTCTTTAACTCTATATATCCTTGGTTAGGCCTCATTTAAACTATGCTGTTCAGTTCTGGTCACCGTATTACAGAATGGATATAAATGCTCTGGAAAACGTACAAAGGAGGATGACAAAAATGATCCCATGTATCAGAAATCTCCCCTGTGAGGATAGACTGAAAGTCCTGAATCTGCACTCTCTCGAAAGGCGTAGAATTAGGGGGGATATGATCGAGGTGTATAAATGGAAAACAGGAATAAATAAAGGGTGTACTTAGCTCTGTGAAGACCTGTTTGTGTGCTCTCTGTGATTCTGTACCAGGAGGCCCTCTCTTGAGCAACTTTACCAGCAGCTGAGAAAAGAGCTCAGAGTTGCTAAGATGGAGATACGGCGATTAACGGAGGAGAACAAGAGGATTCGTAGTAATCCTTCTGTTGTGAGTCCCCAGGTTAAGAGGGGAGCTTGGTCAGTGGCCGGGCAACATGGAACCAAGCTGAAGATCAAGAAAACGGTTGGAGAGGCAGAAACAACGAGAAACCAGAAGACTACCGTGGAAACTTCCAACCCATTCTCGGTGCTACCTGACGAATGTGAGTGTTCTACTGGGAATGCCACAACGAGCACCAAAGAAGCATTGGCAGACGTGAGTAAGACATCCCTAGAAACCCAACGAAGACCATCGAGAACGTCTTGACGAATTCTACAAGTGGTGTTTAAAGCTACCTGGCGAATGTGAGTCGACTACTCGGAGCATCACTACGGACGACGCCAAGGAAGTAAAAACATTGTTGTTGTTGGGGATAGCCAGATTAGGTACATGGATAGGGCATTCTGCTTGAAGGATAGGAGTAGGAAACAGAGAGTGTGTTTTCCTGGGGCTGGGATGAAGGATATTGTTAGCCGTCTGGATGACATCATGAGAGGTAATGGGAGCAATCCTATTATCTGTCTCAGTGCTGGAGGCAACGATGTTTGGCAGACGTAGGAGTGAGGACCTGATTAGCAGGTATAGGTCAGCAATAGAGATAATTAGGAGGAAGGGTGGGAAACCTGTCATATGTGGCATTTTTGCCAAGGAGAGGAGTTGGAAATGAATGGTTGTCCAGAGCAATTGGTGTCAATTGCTGGCTGGACAAATACTGTAAGGAAAATGCGGTTAACATTCATTGACAACTGGGACCTCTTCTATGGCAGAAATGACCTGTATGCCAGGGATGGGGTTCATTATCTAGGTGTGGGGTGGGAGCACTGGGACACGCAGTGGAGGGAAGCTGTTAGGTCTTTAAACTAGGAATAGTTATGTGGTATGGGTTTTGGACGGGAAAAACTGTGAAGTCGCAGGGTAGTAACATGGAGTACTAGGAGAACTTAGTATAGGCAAAATGAGGTGGATATTGGGAAAGGACCAGTGGCACTAATGACATGGACGTAATTGGTTTGTGGAATTACAGAAAGGAGCAGGATGGGTAAAGAGAGAGAGGGTCATTAAATATTTATTACACATAATAGTCGCTGGGCTAGGGAATAAGTGGACGAGTTTGAGACTAGTTGCTAGTGAAGGTACATAGATGTTTTTGCCATTACTGAGGACGTGGTTTAATTCAAAAAAGTTCGGGACATGCCTGCAGAATGTAACATTCAGGGTTTAAATCGTTCCAAGTTGACCAGAGTATCGGGAAGGGGGGGTGGTGGTGGCTTGTATGTCCGAGATCGCTTGAACTGTTGCATAATAACGGGTATATTAGTCTGAAGTAAACATACAGGGAGTCTGTTTCGATTAGGGAATTTTCAGAGGGACATGAAAATTAATTTTAGGTGGGATATACCGTCCCCTAAATTTAGACCAGGGGAGACTATATGGGAGGAAATTGTTTAGGGCCACAAGGCCGATAAATGATTGTAATTTAGGAGACTATTAACTTTAGTATATTGATTGGCATTTCTTGACTGGGAATTTATCTCACGAATTATATACAGCTATATATCTGAATCTCTACGCCACTGACACCTCTACATAGCCTTATATGCGACCAAGACTCACCCAACACTAACACCGAATTGCCGCCTACCCGTTCTTCCCGCCACTCACCGTCGCCCCACTAAAACAAAGCCCCCCTCTCTCCCCTCACACCCACCACCCCCCCCAAGCGACCACCGCACTCCCCCCACCCCCCCTCGCCCCTTCCCCATACCCACCACATGCTTGTCCTTCAGTTCTCTGGCAAACAATGAATCCCTTGTTAATTAATTTTGAAAGTTTCCAGAGGAACTGGTGCTTAGCGACACATATCAATTACATAGAATTGAATGGAGTATGATAGTAGGGATAATCATTAACGTCCCAGATTTTCGCTTAGCAGATTACGATGGGCTTAGAGAAAAACATTATTCATCTGTTTGAATGGGTAAACAAGGAGCTATTCAATATGACAGTTTTCTGAACATCAATACATGACTGCTCAAAGAACGTTTAATCATTATAAAGGAAATTAGATCAAATAGAAATGACCCAAAATGAGATGAATAATAGGTGAAATATCTACTAGGGCTTAAGAAAAGGAATTTTATAGGCGTATCAAATAGAGGCCGAGGGGTTCATCTTATGAATCAAGTATTATATTGTCATTAAGAGGGACATTTAAAAAGGGGTTAAGAAAGCTAAAAAGGGACTATGAAATTCAAAGTTTTGCTATGGAGTCTAAAACTAACCCCCAAAAGTTTTTCACAGTGTCTATAGAAACAAAAGTCAGAGATTAAGATAGGTCCCCTTAAAAATTACTATGGGCATTCTTTACTGACAGGAGAATGAAATGTGCTCGATTTTATATAATTATTTTCTCTCGGTTTTTTAACACAGGAAGACCACTCAATAATATTCTGGTAATTAATTTTTATAGTGGATACAGAGAAGATAAATTATGTAACATCACTGTCACTAGTGAAAGGTTGTGAAAGCAGATAGGCCTAAACTGAAGCAAAATATGTACCGGGTACTGAGTGACGGTTTTTTCCAAGGGTTCTTAAGGAATGCAAAATGGAAAAGTCTTTGAACCTTAACTAATATTTTAATTTATCTCTTCAAACAGGTGTTGTAGTTTTGTAGTGTCTGATATGTGGGAAGGTGGCAATGTTAATTCCATATTTTTTAAAACAGGGGACAAGTCGTTACGTCAAAATTTACGCCCAATAGCCTCTGACCTCAATTGTAGGCAAATTACTAGTGTTTAATTATAGCTGAGATTTACGAAGCCATCTCGATAAGCATGCTTGATTAAGGATACTCAGCATGGATTCACAAGGAGGACGGTTTGTCTAACTTAATTTATTAAACTTACTTCCAGTAAAGCTTTGTGGCTGTGTTGACCTCGATAAAGAATTTGATATTGTTTACATTAGATTTTAGTAAGGCATTTGTGGTGATACCGCACACCAATTGGACTGTTGGGGGAGGGGCTCTCGTGGATCGATCTTGGTCACAGAATAGGAAGCAAGAGAGGTGTCCTAAATGGGGTTAAATCCGAGGGGGGGATCAGGAACAAGTGGCGTTCCAACACGGATCAGTCTTGGGCCGGTTGTTGTTATAATATATATCAATGATCTTGATGAAGGAATTTTACTAGGATATGTGCAAATTCGGCGATGACACGAAGATAGGTAGGATAATTATTCAAACGTTAGATGTTAGGGAAACTTCAGGAGGGATTTAGACAAACTCTACCTCTTGGTCAGAAAAGTGGAGATGCAGTTCAATGTAGATAAATGCAAGGTTCTGAAGCTCGGGAGAGTGTCCATAACCTAGCCTTATAAGTTAAATAATGTAGAACTTAGCCACAGATTGCGAAAAAAGGACTTGGGGGTTATGGTAAGCAGCAATTTAAAACCAAGACAGCCAATGCGCTCTATTTCTACAACTAAGAACACTCCTATCCACAGCGCTATTTCTTAGTCCTGTCCCGTCTTCCCCGCTCATCCATTGGGATCTTTACCTGCAATTGTTCGTTCGTTGTCCTTTCGTTGTGTGACTTTGTAAATGGTTCGTGGTATGCTCCTCTTTCTATGTGCGGAGTTAATTGTGTTTTGTGTACTTCTTGGGTAGCTGCATCAGCTTGGTCGCACGGCGGGGGTGGGGGGGTGAGAGGGGAGGAGAGGAGCAGATGGGGAGTAAGAAGCAGCTCAAGTTAAGAACATAAGAAACATAAGAAGGTCTACTGGCCCATGCGAGGCAGGTCCAAGTCTCCTACCGGTTTAAGCCAATGCACCCAACCTAGTCAGGTAGGTCACATTGACTTAAGGGAGGAACACGGAAAAACCGATCTGGTAGCACAAGCTATCAGGTCCAATTTCACACCCACCCAATTCACTCATTATTTATCCAACCTATTTTTAAAGCTACACAACGTTCTGGCCTCTATAACTGTACTCGGGAGTTTGTTCCACTCGTCCACAACTCTATTACCAAACCAGTACTTTCCTATATCCTTCCTGAATCTGATTTTTTCCAACTTAAAACCATTGCTGCGGTCCTGTCTAGGCTAGATATTTTCACCCACACTATTTACATCCCCTTTATTTATTCCTGTCTTCCATTTATACACCTCAATCATATCCCCCCTAATTCTACGTCTTTCTAGAGAGTGCAGATTCGGGGCCCTTAGTCTATCCTATAGGGAAGGTTTTGATACAGGGGAAATCAACTTTGTCATCCTCCTTTGTACATTTTCCAGAGAATTTATATCCATTCTGTAATACGGTGACCAAAACTGTGCAGCATAATCTAATTGAGGCCTAACCAAGGATGTATAGAGTTGAAGAACAACCTGAGGACTCCTATTATTTATCCCTTCTTGATATGAAGCCAAGGATTCTTTTAGCTTTATTGCGAACACTTATGCACTGTTGTCTTGGTTTCAGATTACTGCTAACCAGAACTCCTAAATCTTTTCGCAATCCGTAATATTAAGATCTACATTATTTAGTTTATACATGGCATGGTTATTGTCCTGTCCAAACATTTAGAACTTTGCATTTGTCTATATTAAACTGCATCTGCCACTTCTCCGACCACTGCATCAGTCTATTTCAAATCTTCCTGGGGGTGTTCGAATGTCCTCGTCAGAATGAATTCGACGGCCTATTTTTGGTTTTCATCGGCAAACTTGCTGATGTCGCTCTTTATGCCCTCATCTATGTCGTTTATGTAGATTGTGAAAAGCAGGGGGCCCAACACTGACCCCCGTGGAGCACCGCTCGTGACCCCTTCCCCATTTGATTTCTCCCCATTTATGCAAACTCTCTGCTGCCTATTTGTCAACCATGCCACTACCAGGGGAAAAAATTTCTCCTCCTATTCCATGTGCCTTAATTTTCCTCAATAGTCTCTGATGTGGGACCCTGTCAAAAGCCTTACTGAAGTCCCTATACACAATATCATATTCATTACCACGATCTACCCCCTCAAATACCTTAGTGAAAAAAAATTAATAAATTCGAAAGGGGGAACGCCCCTTTGTAAAACCATGCTGAGATTCGTTGATTTTTTGCTTTTTCGGGGTGGCTACGAACGCCTCGGCAATATTGTTTCCCATAAATTTTCCCCTTTAGGTTTTGCTTTTTTGGGTCTTATTTCGAAGTAAGGACCTGTCACCTGTTTTGAAAATGGTGTCACATTTGCCATTTTCCACTTATCTGGCAAAATGCATTTTGTAGCGATATGTTGAAAAGATTAGCAAAAGGTGTGTAAGCTCCTCTTTAATTCTTTAAAAAAACCCCTTGATACAGTTCTCGGGGGCCTGGGGATTTTTTAGGTTTTAATTTATCTATTTCCCTAAGGACCATGTATTGTGCCCAATCGTGACAGTTTTTTTCGCCTGTTCTACATAATTTATCTTTACGGGAAATATCGTGGTTCCTTTTTTAAAAATGGGGAAGTATGTTTTAAAAAATTTCTAACTTTTCCTTATTACTGTCAGTGAGCTGACCGAGGAATTTTGGTGACCCTATCTTGCCCTGATCTTACTTCTGTATACCTGAAAAAATCCTTTTGGGTTAGTTTTCGATTTTTTGCAATTTTTAACCTCTAATTCTTTTTGCTTTTAAATTTCCCCCTTTTATTTCTCTCTTTAACTGAATATATCGATTTTTAATTGCCCTTTTCCCCTTTTGATTTGCCCATTATGCCTCTTTTTGACCAATCAGATTTTTAATCTTTTTATCCATTTAGGAAATTTTTGTTTATTGATTTCCCCATTTTTGGGAAAATAAATTTGATAGCAGCTAGAACTAGCCCGGAAAACATCATTCGGCAACCATCACACCTCCTGACCCTTGTCAGGTCATTCCGTTCAGCCCACCCAAGTTTTTTCAGTCCTATGAAAAACAGCCAAGCGAAAGTCGGGGCGGAACTTGATTGCATTTTTAGGGGGAAATTCTGAAATATTTAAAAGAGTGTTTGTGATCCTTTCCCAAAAATCATCATTAACCCAAGATTATTAATTAGTGTTTCCCTATGGCAAAACCAAGTAAAGGAGGTTTTTTCCCTTAGTTGGCTCTGTAAAAAACTTTTTTAAAAAAAAAATCTGGATCGTATCAAAAAAGTCACCTGACTCAAAATTTTCCTGTCAAATTGCTCCATCAATCTTTTATAGTTGAAATTCCCATTAGCACAAATTTTCGATGTAGTCCCTTACAAAATTTCGCCCCATAGAAGTTACTGCACCCCCTTTTCAAGATTTGGGGCCCTGAAAAATCACCCCCAAAAAAATTGTTTTTCTGGGCCCCTCGAGAAGCTGTAACCAAACAGATTCAGTGGGCTGACGCTTTACTTTTATATCTTGTCAAA
This sequence comes from Cherax quadricarinatus, assembly GCF_026875155.1. Lineage (NCBI taxonomy): Eukaryota > Metazoa > Arthropoda > Malacostraca > Decapoda > Parastacidae > Cherax > Cherax quadricarinatus. Next base: position 49,035,525 of record NC_069407.1, on the reverse strand, counting down.
CAACAACTTTTTAAATTGTCTCTGACATACTCGCTACCCCACCCCCCTTCCGGTTGACCCTGTCAGGTGGAATAATTTATCCCTTTGATGTGACATTCAGGGCATTTCTATTTTTCAGATTGAGCCAGGTTTTGTTATAGCAATAATATCTTGTTTCCTGCATTGCTTAATCTTGCTCATCTATCTTTTTTTACACCCCTGCATTAGATAGTAAACTTAAGGGAGCTAGCCCCTTGCTGTCCTCTGCGTCCCCCCTTTTTTTGGGTGACCTGATCTATTGTCTTTATTTATAATTCATGCTGAATGCCTTTTTTAATTTACTGATTCCCAAACCCCAGTGTTTTCAACCCGCTTGTTTTCCCCACACCCATACCTATCTTCTATCAGTTTAAAACTAGGCATTTCACCAAAATTAAAGTGGAGCATTTGTGGAAAGCCCCTGGGGCAGGGTTTTTTAACATAAAAAAGAAGGAACACTGAGCTGGCCTACTGGGCCCGTGGGGCAGGTCCAAATTTCCCCAGGGTTAAGCCCCTGCCCCTTTAAACCCAGTAGGTCGTCACATTCACTTAAGAAGGAGCACGGCATTGCTAGTAGCACAAAGCTACGAGGAAAAAAAATCAAATTCCCCACACCCCCTCATGTATTTATCCAACATTTTATTAAAAATACACAAAGATTTAGTTCTATGCGGTATCGGGGGTTTGTTCCCCTTATCCACAACTCTATACCAAACCCGTGTTTCCCATATTTCCCGAATCTGAATTTTTCCAATTAGCAACCATTGTTACGAGTCCTGTCTATGCTAGATATTTTTAGCATGTTATTTACATCACCTTTATTAATTCCTGTTTTCCATTTATACACCTCGATCATATCCCCCATAATTCTACGCCTTTCGAGAGAGTGCAGATTCAGGGCCCTCAGTCTATCCTCATAGGGAAGATTTCTGATACATGGATCAACTTTGTCATCCTCCTTTGTACGTATTCCAGAGCATTTATATCCATTCTGTAATACGGTGACCAAAATTGTTCAACATAAACTAAATAAGGCCTAACCAAAAATATATAGAGTTGAACAACCTGAGGACTTCTATTAGCTTTATTGCGAACACTTATGCACTGTTGTCTTGGTTTTAGATTACTGCTAACCAGAACTTCTAAATCCTTTTCGCGATCAGTAACATTAAGTTCTACACTATTTAGTTTATATGTGGCATGGTTATTTACCTGTCCAACATTTAGAACTTTGCATGTGTCTATACTAACCTGCATCTGTAACTTCTCCGAGCACTGCATCAGTCTATTCAAATCATTCTGGAGTGCTCTAACGTCTTCATCAGAATGAATTGGACTGCCAATTTAGGAGTCAGCAAATTGGCTTATGTCGCCATTTATTCCTTCATCTGTATCGTTTATGTAAATTGTGAACAACAAGGGCCCTACACTGACCCCTGTGGAACACCGCTTGTGACGTGCTCCCATTCTGATTTCTCCCCATTTATGCAAACTCTCTGCTGCCTATTTTTCAAACATGCCTCTGCCCAGGAAAAAAAATTTCCTCCTGTTCCGCGTGCCTTAAGTTTTCTCAACAGCCTTTGATGTGGAACTCTATCAAAAGCCTTACTGTTGTAGTCCACATACACAATATCATATTCAATACCATGATCTACCTCCTCAAATACCTTAGTGAAGAAAGTGAGTAAATTCATTAGACAGGAACGCCCCTTTGTAAAACCGTGCTGAGATTCATTAATCAATTTATGCCTTTCAAGATGGCTACGAATTGTTTCGGCGATTGTTGATTCTATAAATTTACCAACTATGGAGGTGAGGCTTACTGGTCTACAGTTCGAAGCTTAGGACCTGTCACCTGCCTTGTAAATAGGTATTACATGCCCATTTTCACTTGTTTGGCACTATGCCAGTTTGTAGTCATATGTTGAAAAGATTAGCCAAAGGTATGCTAAGTTCCTCACATTCCTTTAAAATCCTCGCAAACAGTTCATCAAGGCCTGGGTATTAGTTAGGTTTTAATTTCTCTATTTGTCTGAGGACCATGTCATTAGTTACCCTAATAGTGCATAGTTTATTATCGTCCTTTTCCTTTACTAGCAACTTTACTTTGAATACTGTCTTTTAAAAATATATCTGGGGTGTCCTGGTAATATATGCTGTTTTCAACCCAAATACTGCAGCCTGTTTTCCACAAACACTCATACCTCTATAATCTATCAGTTTAAACTCATAGACAATCATCGATGACCCCCTCAATCGAACTGGCTAATGCAACCACTCCAACCCCAGACAGATGAACCCCATCCCTTGCATACATATCATGTTTGCTATAGAATTTACCCCAGTTATCAATGAATGGGATTGCAAGTTCCTTGCAGTATCTGTCTAGCCAGCAATTTATACCAATTGCCCTAGACATCTATTCATTGCCCACTCCCCTTCTAGGCAAGATGCTACATATGATTGGAATCCCTCTCTTAGATCTGGCTATTCTATGGATGACCTGTACGTATCCAGCAGCTCCTGTCTCCTGCCCTTCCTGATGTCATTTCCACTGGCACTAAAACAGATAATGAATTTGTTCCCATTACCTGACATAATATTATCCAACCTGCTGACTATGTCACCAATACCAGCTCCTGGGAGGCACACCCTCTGTCTGACCTTCCTATCTCTGTTACAAAAAGCACGGTCCATACATTTTTCCTGAGAGTCCCCCACAAATAGAATATTCTTACCTTGATTAGCAGGGGAGTCAGTAGTACCTTTAACCTCACTAACCACTGAAGTACACTCGTCCTGGAGAACAGAGAATCGTTTTCCTACCTTTTCATCTTCTCTATTAAGCTTCCTTATCTTTCTTCTTCTTGAACTGTGAACCACTTGCCACTTAAAGCGGCTGCAACTCTTTAGCTCACTGCTGGTATCCTTTTCCTCACCAGCTCCCACCTATTTTCCTCCTGAAGAAGTAGAATCTCCTTCAACACTTTAACCTGAGATTCCAAAACACTACAGCAGGCCATGGTGCTCAGTAACATCCCACACTAATTCCCAGACAGCTTAGGACAGTGACCTCACGTGACCTCTGACTGCAGCGTACTGTATGACCTCTCACCGGAGAGGTGGTACAGTTTTATTTTATTACCAAATGTAAAATGGAGTGGTTTGATTAACTCCAGAACTTGGGTAAGAATTTAATGGTGTAGAGTCTCACAGCCAAATTTAACAGACCCCTTTGTACAGCTCTGTGTAGGTCATGGTGTCCTCATTCGAAGGAGATGTGTAGAAAGTCAGATTGTCCCAAGTAGGTGAATTGGCGCAGGAGTTATCAACATCTTCCTCCTCTTCCTCAGAAAGGATCCAGAGAGCGAGTCTACGATGGATCTGGCAGGAGACTATGGGACTGTAGTAGTGGAGAGGTATATTGGTGATGTGTCAACAGGTTGGGAGGATTTGATAGAGGCAGAATAATCAGCGTTGTCGGCGGTGAAGGTAGTTGTAGAAGTTTCAGGAATAGTTGCTTGGGCAGGAGACAGGTCTGCAGGTGCAGTGAAGTTCACAACGTTGGGAAGAATCTTGAGGATGTCGGCTGAAGGGATGGAGTTAGGGCAATTGAAGGCAGGCATGTTGTTCTGGCGGAAATAATTCGTTTATCGTGGTGTTGAAAGTGCCGGTGTTTGCTGCATTTGCAAGGTGTCCATTCACCATGCATTACAGCACCTTGGAGGGAGCACCGTCAGGGAGTGGAGAGAGGGAGTTGCTTGGTGAGGGTGTCTCTAGAGTGGCGTGTAGGATCTTGGTGGTGTGAGACTGTAGTTTGGTTATTGCAACATATGTCAATGAATTAAAGGTGTTCTTCAGATCTTCTTTACTTTTCTTCAACAGGATTTCTTTCCCGTGTGGACACTTAGCTACAATTGTATGATGATTTCCCTTGAAGTTTAATACATATTGGAGCCGTAGTGATGATGCAGAATCTGAATTCGTGTCCATCATTCTCACATTTTGAACAAAACTTCATAAACTTGATGGGGCAGTCCCTGGTGGTGTGATTATAGGAGTAGCAGGTTCAGCAGTGGGAGATGTGTGTGAAACGTCCTGGTTTTATATGGCTTGGGTGAATGTGGTAATAGATGACCAGACCGTCAGAGAGAGCTTGGGCAGCCATGGAGAAGCCTGAGAATGAGAACTTTAGCATAGATGAAGCGTTAGGGATCTTGGAGATGTTATCTACTGAGGCCCAGGTGTTTTGTTCCTCGATAGACGTCTTCAGTGCTTTAGTTGTCCAGTGTTTTCATGAAGATCGATCGTCTCGCCTTCAAGAGTGGCGACGGGGATATAGTGAATTCTCGTGTTTGTAGGGTCGTGATTGAATAGTCGTCCATTAGTTTTGAAGCTTCAGTGTCGTCTGCGCAGACGACAATGAAGGAGTCCTTCAGAGAGTGGATTTCCGTAAATTTGACCTGCAGGCAGGTCCTAACAGCAGTAGCAAAAGCTAGCTTCGAGAAGTCATTGATTACTCCATACACAGGCTTGATTTTCACAGGATGCAAGAGCATTGTGAGAATGGAGGTGGCACTTGTAGAATACAAATTCCCCTCTCCAGCGGGAATCAAAGGGAGATTTCTTGAGTGGTAAGCGACTGTCTTGCTACAGAGAGGGATAAGAGAACGACAGATAATCCTTTATCCTCTAGCTGTCATATGATCACTCCTGTGGACAGCTCGGTATTATGTCGTATAATACCGGTATTATGTCGTATAATAGGTGTGAAGAGCACCGTAGTGCTCTTCGCACCTACTCCAAGGTTGAGGGACTGATTACCTCATCTTCTGTACATAGTTCTACTGTCTTCAAGTTATGTCCTAGAATTTGTATTGGTAAAGCCACTGGATGGCGAAACGTCTACAATAAAGATACCCAGATGTTGCACATGTGTCTTAATTTCATCTTGTAGGTATTACATACCATTCTTGCACATGGAAGAGGCAGTAGGAATCTTGATGATGCTTTCAACTGTAGCCCAGGGATTTTGTTCTTCTATGGAGGTCTTTAGGTCTACAACAGGTTGTATGGTAATCAGTTTGTCAAGTCTCTTCAAGAAGACAGTCCTCCTAGCCCGTAAGGCAGGAGAGGACATGATTTGAAGCCACGGTCTGATAGAGTGGACAAAGCAGAGGAAGTCAATAGTTTTTCAGCCTCAACATCGTGTTCACAGACAATAATGAAGGCTTCTTGGAGTGAGAGGATGGTATTAATCTTGACCTGCAGACCCCTGACTGCCACAGCAAGGGCAAGCTTGGAGTCATTAATCGTACCACTGGATGGTTTTATCTTGACTCTGTTGGAGAAGCTCATCTTGAAAGAGGTTGACGAAAGAAGGGCACCTGAACGAAAAGGAGAGAAGGATGGGTATATATAGGCAGGAGGTAGTAGTAGTAGTAGTGGAGGGAAGGAAGTAGTAGTGGGAAGGTAGTAAGAGTAGGAGGGGCCAGTCAAATACTAAGAAAGAGGAGCACTGCAAGGGAGCTGGTGTCCACAAGGAAGCTAGGTGCCCACAGAGGGTAAAAGCAAGAACACCGAGGGGGGAGGAACAAAAAATAAATAAAGAAGGAACAAATACACAGGGCAGAAGAAAGACAACCCAAAGGAGAAAGAGGAAAGGGGAAGAGGGAAAAGAAGAAAATGAGGAATCAGGTTAAGTCAGGAGTGTTGTGAAGTTTGGAACATTTTACAATGTAGTGGGAGAGAAAGACATCTACAGAGACGAAGCCACGACTAAGATTCATACAAGGAAAGTTGTGTATTAGGGAGGATTCAACCAGACGGTGACTGTTAAAGTTGGAAGTAGGGAAGACAGTTTTAGCAGAAGACCAGTCAATAGGATGGCTGTGATCTCTGACGTGACAGAAAAGAGCATTGCCAGTGTCGGCAAGCTTAACACTATTTTTGTGCTCCCTAAGTCTGTCAGAAAGAGATCAGCCAGTTTCTCCAAAGTATTGAAGAGGACAGGAGGAGCAAAAAATAGAGTAGACACCAGGAACATCTGTAGAGGGAGGAGAGGTATGAACGAGATTAGTGCGAAGAGTGTTAGTCTGGCGGAAAGTAAGTTTGATGTCTAAGGAACGGAGAGAATTGTTGAGATTAGAAAGATCGGAAATGTAGGGAAGGCAGAGGACAGAAGAGTTCCCAGGGGTAGAGAGTTTGGGAGAGAAGAAATTACGTTTAGCACGTGAGAGGGCAGAGTTTATGAAATGGGAAGGGTAGCCAAGACGGGAAAATGAATTATGAAGAGTGGATATTTCTGATTGAAGGAACTGAGGATCACATATGCAGAGAGCACGGAGAAAAAGAGAGATAAGAATACTTTTCTTGACAGAGGAAGCATGATAAGAAAAGTAGTGAATGTACATGCCACTGTGCATAGGCTTTCGGTAAACGGAAAAGGCGAAACCTGTATCTGAGCGGTGGGCATGAATATCAAGAAAAAAAAGCAAGGAATTAGATTCCCATTCAGCTTTAAACTTAATGGAAGGGGCAAGATTATTAAGAGCATTAAGATATGGTTGGAAGAGACAAAAGTCATGAAGCCACAGAGCAAAGATGTCATCAACATAGCGGAGCCAGAGTGAAGGTTGCACATCGATAGCAGGAAGAAGAACAGTCTCGAAGTATTCCATGTAAAGATTAGCAAGGACAGGAGAGAGAGGAGAGCCCATAGCGACACCGAAGGTCTGAGAATAATATTTCCCTTGGAAGGAAAAGGAATTAGAGTTCACACAGAGGCGGATAAGATCAAGAAAGACATCAGTAGGTATAGGGAGATGAAGGAACCTTTCATTGGCCTTCTAAGAAAATCAAGGACATCATCAAGAGGGACATTGGTGAAGAGGGACTCAACGTCAAGACTAAGCATCTTACAGGTTGGGAAAGGGCGGACCCGTTCAATGAAGTCTTGAGAGTGACGGAGGCGGGCAGGAGAAAAAGTACCAAGAAAGGGAGTGTGGGTTTTGACCAGCCAAAAAGCAAGAGAATAAGAGACAGCCTCTAGAGGATATGATAGGACGTAGAGGAATATCAGGTTTATGGGTTTCGGGAAGGCCATAGAAATAGGGTAGAGAGGGACAGATGACACGAAAACGTTGAACAAGGTCAAAGTCAGGAGGACAGAGGTCGGAGAGAGTCCTTAGTTTCTTGTTAAAAGTTCTCTTGATGCAATCACGAGGGTTGGAAACTAGAGGAGTGTAGGTACGTGAGTCACAGAGCAAGACATCCTCTTTACGGAGGTAATCCTCGCGATCAAGGATAACTACCGGTGTTGGATTTAATAAGAGAAGAAAGGGCAAGTTGGTAGCGGCGCGGAAGGTGGTGGTTCGTAGAAAACAGACTATCAAGAGCAGGAAGGAGAGCGCCACGAAGATTACGGGAGCGAGACTGACGAAAAGAATCAAAAGAGCTAATCAGGGCAATACCAGCGCGAGGGGCAGGTGAAGTGGCAAAGTAAAGATCAAAACCCGGTGGCCTGGTGGCTAAAGCTCCCGCTTCACACACGGAGGGCCCGGGTTCGATTCCCGGCGGGTGGAAATTCCGACACGTTTCCTTACACCTATTGTCCTGTTCACCTAGCAGCAAATAGGTACCTGGGTGTTAGTCGACTGGTGTGGGTCGCATCCTGGGGGACAAGATTAAGGACCCCAATGGAAATAAGTTAGACAGTCCTCGATGACGCACTGACTTTCTTGGGTTATCCTGGGTGGCTAACCCTCCGGGGTTAAAAATCCGAACGAAATCTTATCTTATCTCTTATCTTAACCAGGAAGTACAGGCTCATAAGAACGATGCATTCTCAATCTCAGACTACCCTTTCTGTTTCTCCAGTCTACCCCACGAGCGCCTAGCTGCTGGGTCAGGCCGATGGCACTTTCTCAACTACTGTGGACACTACCCCTCAAGGAAGGTTCCTTGATGTTGGTGAGGGGCTCTTGATTTAGGGAATTGGATTTGTGCTCCAGTTCCCCGAATTAAGCCTGAATGCCTTCTACATCCCCCCCCCCCAGGCGCTGTATAATCCTCTGGGTTTAGCGCTTTCCCCTTGATTATAATAATAATAATAATGTGGACACTCGTCGCCTGTCCCATCTTCCCCCGCTCACCGCAAAGGGGTCTTACCTAAACTCTCTCTTGTCTCTCCCAATGGAATACTCTTATGAGAGAAAACGTAGTGTAGCACAGGGCTAACTAAAAAAAAAAAAAAAAAAAAAAATTCTCGATTTTTTTTCCCGATGCGCGTGAGTTTCCGTTGATTATCTTTGAAGTAATTTTTTTTTATTTATTTCTTGATTGGGTGTCATTAATAATGATCGGACTGCGATTAATTTCACAAAGAACATGAAAGAATGATTTTTTTTACAAACTAGTGAATTTATTTTTTGAAACCACATTTTTTTATTTGTGTGTGGGTAAAAGGTAGATATTTTGCTGTACAAGAATGGTATACAATACCGACAAGATGAACTTAAGACGCATGTGCAACATCTGGGTATCTTTAGGTGGCCCGGTGGCCTGGTGGCTAAAGCTCCCGCTTCACACACGGAGGGCCCGGGTTCGATTCCCGGCGGGTGGAAACATTTCGACACGTTTCCTTACACCTGTTGTCCTGTTCACCTAGCAGCAAATAGGTACCTGGGTGTTAGTCGACTGGTGTGGGTCGCATCTTGGAGGACAAGATTAAGAACCCCAATGGAAATAAGTTAGACAGTCCTCGATGACGCACTGACTTTCTTGGGTTATCCTGGGTGGCTAACCCCCGGGGTTAAAAATCCGAACGAAATCTTATCTTATCTTATTGTAGACGTTTCGCCATCCAGTGGCTTTATCAATACAAATTCCAGGACATAACTTGAAGACAGTAGAACTGTGTACAGAAGATGAGGTAATCAGTCCCTCAACCTTGGAGTAGGTGCGAAGAGCACCGTAGTCGTGGAGATTCTGAAGCAGAAGCAAGGCGCCTGACGGTTATGTACTAACGTCAGGTGGAAATGGGACGGGTAGCAGACGAGGGCATAGTAACTGGTAGGCGGGATTCCCCAGTGGAAGTAGGTCCTACCCAAAGAGACGGGTTAGTTGTAGTAGTAGTTGTCGTAGTTGTCGTAGTACATGTCCTTAGACATGTAAATTACCATGCAAATTAAACATGGGAATTACCAATAGACCTCTGGCTGCCTTCAAGAGAGAGCTGGACTGTTACCTAAAGTCAGTACCTGACCAGCCGGGCTGTGGTTCGTACGTTGGACTACTTGCGGTCAGCAGTAACAACCTGGTTGATCATGCCTTGATCCGCCAAGAAACCTAGTCGAGGATTTGACTGCGGAGGCGTTGACCCTGAGAACACTCTTCCTGAGAGTTTTGGAAAACTGACAAAGATCCATTGTGACCTCTGTATAACTGTCCTCTTGTGCTACCACTCACAGGATCAGCATCTACCTGGAGAGGATGCATAATAAACTAGCCGCTCAGGAGGCACAACGAACTTTGGTAAGTAGGCACGTGAACATTCCAGTGGTTCAAAGAACCGGTCCTTATTACCATACACAAACGCTGAAAATTTGAAGATGATTGGACAAGGCATTCTCTAGTTACGAACGAAATCAAAACGAAAAGTTGGAGGATAAAAGAAATTAAGGCAACCTTTTACAGGCCTCCCTTGGGATACCTAAATCAAGCAACAGCATTGGAATCTTGGTTCCCTTGCTCCAATACATCTTCGGCTTAGAGAACTAAGAGTGTTGGCACTCTGTTCAGTCCGTGTAGTAATCTAAATTAACTCTAAAAAAGACTCAAGCTAATGTAATCGCAATTTTCTTCCTCGTGACAAACAAGAAAGTTTACCAACCTCTTAGCCTGGCTTGAAGCATATCTTTGAATGAACAGGTTAGAAGTACAGTAACTTCCGTAAACATAACTTTAGTTATAAAATTATAAAAAAATTATAAATTTATATTTATGCTTCAGACCTCGCACTAGTTGTCTAGAGGAGCCAAAACTACCGACGTATGTATTTACAGCATTTTCATATAAATACACAAGTAAAGAAGCAATGTATGTGTGTGAATCTGCAACAGCAACAGCTTCTTCCTATATCTTCAACAAGAGAGAAAAAATCGGGATCCTTTCACTATAGATTGTGCAAAATTGGTTTTTAGTGTAACCATGGATAGCTAGGATGAGTGTCACACGTTAAATCGGCCTATCCAGGCCGATTCATAACAAGCCGTGTTTACAACTGAGAAATATACTAGACCCAAAACTCGCAGCAGCTGAGTTATGCCTTCCCTCTTTCTCTCCCTTTCATGACTCTCCTCTCACAAAACCTCTCTCTCATCATCCAGGCTCAACCCCAGAAAGGACGTTTTCTTTCCTAAAGCTATGCCAAACGTTCTGCACTTACTATACTCCCAATTATTTTGCAGGAAGAGAGGCAGGTCTATGTGTCAGTGCTCACCTGAATTGCCCTGGCACTTGCCAACTCTGTTGAGTGTGTATTTGGTGTCGGTTCTGTTGATCAGTATGTAGCCGTAAGTAGCGTACAATGTATTATCGTTCACGTCCACCATCAGTATCTGTGGAGGTTGCAGATTGGATATGAAGAAAGGGAAACTCGGAAATAGGTAAGATAACTGGAAACTGGTCGAAGATCATTTCATTGTATTGATATGACCTACGCTTTGACTACATAGGTCATTCAGCTATATATACATATATATATATATATATATATATATATATATATATATATATGTATAGGTCATATATATAGATCATATATATATATATATATATATATATATATATATATTATATATATATATATATATATATATATACATATATATATATATATATATATATGTATAGGTCATATATATATATATATATATATATATATATATATATATATATATATATATATATATATATATATATATATATATATATATATGTCGTGCCGAATAGTCAGAACTTGCGATCTTGGCTTAAATAGCAACGCTCATCTTGCCATATAGGACAAGCGAAAATTTGTGTGTGCAATAATTTCGCCCAAATCATTCTGAACCTAACGAAAAAAATATATTTCACTGTGTTTGTATAGTATTAAATTATTGTAAGCAAATCTAAAATATATTTAGTTGGGTTAGGCTAAAATAAATTTTTCTTGTTATAATAAGGTTAGGTAAGTTTTCTAAGATTCTTTTGGTGCAAAATTATAAATTTTTACATTAACATTAATGAAAAAAATATATCTTTAAACGTATAAGAGAAAATTTCAGAAAGGAATTAATTTTAAATGAGTTCTTGCTAATTGACCAGTTTTACATATTCGGCACGACATATATATATATATATATATATATATATATATTATATATATATATATATATATATATATATATAATATATATATATATATATATATATATATATATATAACAACTCAGGAAAAATAATGATAAACTTGAAGATTGAGACACTTATGCAACATATGGGAATTTTTATTGAAGAAACATTTCGCCTCACAGTGGCTTCATCAGTCCAATACATAAGTGTCTCAATCTTCAAATTATCAGTTTTCAAAACAATTTACCACAATGATAAAATTAACAAACAGTAAACCTATTAAAATTAATAAAACATCCTATGAAATAATGTTTTAAAAGTATTTTAAAACATTATTGGGAACAGTATTCCGAGGTCTCTACAAGCGATTCAACAATTATACAAACTGATGAAAGCGTGAAGACCTAACTAAGCATTAGGTCAGTCAGAGAGAGAGACAAAGATACCTGGAACATGAAATTTATTGCAAAAGGAAAAGTTGTGACGTATGTAGAGACGTGGTCATATACTGACCCCTGAAAACATATAGGGCAGAATATTGTTTAGAAATGGAAAACTGACTTTTTTAAATTTCCAGCCTTTCTCTATCTCTGTATTATCTAATCTCCTTACCATTCTTTTTTCCTAAATTAATATGTATGTTTTTAATAATCTAATAAAACTTGCTACTGCCTGTTTTCTACAGTACATATTCACTCAGGACTATTATTAACTTAATCCGTTTACATATAGTATATATATATATATATATATATATATATATATATATATATATATATATATATATATATATATAATATATATATATATATATATATATATATATATATATATATATATGCAAAACAACCACTCTGAAAGAATAGAGAAATTCCAAGCGCTTTCGTGACTACTCACATTATCAAGGAACTATGAAAGTAAAGCATCCAAGGAAGCTATATAAGGGGTCTGGCCAGCACCTCACTATCAGATCCCACAACGGTTAAACACGTGACGCGCGGCGACCCAACTTGGATAGGTCCTTTGCACAACTCACCCACAAACTATTCTACCCAAGAAAATTTAAAAATTATTATTTGTCCAGTGTATTACTAAATTCTTCCCAAATTCTATTAATTATAAATGGATCTAATTTATATAAACCAAAGGAAATATTCATATTATTGTCAAAACTGCTTTTTATGAAACAAGATTCAATTATATTCCTGTCGACCATGGACTTGCTTGATACTACTTTCTCAACTTTTTGAAGATCAATTGGATGGTTAAAATTTCTTACATGAATAAATAGAGCATTGGAATCTTGTCCAGTTCTAATGCTTTATTTATGTTTTAATATAAGTTCGAGATTTTTACCAGTTTGACCGTAATAAACTTTATCGCAAATTTTACAAGGAATCTTATAGACACATCCATCAGCATTTTGGGGGGAATTCTTTATCAAAAGTTTTTTTTACTGTATCAAGATTTTTGAATACAACTTTAATATTAAAAGTCTTAAGAAGAGAAGGCATATCAACCAAGTTTTCATGGTAAGGGAGAACCAACATTTTTAGTTGAATAAGGCTGGTTGTCCCTTTTTGGATTGTAAAAAGTATTTCTAGCAACTTTAAAAGATTTATCAATTACATTTCTTGGGTAATTTAAATCATTACCTATTTCATAAATTTTGGATATTTCCTCGTCTATGAACTCAGGACTACAAATTCGTAAAGCTCTCAAAAAATACTCAAAATACCCAAGAAATGTAATTGATAAATTTTTTAAAGTTGCTAGAAATACTTTTTACAATCCAAAAAGGGACAACCAGCCTTATTCAACTAAAAATATGTTGGTTCTCCCTTACCATGAAAAATTGGTTGATATGCCTTCTCTTCTTAAGACTTTTAATATTAAAGTTGTATTCAAAAATCTTGATACAGTAAAAAAACTTTTGATAAAGAATTCCCCCCAAAATGCGCGCGTCAGGTGTTTAACCGTTGTGGGATCTGATAGTGAAGTGCTGGCCAGACCCCTTATATAGCTTCCTTGGATGCTTCACTTTCATAGTTCCTTGATAATGTGAGTAGTCACGAAAGCGCTTGGAATTTCTCTATTCTTTCAGAGTTGTTGTTTTGCATATTCTGAAATCACCTGTTTACTGTGATCTTATTGCATATATATATACCTGGAGGTTACCTGGAGGTTATTCCGGGGATCAACGCCCCCGCGGCCCGGTCCATGACCAGGCCTCCCGATGGATCAGGGCCTGATCAACTAGGCTATTACTGCTGGCCGCACGCAGTCCAACGTACGAGCCACAGCCCGGCTGATCCGGCACTGACTTTAGGTATCTGTCCAGCTCTCTCTTGAAGGCAGCCAGGGGTTTATTGGCAATTCCCCTAATGCTTGATGGGAGGCTGTTGAACAGTTTTGGGCCCCGGACACTTATGGTGTTTTCTCTCAGTGTACCAATGGCGCCCCTACATTTTATTGGGGGCATTTTGCATCGCCTGCCCAGTCTTTTACTTTCGTAGGGAGTGATTTTCTGTGTGCAGATTTGGGACCATTCCTTCCAAGATTTTCCAAGTGTAGATTATGATATATCTCTCCCTCCTGCGTTCCAACGAGTACAAGTTAAGTGCTTCCAAGCGTTCCCAGTAGTTAAGGTGCTTGACAGAACTTATACGTGCAGTAAAGGATCTCTGTACACTCTCTAGATCTGCGATTTCACCTGCTTTGAATGGAGATGTTAATGTACAGCAGTATTCCAGCCTAGAGAGAACAAGTGATTTGAAAAGGATCATCATGGGCTTGGCATCTCTCGTTTTGAAAGTTCTCATTATCCATCCTATCATTTTCTTTGCACGTGCGATCGTGGCACTGTTGTGATCCGTGAAAGTGAGATCCTCAGACATTACTACTCCCAGGTCCCTTACATTATTTTTCCGCTCTATTGTATGGCCGGAGTCAGTAGTATACTCTGTTCTAGTTATTATCTCCTCCAGTTTTCCATAACGGAGTAGTTGGAATTTGTCCTCATTGAACATCATATTGTTTACCGTTGCCCACTGGAAAACTTTGTTTATATCTTCTTGGAGGTTAACCGCGTCCTCAGCAGATGACAGCCTCATGCAGATCCTAGTATCATCCGCAAAGAATGATACGGTGCTGTGGTGTATATCTCTGTTTATGTCTGATATGAGGATAAGGAATAAGATGGGGGCGAGTACTGTGCCTTGTGGAACAGAGCTCTTCACTATGGCAGCCTCCGATTTAACTCTGTTGACCACTACTCTTTGTGTTCGATTTGTTAGGAAGTTGAAGATCCATCTCCCCACTTTCCCAGTTATTTCCTTTAGCACGTATTTTATGGGCTATTACGCCATGATCGCATTGTCAAATGCTTTTGCAAAGTCTGTGTATATTACATCTGCATCTGATTTTCTTCCAGTGCATCCAAGGCCATGTCATAGTGCTCCAGTAGTTGTGAGAGGCAGGAGCGACCTGCCCTGATATATATATATATATATATATATATATATATATATTATATATATATATATATATATATATATATATATATATATATATATATATATATATAATATATATATATATATATATATATATATAATATATATATATATATATATGTATATATATATATATGTATATATATATATATATATATAATATATATATATATTATATATATATATATATATATATATATATATATATATATATGCAATAAGATCACAGTAAACAGGTGATTTCAAACTATGCAAAAACAACCACTGTGAAAGAGTAGTGAAATTCAAAGCACTTTTGTGATTTTTCACATTATCAAGGAACTATAATGTGAGATGTCACGAAAGCGCTTGGAATTTCACTACTCTTTCACAGTGGTTGTTTTGCATTATATATATATATATTATATATATATATATATATATATATATATATATATATATATATATATATATATATATATATATATATATATATATACATATATATATATATATATATATATATATATATATATATATATATATATATATATATATATATATATATATATATATAATTTAAAGACAAAATACATTGACAAAACTTTCACAAACAAACAATAGAAAGTAAAACAACATAGGTAACTCAGAGCTACATCTCGAATACTTCGTCCAGCTCCCTGGCATTGGGCCACGTGCCCAGAATGCTGCAGGCATTTCCTCTCTGGATCACAATACTTAGTCTCTGAAAGAGGAAGCTGGTCGCCCTGTGGGCCTTGGATTCTATGATGAGCTTTTCACCCAGCTCTTTGAGGAACTTTAGAGCACACTTGCCGCATGCTCCAAGGGACTCCGACCCTATTGGGATGAAGTTATAGCAAGGGGGAAGGTCTTCATATTTGCGGATCTTCTGGGTCTCCCTTTGGCTGGCAGCTTCACCCCCTTCCAGTACGGAGTATGGCAAGTAGGTGTCTGCCAATGTGGTGGCACAGGTGTAGTCCTAGGCAATCTGCTTTCCATCCTTCCAAGGTAGCATAGTGGCTCCATCAGGACGCTTTTAGCTTCCGTCAGACATCTGCACTTGGGGTTTCCGTTGAGCTGGGCAACGGGCTGTGGCAAGGCGTCTCTTTATGATGTCATTGACCTCCTCATGTCTGGCATACTTCCCTTCTGCTGTGTGACACACGAGACCATGAAGTCCGAATTGATCAGCTGTCGCCCTGCCGCAAATACACCTATGTTCGGTGAGGATGGGGGCGGCTAGGCGAAGAGCAACACAAATCCGAATGGCCTGTGAGTCTAGTCGAGTGCCCAGGAGGAAATGGGAATAGCTAATAGGAAATCTGAGTGTGGTTGTCCTTTCCTGAGGCGTTGGAGAGCATTGTGTTGGCGATTTTTTTCATGATCGGTTTGTCCCAGTGGGACTGTTTGTGTTCTTTGGGAGGAGCTGGTCTACTGGAGGAATCTGTAAGGGTGTCCCACCGAATCGCTGCTTCAGTTAACCTGGGGTCTTGAGCTCCTACCACGTCTCTCAAGCGTTTGGGAACAATCTTCTGGGCTAATGCACTGGAAGCCAAACACGAAGACAGAAAAGCAGGTAAAGCAACATGCGTTACTTTGAGCACCCCTATACCTCCCAGTCGCACTGGGAGGGTTGCCTGATCCCATTGCTGATCCTCTAGTGACAGGTTCAGTGCCTTCTTAAAGGTTGACCTTAGGTGTGCGTCATATTCGTCGAGTGTTGGGTTGTCAAAAGAGGGTGCACACCTCAGGAAGTAAGTGAGTATTGGCATAGTAAGGCACCTTGTGAGGAGATACAGAGCATCATGGGCATCAAGATTGCTTATTCTCTCCTCCATTCTCATCAAGTCTTTCAATTTGTCCTTGAGGACAGTGTCGATGGCCTGGTGACCCAGCGGTGCTCCCAAGAGGGTACTGTTGGACGGAGTGGTAGTAGAGACTTCTGGGAGGATTCTTCGCACAGCGTTGATTATTTCCTGGTTCGCTGTGATGATTTCACACTTGGAGGGATTGAGGATGAGTCCCAAGTCTTCTCCCTGTGTTTTCACCAGTTGTAGGTCCCCTGCCAGGGACTCTTCAGTACCTGCCAGAGTGCCGTCATCCAGGTACCAGATGTTGAGCTCGCTGCGTAGGCTGGAAGTTAGTTCTATTATTGCCAAGCAGAAGAGAAGTGGAGCTAGTGGGTCACCCTGCTGAACATCCTCTGATGAGAGAATTTCATGTTCTCCAAACAACAGAATTGAGGGTTTGCTGTAGCCGGCTGAAATGAAGGGACAAAGACTGGGGAACCGATCCCGAACAGCTGGCAAGACAGCAATCTCTCTTCACCATATTAAAGGCATTTCTAAAATCAAGTTTGACTGCAGCCTTGTCTTCTGGTAGGTCCCTGATGTAGGCCCATGCCACATTTGCTGCAGCTTCGCTGCCTTGAGAGACCCCAAAGCCCAGTTGGTGTGGCTGGAGTAAACTGGCAGCTTCTAGGCGAATGTTTCTTACTGCTGCTTTGGCAACGAGACGGCGAAGAGTGTTTCCAACTGCAATGGGTCTGATTCCCCCATCCTTCTTCTTCAAAGCACATAGTGAGGCTCCAAAAAACAAAGGTTTAATTTCTTCTGGGATTCGCCCTGCCAGGCAATTGTTGACGAAAGTTGTTAACTCGGTGAGAAGAATTGATGCAGATGCACCGAGTACTGGATTTACCATCTCTTTGAGGTGCTGAGGTCGAATTCCAGTGTAACCTCCTGCAGATCCTGCTGGAAATGACACAATCGCCTTATAGACTTCCGATTCTGGCAAAATTAATTGTTCAGTGATGGGGTCTTCCTCAGGGTTGTTGTTGATGGCTATGGTGTCCCTGGTTCGATGCTTGTCTCTTAGTTCTTGGGCCGTGGTCTCATCTTTGGGGGCTACAGTGTCGTCACTTGTAATTATTCGGATTGCTCCCACTGTGTGCATGGTATGCGCATAGCATGTGTAGTGTATAGCGGTGTGTCGTTTATAGTGGGGGCTGTGCACAGAGCATAGTGGTGTATAGTGACATGTGCACAGAGCATTGTGGTGTATAGTGACTAGTCCTGGGAGGGAGTGAGTGCTCAACTTCGCCTCATCACACATCTTCCGCTCCTCCCTTTTCCCCACCACCCACCACAAGGATGGGAGACCCATGAACCACTTGCGGTATGTACCATGCGCCATATTCCCTTCAACGTGGGCTTACCACACAGTTTGAGGTATGGCAGATGATGCAGCCAGTCTGTCACAAAGCCAGGGAAACAGTGCACCCAACCATGAAAGAAAAGACACATGTCAGGTGGGTGGAGTGTTTTGAGCACGCAACAGGGATGGCCTTATTCGTGCACACCATGGGTGTACGGGATCACACACTGCCCCCAGCAGAGAGTAGCCCACAGCCTCCACAGGCAGATGACAATTCCAATGGCAACCTCCTCACTTGTGATAACCTTCTGTTGGCATTCAAATCCACTGCTAGAAGTACCCTAACCCACATCCCTAATGCGGCTCGCCCATATGTAGCAGGAAAATTCACAGACCTTATTAAGCAGGTGAATGGAGGTTCCACCAACTTAGAAGCCCGAAGCCCCATCCAAGCATGGCGCAACCTACTCCTGTTTGGCAATGTCTGTCTTGCAGTTCCTGAAAGACGAGGCAAACTGCTAACCATATCAGTCATCAAGGCAGTGTGCAACTACCGAAGAACGGATAATTGTGTCCCTCTGCCCCATAATCGCAGGAATCACATAGGAAGACCCAAGAAAAGTTCCACTAAAAACGAGAAAATCTGCGCACAGGTTAGCAAAAAAATCGAAGAAGGTAACACAGTGGGAGCAATCAGAATATTTACAAGTGACGACACTGTAGCTCCCGAAGATGAGACCACAGCCCAAGCACTAAAAAACAAGCATCCAACCAGGGATACCATAGCCATCAACAACAACCCTGAGGAAGACCCCATCACTGAACAATTAATTTTGCCAGAATCAGAAGTCTATAAGGCGAATGTGTCATTTGCAGCAGGATCTGCAGGAGGTTACACTGGAATTCGACCTCAGCACCTCAAAGAGATGGTAAATCCAGTACTCGGTGCATCTGCATCAATTCTTCTCACCGAGTTAACAACTTTCGTCAACAACTGGCTGGCTGGACGAATCCCTGAAGAAATAAAACCTTTCTTTTTTGGAGCCTCACTATGTGCTTTGAAGAAGGATGGGGGAATCAGACCCATTGCTGTTGGTAACACTCTTCGCCGTCTCTTTGCCAAAACAGCAGTAAGGAACATTCGCCTAGAAGCTGCCAGTTTACCCCAGCCACACCAACTGGGGTTTGGGGTCTCTCAAGGCAGTGAAGCCGCAGCTCATGTGGCAACGGCCTACATCAAGGACCTACCAGAAGACAAGGCTGCAGTCAAACTTGATTTTAGAAATGCCTTTAATATGGTGAAGAGACAAGTAGTCTTGCCAGCCTATCGGGATCGGTTCCCCAGTCTTTGTCCCTTCATTTCAGCCGGCTACAGCAAACCCTCAATTCTGTTGTTTGGAGAACATGAAATTCTCTCATCAGAGGGTATTCAGCAGGGTGACCCACTCGCTCAACTTCTCCTCTGCTTGGCAGTAAGAGAACTAACTTCCAGCCTACGCAGCGAGCTCAACATCTGGTACCTGGATGACGGCACTCAGGCAGGTACTGAAGAGTCCCTGGCAGGGAACCTACAACTGGTGAAAACACAGGGAGAAGACTTGGGACTCATCCTCAATCCCTCCAAGTGTGAAATAATCACAGCAAACCAGGAAATAATCAATGCCATGCGAAAAATCCTCCCAGAAGTCTCTACTACAACTCCATCCAACAGTACCCGTTTGGGAGCACTGCTGGGTCACCAGGCCATCGACACTGTCCTCAAAGACAAATTGAATGGCCTGATGAGAATGGAGGAGAGAATAAGCGATCTTGATGCCCATGATGCTCTGTATCTCTTCACAAGGCGTCTAACTATGCCAAAACTCACTTCCTGAGGTGTGCACCCTCTTTTGACAACCCAACACTCAACGAATATGAATCACACCTGAGATCAACCTTTAAGAAGGCACTGAACCTGTCACTAGAGGATCAGCAATGGGATCAGGCAACCCTCCCAGTGCGACTGGGAGGTATAGGGGTGCGCAAAGCAACGCATGTTGCTTTACCTGCTTTTCTGTCTTCGTGTTTGGCTTCCAGTGCATTAGTCAAGAAGATTGCTCCCAAACGCTTGAGAGACGTGGTAGGAGCTCAAGACCCCAGGTTAACTGAAGCAGCGATTCGGTGGGACACCCTTACAGATTCCTCCAGTAGACCAGCTCCTCCCAAAGAACACAAACAATCCCACTGGGACAAACCGATCATGGAAAAAATCGCCAACACAATGCCCACCAACGCTTCAGGAAAGAACAAAGCTCGTCTCTTGGCAGTGAAGGCACCACACTCAGGAGATTTCCTTTTAGCTGTTCCCAGTTCCTTCCTGGGCATTCGACTCGACCACAGGCCATTCGGATTGGTGTTGCTCTTTGCCGAGCCGCCCCATCCTCACCGAACATAGGTGTACTTGCGGCATGGCGACGGCTGATCAATTCGGACTTCATGGTCTCGTGTGTCACACAGCAAAAGGGAAGTATGCCTGGTATGAGGAGGTCAATGACATCACAAAGAGAAGTCTCGCCACAGCCCGTTGCCCAGCTCAACGGGAACCCCAAGTGCAGAGGTCTGACGGAAGTCAGAAGCTTCCTGATGGAGCCACTATACTACCCTGGAAGGATGGAAAGCAGATTGCCTGGGACTACACCTGTGCCGCCACATTGGCAGACACCTACTTGCCATACTCCAAAGCTGAAGGGGGTGGAGCTGCCAGCAATAGAGAGACCCAGAAGATCCGCAGATATGAAGACCTTTCCTCTTGCTCTAACTTCATCCCAATAGGGCCGGAGACCCTTGGAGTATGGGGCATGTGTGCTCTAAAGTTCCTCACAGAGCTGAGTGAAAAGCTCATCATACAAACCAAGGCCCACAGGGCGACCAGCTTCCTCTTTCAGAGACTCAGTGTTGCGATCCAGAGAGGAAATGCCTGCAGCATTTTCGGCAAGCGGCCCACAGCCGGGGAGCTGGACGAAGTATTCGAGATGTAGCTCAGAGTTGTTATCTATATTGTTTTACATTCTATTGTATTTTTGTGAATTTTTTTTAATGTATTTTGACTTGAAATAAATATATATATTAAATATAGGGGGTGGTAGGAGAAAATTCCCAACAGCTTCAGGAAACTAAGTATTTCTTGAAGCAGGTTATTGGTGTTCTGAGGATGAGGTCCCAGACATTCACAGGTGGAACCTTCATTATTATATATATATTTATATATATATATAATATATATATATATTATATTTATATATATATATATATATATATAAATATATATATATATATATATATATATATATATATATATATATTATATATATATATATATATATATATATATATATATATATATATATATGCAATAAGATCACAGTAAACAGGTGATTTCAAAATATGCAAAACAACCACTCTGAAAGAATAGAGAAATTCCAAGCGCTTTCGTGACTACTCACATTATCAAGGAACTATGAAAGTGAAGCATCCAAGGAAGCTATATAAGGGGTCGGCCAGCACCTCACTATCAGATCCCACAACGGTTAAACACGTGACGCGCGGCGAGCCAACTTGGATAGGTCCTTTGCAAAACTCACCCCCAAGCTATTTATTTGTCCAGTGTATTATTAAATTCTACCCAAATTCTATTAATTATAAATGGATCTAATTTATATAAACCAAAGGAAATATTCATATTATTGTCAAAACTGCTTTTTATGAAACAAGATTCAATTATATTCCTGTCGACCATGGACTTGCTTGATACTACTTTCTCAACCGTTGTGGGATCTGATAGTGAGGTGCTGGCCGACCCCTTATATAGCTTCCTTGGATGCTTCACTTTCATAGTTCCTTGATAATGTGAGTAGTCACGAAAGCGCTTGGAATTTCTCTATTCTTTCAGAGTGGTTGTTTTGCATATATATATATATATATATATATATATATATATATATATATATATATATATATATATATATATATATATATATATATATATATATGCAAAACAACCACTGTGAAAGAATAGAGAAATTCCAAGCGCTTTCGTGACTACTCACATTATCAAGGATCTATGAAAGTAAAGCCTCAAAGGAAGGTATATAAAGGGGTAGCCCACACCTCACTATCAGATCCCACAACAAAGAAACACCTTACGCGAGACAGCAGGCCCGCCAGCCGAACTAGACAGTTCCTTCACACAACCCACCACCAAACTATTCTACCCAAGAAATAAGAGTAAGTAATAAGAAATAGAATAGTTTGATGGTGGGTTGTGTGAAGGACCTGTCTAGTTCGGCCGGGGGCCTGCTGTTTCGCGTCAGGTGTTTCTTTGTTGTGGGATCTGATAGTGAGGTGTGGGCTACCCCTTTACATACCTTCCTTTGATGCTTTACTTTCATTGTTACTTGATAATGTGAGTAGTCACGAAAGCACTTGGAACTTCTCTATTCTTTCACAATGGTTGTTTTGCATATATATATATATATATATATAATATATATAATATATATATATATATATAAAATATATATATATATATTTTATATTATATATTATATATATATATACATATTGTATATATATATGTATATCCATCCAACTTAAATACTTAGGAAAATATTGTATAAAACTTGAGCAAGAAATGTGTGATGTAACTTACCTTCATTACAAGATGTCGTGTTGAATTTTTGTCCCAGTTGAGAGCTACCAGGTTCTCGAGTCCTGCAGGGTAAACACACTCATCATGTTTCATCAGTCTTATGAATGATACAATGATACTACTCAAGTATTATAAAGTACATAAACAAACTACGTCCCAAGGAGCTGTTTGTGGCCACTAAGTACGCATTTTTGTCGGTCGTTCGGTCAAAATTTACATCAAGGTCTTACAGGGTTCGAGTTCCTACTGTAATTTACATGCTATGTGCTCTTACCTGCCTCATCTCATTTGAAAGCCTTTTTGTTGTTTTGAGACCCACAAACAGGGAATAGGATGAAATTGTAGACATTTATGGGCCAGCGATTTCATTTTGTAGACTGACTATTTCACTGATGTAATTATGATGCACGAGCATGTTCCAAACTCTGGTCATATGAAGTGATGTTCTTAAGAAGGGTATAGCCAGTGTGTAGTTGGCATTTGCTACCCATCTTGTTGTGTAGCTGTGTTTTCGTTGTCCGTGAAGTGGAGTCAAGGATACAAACATAAGCAACATTGGCCATGAACTTAACAATAAGGCCACCCATATTCCTACTGAATTGAAGGCTCTCCTGAAATTACAGACCTGTCCAGGCTGGGTCCAGGCGAGAGATGAGTCATGTTTCTCTGTTCTCTTTTCTGTGAAAAAGTCGTAGATGAGACGCAGAGCAGGCAACCCAATAAAATGGAGCCATATATAAGTGTGAATGCACTAGTACAGAGAGGATGAGAGATACATTTAATTGCTGTTAGCTTTCTGGCCACCATGTTTGAAAGATTTATTACAGGATTCTTCATAATTAATTTGGAATAAAATTTCTCCCCAAGGATATCAACATCATTCCCGGGTTCCAACACTCTCCAATATGTTCTTAACACTGCTCCAACATTATTATCATGGTGCCTAGAGACGATCGTTAGCATTTTCTCAGAAGTAAATGTAATGTGCCATCGTTGTCCCTAGGCTGATGTACTAGTAATTGATGTAACTGAGGAGCTAGATTTTCCTGTTTTGGATATGTAAATGTCAGAGTACAGTCCTAAGTTTGTGCGTAGAATTCTGGGGTAAGTTGAAGATGGTCAATGAAGTAGACATTCCATAACAATGGTCCAAGCGTATTTCCTGTGGAACACTGGCACCAAAATTGTCTTGTTGATTCTCATTGATAACTACCCTCGGAGATCTACCTGGAAGGTAATCACTATGGAGGCATAACGCAGAGCCAGAGACTCCTATTACTTGAAGTTTTACCAAGACTTCCTGGTATCATACACGATCGATAACGCCAACATAGTCCAGTGCAATCACACAGCTGATTTTGCATTCATGCTATGATTGGTACCACAAAGTGGAAAAGTATAACAGCACATCAGCAGAATAATATATTCTGAAAGAAATATTGAAGGCCATAATGAAGCAAACAGAAGTCGAAAAACACTGCTATCTGCCTTGAGATTATTGTCTCGTGGATCTTGCCAATGACTGACAAGATTGACACTTATCTGCAGTTGATTTCCGCTCGGCTCTTCGTTTTGTAAACAAGGACTACATTTACCTTTTTCCGCGGAGAACGTCATTTACACTTTGGTAGGCAGTGCTGATACATGCTAGATAAAGATGATGCTAGCTGACACGCACATTTCCAGAGATTCAAGAAGATACACTTCATCCTGCCCTACTGTCACCACTGACAAATTAGACAGTTCTTGTGGTTAGCAAAGGAGGGTCCCTTGCTGGATCAGGAACATGTTTGTTGACAGCAATGCTCAGCAACAGGTCCACTGTTGACTGCTAGTGGACACGGTCCCATCCTGCCAATTAAGAGGTCCTTGACCAAGATCATCAGATTTTAGAGCCCACTCTGCCTGACGCCATTTAGAGATGGCCCACTTTTGTACTTCTTCCATTTGCCAACAGGCTTGCCTGCGCAAGTTTTTGTTATAAGAACATAAGAACATAAGAAAGAAGGAACACTGCAGCAGACCTACTGACCCATGCGAAGCAGGTTCATGTCCCCCTTCCCCCCGGATAAGCCCAATGACCCACCTAGTCAGGTCACTTCCACTTAAGGAAGGAGCAAGGCATCAGACCTGGTAGCACAAGCTAGTGAGGAAAAACTCAAACCCACCCACACCCACTCATGCATTTATCTAACCTATTTTTAAAACACAACGTTTTAGCCTCTATAACTGTGCTCTGGAGTTTGTTCCACTCATCCACAAATTTATTGCCAAACCAGTGCTTTCCTATATCCTTCCTGAATCTGAATTTTTTCAACTTGACACCATTGCTGTGAGCCCTGTCTTGGCTGGAAATTTTCAGCACACTATTTACGTCCCCTTTATTTATTCCTGTTTTCCATTTATACACCTCGATCATATCCCACCTAATTCTACGCCTATCGAGAGAGTGCAGATTCAGGGCCCTAAGTCTATCCTCATAGGGAAGATTTCTGATACATGGGTCAACTTTGTCATCCTCCTTTGCACGTTTTCCAGTGCATTTACATCCATTCTGTAACACGGTGACCAGAACTGTGCAGCATAATCTAAATGAGGCCTAACCAATTATTTATACTTCTTGATATATAGCCAAGTATTCTGCTAGCTTTATTGCAAGCACTAATGCACTGTTGTCTTGGTTTTAGATTACTGCTAACCATAACTCCTAAATCCTTTTCGCAATCAGTAATATTAAGATCTATATTATTTAGTTTATGTGGCATGGTTATTTACCTGTCCAAAATTTAGAACTTTGCATTTGTCTACATTAAACTGCATCTGCCACTTTAAATCATCCTGGAATGCTCTAGTGTCCTTATTAGAATGAATTGGACGGCCTATTTTTGTGTCATCAGCGAATTTGCTTATGTCACTATTTATTCCTTCATCTATGTCGTTTATGTAAATTGTGAACATCAATGGGCCCAACACTGACTCCTGCAGAACACCGCTTGTGACGTGCCCTAATTCTGATTTCTCTCCATTTACACAAACTCTCTGCTGCCTATTTGTCAGCCATGCCTCTACCCAGGAAAAAATTTCTCTTGTTCCGTGAGCCTTAAGTTTCCTCAATAGCTTCTGATGTGGAACTCTATCAAAAGCCTTACTGAAGTCCATATACACAATATCATATTCATTACCATGATATACCTCCTCAAACACCTTAGTGAAAAAAAGTTAGCAAATTCGTAAGACAGGAACGCCCCTTTGTAAAACCGTGTTGAGATTCATTAATCAATTTGTGCCTGTCAAGATGGTTACGAATTGCTTCGGCAATTATTGATTCCTTAAATTTCCCACTATGGAGGTAAGGCTTATTTGTGTATAGTTCGACGCTAAGGATCTCTCACCTCCCTTGTAAATAGGTATTACATTTGAAATTTTCCACTTATCAGGTACTATGCCAGTTTGTAGTGATATGTTGAAAAGATTAGCCAAAGGTATGCTAAGTTCCTCTTTACATGCCTTTAATACCCTTGCAAACAGTTCATTAGGGCCTGGGGATTTGTTAGGTTTTAATTTCTCTATCTGTCTGAGGACCATGTCACTAGTTACTGCAATCGTGCATAGTTTAATATCGTCCTGTTCTACATAATCTATTCTTTCAGAAATTTCGCTAGTATTTTCCAGGGTAAAAACTGAAAATTTCACACATATCCTTATCACTGTCAGTGATCTGACCAGAGTTACTCTTAAGTGGGCCTATCTTGTCTTACTTCTGTATACCTGAAAGAACCCTTTTGGGTTAGTCTTCGTATCCCTTGCAACCTTAGCCTCATAATTCTTTTTTTGCTTTTCTTATTCCTTTTTTTTTATTTCTCTCTTTAACTGAATATATTGATTTCTTAACTGCCCATCCCCTCTTTTGATACGCCTATATACGCCTCTCTTTTGACCAATGAGATGTTTTAATCTATTGTTCATCCATTTGGGATCATTTTTGTTAGATTTAATTTTTCTACTCGGAACAAAAGTTGTCTAGGCAGCTAGAACTATGCTCTGAAAAACGTCATAGTGGCAACCAAGATCACCTACCTGACCCATAGTCAGGTCATCCCAATTTAGCCCACCCAGGTAATTTCTCAGTCCCATGAAATCAGCAAAACAAAAGTCTGGGACAGAGATTTGATTGCAGTTACCTGGGTAATTCCATGATATATTGAAACTATGTGATTTGTGATCACTTTCCCCAAGCTCATCATCAACCTCAAGATTATTAATTAACGATTCTTTGTTGGCAAGAACCAAGTCAAGCAGATTGTTCTCCTCTAGTTGTTTATGTCGCAACCTGTTCTAAAAAGCAATCCTGAACCATATCAAGAAAGTCACTAGACTCAAGATTTCCTGTTGCATTGTTCCAATCAATTTGTCTAAAGTTAAAATCTCCCATTAACACAACATTTTTATATCTAGATGCCTTATGAATTTCGTCCCATAACACCTTAGTGCACTCCCTATCAAGGTTTGGGGGCCTATAATTCACAACCAAAATTAATTTGTCACGACCCTCGAGAAACTGCAGCCGAACAGATTCTGTGTCCGATGTTTCTAATCTTATATAATGTCTAAGATAATTTAAATTATCTCTGACTAACATCGCCACTCCACCACCCTTCCTGTTGACATTATCAGTGTGGTGGTATAGTTTATAACCCTGTAGGTTGCATTCGGAAGGCATTTCTCTATCTTTCAGGTTGAACCAGGTCTCTGTTATACCAATAATATCTATATTGCTTGCACTTGCAAGTAATCTTTGCTCATCTGTCTTATTTCTTAGACTCCTACTATTTGAATAGCAAACCTTAAGGGAGTTAGTCACTCATTGCCCTCTACTATCTTGTTTGTTGATCAATTTATTTGATTTTACTAGCAACTTCATTTCGAATATTGTCTTTAAAACATATACCTGAGGTATCCTGGTAATATCTGCTGTTTTCAACCTTAATACTGCAGCCTGATTGTTTCCCACAATCACCCATACCTCTATAATCTATAGGTTTTAAAGTCTTAGACAAGTCATCAATTACCCCCTCAATCGAATTGGCTAATGCAACCACTCCAGCCCCAGAGAGATGAACCCCATCCCTTGCATACATATCACGTTTGCAATAGAATTTGTCCCAGTTACCAATGAATGGATTGCAAGTTCCGTCTCTGTCTCTCTCATTGTATGTCTCTTTCTCTCGGTCTGTATGTGTCTGTATCTATCTGTCTCTGTGCTTATTTCTCTCTCTCTCTCTAGCTACAGACCACTTACCAATAAAATATGAATTTGGGCCGTTAATATTTGGCTGGCCATAGCCCTCAGTGTAGGATGACAGGGATAACTGAAGATCCTCAGCTGATTGGGTGGAGTGCCACAAGACCAGTGTCCATCCTCCTTCATAGCTACCTGGTTCGAGGCCCATGTCACACAACGCCTGATGGAGAATATATGTAGTGTGTATCGAGCTTAGTGGATGGAGAATCAACCCTTCATATCTTTTATATGAACCAGAGTTAAGAACTTCACATAAAATAGGAAAACTAATATAATACTAACCTGAAGAGACACAAATAGAGCATCATTACTGCAGTCTTGACTTACCACTAGTAAACATGCGAACTCGGATAAATGTGTTGATAAGAGCCTAGTTACCTTGTGCAATTATGTAGATAGTGAGGCTTTATTTTTAGTGTATAATATTACATAGCTCAATATAATGTAAGATATAATGAAACAAGAGCAACTAATGAGACGTTTATAAAGGTTACGTTTCGCTCTTCTGGAGATTATCAAGCCAGTACAAACTGTATATGAATTAGGAGGGTATATAAGGAGAACATGGAAAAACTGAACTAAGTTAAGACGACGACAACGACGACGACGACGACGAAGAAGAAGAAGAAGAAGAAGAAGAAGAAGAAGAAGAAGAAGAAGAAGAAGAAGAAGAAGAAGAAGAAGAAGAAGAAGAAGAAGAAAATTAAAGGGAATGAAAATAGAAGTAGAAGAGAAAGAGTAAAAAGTAGAAGAAAATATAGATGAAGAAGTAGAAATAGAAGAAAAAGAGAAAAAACCAATGATTTGTTGGGTAGCAGGAGGAGTAACAGAAGAAGTAGCAGTGATTTGTTGTCTAGCAAAAGCAACAGCAGCAGTGATTTGTTGGCTGGCAGCACCAGCAGCAGTATGTGATTTTTTTGTTTTGCGGAAGCATTGATTAATTGTCTGTCAATAGCAGTGGTAGCAATTATTATTTTTATAATCAATGAGGAAGCGCTAAACCCGCAGGAATATACAGCGCCTGAGGGGTAGATGGAAGGCATTCAGGCTTAATTCAGGGAACTGGAGCACAGATCCAATTCCCTACATCAAGAGCTTCTCACCAGCATCAAGGAAGTAGTAGCAGTGATTTTTTTGTCTAGCAGTAGCAGTGGTTTGTCTAGCTGCAGCATCAGTGATTTGTTGTTTGGCAATAACAGTAATAATAACAGTGATTTTTTTGTCTTGCAGCAGCAGTGATTTGTTACCTAGCAACAGCAGCAGCAGTGATTTTTCTGGTAGCAGCAGTAGCTGTGTTTTATTTGGCAGGAGCAGGAGCAACAACGGCAACAACAGCAGTGATTTGTTATCTGTCACCATCAGCAGCAGTAAATTAAATGATTTGTTGTGATAAGGTGATAACTGGGTTTGTGGTTTTAAAGAAGGTTCTTGTTAATATTTCAGAAATGACGAAACTGCCAAAGTGGCTGGTGGCGGTTCGGAGTTGTAAGCAAATTTTTTTCTGGTTGTCGCATCACTTGTCACTAGGATTTGCGCTGCTTTTCCGAGGTGTAACCTGTCTCAGTCTTTACAGGGAATAACGTAATAATTTGCCACTTTATTCCTGGTGAGTTCTGTAATGGATAAGCTGGATTGTGGCTTGGTAAGAGAGCAATGAAGCACAGATATTAAGACTAAAATTAACTCTAAATATGGAAGAAAAAGATCTGAGAAGGATTGAACGTACTAAAATCCAGGAAGACAAAGAGTTAGAAATCTTTCGGGCTAAAGAGAGAGAGACAGAAAGAAAGTAAGAGAGTTTGCTGCTTCATAAAATGGAACAGGTAACAGGGTAGACATATTTAATTTGGAACATGATGTAAAGTTTGTCCCAAAATTTTTGGAAAATAATCCTGATGACTTTTTCATACTGTTCGAAAAAAATAGCAAAATCCAAGAAGTGGCCAGACAGTAACAGGGCCACATTAGCAAGATTATTGTAATTAAGAAGAAGCGTTAAACCGCAAGGGTTATACAGCGCAGCAGGGCAGGGAAGGATGCAGGGAAAATGGGTGGCAAGAGGGAGAGGGATGATTATTAAGGTATGGATTGCAGCGGGGTAGTGGATAATGCAGGGGTAGAGTGATAGCTAGAGATTAAGGTAGAAAGGACGGAGGAGAGTGCTAGAGGCATCATCATCAGAGTTTGTGTAGTAAATCAGTCGCTGTTAAAGAATCAGTGAGATGGTCTGGATTAAAGGAGGGTCCATCAGCATGAAGAGAAGGTAAAGAAAGGGCAGCGGAGTGGAGACGACGTTGGAGGTAAATTCTGCGTGCTCGTTGATAGAGTGGACAGTCCAACAGAATGTGGCTAACAGATACTGGAACTTGACAATTCTCACAGAGAGGAACAGGGCGCTTCTCCGTGAGATACCCATGAATAAGACGAGTGTGGCCGGTGCGAAGACGGGAAAGAGTAGTCTCCAACCTCGACAGTGATGACAAGAAGATGGCTAGAAACCTATACTCGGTTTAATGAATGAAGTTTGTTATGGAGCAGATCAGACCAACGTTGTTGCCAACGGGTGCGAAGGTGGGTAGCAATTTCATCAAAATAGTCTGTGAATGGAACACCTCTATATGAAACTGGGAGGTCATGTACTGCTGACCGTGCAGCAGTATCTGCCTATTCATTGCCCTGTACGTCAACATGACCGGGGACCAAACAAAAAACAATATCTTTGTGCTTGCTAGAGATACGGTGAAACCAAAGTTGGATACGAAGAACTAGGGGGGGAGGTGTATCAAATTTTCGTATAACCTGTAAAGGGAGTCTGAAATGACCGCAGGCATAGATGCTATGCGGATAAGTGCTACAAGAATGGCATACAATTCAGCCATAAAAATTATAGCCGGGGATAATAAATGTCCTCGCACGAAACTGTCCGGAAACACTGCCGCGAATCCGACGCCGTTAGAAGGCTTAGAACCAACGGTGTACACTGCGATGGCATGAGAATGAGAATGGAAGTCTGTCAAGAAAAAGATAGTGGGAAGCCACCGTAGGTAGTTGGGCTTTTGCACATGGAAGTGGGAAAGAAGAGACACGAACTGCTGGAACTTTCCAAAAGGGACAGGGAAAAGTGAGATGCTACATGAACATAGAAAGGTAGTAACTGAAGAGAAGACAAGAGTGAATGGAGGTGGAAAGACAAGGAGTGGAGTAAGCAGGGGCGACAAACAAATAATGAACGTCTACTAACATCAGTGACCATCCTATATACGGAAAGAGTGTGGAGGTCATGAGATCGAACATAACAGCGAAGGCAATGAGCATCACGGCGATCGAACAAGGATGGAATATTCGCTTCTGCATAGAGGCTCTCAACAGGGCATGAACGAAAGGCACCAAGTCTCAGACGGAGATCTCTGTGATGAATGGGATCTAACTTAGACAGAGTTGCAGGAGAGACCGCAGAATAGATTTGGTCACCATAGTCCACCTTAGCAAAGACTAGGGTGGAATGTAAACGGAGGAGAGTGCGACGAACTACTCCCCATGAACGATGTTTGAGAACTTTAAAGGGATTTAGCCGACTACGGCAAGTTGTCTTTAAAGAAGAAACGTGTGGTCTCCACGTCAGCCGGCGATCAAAGAGCAGGCCCAGAAACTTGACCGTATCATACATCGGAATACTTGAACAGTGTAAGTACAAGGGAGTATCCGGAATGAGAGGACGTCTAATGAAGGTAATGAACTGGGTTTTTGTACTAGAAAATTTAAAGCCGTGAGAAGTGGTCCAATGGGAGACTCGGTTTATCACAACCTGAAGGGAGGCTGGTGCTAGTAGACAGTCAGTGCCCGAGTAAGCTATAGCAAAGCCATCAACATAAAGTGACGACCAAATATGTGAAGGAAGATCGGAAGGTAGGTTATTTATAGTTAAGAGAAAAAGAGTAGTGCTGAGGACACAACCTTGCGGACCTCCCTCGGCTTGTACAAAGTCCGAGGAAAGCGAGGCGCCAATACGGACCTGAAAATGTCTATCGAACAAGAAAGCAGTGATGAAGTTTGGTAGATTACCACAAAGACCTAAGGAGTGGGCTTGGGCAAGGATGTTATACCTCTAAGTGGTGTCATATGCCTTCTCTAGATCACTAAAGACCGCTAGGACAGAGTGGTTGTTAGCAAAGGCATTTCGAATATACGTATCTAAGTGGAGCAAGGGGTCTACAGTAGAGCGGCCTTTGTGAAAGCCATATTGGCGAGGAGGAATGGTTATTGTGTGTCTCTAAGAACCACATCAGATGTCTATTCACCAACCTTGCATACCACACTGGTCAGGGTAATGGGACGATAGTGAGAGGTGCCAAGTTCTGAGGCACCCGTTTGCGAAACGGTAGTACAATAGCCGATTTCCAGTGTTGAGGGAGAACCCCTCGCTTCCAAATTAGATTGAAAAGACGTAAAAGAACGGGAAGGGCCGTAGAATGGAGATGTTGAAGCATACTGATGTGGATATCATCAGATCCCGGGGTCGACAGCTGGCAAATGGAAAACGTGGACTCCAGTTCTAGAAGAGTAAAAGGTATGTTATATGGTTCCACCCCATCAGAGGAGAAATCTAAGGGTAACTGCTCTCTGGTAGGTTTAGACGCAAGAAATGAGGGACAGAGGTGAAGCCCTGGGGAGAAAAGGACAAGATAGTTTCCGATTGCTTTGGTAACTTCTAAGGGTTCCGCGACATCAACTCCAGCAACCCGCAAATCGGGAGCTAGGTCCGGAGTGTACTTACCACACAATTTCTGCACCTTTTTCCAAATCGCACACATAGGGGAAGACGAGTTAATGGTAGACATGTAGTCTCACCAACAAGTGCATTTAGTGTCGCGGATGACACGGCGAGCGACTGCACTTGCTCACTTGAAATCCGACAGACGCTCTGTGGTACAATTATATCGACAACGGCCACATGCAGCACATTTTAAATGCACTGCACAGGCGCATGTAGGAGACCACCAAGGTATGCATGCCTGAGAACGCCTACCTGAGGTTTGGGGGATAGAATGCATCGCAACAGATAGGACTAAGGTCGAAAAGTGGTGTGCCAGTTCATCAAAAGAGGACGAAAGGGGGTCCTCACAACAGGTGGTAAGATGGGAGTATAAGTCCCAATCTGCTGGAGCAAATTGCCAACGAGGGCTACGAAACGGTCGGGCATACGTAGTAGAAGTAAGAAGGATGGGAAATTGATCACTATCATGCAAACCTGGAAGACCAGACCAGGCAAAATCAAGTGCAAAGGGCAAAGAACAGATAGAAAGATCAATTCAGGAGAGAGTATATAACATGCTTGTATGTTATTTATAGTGTTTATTATATCATATTAGATCAATTCTGATAGATAAATAAGCCGTAGATTTGATATATAAGCTGATATAAGCGTAATAATGAAGTAATTTCTCCTGGCACCCTTTGGAGCGGGAACACTGCCGAGCGTTCGCAGATGGTTCCTGGTTGGCTCTAAGTCTACGGATAAGCTCCGCCTACTGTTTTATGATGCCAAATAGTCAGTTATTATATTAGAAAGAATAATGCAAGAAAAAGAGATAAAAAACAAGGAAAAAATTCCAAAAAATATATGGGCTGTGAGCAGACTCGCTACCCACATTGCCGTCACCATACCTGATATAAATGACTAATTTCTTGTAGAAACGTCGTAGAACATTCATTCTGGTACCATTGTTTTGCCAAAGAGTTAAGCTATTTTTCGGTATAAATAACTCAATTTCCATAATTTTTCGATTTTTTTGAGAGCGTGCGGAAAATTGCTATACAGCCCCCTTCAGCATTCTTTGGAGAGGGAGCATGGATACAGGGATCATCCTATGTTCGGTAAAAACAACAGACATAGCCTCACTCTACAAAGGTGGCACTAAAGCAATTGCAAAAAACTACAGACCGATAGCACTAACATCCCATATCATAAAAATCTTTGAAAGGGTTCTATGAAGCAAAATTGCCACCCACCTAATTACCCATCAGTTACACAACCCAGGGAAACACGGGCTTAGAGCACGTCGGTCCTGCCTGCTCCAGCTACTGGATCACTATGACAAGGTTCTGGATGCTATAAAGGATAAACAAAATACAGATGTACTACAGAGACTTTGCAAAAGCTATTGATTAGTGTGACCATGGTGTAATAGCGCACAAAATGCGTGATAAAGGAATAACAGGAAAAGTTGGTAGATGGATCTATAACTTCCTGACAAACAGAGCACAAAGAGTAACAGTAAACAGAGTAAGTCTGAGGCAGCTATGGTGAAAAGCTTTGTTCCACAAAGCACAGTACTCGTTCCCATTCTATTCCTCATCCTCATATCTGACATAGACAGAGATGTAAGCCATAGCTCTGTCTTCCTTTGCGGATGACACCTGGAGTGCCATGGCAGTGTCCTTCATCGAAGACACCACGAGACTCCAAGTGGGCACAAACCAAATCTTCAAATGGGCCACTCAAAACAATATGAAGTTCAAGGAGGAGATATTTCAACTACTCAGATATGTATCAGGGTATATTGTCAGCATAGTTGCTGATCCCCTGTATATGTATATGTTATCTGAGTGTCATACTACTATTCAAATGTTTTACATAGTTGATCCCTTGCTAGGCTCAGCGACTAGCATGTGTGACGTCACATGATGCGCATGTGTGCGTGAGAAGCGCTGTAACTCTCTCAGTTCTCCACGCTCAGGTCTCTAGGTAACACAGGCAGGCTGGGCCTCTCCCTCTCACACTCTGCTAATGTAAGTGTTACCATCCAACGACTGTGTTAAACTCCAACCATCACATCTCCACGAACCCTCCCGACAATACGACAAATTCTAACCATACAATATAGTGAAAAAGTAATGTGAAGGACCTGGGAGTGATAATGTCAGAAGATCTCGCCTTCAAAGACGACAATAATGTATCTACCGCATCTTCTAGGAAAATGATAGGATGGATAATGAGAACCTTCAAAACTAGGGAGGCCAGGCCATGATGATTCTCTTCAAATTGCCTGTTCTCTCTAGGCTGGAATACTGCACAGCATACCAGCTGCTCCCTTTAAGGCAGGGGAAAATGCTGACCTGGAGAGTGTACAAAGAAATTTCACGGCACACATAAGTACGATAAGGCACCTAAATTACTGGGAATTGTTGAAGGGCCTTGATCTGTATTCCCTGCAGCGCAGGCGAGAGAGATACATGATAATATACACTTGGAAAATCCTAGAGGGATTAGTACCAAACTTGCATACGATAATCAGTCCCCATGAAAGCAAAAGACTCGGCAGGAGATGCAACATTCCCCCATTGAAAAGCAGCCACGAGTACACTGATAAAAAACATAATAAGTGTCTAGGGCCCAAGACTGTTTAACTGCCTCCTAGCATACATAAGGGAGATTTCTAATAGACACCTGGAAGTCTTCAGTGGATTCAAGATGGTCAAAATCATGAAGTGTGCTTGAAACATTATTTTCCTAAAAGTTCTATTGTGCTTTGTACACGTGTTAAACCAGGGTTCTCCAGAGTTAATAGTCCCATCAAACTCTTCGATAGTCGATGGGGCTATCGAAGGGGTTGATAAATGGCTGGGGATCAAAAGGTGTCAGTAAATATTTGGGGAGGTTCTTTGCGTTGTGTATCTGTGATGTTCCATCTTCCCCCTTGTCGCTCTCATGTCTCCTGACTCAGGATATACGTACGTGTAGTGTTCCTGTTCATTTCACCTACAGACCGTACTCCCTCACCTCAAACTGTGTTGTGGTGCCAAAGAAGCGACTGTTGCCTATTTACGATAAATTCAGTACCGTAACACCGACAATGGCAACAGCTGATACTAAGAAGTGCCAACAATATTCGCAAGAATATTTAAAATTTATATTCAAAACTTCGTTTACCAATAAAACAATACCTCTGTGCTTATAATGTGATAAGACTTTCAGTAATGATGCCATGGCACCTTCGAAGGGTTCACTCCGATAAGAAAAATATAGACCTTGATTATTTTAAGGCACTGAAAGAAAAGAAAAAGAAAAATTGACCACATTTAAAGACATTTTTTTTCAAAACATTAACCAATTTTGATAATAAAGGACTGAAAACATCACACAATATTTCCTTCATCATAACAAACACATTAAAATCGCATACAGTGTGTGAGGTGATCATAATTCCAGTAATTATAGAAGTGATTGAAACAGTTATGTAGAAAGACTTTCAACTTATCCTAAAATATGTCTTTAATTGACAATATGGTGCAACAACAAACTTATGAGGCGGTTGATGATGATGAAGAAATTCAACTCCAAGAGTCAACTGTCGGCAACTCAAATACTGTCATGACCTATGTGAGGTATTACAGTAAAAGTCAAAAGTGAATTGTTGACTGTTTCTTGTTTGCCATCTTAAAGATGATGCAAAAGGAAAGACAATTTATTTTTCATTGTTTGGAGGAATATTTGGAGAAGTAAAATAAACCCGTCAGCAATATTGCTGCAGTGGCTACCGATGGTGCACCAGCAATGGTTGGCAACTACAGAAATTTTTCACTTCACTCAAAGAAACCGTATCTGATGTACATACTGTTCATTGTATATTACCCAGACACCATCTTGTAGTCAAGAAACTCAGTGGTGAACTGTATAATGCCTTTCAAGTGTGCATCAGATCAGTTAATAAAACCAAAACACAGCCACTCATCTCGTGATTGCTTTCAGTACTATGTGAAAAGAATGATGAAATCTTTAACCATTTATTTTTGCACACTAAGGTCAGATGGTTGTGTGTGGGTGATAGATGGAAAACACTTGTTGACTTATGCAGCTTAACTGTGCTGTTT
Source organism: Cherax quadricarinatus (assembly GCF_026875155.1). Classification (NCBI taxonomy): domain Eukaryota; kingdom Metazoa; phylum Arthropoda; class Malacostraca; order Decapoda; family Parastacidae; genus Cherax; species Cherax quadricarinatus. Next base: position 48,998,582 of record NC_069407.1, on the reverse strand, counting down.
CTAACAGATGTAAACCCATCACTGTCTGAAGAATTAAAAAAGTGTAAGAATTCTCCGTTCTATTTGGCAGACCTGTACTCCTGCAACATAAAAATGTTAGGATTATTCAGACCAGGACAATTCTAGTATGTTTCCAAATTAAAATAGGCCTATTTAAAGCATCACTGCCACGAAGAGATTTTTAGGTATTTTTCAAATTTACGACAGCCAAAAAAAAGGGGCCCCCTTTTTTAGATACGGGCCTGGAAAATATACACAACACATTTTAAAAAAAAAAGGGGAAAATTTTTAAAAGTATCCCTTTGGGGGCCCCTTGAAAAAAGCACACCCCGACGATTTTTAAACCATTTCGACTTATAAATACAAAATGCAGACACTGACTCTCAATTGCCAAAAGTACTCGCGAAAAACTATAAAAATATTAAAGCAAAAGCATTGCTGAAAATTTAAAAAATTTTAATGACTATTTGTTGAAAACCCCAAAGAAAGAAAAAAAAATTTTAAAAGGGGGGTGGTTGCCCCTGAACCCCCTTTGGTGAACCCCCTTATGGTTTTTCCCCCAGCAAAGGTGAATTCCCCCAATTTTAGGGGGCTTTCCCCTTTTCCCTCAGTTTTCAAAAGGAAGGTGTATTCCCACAGGGGGAGTGTTCATGCGGGTTTAACGGTTTTTTGAGAAGTCAAAAAAACCGGGGGTGAAAAAAACGGCCCAAGAATTTTGTCTGAAAACCCGTCAAAAGGAAGTTTGTCGGGTGTGGAAGACATTAGGGAAATGTTAAAGTCCCGGGGGGTTGGGGGTTTTAAAATTTTTAATTTAAAAAAACCCCAAAAAGTATTGAACCAAATTTTTTTGTTCCAAAAAAAGGTGTCAATTGTTTAACCCCGTAACGAAAAAGGAAATTTTTGGGGTTTTTGACCGGGATATATTGCCAAGGGCCTTGGGGAAAGGGTTAGTTTCTGCCCGGGGTAAGGGTGGGTTTCCCCCTCTTTGGGGAGTGTAAGGAAATTAATCCCCAAAGAAAAGTACCCCCTTATTTTAAATGCCCCCGGCCCAAACCAAAAATTACCTTTTTAGGTTTTTTTTCCCCCCAAAGGGGGTTAAAAAAGTTTGGGAGGGGGTTTTTTGGGTGGGGCCCCCCCTAAAAATTTGGCCAGGTTGCGGGTTTTGGTAAGGGCCTAGTTTGTTAATTATACTAAAGTAAAAATTATTTATTTTGAAACAATGAAAATATTTTTTTAAATACCCCCGTTTTGTGCAGGGGTTGACCACTTTTATTTATTTTCCCCAAGTTCGTACAGGGTTTAAAACCTGTTTTTAAGCCAAAAAAATTTAAAAATTTCTAACAAAAATCGAGGAACTGACTGAACCTGGAAGAGCGTGGGACTTACAACAAAAACCGCCAATCTACAAAAAAATAACAATGCCCCGTGTTGACCCCTAAACAGATCCACCCTTTCCCCTTAAAGAAACAAGAGATAAAAAAAAAAGGGAAAAATGTTAATCTAAAATTTTTTTTTTTAATTTTTTTAAATTTTTCCCCAATTTTATGAAGCCCCATTATTAAAATTATTATTATTAAATTTTTATTTTTAATTATTATTATTTTTTGTAGTAGTATATAGAAGGGGTTTGGGAAGACACCCAACCCCCCGGGGGAAGTACTCCGCCCTGCCAATGATTGTGAAACAGAAACCTGTAACTGTTTTACATGATGGTAAAAAAATTGTTTGGTGTTTTTTTCTGTCTCAAAAACACGTGGATAACGGGGATATTTTGCTATTTCCAACTTACATTTTTGGTCACACTTCACGGGCCGCACATGAAAAATATTTTAAATACATCTAGGTTTTTCTTTTTTTTTTCTAAATACTTTTTGTTTTTTTTATTTCTTCTATTGTCCAGGGGGAAGTCGAAAAGAATTTTTCCCTCTTTAACCCAATCTTATATAGGCCCAACTAAAATTCCGGGGAGCAAGGGGTTAGTAACCCCTTCTCCGGGTAAAAAATTAAATAAAAACGAGAAAAAAAAAAATTTTAATAAAACTGGGAGTTTTGAATGCGCGTGGAAGGGGCGGATGACAAGAAAGAGATGATTGCTGATGGTATAAAAGAAAAGAAGTTGGTGTCCTGGCCCTGGGCGAAACAAAGCTGAAGGGGTGGGGGATTTTCCCGGTGGGGAGAAATAAATGGATTAAATCAGGATATCGGAGAGTTAGATCCCCCCCAAGGAAGGCCCTTTTAAATTTTGGGGTTGGGGGGCCTTAAATTTGGGGAATTGGATCTTTTCCCCTTTCCCCAAAATTAACCCTAAAATGCCTTCCACACCCCCCCCGGGGCTGAAATAATCCCCGGGTTTTAAGCGCTCCCCCCCCTTTGATTTAAAAAAAGGGAAGAGTTTAGCGCAAAGGAAGGGTAGCAAAAATCTTAAAGGAACAGTATGGAAGGAAAAGGGGAAATATGAATTTGTAAAATTTAAGGATAGTGGATTAAAATTAAAAGGTTTGGGGCAAAAAGTGGGCAAATAAACGTGGAAAGCAAACCCGGAGAAAAAGAGGAAAGTAAGGGGAAAAGAGAGATTTTGGAGATGTTAAGGAATGTAAAAGGAACCTTTCAAAACCCAAATGAGAGAGTAAAAATGTAAGGGGGGCCTAAATGAAAAGTAGGGGAAACATTTAGAGAGGGTGGGTAGGGAAGTTTGGGGTGCCAGGGGTTTAAAAATAAAGGGACCCTTTGAACTTTGTATAGAAAAAGGGTTTAGTTTTAAAAGGGAAAACAAAATTTTAAGAAAAAGAGGATAAAAAAGTATACAAAAATGAAGTAGGGCGAAATGGGAAAAAAGTTTGTTGGTTATGAAATAGTAGATAAAAAACTGTTAAATAGACTTCAGGGGAAAATTTTATAAGGGGCCACAGATATATCAGAACACTTTTTGTTGTAGCTACAATGAGAGTAAAAGGGGGATGGGGGGTAAAAAGGAAATAGAAGCATCAATAAGGACAGGTAAGGGTTTTTAAAAAACTAAAAAAAGGAGGCCCGTTAGGGGAAGATAAAAAGCAACTATTCAAATTCATTTTAAATTTTAAAGTTTATTCCCCTTTTAAGGATTACAAAGCTGAGTTTTCAGAAATTTTTGGGTTTTTGTTTTTGGTTTTCATTAGTAAAAATTTTGATTAAAAGAGTGTACCACTAGAACGCCCTTTGCATGGCTAGGGATTTCGGGCATACTTAGTTTTTTTCTTTAAATTTTAAAAAAATTTTCAAATTTTTAGGTAAATTTTGGGATTATGGTAAGTGACTAAATTTCTATTTGTGAGTTTAGGGAATGTGAATGCTTTTTTTTTTGGCACAGTAAAATTTCAGTTTGGATTTTCACAGGTTCCCTTATTTTAAAGACTGGATTAAATTTCTGTTTTTTTGGAAAAGGGGGAGTTTAGAGCCAAAAGGGAAAAGGGGTTTGAAGATGTATGAGGGTAGGTTTTAAAAATTTAAAAAAAGTATGTTTCAGTGTTCAGGCAAATTTGTTGGGTTTAAAAAAAGTGGGGCGGGAGGGAAGAAGAATGTAAAGAGTAGTAAGGGAGAAAAAGTTAGTTAAAAATTTAGAGGTTTTCCCCCAAAGTAAAGTGATACAAGGGGGGAAAGTATATGGGGAAAAAAAAGAGAGGTTAAGAGAGTGGTAAGCAATGAAAAAGAGAGCAAAAGAGAGTGGGGTGAATTTATCAACAAATTTTTTTGAAAATAAAAAAAATTTTGGGGTAAGATTAACAAGTTAAAGGGGGCCCCAGAGAAAAAAAGGGTTTGTCATTAAAAATAGGAGGGAGATTTTTTAAAAAAGGGGGTTAGGGTATCAGGAAATGGGGGAAAAATTTAGGGAAATTTTTAAAAAGTTGATGAAAAAATGGGAAACAGGGGATTTTTGTGTAAAGGGAAAGGAGGAATAACATCTTTTAGGAGTGAAGAGCCCGTTGTGATGTTGGGGGGAAAATTCGTGGGCAGTGGGGAGAATGGGAAAGGGGGAAAGGCAGCTGGGATTGATGGGGTAAAGAAAGAAATTTTTAAAAAGCAGGGGGGGATTTAGTTTTTGGGGTGGGTTTGTGAATTTTTTTAAAAAAAATTAAAGGAAGAGGGTAAGGTACCAGGAATTGGCAAAAGACATGCATAAATTCCTTTGTATAAACGCTAAGGGGACAAAAGGGGGAAAAGTGCAAAAATTTTAAGGGGGTTTTAAACTATTAGTAAAACTTGGGAAAGTGTATTTCCAAATTAATTTTTTGAAAGAATTAAGAAATAAGACGGAAAAGTAAATAGATGAACAAAGGAGGCTTAAGGGGAAAAGGGAGTGGTAAACCCAAATTTTTCAGGAAACATATAAGTGGCATATTTTGAAAAAGGGTAAAGAGGGTTTTTTGGCATTTAAGGGTTTGGGAAAAAGGGGGTATGAAGGGTTTGGGTGGGGGGGAATGTTTGGGAGAAAATGGGGATAGGAGGTAGGTTTTCTGAAAGCATGAAAATTTTTTACGAGGAAAAAGTGAGGCCCCAATTTTAGAGAAATTAAGGGAAAAAAGGGGATTATTTCCCAGAAAAAAGTAGGGCCTAAAATTTTGGAAAGGGGTGGAAAGTCCCGTGGTTGTTCAACATATTTTAGATTGGGGGTTTTTAAGAAAGTAAAAGGGGAGGGGCCCTTTGGGAAAAAGGATGGAAATTTTAAAAAATAAAGAATCAAACATAAAGTTGGGGAAATTTTCACAGTTGCCTTTTTTCTGATACACTGCTTTTTGAAAGATTAGAAGAGAAATTTTTCAGAGGTTGGTTGATGAATTTGGAAGGGGGAAAGAAAAAAAAGAAAATTTAAAAATAAATAAACCCAAAAAAGGGGGGGAGAGAGTATTAGGATGGGCTATGAAAAAAAGAGGTGAATCATAGAATTTTATGAGGGGGAAAAAGGGGAGTGGTGCACTTAGGGTCTGTGGAACAAAGAACTTGCCTTTGGGAAGGGCCCGAGGGGAAAAAGTAAAGAGATATATTTTAACCAAGCTCTTAAAAAGGGGTGAAAATGGGGGATGAATTTTTGCAGCGAGGAGAAGGCTGGAGGCATGGAGATGCCTTCTGAGGGCAATGTGTGGTTTTGAATATAATTGGGAGAGAAATTTGTAAGGGTTTGTAAGTTAGGAGGAGTGCAGGATTCCAAAACTGTTTGTCCAGAGGCTGAGGAAGGGTCGTTGAGGTGGTTCGATCATGCAGAAAAGGAACGAAACGGAATGACTTCAAGAGTGTATCAATCTGTAGGGGAAGAAGGCGGGTAGGGGTCGCCGGGAAAGGTTGGAGGGAGGGGGTAAGGGGGTTTTGTCTGCAAGGGGCTTGGACTTCCAGCAAGCATTTGTGACGCATTTGATAGGAGTGAATGGAGACAAATGGTTTTTAATACTTGACTGCGTTGGAGTGTGAGCAAAGTAACATTTATGAAGGGACTCAGGAAACCTGCAGGCCGGACTTGAATCCTGGGATGGGAAGTACAGTGCCTGCACTCTGAAGGAGGTGTTAATGTTGCAGTTTTATAACTTTGTGTAAAAACACCCCTTTTGCAAGACAGCGATGAGTGAATGATGAAAGTTTTTCTTTTTCGGGGGCCCCCCTGCCTTGGTGGAATCGGCCAATGTTTAATAAAAATAATAATTATATTTATTATTAGTGGAAAATTCGACTTTAAAGTACAGCAGTATTTCCCGCCTAGAGAGAACAAGTGATTTGAAAAGGATCACCACTGGCTTGGCATCTCTTGTTTTGAACGTTCTCATTATCCATCCTATCATTTTCTTTGCAGTTGTGATTGTGGCACTGTTGGATCCTTGAAATATCATCAGACATTACCACTCCAGGGCCCTCACATTATAAACATAATGTGACATTATAAACAAATATCATTATATGACTAGTGGTGGCGGGTGGTGGGCGGCGGCGGCGGCCATTCCCTCTCTCGCTCTGACTATATCTACCATGCTCTTATTAGAGAAAATGGAGTGTTTGTGAGGCTAATATCACAATCACTAGTTACATAAGGAAAACACTGAAACAATGTATTTATTAATAAGAAATAATGTATAAAACATTAAAACAAAATAGAGAGTGTAAAGAAATAACTGGTATATAAAGTGATGTACACACTTACCTTGAGCAGAGATGCTGGCAGAAGTTGAACCTGCAAGATAGGCAGAGAGGCGTATGCTGTCAGTGGCCCTTTAAAACTTCCAACAACAACACTGGAGGAGTTTCATTTTGTCCTTTTTCTATCGCTTAACTTATTTGCTACACTCTTAATGCTACCTTTATCGTTGTTTATATTTATCTATGATTTCATGCTTTAATTCCTGAAAATCATGTTTTACTTCTCAGCATTGTCCTATGTACTTACTTTCTTAGGACCCATGTCAGGAAAAAAAAAAAATTTTGGGCAAATGACTAAAAAATGCAAGTAAAGCACGAGAGAAATACTTCCACAGCGAGGGACACATGTGCACTGCTCATCGATGTTTCGGCATTTTCTGTGCCAA
>NC_069407.1:48970540-48991540 GCF_026875155.1 Cherax quadricarinatus | reverse complement strand
TAGGTTAGTTAGGTTAGGTTATTTAGGAAATTTGGGTTAGGTTAGGCTAGGTTGGGGATTGTGTGTGTGTGTGTGTGTGGGGGGTTTGTGGGATGGGGGGTGTTGTGGGGGGGGTTTTTTCGAACAGAGATACCGAAAAAGTTAAGGGGGTTTTTTTTGGATTTTTTCTGAAGGGGAAATTTAAGTTAAAAAAAACAAAAAAAAAATGGGGTGTGGGTGTTGTGCTTTCTGAGAAATTAGATAAAACGAGAAAAAATTGGGGGTGTTGGGGGGTTGTGGGTTGGGATTGGGTTTTGATCTATTTTAGGTGATTTTGGTGGTTTTAGTGTATTCAGTGGTTTTAGTATTCAGTGGGATTTTGGGAGTACTCAAATGGTTTTTGGAAGTGTTTCAGTGTTGTTTGGAAATGTTAAAAGGGTGTTTTGAGTGTGTTAAAATGTTGTTTTTTTAAAGGGTGACAAGGTTAAAGGGGTGTTTTGAAGGTGTCAAAGGGTTTTTTGGTTTATTCAAAGGGTTTTTTTGATGTGTTCAAATGATATAAGGTTTTGAAGTGTTCAAAGGTGTTTGAGGTTTTCAAAGGTGTTTTAAATTTTGGGTTTTTAAAGGGGTTTTTTAAAGGGTGTTAAAGGTGTTTTGATTGAATTCAGGGGTGTTTTAGTATAACATGTGTAATTGGGAGACTCAAAGTTTTTTGGAAGTGTTTCATGTTGTTTGGGAAATTTCAAAGGTGTTTTTAAAAAGTTTTTTCCAAAAAAGGTTTTTGAAGGTGTTCAAGGGTTTGGGGGTTTTAAGGGTTTTTTATAAATTTCAGGGGTTTTTAGTAGAAATCAGTGGTGAAATTTGGGAGTCTAAATATTTTTTTGGAAATTTGGGTTTTTAAAGGGTGTTTTTTGAAAAAATTAAGAAAAAAATTTTTGGGGGGGGGGGGGGGGGGGGGGGGGGGGGGGGTTTAAATTTTTAAAAAAAGGGTAAAAAAAAAAGGGTTTGGGGAGGGGGGTGTTTTGGGTGAATTTTTTTGTAATTAGACCAAAAGGGTTTTTTTTTGGAAGTTTAAAAGGTTAAAAAAAAGGAAATGTTTTGGATTTTTTAAAAAAAAGTATTAAAAGGTTTTTTTAAGGTGTTCAAGGTGTTTATGTGAGTTTTCAAATGATTATGAAGTTTTTTGGGGGGTTTTCAAAGTAAATGTTTATATTTTTTGTGACTTTTTTTCTGATGTATTTGTCCCCTAATAACTTTAATGAACTAAAAGGGTAAAAAACGAAAAAATGCCTATCTGAGACTGGGGTATTTTTAATTTAATGAAATGTTAGTGAGAAAATTAGAGATTTAAATTTTAAGGGGGAGTACTCAAATAGTTTTTGGAAATTTCAAAGGTGTTGTTTTGAGTGTTTTTCAAAGTTGTTTTTAAAGGTTTTAAAGGTTTTTTTGAAGGTGTTCAAGGTGTTTTGAAGGGTTAAAGGTGTTTTGGGGGTTATTCAAAGGTTTTTTTAAAGGTTTCAAGGTGTTTTGGAGTTTAAAAGGGGGGTTTTTTAAAAGGTGTACAAATATTAAGAGTTTTTTAAAAGGGTTCAAAGTTTTTTGAAGGTTTCAAGGGGGTTTTGAATGTTCAAGGGGTTTTGAGGTTTTTAAAAAGGGTTTTTTGAAGGTGTTAAAGGGGTGTTTAGGGAAATTTTAAAAGGTGTTTTGAGGTTTTTAAAGGTGTTTTTGAGGTGTTCAAAAGTTTTTTTAAAGGGGTTTCAAGGTTTTTTTAAAAAGGTGTTTAAAGGTTTTAAAAGGTGTTTTGGGTTTCAAAGGTGTTTTGAGGTTTTTCAAAATGTTTTAAAATGGGGAAAGTTTTTGAAGGTGTTCAAATGTTTTGAAGGTGTCAAGGTTTTTGGGTTTTTTAAAATTATTGAAAAAGGGTTTAGGGAAGTTTCAAATGTTTTTAAAGGGAAGTTTTTTTTTATGAAAGGGTTCGGGAGATTTTCAAAGGTTTTTTGGGGTGTCAAGTTTTTTTTTGGGGGGGTTTCGGGGTTTTTTGGGTTTAATTTTTTAAAAGGTTTAAAAATTTTTTTTGAGGTTTCAAAGATTAAGAGTTTTTGAAGGTGGGGATATTCAGGGGTGATTTGGGGGTGTTCGAATGATGTTTTTTGGAGTATTTCAGTGTTTTTTGGAAATGTAAAAGGGGTTTTTTTTGGGAAAATCAAATGTTTAGAGGTTTTGAAGTTTTTCAAAGAAAAGTGCTTTTTAAAACTTCGAAATATTAAAAGTGATATGAATTTAACGAAATTGGTTAAAGGTTGGGACTTTTAAAGCAGGTCCCCTTATTAACTTTAATGAACTAAAAAGGGTTTAAAACGAAAAATTGGGGTTATGGAGTTGAATTGTGAGGGTTGTGTTTGAGTGTGAGGTTCGGGAGGGTGGGGAGGAGGTTTACTTCGTGGGGGAGTGACCTGAGATGAATAGTTTAAAAAAATGTTCTAGACTTGTGTTGTAAAGAAATTGTGAGTATTAACGAAAAAATGTGCCTATCTGATGTACTATGTCCCCTTATTACTAAAAGGGTAACAAGATTCACCTGTGTGCGCGTGACGTCACTGACATAGGTGGGGGGGGCGACCTGATTCAACCTGTGTGCTGGTCAACACGTGACGTCACGACCCGCCGAGTAACACCCTTTCATTCGACCTGTAAGTAAGCATGCCCCCATAGAGGAGTCTAATGGGAATGCTTACCCCAGAGGGGGGGGGGGGGGGGGGGGAGGGGGATTCCAAAAACCTTTGATCCAGAATTTCGAAAACCCATAGGGGGGAATCCCAAAAAACTTGAATCCCAAGGAGATGGATAATTTCGAAAACCGCCATATGGAGGAAATCCAGAAAAACTTGATCCGCGGAGATGGAGTCATGTATTGTCGTAAAAAAAAAAGAAAAAAAAAAAAAAAAAAAAAAATTTTGGGGTTGGGGGGGTGAAAGTGGGAGGGTGATCCGAGTAAGTGGAGACTTTGATATTGAGAAATTTTTTGGGGATGGGGGTGAAAGGAAGGGGGTACCCCAAAAAACTTGATCCCGAGGAATTGAGGAATTTCGAAAACCCCATAGGGGGGAATCCAAAAAACTTGATCCGAGGAGATGGAGAATTTCGAAAACCCCATAGGGGAATCCAAAAACATTTTTTTTTTTTTGTTGAATCCGAGGAGATGAGTCAGGGTATTTGTCGAGAAAAATTTGGGGGGAAAGTAGGGGTACCCAAAAATTTGATTCAAGAGATGGAGACTTTGATTTCGAAAAAACTTGATCCGAGGAGATCATAAAATTTCGAAGAACCCCCATAGGGGGAATCCAAAACTTTATTATCGAGAAATTTTTGGGATGGGGGTGAAAGTAGAGGGGCAATCCCAAGGAAGATCAAAGAATTTCCGAAACCCCATAGGGGGGGAATCCAAAACTGTATTATCGAGAAAATTTGGGGATGGGGGTGAAAGGAGGGGTACCCAAAAATTTTTTATCCGAGTAATGGAGAAGAACAAGAAAATGAAATTCAAAAAAATTCGAAAAAAAAATCGGAAAAAAATTCGAGGGCGCGGGGGAGAATTCCCCCGGGGGGGGGGGGGACGACGCAGCAGAAGCGCGGGCCGGGGGTCGCGAAGGGCGGGCGCGCGGGCGGGCTCGCGGGCGGGCGCGCGGGCGGGGCGCGCGGGCGCGGCGCGCGGGGCGGGCCGCGGGCGGCGCGGCGGGCGGGCGCCGGTGGGCGATGGTGGGGTCGCGAGGCGGGGGGGGGGGGGGGCGTGGGGGTTGGGAAAGGTATGGTTGGGGGGTCAAGGGTGAGGTAGTCTCGATGGCGAGGTCACTGGTTCAAACCGGAAGTACACGTAGGTGTGAAAAGGTGACCCTCCAGCTTCTGTCCCTAGACCGGATTACACTCGCTCAGTGGAAGGCCCAACCCGGAAGTCCCTCGCTCTGTAGAAGGCCCAAACCGGAAGTTCCTCGCCAGGAAAAAGCCTAAACCGGAAGTTCCCTCCCCTGTAGAAAAGTATACTACTTATATATATATATATAATATATATATATATATATATATATATATATATTATATGTCGATCCGAATATGCAGAACTGCGATCTTGGCTTAAAATAGCAACGATCATCTTGTCATATAAGACAAAGCGAAAATTTTGTGTATCAATACTTTAGCCAAAATCATTCTGAACCTAACGAGAAAAATATATTTCACTGTGTTTGTTTGTAGTATTAAATTATTGTAAACAAATCTAAAATATCTTAAGTTGGGTTAGGCTATAATAAATTGTTTTTGTTATAAATAATAGTTTAGGTAAGTTTTCAAAGATTCTTATGGAGCAAAATTAAATTTTTACATTAACATTAATGAAAAAAAATATATCTTCAAATGTAATAATTTTTTTTATGAAAGGACTTAATTTTAAACATAATTGCTTTATATATTATTCCCTTTGACTTAGTTATATTATTAGGCAGGATGTAACATTTACACATTATTCTGTGCTCTTTGTTCGAATTTTCAATTCTTCACATTGGAGAGACAATACGGGTGGATTCATAAGGATACGAACTGGAACGAAGATTGGAAAACTGGTGTTTTGTGTTAGCAAATCTGTGTTAGTTTACGCACAGATAGTGTCGTTCCTGTGATCTTGGACTGTGTTCAGTGCTTCAGAGCAGTGAGCCACGAGAGGGTGGCTACGGGCCCCGACTGGGGCTCGAGCCTCACAGCTTCTGCACCCAGTGTAGGGCGCTGTGAGGTCACAGGCAGCAGTTTCTGGTGCTGGCTCTGTCACCCACACCACAGTCCCACCATGACATACCCAGAGAGCGTGGCGCTAAACGCTTCATTGGAATGCGTGGGGGGACGATTTGAGGACGACGTGGGGCAGGTGGGAGCCCCCACCAAGAAGGCCAAGGAAGCATTGGAGACTACTGTATCTACAAATCGCACTAGGTCCGTCGGCAGCCCCTACCCAAGAACTTGCATCCCAGATGGCCAAGGGGTCGTGGAAAGGAAGCCAGGAGGCTGTAGCTCCTCAATCGGATGGAGTCATCCCAGGTCCTCTCCTCCAGTTGTGCCAGCCTCCAAAGTGACGGGACTGGCTGACTCCACGTGGAAGGAAGGAATTCCCCGGTCAGCGCGGAACAAGCAACCAGGGCCTTCAACAAATTCAAGTTCCCGATTACGGATTGTAAGGTACCTGGAGGTCTTACCCCGCCTAAGTTCCCCGCTGGCGAGTTCACTTCTCAGGAACGAGTTCGGCCATTCCTCGGACGAAGACTCTACAGGAGTTGAAGGGGCTGGTTGTGACGCATCCTCCAAGCTTGGTGGAACTGGTTGCTTCGGAACTGTGCCCCTCCCACTGGACCTCATTTTGGAAGTGGCCCAATAGTGTCAGTCGACGACTCACTGCAACGGTTGAACAAGGTGCCCACACCTTCAGGTTGCTGAATCCACCACAAAGGTCCGCTTCCCACCACCTGGACCTTGGGGTCCTAGGGAAGATTCAAGACCTGACCATACCTTTCAGCCCCGTACAATGCTCAACTGTCAGGGTTCAATCATATTGCAGTCCACCTGCCAGCAAGAGAAGAAGGGTGGTGGTGCAAAAGGCAACAACGACTCGGAAGGACTGCATGCAATCCGCAGACAGCCAACTGGCGAAGCATTCGGCCAAGAGGCCCAAGTCTGCCAACTGCTCAAAGAGGCACCATGCCTGGAACCGAGCTGTCCCTGTGATGTGCAGCACTGGCAGCAGGTTCTCATTGAGGAACGTTCCCCGACAGCCCCGAGGACGCCACCCACCTTGAACCGCCCAGCACAGTCGGTATGGGCTCCAACCACGGTTCCCCGGATACCGCAGAGGGAAATAACCAGCGAGTTCCCAGCGGTGCAATTAGGGGCAGCACGGTTGCAAGCAGCGTCGTCCAACTGCAGGGGTCAGATGGCAAGGTGCCAAGGAAGACAGAACATTGGGAAAAAACACCACAGCCAGGCACACTGCCCAGCCCGACCCAGCTGTGGCACCAATAAACCATTTTCCTGCCATTCCCCCCCCCGCAGCAGGCCTCTTCCCAAGGGCAGGCCCCTACTGTGAGCGGCCAGAGTCAGGCAGAGGTTCCCCGCCATGGGACCCAGAAGCCCATGGCCACTCAGGCGGGCCCAGGGTGCACCCAGCTTATGCTGCTGCAGTGTCGACAGCCACCCAGACATACCCAGTGACCCAGCCCCAACTAGACAGGTCGTCCAGCTCAATGCCTGCAGAGGTAATGGCCGAATCATTTCTGGATCGACTGAAGAAAACCATCGGGGTCATCTCAGCACTCCTCTGTCGCCTGCTGCCGTCGGCAGAGGACAGGGGTGCCTGCAGGCAGCTCCTATCATGGATGATGGGCGTGGTCCTACTGGACAGGAAAGACTCACTGGAACTTCAAGCCATCATCCAGGAGTCCTTCCAGTCCATGATGGAGGAGGCCCCGGAGTCACCAACAACAGACGACGAGTCCCAGGCAGAGATGGAATCAGTGGGCCACCTCTGCGGCCCTTGAAGATCCTCCAGTGGAACATTTGCGGGCTGCAGTGGAAAATTCACTTAGTGATTTAAGCTGCAGTTGAGGATGAGGTTGATGTCTTCCTGTTCCAGGAGACACTTACAAATTCATCACATCAAATGCAGCCATGTATTCCGGGATTCTCGGCCTACCTTCAGCGCCTGGAAGGGACTGGCAAGGGCACAATGATCTACGTCAGGACCACTATCCCTTATTCAATCTCCACTGACCCCATCAACTGTGGGGAGGGCGTGGAGGTTCAGGCTGTCACCTTACACCTGCCACATGGACCTCTCATGGTTTACAACACTTACAGAAGCTCTAGGTACGCCCTTGACATTTCAGAGGTGGCAGCACTCGCCCCCAGGAGGGTCTTGTTGTGGCTGGGGATGTCAATGCCCACCACCAATACTTTCTTCTGTCTCTTCTACCAATGCAGCTGGGAGGCACCTTGCAGCTGTACTGGAGGAGGTCCCTGAGATCGCCCTCCTCAACAATGGTGAGCCAACCCATCACTACGGTGGCCGCTTGGACGTCACATTCATCTCTAGGCAGTTGCTCTCGAGTGCAAGATAGGAGGTCCACCCCCGTCTCACCAGTGATCACTTTGCAGTGGTTACCACGATGATGGTCCAGCGGTGCCCGCTCCCCACACCTACCCCCAGATGGAATCTAAAAAAGGCCGACTGGAAGTGCTTCCAGGAGGTCATCGAGCGCTGGTGGGCAGAGTCTCCATTTCCGGAAGACCCAGATGAGGCGGCTCAAAGCTTGCAGGTGGCCTTCACATGTGCAGCGGAGGCAGCCATACCTAAGATTACAGGTGGAGGGTCATATAAACGTGACTCGTGGTTTTACAATGAGGACCAGGGAGCAGAACCACTGCATCAATGTGGTACGCAAGGTGCACAGGCGTAAATTCCACGGTGAGTCCATGCGTGTGCTCAGGAAGTGGTGCGGCATGCACCTATATATATATTATATATATATATTTATATATATAATATAATATATATATATATATATATATATATATATATATATATATATATATATATATATATACATATATATACATATATATAATATATATATATTTATATATATTTATATATATATATATATTATATATAATAATATATATATATATATAATATATATATAATATATATATTAATATAATATAATATATATATATATATAAATGTGTGTGTGTGTGTGTGTATGTATAAAATGGGTCCACCTCTGGTGTAAATTGTGGGACCCATCATAGCTTCGGAGAAGTGGATAAAAAGGCCTCAAGGAAGAATATTTGGATTTCTTCCTGAAGCCTTTTGTATATTCCACTTCCCCTACCACCCCATCTTTTCATATTTTTTTTTTTACCAATAGGAATATTTTATTACATAATATGGTACAAAAGATATAAGAGATACATTGTTGATATAAAGGTGGCATATAAGGTACATGTTGTTACGTGTGTATCACCGACTGTAAGGCGAAAATCTCATCCAGCTTCTCAGAGCTGGGGCGTGTGCCCAAAATACAGCAGGCATTACCTCTTTGAACAGCCGCACTGAGCCGCTGGAACAGAAAACTAGCTGCCCTGGGATCCCTAGTTACCCTGATGAGTCTATATATATATCGACAGCCTGTACTCTCTACTAGACAGCCTATGCTGTCTGCTAGATTCATATCCTGCGGCACTACGGTCATGCCCTCTCTAGGCCTGCCCAGGTCAGCGAGATACGGAACCCCTCCGGCCTCACTCCATGGCCTACTATCAAAGGTTCAACAACCTCCCCTCCACGGACTGGCTCTCGGTCATCCCCTCACTCTGCCCGTCTTGTTCCTACACATCGATTAATAAAGTCTAACCTAGTCTAGGGCCGTATCTCTGCAACTTACTCTACCCCTTCTAATAACCTTCAAGTAAGCCCGGTACTAAACCGCTGTTGAACAGCAAGAACAGCATTAACAGTGGTGAGAGCAGAGTCAACGGCAGAGTGAGCTTCGTTCGCGGGGGGAGGGGACGGATGCCAGTCAACATCCGCGCTCATCCAACCCGCCTGCTGGCCTAAAGGCCGCAGGTCCCTCTTTCATTTTCATTTTCTTTATTTTTCAACCGATTTATTTTATTTTTGGTTTACTTTTTAGAGGTGCATATGTAGAAGAATGTGACAAAGTTTCAGTATGATTGGCCAACAAACAACATAGAAGAAAATATTAACATAATTTTGATATATGGCAGCATGACATGACAAATTGGCATTACGAGTGGCACTTCCGACATTCCCAACTGTTAGAATACAACTAGCACGACGTTTTTACATTGCCATTTCATCTACTATATCTTATTATCATGGTAAAAAAAAATACATTTGACAGAATTTTTGGCATTCACTAAAATATCTGCCTTTTACCCCCCACAAAATCAAAAATATTTGAGATATTCCAAAAAATCTAACGTTAAATATTCAAACACACTTTGTTTTATATTGTCTGTGAAAATCATTTCAATACAATCATTAATAATGGAGTTGGAAAGCGAAATAAGTGAATAAGTTACTTCCGAGATATAGCCCTAGAACGCAGGCCTACCCGCCGTCAATTTTTTTTGTTTTTTTCGCTAAAATCGCGTTTTTTTCGGTGTATTTCTTAGTAAACTGATGTTCTAGTGCAGTTATCCTCTTCAAAACACCGTTTTCTATCACTCACAGACCATAGAATACAACATGGAGACGAGGAGTAACTCTTTTATATCGAAATATTGCTACCTACATCGCCGCCACCATACCTGATATAAATAACTATAATTTCTTGTAGAAACGTTGTAGAACATTGATTCTTGTACCATTGTGTTGCCAAAGAGTTAAGCTATTTTTTCTGTATGAATAACTCATTTCCATAAAAGTAAAGAGTCACGTATTACTCTCAGTGTCTCGACGGTGCCTGAGACGGATCTTCTCGATTTTCCCACAAAATCTGGACACAAACGTCACACCGTCATCCCCAGCCTCAGCAGTCTTGTGTCTACCTCGTCTACTCCACAGCTCTTCAACGCTCTCCAGCACCCTTCTCCTGCCTCCTACAGCGCCCCTACGCCCTTCTCAAGCTTCAAGAAGTAGAGTTGAGGTCGTTTTGTGTGTTGGCTCTGCGCGAGTCCACGTGAGTCTATCTCGGGGTGGGGCTACCCTTGGTGACGCCAGTACACACCCGCCCTCTCCTACTACCTATCCTGCGTCGTTCTACGCTTCCTCTATCCAGCTCATCGTCTGCGTGTGTTGTCGTCCTCCCAGTTTTCTCCAAGAAGTCCTCATCCGGCTTGACCATGTGGGAACCCAGCTGGCTTAGCCCCTAAGCCAGGCCTGTGGAAATTTATTTGGTCCCTAAAGTTCCACAGGACCGATCCGACATGGCCGTGATGGAACAGCTGAGCTGGATGGCCCTTATACCCCACCCAAACATGAAAGCATTCTCTCGAGTTGGCGGGGATTGTTGGTAAGCTTATTTAATTTATAGATTTACCCTTCAGGGAAAGAGTAGGTAGTTTTACTGTTAGTATATTAATATTAGGTTTACTAAGGCAACTGTAGATAATAATAATGTAGACCTAAGATCTTAACATAGGTAGTAATAGGCCGATAATGTAGGCAAACACTAGGATAAGTTAGCTAGGGAGAACTGGCAGCCGTAGTTTGAACGAGACGAGGATCTGGAAGAGAGACCAGCTCGTTCTTCTTAAGACAGACACCAACTGGACAAGACGTGCCATGATCAGCAGACGGCGCCCCCCACGTGTCTTCACATCTGAGACCTGGGGAAATCTGGTAGAGGCACCTCGATGTACCGTAGATGACCTCCATCAGGCCCATACAGTAAGACAAGACCTCCACTTTTATCTCGTAGATTTCTGGCCAGTGTCTGGGGAGATTGTGAGTGAGTTGATCTGTGGGCCCGGTGTGCAACAGGCAGTGCATGCCCAGTAAGTACCAGTGTCTCAGAGCAGTCTGGAAGCTAGTGTCCGTGTCTGCATAGTTATACTAGGAGATACATACCCTCTTGGATATAGGAATTTCTGAGGTGCAGGCAAGTCACTAATAACGATTGAATATTGCAGGAATTAAGGCTCCCGGTTGCACGTGGTTTCTGAGGGGAAGTCCAAAGGGGCTAAGGCTAAGCTTAGGGAAGTTGAAGATCAGGATATATGCTGCAACACCAAGTAAGTTAGTCCTTTATATGTGCATGCAGGCGAGTTTCTTGCAACATCAATCATTTGTGAAAATCTGTCCTATAAGCCACTTGTGAGGCTGAGGTACCCACCTCAGAGCTCGGTGTCAACAGAGTTTGCCAGGGTAGGCGACTCACTTGGAGGCAGTCCACACAAATTTTCACAAGGCCAGTTCAAGCCCCAAGCCGTCTGCAGTGGTCTGTGGGCCATCACATTGCGCCCACAAGCCATTCAACCCTCCACCATTCTCCAGCCAGAGCATTTTTTTTTTTTTTTGGTTGTGTATTAAATTCAGTATTTCTTAAATTTTCCCCAAGTGAAAGACCTATAGTAAATTCTTAAGTAATTGTTTGCAGCCCCCTTTTCAGCTTCTATAACCTTGCATTCCGTTCTAGAGTAGCATTTTAGCCGTATTCCTCCGCGTGTCCTCAAGCCACAGCCAGTCAGAGCTCCAGGCATGCTTGCCAGTGTAAACAAACCACGCACAGCGGCTGTTCACAAGTTTTGCCCGATCAGAGAAAATATAAGTACCACTAACTCTTCTGCTAATAAAGGTGGAAATATATTGACTGTGCTTTCTGAAAGAGATAGTAAGGTGAGACAAAGGGTGTTTCCCAGGAGCCGGTGTTGGTAATATAGTTAATAGGTTGGATAATATCATGTCAGGTAAGAGGAACAAGCCCATTATCTGCTTCAGTGATGGTGGAAAGGGCAGGGCAGGAGACATGAGCTACTAATAAGTACAGGATAGCTATAGATTTAATTAGGTCTAAGGGGTTGGGGTTCCGGATCATATGTAGCATTTTCCCTAGAAGAGAGGTGAGCAATGAAAGGATTTCTAGGGGAATTGGTGTAAATTACTGGCTAGAGGTGCTGCAGAGAGCTTGTAGTCCCATTCATAAACAGCTGGGACAATTTCTATGGCAAACATTATATGTATGCAAGGGATGGGAGGGTGCATCTTTCTGAGGGACGAGTGGTAGCGCTATCCAGCTCTCTAATGGGGGCTGTTGCTAAATTGTCTAGACCTTTAAACTGATAGAAGACAGAGGTATGGGTGTGTGAGAAACAATAAGATTATAGTATGAGGAATGAAAGTGGCAAAAATTGCAAGCATACTTTAAGGATATGTTCAAGACATTGTTCATCATGAAGTTGCTAATAAATGCAATGGAACAGGTCAACAAACAAAGAGAGACCATAGAGGGCAGTGAGTGACGAGAGCTCCCTTAATTAAGATATGCTATACTAAAAGTAGGAGCATATGAAATAAGACAAAGGAAGGATTAATTCGATGTGAGGGAAAGATAGACATTATTGCTATAACAGAGACCTATTTCAACCTGATAGAGAAATGTCTTTCGAATGCCTCATACAAGGATATAAATTGTTCCTCACCGATAGGGTTAATAGGATGGGTAGTGGAGTGGCGATGAATATCAGAGATAATTTAAACTGTTGTATTAGACAAGATAATAAATTGGAAACGACAGGCATCGAATCTGTTTTACTACAGTTTCTGGAGGGACGTGAAAAATAATCTTGGAAGTGATCTACAGATCCCCCAAACTTTAATAGAGAACCCAGTAAACTTGTATGAGACGAAATTCATATGGCATCTAGGTACGAAAATGTTGTGTTAATGGGTGATTTTAACTTTCGAGAGACTGATATGAGTAATTTAACAGGATATCTTGAGTCTAGCGACTTTCTTGATATGATTCAGGATTGTTTATTAAAACAGTTTGTGACAGAAACAACTAGAGGAAATAACCAGATTGACTTGGTTCTTGCCATCAAGGATATCACTAGTTATTAATATTGTGGTTAATGATGAGCTTCGGGAAAGTTATCACATATGACTTAGTTTCAATATATCATGAAATTATCTTAATAACTACCATTATGTCAATGTCCCTGACTTCCGCTTGGCCGATTTCATAGGACTGAGAAATTACCTGGGTAGAGTGAATTGGTGTGACCTGACTATGGGTCAGGATTAAGAAACGTTAAGCCGGACTTGAAATATGGAGGGGAAAGGGAAAGTACAGTTTTTGGACCTTGAAGGTGCAGATGTTGCGATTAAAAGAGGATTATTGGAGAGAGGTGGGAAGTACAGTGCTTGTACTCTGAAGGTTGGGTACAGATGTTGAGAAAGATGTTGTGATTAAAAGATTATTATTTCATCATGATATCATTGTTCTGGTAGGAAAAGACAACAATTAATAAGTGGTATAAGAAATAACTGGCCTAATTAATGTTTTAATTTTTGCAAGTACTGATGAAATGGCTAGCCAAAGCATTATTTTCTGTCAAGACATTTCCTCAGAGATGAGCCAGTATATCTCATATCACAACACCTCGTTCCCGAGAAAACACTGGTGTTTCTCTCGATCCCTGCTACCCAGAACAAAGGAGCAGAATCATCCACTTCCTACCTGGAACACAGTTCTCGGAGAAGGACGACCAGGTACCACTCACACACTGCGTCAGCAAGCCAGGTGAGCCAGATACCAAGTACCGTCCACCGTTGCACTCGTAGTACACTCCGTAGACACTGCTGCTTGTATTCCAGATGAAGTTTTGAACTACATGGGCATTTTGTAGTTGAGGAGGTGGGTTGGTGCACGCCTTAGTGTCGTTAGTGACTGGGGATATAAAACAAGTACTTGTGAGGATGTGTGTGGGTGTGAAAATGGGTGTATGCTGGGCCTCACAGTTCAAGTGATTCCCTGGTTAACTCCATTTTTTGAGGTTTCGTGAATATGAAAAATTGAAGAATGCCAGTCTAGGGTTAAAAAACTGTTTTATAACTTAAATGCTTAATCTAACAAATTAATATGTTGAATATACAAAAATGAAATAATTTAATTATAAAAATATTTACTAGGCTAACGATAATTAAATCAATACTTTAAAATGGATGTTTTACGGTCGCTGAGCGATCGTAATATATGAGGCTTCCAGGACAACCGACGAGAAATCTGACCGAAGGCCGAAATAATCTGACCGTATCACATACAGATACAATGGAGTATCAGAGACAACAGAACGTCTGGTGAAAGTAATTTGGTGCGCTTAAGCGCCAGAAATTTTAAACCAATGAGTAGTAACCCAAATTCAATGGAAAACACGGTTGACAGCATTCTGGAGTGAGGCTTCTATTAAGCGGCAGTCAGCGTCTGCTCAAGTTATAGAAAGTCATCAGCATAAAGTGATGACCAAATATTAAGTGGGAGAACAGAAGCCAGATCATTCATAACAAAGCAGAAAAATATTGGTGCTAAGATACATCCCTGAGGGACACCTTCAGCTTGAACAAAGTCTGGGAAAAACAATTTATTAACACGTAAACGGAAATGTCTCAGACAAAAAGTTTTAAAGATAAAAATGGAAAATTGCTCCAGAGGCCTAAGGAATGAGCTTGGGCCAAGATTCTATATCCCCAAGTAGTGTCACATGCCTTTTCAGGATCAAAAAAAAAAAAAAAAAACTGTGATAACCGAGTTGTTACTAAGGCATTTCGAACATTGATATCTAACGGAGTATGGGGTCAATAGTGGAGCGGCCCTTATGAAACCAAAACTGACTAATGGAAACACTATTATGTGTTTCCATGTACTACACCAAAAGTCTTTTTACTAGACGTTCCATCACCTTGCAAACTGCATTTATAAGAACAATGGGACAATAGTGTGAGGTAACATGGCCCGAAGTGCCCGGCTTATGATAAGGCAGAACAACAACAGTTTTCCACAGATGGGAAAGAACCCCTTGTGATCATACAAGATCAAAAAGACGTAAGAAGACTACGAGAGCCGATGGATGTAAATGCTGAAGCATACGAATAAATGCCATCAGGTAAAGCTGCCGACAATCGGCAAGCGGAAGGTGTTAGCTAGTTCTAGAAGTATTAAAGGCACAACATAAAGTTCTAATTTGCTAGAAGAAAAGTTGTCTGGCATACCTGGAGGAAAGAAACGAGGGACATAGAAGGAGCCCCTGAGAGATACAGACAAGCTGATTTCCAATTTCTGTGGCAGCTGAGAGCAGCAACCCTTAAGAACGGGAGCCGGGTCAGGAGAGTATGTGCCACGCAGTTTCCCTACCCTTTTTTTTTTTCCAAACTGCACTTAGAGCGGAATCGAGAGTGACGGTAGAAACAATCCCATCAAAAAGGGCTTTTAGCTTCAAGCATTACACGTGAAATATATGGCATCTCTGCCAGAGAGAGACTGTGGGCATCCTGCTCTGTGTTTTTGGCACAATATCGTCCAATCAAGAACACCTACCCGGATTATCATCAACAGGCTGGTGTGTGATTATCTGCTGCTCGTGTTGGAAAGGGCCAGAAGACTGCATTTCGTCTCTTCCTTCAGAATCAAGAAAAGTGTTGTGTATGTGAATTCAGTGAGGGAACACAACAGTCACCATGGGTAGGAGAGGTCGGCGAGGGGAGGCCTCATGGAGGAGGAGAAGGCGGAGGTTGAGGGGTAAAACTGTGTCCCCCGCTTCCCCCTTTCCCCTTCCCCCTTCCCCCTTCCCCCTTCCCGAACTTCCTCCTCCCTTAGTTTATACACTCTCACCTCTCTCTTACTTGTTGTTGCCATTTTCCTCTTTTCCCATCTACCTCTTACTCTAACTGTAGCTACAACTAAATAATGATCCGATATGTCAATTGCCCCTCTATAAACGTGTACATCCTGGAGCCTACCCATCAACCTTTTATCCACCAATACATAATCTAACAAACTACTTTCATTGCGTGCTATATCATATCTTGTATATTTATTTATCTTCTTCTTCATAAAATATGTATTACTTATTACTAAACCTCTTTCAACACATAGCTCAATTAAAGGCTCCCCATTTTCATTTACCCCTGGCACCCCAAATTTACATACTACTCCCTCCACAACATTTTTGCCCACTTTAGCATTGAAATCCCCAGCCACCATTACTCTCACACTTGGTTCAAAGCTCCCCACGCATTCACTCAACATTTCCCAAAATCTCTCTCTCTCCTCTACATTTCTCTCTTCCCCAGATGCATATACGCTTACTATAACCCACTTTTCACATCCAACCTTTATTTTCCTGCCATAACTTATCCTTCAACATTATTGCTACTCCTTCTTTAGCTCTAACTCTATTTGAAACCTCTGACCTAATCTCATTTATTCCTCTCCACTAAAACTCTCCTACCCTCTTCATCTTTGTTTCACTTAAAGCCAGGACATCCAGCTTCTTCTCATTCATAGCATCCACAATTATTTCTTTCTTATCATTTGCACAACATCCACGCACATTCAGACTTCCCACTTTGACAATTTTCTTCTTATTCTATTTAGAAATTTTTACAGGAAAAGGGGTTACTAGCCCATTGTTCCCGGCATTTTAGTTGACTTTTACAATACGCATGACTTACGGAGGAAAGATTCTTATTCCACTTCCCCATGGATATAAAAGGAAAAGTAATAAGACCAAGAACTATTAAGATAAAAAAAAACTGAGATAAATATGTATAAACATGTACATGTATGTGTAGTGTGACCTATCTGTAAGTAGAAGTAACAAGACGTACCTGAAATCTTGCATGTTTATGAGACAGAAAAATGACATCAGCAATCCTACCATCATGTAAAACAATTATAGGTTTCCGTTTTACACTCACTTGGCAGGACTGTAGTACCTCCCTGGGCGGTTGCTGTCTACCAACGTACTACCATATATATATATATATATATATATATATATATATATATATATATATATATATATATATATATATATATATATATATATATTATATATATATGCAAAAAAACCACTCTGAAAGAATAGAGAAATTCCAAGCGCTTTCGTGACTACTCACATTATCAAGGAACTATGAAAGTGAAGCATCCAAGGAAGCTATATAAGTGGTTCGGCCAGCACCTCACTATCAGATCCCACAACGGTTAAACACGTGACGCGCCAACTTGGATAGGTCCTCTGCAAAACTCACCCCCAAGCTATTTATTTGTCCAGTGTATTATTAAATTATTCCCAAATTCTATTAATTATAAATGAATCTAATTTATATAAACCAAAGGAAATATTCATATTATTGTCAAAACTGCTTTTTATGAAACAAGATTCAATTATATTCCTGTCGACCATGGACTTGCTTGATACTACTTTCTCAACTTTTTGAAAATCAATTGGATGGTTAAAATCTCTTACATGAATAAATAGAGCATTGGAATCTTGTCCAGTTCTAATGCTATATTTATGTTGTTTTAATCTTAGTTCGAGATTTTTACCAGTTTGACCGTAATAAACTTTATCGCAAATTTTACAAGGAATCTTATAGACACATCCATCAGCATTTTGGGGGGAATTCTTAATCAAGAGTTTTTTTACTGTATCAAGATTTTTGAATACAACTTTAATATTAAAAGTCTTAAGAAGAGAAGGCATATCAACCAAGTTTTTATGATAAGGGAGAACCAACATATTTTTAGTTGAATAAGGCTGGTTGCCCCTTTTTGGATTATAAAAAGTGTTTCTAGCAACTTTAAAAGATTTATCAATTACATTTCTTGGGTATTTTAAATCATTACCTATTTCATAAATTTTGGATATTTCCTCATCTATGAACTCAGGACTACAAATTCGTAAAGCTCTCAAAAACATTGATGAGAAAACAGACAGTTTGACTCTATCTTGATGCGAGGAATAATAGTGGACATAGGAACAGTTATTTGTAGGTTTTCTGTAAATTTTAAATTTGAATTCATTATTACCCTTAATAATTAAAACATCTAGAAAAGGCAATGAGTTATTTTCTTCAAACTCAACAGTAAAGTTTATAGAATGGGCTAAGCTATTTAATTTTCCAAGAAAATGGTGTATATCTACATTTTTGGGCATAAGACACAAAATATCATCAACATATCTGAACCATTTAGTTCTATTAGGGAGGATTGTGTTAAGCAACCTTGTTTCAAAAAATTCCATGTATAGGTTACTAAGAACAGGTGAAAGAGGATTTCCCATTGCCATGCCAAACTTCTGAGAGTAAAACTTGTCATTAAATACAAATTTTGCATCAACAATGCAAAGTTTAATAAGTTTAATGATAGTAGGAACTGGCAATGGTAAATCATAGTTAACGAGTTCTTCAGATAAGAAACTTAATAAATCATCAACAGGAACTTTCGTAAACAAGGAAGTAACATCAAAACTAACCATGTTAAAATCATTTAAGTCAGTCAAGGAGCTTAATTTATCAACCAAGTCTATGTTGTTTTTAACATTAAAGTTAGAAATTTTGCCAACAATAGGGCTCAAAATATCAACAAGCCATTTGGATAATTTATATGAAACTGACCATACGGAGCTAATAATTGGTCTGACTGGATTCCCCTGGTTTGTGTGTTTTTATTAGTCCATACATGTAAGGTAAAGATGGATTAGTGGAAGTAAATTGTTTGACTAATTCATCTTTGCCTTTCAGTAGAAGTTTTATTGTTTTATTGAAATTGCTGTTAACGGTTTCTAGGGGATTTTTCCTAAGTTTAGAATAGGTTTCAGTATCATCTAAGAGATTATTCATTTTTTCTTGGTAATCATTTTCTTTCATAATTACTATTGCATTTATTTTGTCTGCTTTAGTAAGGCGCAAATTTTTATTGTTATTAAGTGTATCATAAGACTTAAAGAATCTTTGAGGGCAATTGGGAATGTTTGGTTTTAACATTTTCCACTAATCCATCTTTACCTTACATGTATGGACTAATAAAAACACACAAACCAGGGAATCCAGTCAGACCAATTATTAGCTCCGTATGGTCAGTTTCATATAAATTATCCAAATGGCTTGTTGATATTTTGAGCCCTATTGTTGGCAAAATTTCTAACTTTAATGTTAAAAACAACATAGACTTGGTTGATAAATTAAGCTCCTTGACTGACTTAAATGATTTTAACATGGTTAGTTTTGATGTTACTTCCTTGTTTACGAAAGTTCCTGTTGATGATTTATTAAGTTTCTTATCTGAAGAACTCGTTAACTATGATTTACCATTGCCAGTTCCTACTATCATTAAACTTATTAAACTTTGCATTGTTGATGCAAAATTTGTATTTAATGATAAGTTTACACTCAGAAGTTTGGTATGGCAATGGAAAATCCTCTTTCACCTGTTCTTAGTAACCTATACATGGAATTTTTTGAAACAAGGTTGCTTAACACAATCCTCCCTAATAGAGCCAAATGGTTCAGATATGTTGATGATATTTTGTGTCTTATGCCCAAAAATGTAGATATACACCATTTTCTTGGAAAATTAAATAGCTTAGCCCATTCTATAAACTTTACTGTTGAGTTTGAAGAAAATAGCTCATTGCCTTTTCTAGATGTTTTAATTATTAAGGGTAATAATGAATTCAAATTTAAAATTTACAGAAAACCTACAAATAACTGTTCCTATGTCCACTATTATTCCTCGCATCAAGATAGAGTCAAACTGTCTGTTTAATCATCAATGTTTTTGAGAGCTTTACGAATTTGTAGTCCTGAGTTCATAGATGAGGAAATATCCAAAATTTATGAAATAGGTAATGATTTAAAATACCCAAGAAATGTAATTGATAAATCTTTTAAAGTTGCTAGAAACACTTTTTATAATCCAAAAAGGGGCAACCAGCCTTATTCAACTAAAAATATGTTGGTTCTCCCTTACCATAAAAACTTGGTTGATATGCCTTCTCTTCTTAAGACTTTTAATATTAAAGTTGTATTCAAAAATCTTGATACAGTAAAATAACTCTTGATTAAGAATTCCCCCCAAAATGCTGATGGATGTGTCTATAAGATTCCTTGTAAAATTTGCGATAAAGTTTATTACGGTCAAACTGGTAAAAATCTCGAACTAAGATTAAAACAACATAAATAGCATTAGAACTGGACAAGATTCCAATGCTCTATTTATTCATGTAAGAGATTTTAACCATCCAATTGATTTTCAAAAAGTTGAGAAAGTAGTATCAAGCAAGCCCATGGTCGACAGAAATATAATTGAATCTTGTTTCATAAAAAGCAGTTTTGACAATAATATGAATATTTCCTTTGGTTTATATAAATTAGATCCATTTATAATTAATAGAATTTGGGAAGAATTTAATAATACACTGGACAAATAAATAGCTTGGGGGTGAGTTTTGCAAAGGACCTATCCAAGTTGGCTCGCCGCGCGTCACGTGTTTAACCGTTGTGGGATCTGATAGTGAGGTGCTGGCCGAACCCCTTATATAGCTTCCTTGGATGCTTCACTTTCATAGTTCCTTGATAATGTGAGTACTCACGAAAGCGCTTGGAATTTCTCTATTCTTTCAGAGTGGTTGTTTTGCATATTTTGAATCACCTGTTTACTGTGATCTTATTGCATATATTTTATATATATATATATATATATATAATATATATATATATATATATATATATATATAAAATATATATATATTATATATATATATATAAATCTTTCCTCCGTAAGCCATGCGTGTCGTATGAGGCGACTAAAATGCCGGGAGCAATGGGCTAGTAACCCCTTCTCCTGTAAACATTTACTAAAAAAGAGAAGAAGAAAAACTTTATAAAACTGGGATGCTTGAATGTACGTGGATGTAGTGCAGATGACAAGAAACAGATGATTGCTGATGTTATGAATGAAAAGAAGTTGGATGTCCTGGCTCTAAGCGAAACAAAGCTGAAGGGGGTAGGGGAGTTTCGGTGGGGAGAAATAAATGGGATTAAATCTGGAGTATCTGAGAGAGTTAGAGCTAAGGAAGGTGTAGCAATAATGTTGAAGGATCAGTTATGGAAGGAGAAAAGAGAATATGAGTGTGTAAATTCAAGGATTATGTGAATTAAAGTAAAGGTTGGATGCGAAAAGTGGGTCATAATAAGCGTGTATGCACCTGGAGAAGAGAGGAATGTAGAGGAGAGGGAGAGATTTTGGGAGATGTTAAGTGAATGTATAGGAACCTTTGAACCAAGTGAGAGAGTAATTGTGGTAGGGAACCTGAATGCTAAACAAGGAGAAACTTTTAGAGATGGTGTTTAGGTAAGTTTGGAGTGCCAGGTGTAAATGATAATGGGAGCCCTTTGATTGAACTTTGTATTGAAAGGGGTTTAGTTACAGGTAATACATATTTTAAGAAAAAGAGGAT
>NC_069407.1:48953040-48963040 GCF_026875155.1 Cherax quadricarinatus | reverse complement strand
TTGCACAACCACTCCAAAACTATATCCCCACCTGCTTTTAACATTTCTATCTTTATCCCATCAATCCGGCTGCCTTACCCCCTTTCATTTTACCACTGCCTCACGAACTTCCCCCACACTCACAACTGGCTCTTTCCCCACTCCTACAAGATGTTATTCCTCCTTGTCCTATACACGAAATCCCAGCTTCCCTATCTTCATCAACATTTTAAAATTCCTCAAAATATTACCCTCCATCTTCCAATACCTCTAACTCTCCATTTAATAACTCTCCTCTCCTATTTTTAACTGAAAAAATCCATTTGTTTTTCTAGGCTTTCTTAACTTGTTAATCTCACTCCAAAACTTTTTCTTATTTTAACAAAATTTGTTGATACATCTCAAACCCCCTCTCTCATTTGCTCTCTTTTTACATTGCTTCACCACTCTCTTAACCCCTCTCTTTTTTTTCCATATACTCTTTCCCTCCTTTCATCACTTCTACTTTGTAAAAACTTCTCATATGCTCACTTTTTCTCCCTTATACTCTCTTTACATCATCATTCCACCAATCGCTCCTCTTCCCCCCCGCACCCACTTTCCTGTAACAACAAAACTTCTGCTGAAAAACTCTAACACTACATTTTTAAACCTACCCCATACCTCTTCGACCCCCTTGCCTATGCTCTCATTAGCCCATCTATCCTCCAATAGCTGTTTAATTTACCCTAACTGCCTCCTCTTTTAGTTTATAAACCTTCACCTCTCTCTTCCCTGATGCTTCTATTCTCCTTGTATCCCATCTACCTTTTACCTCAGTGTAGCTACAACTAGAAAGTGATATGATATATCTGTGGCCCCCTCTATAAACATGTACCTCCTGAAGTCTACTCAACATCTTTTATCTACCAATACATAATCCAATCAAACTACTGTCATTTCGCCCTACATCATATCTTGTATACTTATTTATCCTCTTTTTCTTAAAATATGTATTACCTATAACTAAACCCCTTTCTATACAAAGTTCAATCAAAGGGCTCCCATTATCATTTACACCTGGCACCCCAAACTTACCTACCACACCCTCTCTAAAAGTTTCTCCTACTTTAGCATTCAGATCCCCTACCACAATTACTCTCTCACTTGGTTGAAAGGCTCCTATACATTCACTTAACATCTCCCAAAATCTCTCTCTCTCCTCTGCATTCCTCTCTTCTCCAGGTGCATACACGCTTATTATTATTTTAATTAACACATCAGCTGATTCCCACCAAGGCAGGGTGGCCCGAAAAAGAAAAACTTTCATCATCATTCACTCCATCACTGTCTTGTCAGAGGGGTGCGTTACACTACAGTTATAAATCTACAAAATTAATACCCTTCCTTTAGATCGCAGACACTGTACTTCCCATCTCCAGGACTCAAGTCCGGCCTGCCGGTTTCCCTGAATGCCTTCATTAATGTTACTTTGCTCACACTCCAACAGCACGTCAAGTATTAAAAACCATTTGTCTCCATTCACTCCTATCAAATACCCTCACGCATGCTTGTTGGAAGTCCAAGCCCCTCGCACAAAAAACCTCCTTTACCCCCTCCATGCAACCTTTCCTAGGCCGACCCCTACCCCGTCTTTCCTCCACTACAGATTTATACACTCTCGAAGTCATTCTGTTTCTTTCCATTCTCTCTACATGTCCGAACCACCTCAACAATCTTTCCTCAGCCCTCTGGATAACAGTTTTGGGAATCCCGTACCTCCTCCTAATTTCCAAACTACGAATTCTCTGCACACATTGCCCTGAGACATTACATCTCCACTCCTTCCAGCCTTCTCCTCGTTGTAACATTCGTCACCCATACTTCGCACCCATATAAGAGTGTTTATATAACTATACTCTCATACATTCCCCTCTTTGCTTCCATGGACAAAGTTTTTTGTCTCCATAGACTCCTAAGTGCACCACTCACCCTTTTCCCCCTCATCAATTCTATGATTCACCTCATCTTTCATAGATCCATCTACTGACACGTCCACTCTTAAATATCTGAATACATTCACCTCCTCCATACTCTCACCCTCTAATCTGATTTCCAATCTTTTTTCACTTAATCTTTTTGTTATCCTCATCACCTTACTCTTTCCTATATTCACTTTTAATTTTCTTCTTTTACATCCCCTACCAAATTTATCCACCAACCTCTGAACTTCTCTTCAGAATATCCCAGATGCAGTGTCGTCAGCAAAGAGCAACTGTGGCAACTCCCACTTTATGTTTGATACTTTATCTTTTAACTCCACTCCTCTTTCCAAGATCCTCGCATTTACTTCTCTAACAACCCATCTATAAATATATTGAACAACCACGGTGACATCACACATCCTTATCTAAGACATACTTTTACTGGGAAAATAATCTTCCTCTCTCCTACATACTCTAACCTGAGCTTCACTATCCTCGTAAAAACTCATCACTGCTCTCATTAACCTACCTCCTATACCAAATATCTGCAACATCTGCCACATTGCCCCTCTATCCATCCTGTCATATGCCTTTTCCAAATCAATAAATTCCAATAAAACCTCTTTAGCCTTATCTAAATACTGTTCACCTATATGTTTCACTATAAACACTTGGTCTACACACCCTTACCTTTCCTAAAGCCTCCTTGTTCATCTGCTGTCCTACTCTCCGTCTTACTCTTAATTCTTTCAATAATAACTCTACCATACTGTTTACCAAGTATACTCACCAGACTTATTCCCCTATAATTTTTGCACTGTTTTGTCACCTTTGCCTTTATACAAAGGAATTATGAACGCTCTCTGCCAGTGCCTAGGTACCTTACCCTCTTCCATACATTTATTAAATAATAACACCAACCGCTCGAAAACTATATCCTCATCAATCCCAGCTGCCTTATCCCATTTCATTCCACCCACCCACCAAGTTTTCATGGTAAGGGAGAACCAACATATTTTTAGTTGAATAAGGCTGGTTGTCCATTTTTGGATTGTAAAAAGTATTTCTAGCAATTTTAAAAGATTTATCAATTACGTTTCTTGGGTATTTCAAATCATTACCTATTTCATAAATTTTGGATATTTCCTCATTTATGAACTCTGGGCTACAAATACGTAAAGCTCTCAAAAACATTGATGAGAAAACAGACAGTTTAACTCTATCTTGATGGGAAGAATAATAGTGGACATAGGAACAGTTATTTGTAGGTTTTCTGTAAATTTTAAATTTGAATTCATTATTACCCTTAATAATTAAAACATCTAGAAAAGGCAATGAGTTATTTTCTTCAAACTCAACAGTAAAGTTTATAGAATAGGCTAAGCTATTTAATTTGACAACAAATAACTGTTTTACCTACAAATAACTGTTCCTATGTCCACTATTATTCTTCACATCAAGATAGAGTTAAACTGTCTGTTTTCTCATCAATGTTTTTGAGAGCTTTACGAATTTGTAGTCCTGAGTTCATCGATGAGAAAATATCCAAAATTTATGAAATAGGTAATGATTTAAAATACCCAAGAAACGTAATTGATAAGTCTTTTAAAATTGCTAGAAATACTTTTTTCAATCCAAAAAGGGACAACCAGCCTTATTCAACTAAAAATATGTTGGTTCTCCCTTACTATGAAAACTTGGTTGATATGCCTTCTCTTCTTAAGACTTTTAATATCAAAGTTGTATTTAAAAATCTTGATACAGTAAAAAACTTTTGATAAAGAATTCCCCCCAAAAGGCTTACGGATGTGTCTATTAGATTCCTTTTAGAATTTGCGATAAAGTTTATTACGGTCAAACTGGTAAAAATCTCGAACTAAGATTAAAACAACATAAATATAGCAATAGAACTGGACAAGATTCCAATGCTCTATTTATTCATGTGAGAGATTTTAACCATCCAATTGATTTTCAAAAAGTTGAGAAAGTTGCATCAAGCAAGTCCATGGTCGACAGGAAAATAATTGAATCTTGTTTCATAAAAAGCAGTTTTGACAATAATATGAATATTTCCTTTGGTTTATATAAATTAGATCCATTTATAATTAATAGAATTTGGGAAGAATTTAATAATACATTGGACAAATAATAAATTTTAAAATTCTTAATTCTTGGGTAGAATAGTTTGTTGGTGGGTTGTGTGAAGGATCTGTTTAGTTGGGCCAGCGAGCCTGCTGCAATGTTCCCTTTCTTATGAGTCGCGCATCAGGTGTTGCTTTGTTGTGGGATTTGATAGTGAGGTGTGGGCTAGACCCTTTATATGCCTTCCTTTGATGCATTACTTTCATTGTTCCTTAATAATGTGAGTAGTCACGAAAGCGCTTGGAATTTCTCTATTCTTTCACAGTGGTTGTTTTGCACATTCTGAAATCACCTGTTTACTGTGATCTTATTGCATATATGCATATATATATATATATTATATATATATATATATATATATATTATATATATATATATATATATATATTATATATATATATATATATATTATATATATACTATATATATATATATATATATATATATTATATATATATATATATATATATATATATATATATATATATATTATATATATATATTGTCTCCTTACTACAGGATGGATATAGACTCATTGGAGAACATACAGAGAAGAATGACTAAAATGATTTACTCTGTATGGAATCTGCCGTATAAATATAGACTTAAAGCCTTAAATCTCAACTCTCTGGAGAGACGTAGAATTAGGGGAGATATCAATGAAGTGTATAACTGGATGATGAGAATAAACAAAGGTGATATTAATTAAGTACTGAGGGCGCTGAACCAGGTAAGAACCAGAAATAATGGATTTAAGTTGGATAAATTTAAATTTAGAAAGGACATTGGTAAGTACTGATTTTCTAACAGAGTTGTGGATGCGTGGAGCCATCTCCCGAGTAGGGTGATCGAGGCTAGGACCTTTGGTGGCTTTGAAAAGAGATTGGACAGATATATGAGTGGGGGGGGGCTGGGTTTGATTGGTGTCAATGAGTAAGGGAGGATATTCTTGGGAAGCTTTGAGTAGGAGTCGTTTTGATAAGGACCTGCCTTGTGGGCCAGTAGGCCTTCTGCAGTGTTCCTCCATTCTTATGTTCTTATGTTCTTATAATTGTATGTATGTATGTATATGCAAACAATCGCAGAGATGCGATCTTACCAATGCAAAACTACGTAGGATGAAAATCTTTAGCTCAAGTACTTTCACACTTCTCATTGCATTATCGGGAGCTATGCAATGTTGCAAGGTAGCAACTGAAGGACTGAGGGGAGATTTTTTTTTATAATTTGTCACAGCTCTGTTCACAAGAGTCTCTGTCCCTGACATGCTTAGGTACCTTGAAGAGGAACTAGAAAACTTCTCCTTGCTCTACCCCACGAACATAATAATTGAATTGATCAAACTCTGTTTTACTGACTGCAAGTTTCCATTTGATGGGAAATGGTGTGCTCAAAAACAAGCATGGCAATGGGAAATCCCTCAGACCCTTACTCAGCAGGTTGTATATGGAATTCTATGAGACTAGACATCTTAAAGACATTATCCCAGATAAAACCAGGTTCCTACCTAGTCTCAGTGGTCTAGTACCAACAGAACATGAAATAAACAACCCTTTGCCGTTATTAGATGTTTTGATCCATCGTGTTGAGGGAAAATACAGATTTACAGTCCATAGGAAGTCCACCAATGTGTCGTCATACATTTATTACTATTCCAATCATGAATCTACGATAATAAGGAGTGTGTTCCTCATAATGTTCTTGAGAGCCTTGCATATCTGCAGTCCAGAGTATTTAGAGGACGATATCGGCAAGATATTCAACATAACGACAACACTGAGATATCCTACGGAATTTGTCAAGAAGGCACTAATGTCAGCAAGGAAGACTTTCTACAAGACTTAACCTAATGAAGTGATTGCCAGGAAAATGGATTTGTTTTAACACATAATGTAAACCTGGTCTGCCTGCGTGAGTCATTCAAAAGATTGTTTTCAGAAATACTGTGACACTGAAACAGAGGATGATTCAAAACACAACCTCTAAGAGAGATGTGGTTTACATGGTCCCATGTACTCCGTGTCCCCTTTCATATATTGGTCAAACAGGTAAACTTCTGGAAACGAGACTAGACCAACATAAATACTCAATCAGGACAGGTCAGGAATCGAACCACCTTGGTTCTTGTAATCACCCACCGGGGTGGGCTGATGCCCAGATTATTTTACCCAACAGGTCAGTCATAGAAACAAACATAATTGATTCTTCCCTCTTGAAACACAACAGGAACACTGTATATAACTCAAATTATGGGTCTTACAAGCTCGATAACTACTTAATGGTCTATTGTACACAATCTTAAACAACAATGCTACACACAATCACAGCATTGCTCATTAAGCAATATGGTTTCATAAGGGACTGGTGACGCTCGACCAGTGTCTAAGCACAAAACTCATGCTACGTCTGTCGTGAATGGTGACATATTATATAACCCGTTTAGCTGTTACTGTACCATGTGTGGACAGGTACACAAGATTAAGTGATAGCATAGATAGTGGGGTTAAATGATATTCGAAGAAGAAATTTGGATCATAGAAATATTATCGGAATGGTATAGATACTATAAAAGATATCCAAATAAGGCATGTTAATCTATTTTGAGAAAACTGGCAGATAATATTCAGGGACATATGAAGCAATTCTCCTGAGTACCCCTGGGAACATTCTAAAACCCCAGACCATGGCATTTAAAGGAACAATATATATATATATATATATATATATATATATATATATATATATATTATATATATATATATATATATATATATATATATATATAAATATTTTATATATAAATATATATATATATATATATATATATATATATATATATATATATATATATATATTATATATATATGTCGTGCCGAATATGTAAAACTTTGGCATTTAGCAAGAACTCATTTAAAATTAAGTCTTCTAAATTTCTCTATACGTTTAAAGATATATTTTTTCAATAATGTTAGTAAAAAAATTTAATTTTGCTCCAAAGAATCTTAGAAAACTTACCTAACCTTATTATAACAAGAACAATTTATTTTAGCCTATCCATCTAAATATATTTTAGATTTGTGTACAATAATTTATTACTAAAGAAACACATTGAAGTATATTTTTCTCGTTAGGTTCAGAGTGATTTTGGCGAATTATTGCATATACAAATTTTCACTTGTCCTATATGGCAAGATGAGGTTGCTATTTAGCCAAGATCGCAAGTTCTGCTATTCGGCACGAATTTTATTTATATATATATATATATATATATTATATATTATATATATAATATATTATATATATTATATATATATTATATGTCGTGCGAATAGGCAGAACTTGCGATCTTGGCTAATTGTCCTATATGGCAAGATGAGCGTTGCTATTTAAGCCAAGATCGCAAGTTCTGCCTATTCGGCACGACATATATATATATTATATATATATATATATATATATATATATATATATATATATTATATATATATATATATATATATATATATATGTCGTGCCGAATAGGCAGAACTTGCGATCTTGGCTTAAATAGCAACGCTCATCTTGCCATATAGGACAAGTGAAAATTTGTGTATGCAATAATTTCGCCAAAATCATTCTGAATCTAACGAAAAAAATATATTTCACTGTGTTTGTTTAGTATTAAATTATTGTAAACAAATCTAACATATATTTAGTTGGGTTAGGCTAAAATAAATTGTTCTTGTTATAGTAAGGTTAGGTAAGTTTTCTAAGATTCTTTTGGTGCAAAATTATAAATTTATGAAAAAAACATATCTTTAAACGTATAAGAGAAAATTTTAGAAATGACTTAACTTTAAATGAGTTCTTGCTAATTGACCAGTTTTACATATTCGGCACGACATATAAATATATTATATATATATATATATATATATTTTATATATATATATATATATATATATATATATATATATATATATATATATATATATGCAAAACAACCACTCTGAAAGAATAGAGAAATTCCAAGCGCTTTCGTGACTACTCACATTATCAAGGAACTATGAAAGTGAAGCATCCAAGGAAGCTATATAAGGGGTCGGCCAGCACCTCTATCAGATCCCACAACGGTTAAACACGTGACGCGCGGCGAGCCAACTTGGATAGGTCCTTTGCACAACTCACCCCCAAGCTATTTATTTGTCCAGTGTATTATTAAATTCTACCCAAATTCTATTAATTATAAATGGATCTAATTTATATAAACCAAAGGAAATATTCATATTATTGTCAAAACTGCTTTTTATGAAACAAGATTCAATTATATTCCTGATAAATTAGACACATGTGCAACTCTTGGGTATCTTTATTGAGGAAACGTTTCGCCAGTGGCTTCATCAGTCCATACATAGGAGAAACTTGAAGAACAGGAGGAGAATGAGGTAATCAGTCCCTCAACCTTGAGTCGATGTGTTCAGTCCATCAATCTTGAGTAGAATACGGCAGATGAGCGGAGAAGCAGCTTATAAACCGTATGGCAGGAGAGGTGTAGCAGTCATAGGTAGTGTCACATTTGTTCAATGTGGAAGTAGGTTGTGCCCAAGAATTAGGCAAGCGAAGAATTCCTAAGTATTAAGATCCCAAGAAGTTGCAATGTCTGACAGGTTTGTAGATGAATGGTTCACAGAACCGACATGTTGATAAATTAGACACATGTGCAACTCTTGGGTATCTTTATTGAGGAAACGTTTCGCCACACAGTGGCTTCATCAGTCCATACATAGGAGAAACTTGAAGAACAGGAGGAGAATGAGGTAATCAGTCCCTCAACCTTGAGTCGATGTGTTCAGTCCATCAATCTTGAGTAGAATATGGCAGATGAGCGGAGAAGCAGCTTATAAACCGTATGGCAGGAGAGGTGTAGCAGTCATAGGTAGTGTCACATTTGTTCAATGTGGAAGTAGGTTGTGCCCAAGAATTAGGCAAGCGAAGAATTCCTAAGTATTAAGATCCAAGAAGTTGCAGTGTCTGACAGGTTTGTAGATGAATGGTTCACAGAACCGACATGTTGATAAATTAGACACATGTGCAACTCTTGGGTATCTTTATTGAGGAAACGTTTCGCCACACAGTGGCTTCATCAGTCCATACATAGGAGAAACTTGAAGAACAGGAGGAGAATGAGGTAATCAGTCCCTCAACCTTGAGTCGATGTGTTCAGTCCATCAATCTTGAGTAGAATACGGCAGATGAGCGGAGAAGCAGCTTACAAACCGTATGGCAGGAGAGGTGTAGCAGTCATAGGTAGTGTCACATTTGTTCAATGTGGAAGTAGGGTGTGCCCAAGAATTAGGCAAGCGAAGAATTCCTAAGTATTAAGATCCCAAGAAGTTGCAGTGTCTGACAGGTTTGTAGATGAACGGTTCACAGAACCGACATGTTGATAAATTAGACACATGTGCAACTCTTGGGTATCTTTATTGAGGAAACGTTTCGCCACACAGTGGCTTCATCAGTCCATACATAGGAGAAACTTGAAGAACAGGAGGAGAATGAGGTAATCAGTCCCTCAACCTTGAGTCGATGTGTTCAGTCCATCAATCTTGAGTAGAATACGGCAGATGAGCGGAGAAGCAGCTTATAAACCGTATGGCAGGAGAGGAGTAGCAGTCATAGGTAGTGTCACATTTGTTCAATGTGACGTGTACTTAGCTCAGTGGTGACGTGTACTTAGCTTGAGTGGTGACGTGTACTTAGCTATGTGAAGACCTGTTTGTGTGCTCTCTGTGAATCTGTACCAGGATGCCCTCTCTTGAGCAACTTTACCAGCAGCTGAGAGAAGAGCTCAGAGTTGCTAAGATGGAGATACGGCGATTAACGGAGGAGAACAAGAGGATTCGTAGTAATCCTTCTGTTGTGAGTCCCCGGTTAAG
>NC_069407.1:48923267-48952540 GCF_026875155.1 Cherax quadricarinatus | reverse complement strand
ACTTAATTTCTAAGAAGTCGATGTTCTAAATTCCCGTCAAGTTTCCCAAATCAATATGATAAATTAAGCCCCTAAAATTTTACTACATTATCGTCCCTTGTACCCCAAACATTTCCTCCCACAGTAGTCTCCCCTGGTCCCTATCTAAGTTTGGGACGGTATATCACACCAAAAATTTAAATTTTTCATGCCCTCTGAAAATTCTATCCAAACAGACTCTGTATGAGTTGCTTCAGACTTAATACCGTTTTTATGCAACAGTTCAAGCGATCTCGGACATACAATGCCACCCACCCCCCTTCCCAAAACTTCTATCTACTTGGAACAATTTAAAACCCTGAATGTTACATTCCGCAGGCATATCCCAATTTTTTTAAATTAAACCACTTTCTCATTTAAAGGGCAAATACATCAATGTTCCCTGCACTAGCAACTAATCTCAACTGGGTCCATCTTATTCCTAGCACTGTGACTATTTGTGTAATATATATTTAAAGACCCTCTCTCTGTCTTTACCCTTCCTGCTCCTTTCTGTTATTCCACTAAACCTATTACTGTCCTTGTAATTAGTGCCACTGGTTTTCCAATATCCCCCTCATTTTGCCTATTATAGTTCTCCTAGTACTCATATTACTACACTGCGACTTCACTGTTTTCCGCCAAAACCATACCACAAAACTATTCCTAGTTTAAAGACCTACAGCTCCCTCCACTGCGTTAGCCAGTGCTCCCACCCCACACCTAGATTAAGTGAACCCCATCCCTGGCATACAGTATTTCTGCCATAGAAGAGGTTCCAGTTGTCAATGAATGTTACCACTTTTCCTTACGGGTATTTGTCCAGCAGCAATTGACACCAATTGCTCTGGACAACCATTCATTTCCAAAATCCTCTCCTTGGAAAAAATGCCACATGTGACAGGTTTCCCACCTTCCCTCCTAATTATCTCTATTGCTGGGCAATTTAAAAGGTTCTCCCTTACCTCTATGTTGTCCATCCAGACGGTAACAATATCCTTCATCCCAGCCCCGGAAAAACTCTTTTGCCTCCTACTCCTATCCTTCAAGCAGAATGCCCTATCCATGTACCTAATCTGGCTATCCCCAACAACAACAATGTTTTTACCTTCCTTGGGGGTTTGTCCCTTGTGATGTTCCCAGTAGTCGACTCACATTCGCCAGGTAGCATTACACCACTTGTAGATTGTAAGAGTTCCGTTGGTCTTGTTGGGGTTTTAGGATGTCTACCCGTCTGCCAAGCTTTTTGGTGTGTTGTGGCATTCCCAGTGAAAACCAATTCAGGTAGCACGAGAATGGTTGGAAGTTTCCGCGGTAGTTTCGGGTTTTCTCTTTTGTTTCTGCTCCCCAAAACGTTTTTTTATCCTCATTTGGTTTCCAGTTCCCCGGGCCCCAACTGCCAACTCCCCTTTAAACCTGGGGACTCCAACAGGGGGATTACTACGAATCCTTTGTTCTCCTCCGTTAATCGCCGTATCCCCAGCTTAAACTCTGAGCTCTTCTCTCAGCTGCTGGAAAAAGTTGCTCAAAGAGGGCATCCTGGTTCAGATTCACTGAGCCACAAACAGGTTTCACAAGCAAAGTACAGTCACTGTCAAAAAGTTCCATTTTTTTTTGGGCCGGGGGGGTTTATTTTGTTTTAAACCCGGGGGTCTAATTTTTTTGATAACCATTTGGTGGCTGATATTGCATATTTACATATGGGCCACTATAAAAATTAATTGGGTTTTGTTTGGTTTCCTGGTGAAACGAGTAAAATAATTATAAAAATAGAGCACTTTCTTTTCCCCTTGCATGGTGCCCAAGTTATTTTTAAGGGATTTCTTTTTCTAATTTTTGTTCTTAAACCTGGAAAAAACTTTTTGGGTTTTTTTTCAAAATCCCACAACTTTAATTTATAGCCCGTTAAGCTTTTTTATCCCCTTTATAATGTCCCTTTTAATGTAATTACTGTTCATAAGATGACCCTCACCCCTTTTGATGGCCTATAAATTCTTTTTCTTTTCCTAAAAAAAATCTGAGCCTATTATTCATCCATCTGGGGTCATTTCTATTCTATCTAATTTTCTTATATGGGATAAATGTCGTTTGGGCAACATGTATTGTGTTAAGAAAGCTGTCATACTGATAGCTCTCTTCGTTACTCCAGTCAACAGATGATAAGTGTTCTCTAAGCCCATTGTAATCTGCTAAGCGAAAATCTGGGACCAGTACTGAATTATCCCTAATGTCATACTTCCATTCAATGCTAAAAGTAATTGATTTGTGATCGCTTGTGCCGAGTTCCTCTGTAATTTCTAAATTATTAACAAGAGTTTCCTTGTTTGCCAAAACCAAGTCAGGAAGGTTATTTCCCCTTAATGAATATGCTTTATTGCAATATTCAGTGCCATTAATTTCTGAAATTTCTAAATGAATAACTCGTTAAAGTTTGTTTGATATTATTATTTTTGTAAATAGTTCAATGCTTTTGAATCTTATTTTACAAAAAAATCTTGGGGCCAAGTCTCTAGACAAGCTATGTACCTCTGTAATTTTTAAACTACCTCCATAAGAATGAGTATTAGGTATATCAGATCTAATAAACTAGCTTATTCATTTTTCAAGAAACAAAAAAAAAAAGTATCTTCAATTTAATTTCGGTAATGATGCAATTTTATGGAGTAATTGGTCCTCGACTATACAAGTGTTTGCACTTAAATTACATTTTCAGAAAAAAAAACACTTCATTTTAAGAAATGAGCTCAGGTAACCCATCAGAGAATATGTTTTATCACACACTGTCTCACCACATACTGTGACCCACAACACACTGTGACCAAACACTGACCTACAACAGACTGTGACCAATGCATGTTGTAACCTACCATAGGCTGTAAACCAGCACAGACTGTGATTCACCACAGAATGTAAATGATTACATACTGTGACTCTCACACTATGACACATGACCCACCAAATACTGACCAGTGAACCCACACAATGTACCCTGTGAACGATCACAGTCTGTGACCAGCTAAAGACTATGATCCACCCCAGAGAGCAACCCACCACAGAGTGTGACTCCCACACTGTGAACAACACAGACTGTGTCCCAACACACTCTGTGCCACACCACATACTGTGACCCACCACTTATTGTGATTCATCACGCACAGTGAACAGCCACAAATTGTGACTCACCAGAAACTTACCTGATGGTAAAGGCTGTCAGATAATAGATGTTGTTGTCTGCTGTCTGCATGTCTCTGGGATCAGTGATGAAAGCCAGTGTTGCATTCATCGCAGCGCACCTGAATCACAAAACATATGACACGTGTTAGAATTTATGGCAGGTGTGTTACAGGTGTGTGACAGGTCTATAGCAGGCGTATGACAGGTATATGGCAAGTGTATGACAAGTGCATGAATTTGTAATGAGTGTGTGATGGGTTTAAGAATACATTCCGAGTGTATAACTGCCGAGAGACTGGCGAGTGGTTGACAGATGCGAAAATAAATGAAAAGAGTCTATGTGTGTGTGTGTGTGTGTGTGTGTGTGTGTGTGTGTGTACTCACCTAGTTGAGGTTGCAGGGGTCGAGTCCAAGCTCCTGGTCCCGCCTCTTCACTGGTCGCTACTAGGACACTTTCCCTGAACCGTTAGCTTTATCATACTTCTGCTCAAAGCTATGTATGAATCCTGCCTCCACTACATCGCTTCCCAAACTATTCCACTTCCTAACTACTCTGTGACTAAAGAAATACTTCCTAACATCCCTGTGATTCATCTGTGTCTTCAACTTCACCCTGTGTCCCCTTGTTGCTGTGTCCCATCTCTGGAACATCCTGTCTTTGTGTGTGTGTGTGTGTGTGTGTGTGTGTGTGTGTGTGTTTGTGTGTTTGTGTGTGTGTGTGTGTGTGTGTGTGTGTGTGTGTGTGTGTGTGTGTGTGTGTGTGTGTGTGTGTGTGTGTCTGCGTGTATATAATAATACTAATAACTTTATTTACTACAAGTACATGTACAAGGTATACAGGCCTAGTTGACACCAGTGACATACTACTATATAGAAAGCCGCTTGTTATACAGACCATTTCGGGCAAATTAGACTAGTTTTCTCCCGGGATGCGACTCACACCAGTCGACCAACACCCAGGTACCTATTATTACTAATGGGTGAACATAGACAGCCGGTGTAAGGAAACGCGTCCTATATTTAAATATATATATATATATATATTATATATATATATATATATATATATATATATATATATATATATATTACATATATAAGGAATTCGCAAGAGCAGGCGAAATATACGCAAACACTGATCTCTGGCTGAAGGAGACTCGAACCTACGAACCATGGAACAAGGTACGCAGTGCCTTACCATTCTCACCACACTGGACCAATACCTTGGCGTCCAGCTTGCGCTAGACGTTTGATCCAAGGCAGCCAGCTTTTCATCTGTGTGGTGAGAATGGTAAGGCACTGCATACCTTGTTTTAAGTTTCGTAGGTTCGAGTCTCCTTCAGCCAGAGATCAGTGTTTGTGTATATTTCGCCTGCTGATTGCGAATTCCTTGCATTGTTAAAATCTCTAGTAAGACTGATGCATGCAGGGGATGAGATGAAAAGCTGTAAGCCTTCTCCCTGAAAGCTGGCTGCCTTGGATCAAACGTCTAGCGCAAGCTACACGCCAAAGTATTGTCCAGTGTGGGTAGATTGGTAAAGCACTGCGTACCTTGTCCTAAGGTTCGTAGGTTCGAGACTCCTTCAGCCAGAGATCAGTGTTTATATATATATATATATATATATATATTATATATATATATATATATATATATATATATATGTACTGGAGGCGGCTGTATGGCTCGGAAGTAACACCTAGGTGTTACTTCCGGTTTCCTACAGAGCGGTCTCCTTTTCACACCTATGAGCTAATGACCTTTTTCACACCTATGTGCTAATGACCTTTTTCACACCTATGTGCTAATGACCCTTTTCACACCTATGTGCTAATGACCTTGACCCCGCCCACTACCCCCCCGCCCCCCCCCCGCGCCCCCCCGCGCCCCCCCGCGCCCCCCGCGCCCCCCCGCCCGCCCCCCGCGCCCCCCGCCCCCCCCCCCCCCCCCCCGCCCCCGCCCCCCCCCGCCGCCCCCCCCCGCTTTACTTTGAAACACCTTCAAAACACTCTCATACATCATTTGAGACCACCTTTTCTCAATATCTCTCATTCACAACCTTTATCATCTCACTACAGAACAACCCCAAGATTACTTCGAACACTCTCATAAATCATTTGAATACTCACATAAACACCTTTGAACATTTCCAAACAACACTGAAGCACTTCCAAAATATCATTTTTTATTACTCCCAAGTAAGATTTATCATCTCTAATTTATCTACACTACAAAATTTTCATTAACTGAAATTACAACACATCCACCATACTACTCCCTCAATCTCCAGACTTTACAACATTATCACAAAAAAAAACTAACTCAGACACTTATGACATGAGACATTACCATATCTAACACACTGACTAACTTTGAACCAACTCAAAACCCACCACTGATCTTCTTCAAAAATACTCTGCCACTCATTTGAACACCTTCAAAAACACCATCAAACACCTCCGAATACTCCCAAAACACAAACTGATTACTACCAATCCCCACGAATACTCCCAAAATCACCGTCAAAATCACCAGAAACTAAGTTTAACACCCACCATCCAACATCCTTTTTATAGAAATCCCCTCAATCACTATAACCAAACTCCCCCCCATTTGGCGCATAAAAAAAAGCATGAACACAAACCTAATACGCAAAAAACTTAGTACATGATCACCATCAACTGAAAACATATCTTGTACACACACATAATCTAAGACAACCACCAACTACAATCCACCTGTTCACTTCCCTTTAAAAAATCACAAAATATCACAGAAAACACTCATTTTTATAAACATTTCCACACAAAAAAATCAATATTTGACAATACTAAGCGCACTCACCTCACTACCACCAAAAA
Source organism: Cherax quadricarinatus (assembly GCF_026875155.1). NCBI lineage: Eukaryota > Metazoa > Arthropoda > Malacostraca > Decapoda > Parastacidae > Cherax > Cherax quadricarinatus. Next base: position 48,946,489 of record NC_069407.1, on the reverse strand, counting down.
ACGATGTCACACTCACAGACCGACGAGCTCACCTCCAGTGGACGTCACCTCCCATTGTGTTACTTGGTGGGTTGGAACATCACACCCAACCCACCTTGTTTCAACCTGTTGTACCCTACATTATCTAAGAACACTATATCCAAGACGATTACCAGATTTTATGACCCCACCACCAAGATCACAGAAAACACAAAATTTTTATAATTATTCACACAAAAATCACGATCACCAATTCTATATCATGTTTACCGTCATCTATCAACAACCCCATCACCAAGATCACCAAAAATCTAAGATCATGCATCTCAAAACTACTATGATCACTGAAAAACTCTTATTTTTTAAACATTCGCACAAAAATAAGACATACACAAAAAATACCACAACACTTCCCCCAAAACATCTATAACAAAAACATGAGCACTATAATATCACTATCACAAAAAAAAAATACACAGACACCCACATATTATACATTTCAATCACAAATTTAAGACATGAGACATACACACCAAATCTAAGACATTCACCTCCAACTAAGACATACACATCTTAACTAAGACATTCACAAAAACCTATACTTGACATATTGCGGTATGTATATTCATACCACATTTTATGTTGCATATCACATTTCCTCATCCACATCATCCCTAAAACATCCTTCCTTATTCATTCCGTATATCTCCTAGAGTTGTTTTAACCCCCGACGGCCCATCATGACATTAGGAGCCAGAGTGTAGTAGGTGGTGTTGGAGTGGTGATGGATGCTCTGGCTCCTACGTCGTGATGGGCCCGTCGGGGGTTAAAACAACTCTAGGAGATATACGGAATGAATAAGGAAGGCTGTTTTAGGGATGATGTGGATGAGGATGATTTTTGTGTGAATAATTATAAAAAATGTGTGTTTTCTGTGATCTTGGTGGTGGGGTCATAAAATCTGGTAATCGTCTTGGATATAGTGTTCTTAGATAATGTAGGGTACAACAGGTTGAAACAAGGTGGGTTGGGTGTGATGTTACCAACCACCAAGTAACACAATGGGAGTGTGACGTCACTGGAGGTGAGCTCGTCGGTCCTGTGAGGTGTGACATCGTGTGTTGGTGGTAGTGAGGTGAGTGCGCTTAGATATTGTCAAATATGATTTTTTTGTGTGAAATGTTTATAAAAATGAGTGTTTTCTGTGATATTAGTGATTTTTGAGGTAAGTGAACATGGGTGATTGTAGTTGGTGGTTGTCTTAGATTATGTGTGTGTACAAGATATGTTTTCAGTTGATGGTGATCATGTACTAAGTGTTTGCGTATTAGGTTTGTGTTCATGTTTTTTTTATGCGCCAAATGGGGGGGATTTTTGGTTAAAGTGATTTGAGGGGTTTTCTATAAAAAGGATGTTGGATGGTGATGTTAAACTTAGTTTCTGGTGATTTTGACGGTGATTTGGTAGTATTCAGTGGTGATTTGGTAGTAATCAGTAGTGTTTTGGGAGTATTCGGAGGTGTTTGATGGTGTTTTTTGAAGGTGTTCAAATGATGTGCAGAGTATTTTTTGAAGAAGATCAGTGGTTTTTCAGAGTTGGTTCAAAGTTAGTCAGTGTGTTAGATATGGTAATGTTTCATGTCATAAGTGTCTGAGTTAGTTTTTGTGATAATGTTGTAAAGTCTGGAGATTGAGGGAGTAGTATGGTGGATGTGTTGTAATTTCAGTTAATGAAATGTGTAAGTGTAGATAAATTAGAGATGATAAATCTTACTTGGGAGTAATAAAAAATGATATTTGGAAGTGCTTCAGTGTTGTTTGGAAATGTTCAAAGGGGTTTATGTGAGTATTCAAAGATTTTTGAGAGTGTTCGAAGTAATCTTTGGGGGTTGTTCTGTAGTGAGATGAAAAGGTTGTGAATGAAGAATATGAGAAAAAGGGGGTCTCAAAAGATGTATGAGAGTGTTTTGAAGGTGTTCAAAGTAAAGTGAGGTGTTGTGTGTGTGTGTGTTGTGTGGTGTGTGGTGTGGTGTGGTTAGGGGGTCATTTGAGTTTGTGTGAATATCATGGTTACAGTGATTTAGTGTATTTGGAGTTAGGTTAGGTTAGGTTAGGTTTTGGTTAGGTTTTGGATAAGTTAGGTTAGGTTAAGTAAGGGTTTGGTTAGGTTAGGTTAAGTTAGGTTAGGTTAGGTTAGGATAAGTTAGGTTAGGTTAGGTTAGGTTAGGTTAGGGTAAGTTAAAGGTTAGGTTAGGTTAGGTTAGGTTAGGTTAGGTTATGTTAGTTCTGGTTAGGTTCTGTTAGGTTAGGTTGATTAGGATAGGTTCGGTTAGGTTTAGGTTAGGTTTGGTTAGGCTAGGTTAGGATAGGTTCGGTTAGGTTAGGTTTTGGTTAGGTTAGGTTAGGCTAGGGTTAGGTTTGGTAGGTTAGGTTAAGTTAGGTTAGGTTAGGTTAGGTTAGGTTAGGTTAGGTTGGTTAGGATAGGTTAGGGTTTGGTAAGGTTAGTTTTGGTTAGGTTAGGTTAGGTTAGCTTAGGTTCGGGTTTGGTTCGGTTCGGTTTGGTTAGGTTAGGTTAGGGTAGGTTAGGTTAAGATAGGTTAGGTTAGGTTAAGTTAAGTTAGGTTAGGTTAGGTTAGGTTAGGTTAGGTTAGGTTAGGTTAGGTTAGGCTAGGTTAGGTTAGGTTCGGTTAGGTTAGGTTAGGTTAGGTTAGGTTAGGTTAGGTTCGGTTAGGTTCGGTTAGGTTCGGTTAGGTTTTGGTTTTGGTGAGGTAGAATACAAATGTTATATCTCATTTAAGTTAATTTCATGGTGTCTGTCAGCCCTGTGACCTCACCAAATTTTAGCACAAGAGGACACAGTTGGTCTGGAAAGAGATGATTATCTTAAATCTACCTTGGATGTGAACCGCATTTCATGGCGTCGTCGGAGGGGGGAAGGGGTGTACAAAAATCATGACGCAATACTTTGGGGTAAGGCATATAAGCTCAAGGAGTCTCTCAGAGCGAGGAATGTGTTTCTATTCGGAAATCGAGTAAATATTTCTACCATTGCGTGTGTTTACCAACAAGAAAATAATGTTCGATTTTAAGATAAAGTTTTCAAAACTAATTTGGAAATATCCAAAAATGGAGTCGTTCAAAGTAATTCTGGAGTACTCTAATGTATTTTGGAAGTGTTCCAATATATTTATGAAAAGTGCTCCAACGTAATTTGGAAATATTCTAAATGTTATCCTAATCAATTTTTGTTCATATTACCGAAATTGAGGGAATGTGGCTAAAAATGTGATTTATATCATATCTTAGTTGGACGTGTTCGTGATATATTTATAAAAAATGAGTGTTTTCTAAAAAATTGTGACATGTTGTGAAAAATTACTGAGTCAAATGCTGGTGACTTTTTTTCTGATGAAATAGTTGAACTGAGAAAAAATTGTGGGGTTATGAGTATAATATTAAACTATGTGGAGTTGAGGAGATAGATTTTATTAGAAATTTAGTGTAGGGAGGGAAAGTGGGGATTTTTTATAAAATGTATATTAGCTGGTAGTGTTGATCTTAGTTTGGGTAGTATTCAGTGGTGTTTTGGGGGTGTTCGAATGATATTTTTTTGGAGTATTCAATGGTAATTTATGGTGGTTTTTGGTAGTGTTCAAAGTAAAGTGAGTTGTCTGTGTGTGTTAGGTGGTTATAGAATTTTGTGAATATCTTGGTTACAGTGATTTTAGTGGATTTGAGATGGGTGATGAGATGCATTTGTGGATGTGAAATGTGATTTTTGTGTTGGGAAACGGGTGAGTGAGATGGAGAGGGGTATGGGGAGGGTTGTATTAGAAATTTAATGAAATATGGGGGGATTTTACTGAAAATAAAGGTAATATGTGAATATTTTAAAAGAATTTATAGAATTGAAAAGTTATGATATATTAGAAAAGAATGGAGGGTGTAGAAACATGTCTCAGGTGTGTGTGTGCGTATTAACCTCGTAATATGTAAATTGTGACTAGTGAATTTATCGAAAAGTGGTTATAAGTGTTGTGGTGACTTTCTGATGAAATAGTTAAAACGAGAAAAAATTGTGGGGTGTGGGTGATGTGGGATGTGGGTGTTGTGGGTGTTGTTGTCGAACTAGAGATACCGAAAAAGATGTTATAAGTGGGTTGTTGTTGTGACTTTTTCTGATGAAATTAGTTAAAACGAGAAAAAATTGTGGGGTGTGGGTGTTGTGGGTTGTGGGTGTTGTGGGTTGTGAGTGTTTGTTGTCGAACTTGAGTTTTTTGAAAAGTGATTATAAGTGTGTTGTTGTTGTGACTTTCTGATGAAATTAGTTAAAACGAGAAAAAATTGTGGGGTGTGGGTGATGTGGGTTGTGGGTGATGTGGGTGTTGTGGGTTGTGGGTGTTGTGGGATGTAGGTCTTGATCTTAGTTTATGGTGATTTTGGTGGTGTTTTGAGTGTATTCAGTGGTGTTTTAGTAGTATTCAGTGGTGTATTTGGGAGTACTCAAATGGTGTTTTGAGGTTATTCAAAGGTTTTTTGAAGGTGTTCAAATGATGTGCAAGAGTACTTATGAAGGTGTTCTGGGAGTATTCAGAGGTGATTTGGGGGTGTTCGAATGATGTTTTTGGAGTATTTAAAGGTAATTGATGGTGTTTTTTTTTTGGTGATGTTCAAAGTAAAGTGTTTGAGTTAGTTTTTGTGATAATGTTGTGAAGTCTGGAGACTGAGGGAGGAGTTTGGGGGGATGAGTTGTAATTTAATGAAATGTGTAAGTGTAGATAAATTAGAGATGTCAAATCTTATTTGGGAGTATTCAAAATGATATTTTGGAAGTGTTTCAGTGTTGTTTGGAAATGTTAAAAGGGTATTTTTGTGAGTATTCAAATGATTTATGAGAGTGTTTTGAAGGTGTTCAAAGTAAAGTGAGGTGTGTGTGCGTATTAACTTCGTAATATGTAAAATTGTGACTAGTGAATTTATCGAAAAGTGGTTATAAGTGTTGTGGTGACTTTCTGATGAAATAGTTAAAAACGAGAAAAATTGGGGGTTATGAGTGAAAAATTGTGGGGTGTTGGTTGGAGTGTGAGGGTTTGGGAGGGTGGGGAGGAGGAGAGAGAGAAGGTTACTTCGTGGGGAGTGACCTGAGATGAAATAGTTAAAACGAGAAAAATGTCTAGACTTGTGTTGTAAAGAAATTGTGGATTGTTGTGGGTATTAACGAAAAAAATGTGAAATTATTTGGATTATCCTGGGTTAAGAGTGAAAATGTTTTCCCTATGTTGTATATGAAATGTGTAGTGGGGGGGGAAGTCGACAAGATTCAGCCTGTGTGTGTGGGGTCATCGCGTGACGTCACTGACATAGGGGGAAGTCGATAAGATTCAGCGTGTATGTGTGAGGTCATCACGTGACGTCACTGACCGCCGAGTAAACACACTTTTTAGTTCATTTAACTTAATGAGAGGAATACTGACGTCACACTTGTTTAGACCTGTAGTAAGAGAAAGTACCATGCCCCCCAGAGGGGGGAATCCAAAAAACTTTGATCCGAGGAGATGGAGTCTTTGTATTATCGAGAAAACTTGATCCATGGAGATGGAGTCTTTGTATTATCGAGAAAAGCTTGATCCAAGGAGATGGAGACTTTGATTTCGAGAAAAATTTGATCCGAGGAATTGGAGTCTTTGTATTATCGAGAAAACTTGATCCAAGGAGATGGAGACTTTGATTTCGAGAAAAATTTGATCCGAGGAATTGGAGTCTTTGATATCGAGAAAAACTTGATCCGAGGAGATGGAGACTTTGTATTATCGAGAAAAAATTGGAATGGGGGTGGAAGGAGAGGGGGAACCTCAAAAACTTGATCCGAGGAGATTATAAGAAAATGAAATTCGAAAAAAATTGGGATGGGGGTGAAAGTGGGAGGGGAAACTCAAAAATTTGATCCGAGGAGATGGAGATCATAAGAAAATGAAATTCAAAAAAAAATTGAAAAAAATCGGAAAAAAATTCGGGGCGCGGGGGCGATCCGGCCGACGCTGCAGAAGGCGCAGCAGAAGGCGCGGGCGGGGCCCGAGGGGTGCGGGGCGCGAGGGCGCGGCGGGCGGGTCGGCGCGAGGGCGGGGGGTGCGAGGTGGCGCGAGGGCGAGGGGGGCGCGGGTGGGGGCACGGGGGGCGCGGGTGGAGGGCGCGGGGGGGGGGGGCGCGGGGGGGCGCGGGGGGGTCGTGGGCGGGGTCAAAGTCATTAGCACATAAGTGTGAAAAGGGTCATTAGCACATAGGTGTGAAAAAGGTCATTAGCACATAGGTGTGAAAAGGAGACCGCTCAGAGGAGGGACCGCTCTGTAGGAAACCGGAAGTAACACCTAGGTGTTACTTCCGAGCCATACAGCCGCCTCCAGTAGGAAACCGGAAGTAACACCTAGGTGTTACTTCCGAGCCATACAGCCGCCTCCAGTACTACTTTTTTTTTTATATATATATATATATATATTATATATATATATATATATATATATATATATATATATTATATATATATATATGTGTGTTGTGTGTGTGGTGTGTGTGTGTGTGTGTGTGTGTGTGTGTGTGTGTGTGTGTGTGTGTGTGTGTGTGTGTGTCGTGCCGAATAGGCAGAACTTGCGATCTTGGCTTAAATAGCAACGTTTATCTTGCCATATAGGACAAGCGAAAATTTGTGTATTCAATAATTTCGCCAAAATCATTCTGAACCTAACGAAACAAATACATTTCACTGTGTTTGTTTAGTATTAAATTACTGTGAACAAATCTAAAATATATTTAGTTGGGTTAGGCTAAAATAAATTGTTCTTTTTATAATATGGTTAGGTAAGTTTTCTAAGATTCTTTTGGGGCAAAATTAAAAATTTTTACATTAACATTAATGAAAAAAATATATCTTTAAACATATAAGAGAAAATTTTAGAAAGAACTTAATTTTAAATGAGTTCTTGCTAATTGACCAGTTTTACATATTCGGCACGACATATATATATATAATATATATATATATATAAATATATATATATATATATATATATATATATATTATATATATATATATATATATATGTGTGTGTGTGTGTGTGTGTGTGGGGTGTGTGTGTGTGTGTGTGTGTGTGTGTGTGTGTGTGTGTGTGTGTGTGTGTGTAATTTATTCTTATTTACGGTGCTCCTTTCACTGGTCACACACTGATTTCACTTTATTTTCTTTTTTGGGGGACACATGTGGCATCGCCGCCAATACTACACCAGACATGGTCAATATCACTTTCAAAATCACTTAGACAATTGTGGCTCTCACCACTCCTAGCTGACACAGGGCACTTCACGGAGTGTTCACACACCCTTGACACACTTATTGACCACTCCAGTATCCTTGGGTATTCCACAAAACACTTAAATTCACAGAGCACTATTGTTGTGTGACTTTGTCTCTCTCGCTAACGTGTGTGTGTGTGTGTGTGTGTGTGTGTGTGTGTGTGTGTGTGTGTGTGTGTGTGTGTGTGTGTGTGTGTGTGTGTGTGTGTGTGTGTGTGTTTGTGAACACTCACCTTGTTACAGCTTCAGTATGGCCGAGGTTTGCTCTAGTTGTGGAGAAGTAGTAGCAGGTGGTGCCGTTCTGGGACATTACGAAATCACTCGGACACAACACTGTCAGGTCACAAAAGTTAGCACTCATTAATCACAATATAAGTGAATAGCAATATCTTCCCACGCTTCAAAGTCAAGGTACTGTCTACCCCAGAATTTTTACATCTTCGTCAACTTGTTCTGCTCCATTCTGTGTTCTTTATTCTCTTCACAATGCTCACATCACTCATTAACGTCTCCACTTCCACAAGCCTTCTCGTTGCGACATTAATAAACATATCTCACCTTTATTTCTCTCTTACCTATTTTATAGTTCACATTGTGTTTCATATCCCCCCCTCCCCCTTCCTTCCTGACAAAACATCCATTTTCAAATATCTAAAAACATTCACTTCGTCCAAACACTTTCCCTCCACTCAGAAGTCCAGTCTTTGTGACCCAGACTTTGTCCTCATCTCATCGTCTTGATTTTTAAACTATGTTTACTATTAATATTCTTAAACTCCTGATCCAACCTTTGCAACCGTTTAACTTTTCAGTCTAGCAATCATAAGAACATAAGAAGGAACACTACAGCAGGCCTACTGGCCCATGTGAGGCAGGTCCAAGTCACCTACCGGCCTATGCCGCTGTCCCAAGCTAGTCAGGTCCAAGTCACAGCCACTTTAAAAACTATACAACGTCTTAGCTTTAATAACTGTACTCGGGTGTTTGTTCCACTCATCCACAACTCTATTACCAAACCAGTGCTTTCCTATATCCTTCCCGAATCTAAATTTTTCCAACTTGAAACCATTGTTGCGAGTCCTGTCTTCGCTAGATGTTTTTGGAAAGTTATTTACATTCTCTTTATTTATTCCTGTTTTCCATTTATACACCTCAATCATATCCCCCCTGATTCTACGCCTTTCTAGAGAATCCATATTCACGGACCTCAGTCTATCCTCATAGGGAAGATTTCCGATACATGTGAACAACATTGTCATCCTCCTCTGTACGTTTCCCAGAGCATTTACATACATTCTGTAATAAGGTGACCAGAACTGTGCAGCATAATCTAAATCAGGCTTAACCAAAGATATACAGAGTTGAAGAACAACCTGAGGACTCTTTTTATTTTTGCTTCTTGATATGAAGCCAAGGATTCTGTTCGCTATGTTGCGAACACTTATGCACTGTTGTCTTGGATTTAGATTACTGCTAACCAGAATTCCTAAATTTTTTTGCAATCACTAATATTAAAATCTACACTGTTTAGTTTATATGTGGATTTATCTATATTAAACTGCCGCTGCCTCTTCCGACTACCGCATCAGTCTATTTAAATCTTCCTGGAGTGCTCTAATGTCCTTATTATAATGAATTTGATGGCCTATTTTGGTGACATTGGCAAACTTGCTTATGTCGCTATTTATTCCCTCATCTATGTCGTTTATGTAAATTGTGAACAACAATAGGCCCAACACTGACCCCTGTGGAACACCACTTGAGACGTGCCCCCACTCTAATTCCTCCCCATTTATGCAAACTCTCTGCTGTCTATTTGTCAACCATGCCTCTTCCCATTCCGTGTGTCTTAATTTTCCTCAATAGCCTCTGATGTGGAACTCTATCAAAATACTTACTGAAGCCCATATATACAATAACATCTTCATTACCATGATCTACCTCCTCAAATATCTTAGTGAAAAATGTTATTAAATTCCTAAGGCAGGAACGCCCCTTTGTAAAACCGTACTGAGATTCATTAATCAATTTATGCCTTTCAAGATGGCTACGAAATGCCTCGGCAATTATTCAATTACTGATTCCATAAATTTTCCCACTATGGAGGTAAGGCTTATTGATCTATAGTTTTGTAGATAGCTTTGTAGACAGGTATCACATTTGCCATTTTACACTTGTTTGGCACTATGCTAAGTTCCTCTTTACATTCCTTTAAAACCCTTGCAAACAGTTCATCGGGGCCTGGGAGTTTGGTAATTTTTAATTTCTCTATTTGTCTGAGGACCATGTCACTTGTTACCCTAATCGTGCATAATTCATAATCGTCCTGTTCTACATAATTTATTATTTCTGGAATTTCGCTAGTATCTTCCTACTTAAATACTGAGAGGATGTATATGTTAAAAATTTTGCACATTTCCTTTTCACTGTCGGTGTTCTGATCTCAGTTACTTTTGAGTGGCCTATCTTGTCCCTAATCTTACTTCTATATACCTGAAATAACCTTTTAGGTTAGTCTTCGAATCCCTTGCGACTTTGGCCTTAAGCCTTTTCATTTTATTTCTCCAACTGAATATATTGATTTCTTAAGAGCCCATCCCCTCTCTTGAAACGCCTCTCCTTTGATCAATGAGATGCGTTCATCTATTGTTTATCCATTTGTTTGATCTAATTTCCCTACTAGGAACATAAGTTGATTTGTCAGCTAGAAATATGCTCTGAAAAGCGTCATATTGGCAACCATAATCACCTACCTGACCTATAGTCAGATCATTTCAATTCATCCCACCCACGTAATTTCTCAGTCCCATGAAATCGGTCAAGCGGAAGTCTGGGACAATGACTTGATTGCAGTTATCTGGGTAATTCCATTATATATTAAAACTAAGAGATTTGTAATCGCTTTCCCCAAGCTCATCATTAACCTCAAGATTATTAATTAGTGATTCTTTGTTGGCAAGGACCAAATCAAGCAGGCGGTTTCCTCTAGTTGGTTCTGTCACAAACTTTTTTGAAAAGCAATCCAAAATCGTATCAAGAAAGTCATTAGACTCAAGATTTCCTGTCTCATTGTTCCGATCAATTTGTCTGAAGTTAAAATCTTCCATTAGCACAACATTTTCATATCTAGACGCCTTATGAATTTCGTCCCATAACAACTTACTGTACTCCCTATCTAGATTTGGGGACCTATAAATCACACCCAAAATTAATTTTTCACTACCCTCGAGAAACTGTAGCCAAACAGATTCTGTGTCCGATGGTTCATCACCCTACCTCTTGACCCTAACAGTGTGGAATAGTTTATAGCCTTGTATGTGACATTCAGAAGGCATGTCTCTATCTTTCAGGTTGAACCAGTTCTCCGTTATAGCAATAATGTCTATATTACCTGCACATGCAAGTAACCTTAGCTCATCTATCTTATAGATGAGCTAAGGTTAAGGTAGCTCATCTATAAGACAGATGTAAAGTAAACCTTAAAGGAGCTAGTCACTCGCTGCCCTCTACTGTCTCTCTCTTTGTTGATCAGTTGCTTTGCCTTTACTAGCAACATTATTTTGAATACTGTCTTTTAACCATATTCCTGAGGTATCCTCGTAATATCTGCTGTTTTAAACCCTAATATTGCAACCCAATTGTTTCCCAGTTTGACTACTGTCTGGAAAACCTTCCATCCCCATCCCCAAATACCTTGCTGCTTGGTGACTTCAATCTTAGATATACAAAATGATAGAATGTAGCAAACAATGTTGTAGGAGAAATAATCCCTGAAGGCACCTCAGATGCTGAATTTCTGCAATAAACACACCCTAAGTCAGCAGTTAGCGGAGCCAACAAGACTGGAGAACACATTAGACCTTATTTTCATAAATAATGAGGACCTGATAAGAAACATATCAATATCAAAAACAACTAATTCTGATCACAATCTAATCGAAGTCCAGACTTACATGTACACGGGTCCTGATCTCCGAAATGCATTAGCTATGAGGGTACCTTCACCAAATTCAATTTCAATAACAAGAACATCAATAGGGACCAGGACCAGGTAAACTATGTCCTAAATGAAATATGTTGGGAAGATACGTATCTTAAAGTACATGGACCCTAACCAGTGACTTGAAAAGATCAGCTTTCTGGTAGCAGAAGTATGTCAAGGCATATTCCCTTAAGAAAAAAGAAGAGAAGAAGTAAACTGGAGAGAGAGAGAGGTAGAGAGACGCTCCCTCTACAGGAGAAGGCGAAGAATCACTGAGCTCCTCAAGAATGCCAGATTATCTGAAACACGGAAGGAAGCGCTAACCAGAAAGTGGAAAATATTGAGCTAAGTTAAAGGACTCAAGTTAAAGGATCCAAGAGAGGCAAGAGGAGCTAAAATCGATTAGTGAAACTGAAATTCGAAATATTTTTTCATATGCCAAAAACAAGCAAAAACCACTTCTAGTATAGGGTCCCTGCTCAGACAAGATGGATCCTACACAGATGACAACAAAGAAATGAGTGAGATACTGAAATCTCAATATGACTCTGCGTTCAGCGAGCCACTAATCAGGCTAAAGATAGACAATCCAAAATTTTTTTTTCATGAATTAGCCTGAAAACCCTGCCAATGTATGCCAAATTTCTGACATAACCCTAACTCCACTAAACTTTGAGAAAGCCATCGACAATATGCCCATGCATTCAACCCTAGGCCCAGACTTGTGGAACTCTGTGTCATTAAGAACTACAAGAATCCCCTCTCACGGGCCCTAAGTATGCTATGGAGAAGGAGAATAGACACAGATGAGATTCCAGTCACTAACAACAACGGATATAGCCCCATTCTATGAAGGTGGCAGCAAAGCATTAGCAAAAACTATAGACCAATAGCTTTAATGTCCCACATCACAAAAATCTCTGAGAGAGTTCTGAGAAGCAGGATTGCAAAACACTTGGACTCCCAAAAACTGCACAATCCATGGCAACTTGGGTTCAGAGCAGGTCGCTCCTGCCTCTCGCAACCACTGGACCAATATGATATGGTCTTGGATGCACAGTAAAAGAAACCGAATGCAGATGTAGAGTTCACAGATTTTGCAAAATCCTTTGACAAGTGCGATCATGGTGTAATAGCATACACAATGCGTGCTGAAGGGATAACTGACAAAGTAGGCAGATGGATCTTCAACTTTCTACCCAATCGAACACAAAGAGTAGTGGTAAACAGAGTTAAATCGGAAGCTGTCATAGTGAAGATCTCTGTTCCACAAGGAACAGTATTCACCCATATCCTGTTCCTCATCCTCATATCAGACATAGATAAAGATGTAAACTATAGCACCGTATCATCCTTTGCAGACAATACTAGAATCTGCATGAGAGTGTCATCCATTGAGGACACGGCAAATCTCCAAGAAGATACAAACCAAGTTTTCCAGTTGACAACGAAGAACAATATGATGTTCAGTGAAGACAAATTTCAACTACTCAGTTTTGGAAAACTGGAGGAAATAATAGCTAGAACTAAGCGTACGACTATAAACACAGAATAGAGTGGAAAAGTAATGTGAAGGACCTGGGAGTGGTAATATCTGAAGATCTCGTCTTCAAGGATCACAACAGTGCCACTATCACATCTGTGAGGAAACTGATAGAATGGATAATGAGAACATCCAAGACAAGAGATGCAAAGCCAGTGATGATCCTTTCTAAACCACTTGTTTTCTCTAGGCTGGAATACTGCTGTGCATTAACATCCCCATTCAAGGCAGGTGAAATTGCAGATCTAGAGAATGTACAGAGAACCTATACTGCACATATAAGTTCCATCAAACACCTTAACTACTGGGAATGCCTGGAAGCACCTGACTTATACTCAATGGAGCGCAGGCGAGAGATATACATCATAATCTACACCTGGGAGATCATGGAGGGACTGGTCCTTAATCTGCACAAAGCAATCACTTCCTACGAAAGCAAAAGACTGTGCAGGCGATGTAACATACCCCAAGTGAAAAGCAGCAGGCTCCATTGGCACACTAAGAGAAAACACAATAAGTATCCAGGGCCCAAGACTTCAACAGCCTCCCACCAGCCATAACCAGCCTGGTTATCTTCAAGAGGGAGCTGGACAGATACCTAAAATCAGTGCCTGATCAGCCGGGCTGTGATTCGTACGTTGGACTATGTGCGGCCAGCAGTAATAGCCTAGTTGATCAGGCCCTAATCCACCAGGAGGCCTGGTCATGGACCGGGCCGTGAGGGCGTTGATCCCTGGAATGCCCTCCAGGTAGGCAGACCCATATCTCTATAATCTATCAGTTTAAGGTCCTAGACAAGTCAGCAATGGCCCCTTCAATCGAAATGGCTAATGTAACCACACTGCTCCCAGAGAAATGTACCCCATCCCTTGCATACATATCACGTTTGCCACAGAATTTGTCCCAGTTATTAATGAATGGGATTGCAAGTTCCTTGCAGTACCTGTCCAGCCAGCAATTTGCACCAATTGCCCTAGACATCCATTCATTGCCCACTCCCCTTCTAGGCAAGATGCTACATATGATTGGGACCCCTCCCTTAGACCTAATTACGTCTATGGCTGACTTTACTTTCCAGCAGCTCCTGTCTCCTGCCCTTCTCAATATCATTTCCACCAGCACTAAGACACTAAGGCTTGGTCCCATTACCTGATATTAGTCAACCTGTTGACAATGTCATCAGCACCAGCTCCTGGGAAACACTATGTCTCACCTTCCTATATCTGTCACTTACCCATGAATCACCAACCGCAAGGATGATCTTACCTTTGTTAGCAGGTATCTTTAACCTCACTACCACTAACGCTTTACCATTTTCTTCTTTTAACAACCCATCTATAAATATATTAAACATACAGTTTACATTACATCCCTTTTTAAGACCTACTTTGAATGGATGATACTCTTTTTCACTCTTACACACCCTAACTTGAGCCTCCCTAACTCAAATACTCTCCATCATTTAACCTTTCCTCGTTTAACCTCTATTTAAAATATTCTTTCTTTCCAATAACTCTACTTTTTTCATCTAGCATCTCACCACTGCTCTTAATAGCCAGATCCAGTTGCTTTCTAGGGATTTTAGAAAGAGATGGGAGTGAGGCATATGTGATCCAAAACAACGTTATGGTGTCCATCAAAGACTGGGAGAGAAAGTAACACAGATGTAAAGACTGTGTATCCAAGCCAGGAGGAAGACAATGTCTTTAATCCAAAGAGAAGCTGGAAGGATATAAGGAAATCTGAATAATTGCCAGATGGGAAAGAAGATATCAAATGCCTCATACGCCACCAGGAAACAGAAAATCAAGTAGATTCTCGTCTGTTCCAGGAAGGTGACACCACAGTTGATCCTCCAGGGAACTGAGATTCCCGAGAACGCGAAATGGATGGAGATGGATCGATTTCTGCAAACAGAAAATATTTGTAGAGAGGAAGAAAAGGGTGGTAAATATCTATAAGCCAGGTCAACGAAGCTGAGCCAGACCCGAATTGCAGTTAGGAAAAAACTATCTAGCGTCGTCAAGTGTGTGACCGTTACGTAAATCGTCTTCAGTTCCTCCTAGTTCACTGAAAATAAAAGCTGATGAATGCACCAGTAATTGTAAGCTGAAGATCCTGAATTAGCATCAGTGACGCTACTCTTGTAGGAAAGTGAATGAATCATAAATGTTGTAGAAATGTCAAAATGAATCAGCTAAAATCCTGGAGATGAGACAAAGCGTATTCGGGTCGGTATTGTAGCCGGATTCTGTGGGGTGGCTTAGCTTGAGAGGGGAGGTAATGTGGACGCAATAACAAACTATGCTGTTGGTACAACTTGCTAGTGGCCCATGATGTATGGGGTAGCAAATTTTTTTAATAGGTCCAGGCAACTGGAACAGAGGCAATGTAGTGGGAGGTTATATTCGATGCAGACTCACTGAGTCTTCTGCAAAGAAACTAGAAGTCTGTCTCTCTCACTCAGGCAGTCTGTGTCAGAGGTGGAATCAAGTATGAATAACGTGTAATTAACCTTATTTTGTGCCGCATTATCATGTCCATGCCCTATTATAATGTCTGCTCATAGGTGCTGTTTTGTGAAGCGTTGAGGACTAGGCCAGCAGAGGTAGACATGTAGGGATAGCCACTAATAATTTAATTGTTCCTGGTGAGTACAAGGAGTTTGCAGCAAGATTTTTAGCATAACATCAGGAAGCAGGGACAGCTTGTGAATAACAAGGAAGCCCGCAATTTGAAACACTGATGGGTGGCCCGGTGGCCTGGTGGCTAAAGCTCCCGCTTCACATACGGAGGGCCCGGGTTCGATTCCCGGCGGGTGGAAACATTCGACACGTTTCCTTACACCTGTTGTCCTGTTCACCTAGCAGCAAATAGGTACCTGGGTGTTAGTCGACTGGTGTGGGTCGCATCCTGGGGGACAAGATTAAGGACACCAATGGAAATAAGTTAGACAGTCCTCGATGACGCACTGACTTTCTTGGGTGGCTAACCCTCCGGGGTTAAAAATCCGAACGAAATCTTATCTTATCTTATCTGGAGACCCACTCGACATAGCGATAAATGACGATCAGTGATACCCCTCGAACACGGAGCCTACAAAAGAAATGGTGACAGACACTGGTGAAAATTTAGGGTACAGGATGAGGCATAATTTCTCCAACTGCTTTTCAAGGAAGTTCCTGAACTAAAAAATACAGAGATAAATTTTATATGCAGACCACCACGCCGACCTGTGGAAAGTCATCAACAACAGTAGCAACATATATAAGTAAATATTCACTGTGAAGGCCATAGCAATAATGGAGGAACGACCCGATTTCCTGGAAGAGATAACAGATCACATTCTCTTTACCTAAGAGATGAGAGGATTGTCCAGGTCTTATGGTGGAAAGAAAATCAAGCCTTCATATTCAGGTAACAACCCATAGCTGAGGCGGCGGTCAATATACTCATGGAAAGATGACTTAAGAAATCGTAATGACACGATTGCAAATAAACCATACCCCCGGCCGGGATTGAACCCGCGGTCATAGAGTCTCAAAACTCCAGCCCGTCGCGTTAGCCACTAGACCAGCTAGCCACAATAAGATTCATCCAACTAGGTATATTTCTACACCATAGGAAAGTTAGCACAGGCACCTCTGTGACCACAAATGCAACTTTCCTATGGTGTAGAAATATACCTAGTTGGATGAATCTTATTGTGGCTAGCTGGTCTAGTGGCTAACGCGACGGGCTGGAGTTTTGAGACTATGACCAGCGGGTTCAATCCCGGCCGGGGGTATGGTTTATTTGCAATCGTGTCATTACGATTTCTTAAGTCATGTTGACGGCAGTGAAGGGACTTGAGCTAGAGTTCGTCACGGCCACGCTAGCTGGAGATTCGTCTGTAAAAACTTGCATTTGTGGTCACAGAGGTGCCTGTGCTAACTTTCCTATGGTGTAGAAATATACCTAGTTGGATGAATCTTATTGTGGCTAGCTGGTCTAGTGGCTAACGCGACGGGCTGGAGTTTTGAGACTCTATGACCGCGGGTTCAATCCCGGCCGGGGGTATGGTTCATGGAAAGATGGCTCGTCGGACTGGAGACAGGATGAAGAGCAGCAGGAATGACGCACAGAGAACAAGAGCAGTGTATGATGCCTCGAAGCACACTTGAACCCTAGACAGTACATGCTCCGATACTGTAAATTCATCATTAAAAATCATTCTCTAGATTTAATGTCAGTTTTACAAATCTCTTTGTGCTGGAGTCATCTTCCCTACAATAAGAAATTCTCCTGAGCAAATGAAAAAGAAAATATTTTTAGAACAAAAGTTATTTGCCAAGAGAAAAAAAAATAACTTACGGACACAAGGGAAGACTGTATCCCATTTTGGTGGACTTCCGTTGCTGGCTGGTAGACACGTGACCTGTCCTGCAAGTGACTTGGTACCGTCCACCTTGCTCGCCATCATGAGGTCTCCGACACAACTGTAGGGGAAGGTGGTGTTCGGTGCTCTACTCAGGGGCACCATAGACTCATCCGGCAGGTTGAAAGTGTTCATCGGAGGGCACGCTAAAGCTGTACACCCAAAACACATCAAACAATAATTGGGTTTTAGGTATGAAAACTCACACATGAAAATAAGACCCACAGAATGAATTAATGTAATAATGACAAAGATATAAAAATACTGCCATGGACTTTAGTAATTTAACTACATTACAGCTCCTCCGCCATGAAAGGTAATTTAATATTTTTTCCCTTAGAACGTAGCTAGTTTTCCGTGCTTCCCATCTCCAAGTCGTGCACAGTAGCGCAAGAACATATAAATAAGACGCCTAGCCATGCTAAGCGTTCTAGTGGTACACTCTGTAATCACAATTTTACTACATGTAAACCAAACAATAACCAAATTTCTGTAAACTCAGCATTGTAATCCTTATAGAGAATAAACTTTGAATTTGAATTTGAATTTATGCTGTTTTGAAAATTTTATAAAAATTTCGCTAAGTGAGGTTAGTAATGGATTGCTCATTACCAAACTGACATGTACATTTTCTAAAGCATGTAGTAAAATTTAAGAAAGTCTAGATGTCAGACTTGATCCGAGTTACAAGAAAAACACAAATATCTGAGTAACTAAACACAGAGGTGACATGGTCATAGCATACCAGATACATATAGTCATTGATAATATGAGCAAGAATGAAGCACTTGAATGTGGGTGGGACTATAATGAAGGGAAAATAAAGAAAAGCAGGACAGCCAGATATACAAAAGAAATACAAAAATAAAGAATTTTCCCTTGAAGGTAGGGAAATAATAGAATGAACTAGGAAAAGAAGTAATAGAAGCAATCTACATCCAGGAAAATAAATGTGACATGAAAGAAGCCACAGCGTTAGAAAAACTCCATAAATTCCACACTTGTTACATATAAAGAACTTCGAGGAAAACCAAAGACTAAAGCTATGCAAGATTAAATAAGTTTCAAAACACTTGAAGCAGATGTGAGACCTGAACGAGGGGATAAACATCTAAGTTAAAAATTGAAATAAAACAGAGATACGCAAATTTCCCGATCTGAGGATTTTATTATTCAATCAAGGGGGGGAAAAGCGAAACCCCGGAGGATTATACAGGCCTGGGGGGGATGTGGAAGGATTCGGCTTTTTTTTGGGGAACTGGAGCACAGACCCAATTCCAAAAACAAGAGCCCCTCCCCAACATCAAGGAACCTTCCTTGAGGGGCCGATCTAGGGAAAGGGAAATTATGACGATTTTTCGGACCAAATTGGCCTTTGATAAAAAAAAAACAGTCGACGATGAAAGCGCCCTTTTTTAAAGAGGCGACATTTTCAAAGCAAATGGTTTTCAAAAGTAGGCCAAGGTTCCGATGAATCATGGGCGAATTGCCACGGTGAGCCGCTTCTTAGGTTTGATATGTGACCAGTGAAGTGCTCTATGTGACCAGTGAAGTGCTCTATGTGACCAGTGAAGTGCTCTGTGGTGTGTGAGCTTACTATGTATAATAACTCCAGATGTTTGAGTTAGAAGGAAGGCCAGAATATATACAAAAACTGGGCAGGAAAAGAAAGGAGAGGTAATGAAGTAGGAGTAGATGTAGTAATACTTGTAGTAGTGGACAGGAATAGCTGCAAAAGTAGTAGTAGTAAAAGGGGTACAAGCAGTAGTAAAACTACAGAAAAGCTTTAGTTAGTAGTAGTAGTAGTAGTATTTGTAGTAAGTATTAGTAGTAGTAGTAGTAATATAGTAGTATTAGTAGTAGTAGTAGTAGTATTAGTAGTAGTAGTATGTATTATAGTAGTAGAAAGTAGTAGTGTGTAGTAGTATTAGTAGTAGTATATAGTAGTGTAGTAGTAGTATTAGTAGAGTAGTAGCAGCAGCAGCATTAGATGGGTACATCTAAATGAAAAGCACTTGGTGAGTACCATTAGATGATCCACGACTATATGTATACAACTAAGTACCACTAAGAGCCCCCAAAGGGAGTAGTATAGTGATGAGGCGGCGGCGGCGGCAGCAACAGCGGCAGCAGCAGCGGGGGCAGCAGCAGCGGCGGCAGCAGCGGCGGCAGCGGCGGCGGCGGCGGCAGCGCAGCAGCAGCAGCAGCAGCAGCAGGGGCCCGGCGGCGCGGCAGCAGCAGCAGCAGCCAGCAGCAAGCAGCAGCAGCACAGCAGCAGAGCAAGCAGCAGCAGCAGAACAGCAGCCAGCAGCAGCAGCAGCGGGCAGAAGCAGCAGCAGCAGCAGCACAGCAGCGGCGGCGGCAGCGGCAGTGGCAGCAGCAGCAGCAGCAGCAGCACAACAGCAGCAGCACAGCAGCAGCACAGCACAGCAGCAGCAGCAGTAGTAGTAGTAGTATTTACCCTATTAGCTGATCCTCTGCCAAAACTACCCTGCCCTCCTGTTCATCACAGACGTCATCTAGCTGAAGCTTCAATTACACAATACCTTCTTAACATGAATCACAACCCTGGCCCTTGTTTTCTGTTGATGTCTGGCTTTCTAATTGCATTTTTCAAATGCCTAAAAATTCAGAACACTCGAGATGACCTAAACTTTGCCTCCTCTTCTCCTATTCTCTTTTTGCCTCTCCGAATTTTCTTTGCCTTTTTTGTCTTCTATCTTGTCTTCTGTTTTTTTTCCGTGGGCCAGTAAGAAGCTGTCTTCAGTGCTTCTCTGTTCTCTTGTTCTTATACATTACCTCTGCTACTACTACTACTACTAAACTACTACTGATACTAAAATCTACTACTACCACGATACTACTTACGAATATTTTGTTGTCTTCCCGTTCTGTCTTCCCTTTACTGTCTTGTTTCCCTTTCACTTGTGACTACTTCCCCTCATTATTTCACTATTACACAAAAGTACTTCTACCACTGCTAAATTTCCTCACCCCTATTGTTACTTCTACCACTGCTCTACCTCACCAACTCTGTTCTTTCTACCACTGCTACTACCTCACCACTACTGTTACCTTTTTACCACTGCTATACCTCACCACTAAATTTTTACTTCTACCACTGCTACTACCCCACCACTACTGTTTTCTTCTACCACTGCTACTACCTCACCACTACTGTTACTTCTACCACTGCTACTACCTCACTACTACTGTTACTTCTACACTGCTACTACCTCAAACCCCTATGTTACTTCTACCACTGGACTACCTTCACCACACTGTTACTTCTACCCCTGCTACTACCTCAACCATACTGTTACTTCTACCACTGCTACTACCTCACTACTACTGTTACTTCTACCCACTGCTACTACTCACCCCTACTGTTACTTCTACCACTGCTACACCTCACTACTACTGTTACTTCACCACTGCTACTACCTCACTACTACTGTTACTTCTACCACTGCTACTACCTCACTACTACTGTTACTTCTACCACTGCTACTACCTCACCACTACTGTTACTTCTACCACTGCTACTACCTCACTACTACTGTTACTTCTACCACTGGGTACTACCTCCACCACTAAATGTTACTTTTACCACTGTTACTTTCCTCACCACTAATTTTACTTCTACCACTGCTACTACCTCACCACTACTGTTACTACTACCACTGCTACTACCTCACCACTACTGTTACTACTACCACTGCTACTACCTCACTACTACTGTTACTACTACCACTGCTACTACCTCACCACTACTGTTACTACTACCACTGCTACTACCCACTACTACTGTTACTTCTACCACTGCTACTACCTCACTACTACTGTTACTTCTACCCTGCTACTACCTCACCCCTACTGTTACTTCTACCACTGCTACTACCTCACCACTACTGTTACTTCTACCACTGCTACTACCTCACCACTACTGTTACTACTACCACTGCTACTACCTCAACACTACAGTTACTTCTACCACTGCTACTACCTCACCACTACTGTTACTTCTACCACTGCTACTACCTCACCACTACTGTTACTTCTACCATGTACTACCTCACCCACTACTGTTACTTCTACCACTGCTACTACCTCACCACTACTGTTACTTCTACCACTGCTACTACCTCACCACTACTGTTACTTCTACCACTGCTACTACCTCACCACTACTGTTACTTCTACCACTGCTCTACCTCACCACTACTGTTACTTCTACCACTGCTACTACCTCCCCACTACTGTTACTTCTACCACTGCTACTACCTCACCACTACTGTTACTACTACCACTGCTACTACCTCACCACTACTGTTACTTCTACCACTGCTACTACCTCACCACTACTGTTACTTCTACCACTGCTACTACCTCACCACTACTGTTTTTCTTCTACCACTGCTACTAAACCCCACCACTACTGTTACTTCTACCACTGCTACTACCTCACCACTACTGTTACTTCTACCACTGCTACTACCTCACCACTACTGTTACTTCTACCACTGCTACTACCTCACCACTACTGTTACTTCTACCACTGCTACTACCTCACCGCTACTGCTGTTACTACTACCACTGCTACTACCTCACCACTATTGTTACTTCTACCACTGCTACTACCTCACCACTACTGTTACTTCTACCACTGTTATTACCTCACCACTACTGTTACTTCTACCACTGCTACTACCTAACCACTACTGTTACTTCTACCACTGCTACTACCTCACCACTACTGCTACTTCTACCACTGCTACTACCTCAACACTACTGTTACTACTACCACTGCTACTACCTCACCACTACTGTTACTTCTACCACTGCTACTACCTCACCACTACTGCTACTTCTACCACTGCTACTACCTCACCACTACTGTTACTACTACCAATGCTACTACCTCACCACTACTGTTTTTTTACTACCTCTGCTACTACCTCACCACTACTGTTACTTCTACCACTGCTACTACCTCACCACTGCTACTACCTCACCACTACTGTTACTTCTACCACTGTTACTACCTCACCACTACTGCTACTTCTACCACTGCTACTACCTCAACACTTCTGTTACTACTACCACTGCTACTACCTTTTTTTTTTTTTTTTTTTTTTTTTTTTTTTTTACACATGGTTGACAAGGTTAAGGATCCTAGTTTATTGACAAGCTATTTACAGGTTAAGGATTCCTAACTTTATTGACAAGCTAAAGAGCTGTTAACTACCTTTAAGTTCATTTGAAAGCATTTTTATTGTTATGAACATACAAGTAGGGAACAGGATGAAGTTGGAGCCATCTGTGGCCAGCATTTTCATTTGTTCAACTGACGTTATCTCGTTGACTCATTATGCTGTACGAATGTGTTCCATACTCGAGTCATCCCGGGTATTTTGATCTCAGATGGAGTGATGTTCTGGAGAAGGTACAGCCAAGTGAAGTTTTCTGTTTCTGCCCGTCTTGTGGCATAAAAGCTTGTTTCGCGCTGTCCTCGAAGTGGATCCAAGTGTGGAAATTTTTACAATATTGGCCTTGTACATAACATAAGGCCACCCAAAATCCCTCCTAGTTGAAGGCTCTGCTGAAATGACAGATCCATCCAGGATGGGGTCCCGGCGAGATGAGACGTTTTTTCTGTTCTCTATCTGTCAAGCAGTCGCAGAGGGGGGGGGCAGCAAACCAAGAAAAATGGGCTACTCAAGGTTTTGGAGCACTTGTGCCCCCGACGGATCTGAACCCCTACTTTTCAAGCAAATTAGATACGGCGAAGTGCTGTAAGTTCCCGGGTGCCTTTTTGCAAATTTACAAAAATGGTTTTTTCTGGTTAGTTTGGAGTCAAATTTTTCCCCCCCAAGGGTATCAACTTCTTTTCCAGGGGCCAACTCGTCCCATTACCTAAAACGCACCCATTTTCCATCATGGTGCCCCAGAGAAAAA
>NC_069407.1:48889684-48922767 GCF_026875155.1 Cherax quadricarinatus | reverse complement strand
TCACTCCCTGGAAATGTAGCCAAACAGATTCGTGCCCGAGGTTCTACCCTACCTCTTGACCCTAACAGTGTGGAATAGTTATAGCCTTGTATGTGACATTCAGAAGGCATGTCTCTATCTTTCGGGTTTTGAACCAGTTCTCCGTTATAGCAATAATGTCTATATTACCTGCACATGCAAGTAACCTTAGCTCATCTATCTTATAGATGAGCTAAGGTTAAGGTAGCTCATCTATAAGACAGATGTAAAGTAAACCTTAAAGGAGCTAGTCACTCGCTGCCCTCTACTGTCTCTCTCTTTGTTGATCAGTTGCTTTGCCTTTACTAGCAACATTATTTTGAATACTGTCTTTTAACCATATTCCTGAGGTATCCTCGTAATATCTGCTGTTTTAAACCTAATATTGCAACCCAATTGTTTCCCAGTTTGACTACTGTCTGGAAAACCTTCCATCCCCATCCCCAAATACCTTGCTGCTTGGTGACTTCAATCTTAGATATACAAAATGATAGAATGTAGCAAACAATGTTGTAGGAGAAATAATCCCTGAAGGCACCTCAGATGCTGAATTTCTGCAATAAACACACCCTAAGTCAGCAGTTAGCGGAGCCAACAAGACTGGAGAACACATTAGACCTTATTTTCATAAATAATGAGGACCTGATAAGAAACATATCAATATCAAAAACAACTAATTCTGATCACAATCTAATCGAAGTCCAGACTTACATGCACACGGGTCCTGATCTCCGAAATGCATTAGCTATGAGGGTACCTTCACCAAATTCAATTTCAATAACAAGAACATCAATAGGGACCAGACCAGGTAAACTATGTCCTAAATGAAATATGTTGGGAAGATACGTATCTTAAAGTACATGGACCCTAACCAGTGACTTGAAAAGATCAGCTTTCTGGTAGCAGAAGTATGTCAAGGCATATTCCCTTAAGAAAAAGAAGAGAAGAAGTAAACTGGAGAGAGAGAGAGGTAGAGAGACGCTCCCTCTACAGGAGAAGGCGAAGAATCACTGAGCTCCTCAAGAATGCCAGATTATCTGAAACACGGAAGGAAGCCTAACCAAAGTGGAAAATTATTGAGCTAAGTTAAAGGACTCAAGTTAAAGGATCCAAGAGAGGCAAGAGGAGCTAAAATCGATTAGTGAAACTGAAATTCGAAATATTTTTTCATATGCCAAAAACAAGCAAAAACCACTTCTAGTATAGGGTCCCTGCTCAGACAAGATGGATCCTACACAGATGACAACAAAGAAATGAGTGAGATACTGAAATCTCAATATGACTCTGCGTTCAGCGAGCCATATCAGGCTAAAGATAGACAATCCAAAATTTTTTTTTCATGAATTAGCCTGAAAACCCTGCCAATGTATGCCAAATTTCTGACATAACCCTAACTCCACTAAACTTTGAGAAAGCCATCGACAATATGCCCATGCATTCAACCCTAGGCCCAGACTTGTGGAACTCTGTGTCATTAAGAACTACAAGAATCCCCTCTCACGGGCCCTAAGTATGCTATGGAAAAGGGAGAATAGACACAGATTGAGATTCCAGTCACTAACAACAACGGATATAGCCCCATTCTATGAAGGTGGCAGCAAAGCATTAGCAAAAACTATAGACCATAGCTTTAATGTCCCACATCACAAAAATCTCTGAGAGAGTTCTGAGAAAGCAGGATTGCAAAACACTTGGACTCCAAAAACTGCACAATCCATGGCAACTTGGGTTCAGAGCAGGTCGCTCCTGCCTCTCGCAACCACTGGACCAATATGATATGGTCTTGGATGCACAGTAAAAGAAACCGAATGCAGATGTAGAGTTCACAGATTTTGCAAAATCCTTTGACAAGTGCGATCATGGTGTAATAGCATACACAATGCGTGCTGAAGGGATAACTGACAAAGTAGGCAGATGGATCTTCAACTTTCTACCCAATCGAACACAAAGAGTAGTGGTAAACAGAGTTAAATCGGAAGCTGTCATAGTGAGATCTCGTTCCACAAGGAACAGTATTCACCCATATCCTGTTCCCCATCCTCATATCAGACATAGATAAAGATGTAAACTATAGCACCGTATCATCCTTTGCAGACAATACTAGAATCTGCATGAGAGTGTCATCCATTGAGGACACGGCAAATCTCCAAGAAGATACAAACCAAGTTTTCCAGTTGACAACGAAGAACAATATGATGTTCAGTGAAGACAAATTTCAAAATACTCAGTTTTGGAAAACTGGAGGAAATAATAGCTAGAACTGAGCGTACGACTATAAACACAGAATAGAGTGGAAAAGTAATGTGAAGGACCTGGGAGTGGTAATATCTGAAGATCTCGTCTTCAAGGATCACAACAGTGCCACTATCACATCTGTGAGGAAACTGATAGAATGGATAATGAGAACATCCAAGACAAGAGATGCAAAGCCAGTGATGATCCTTTCTAAAACCACTTGTTTTCTCTAGGCTGGAATACTGCTGTGCATTAACACCCCCATTCAAGGCAGGTGAAATTGCAGATCTAGAGAATGTACAGAGAACCTATACTGCACATATAAGTTCCATCAAACACCTTAACTACTGGGAATGCCTGGAAGCACCTGACTTATACTCAATGGAGCGCAGGCGAGAGATATACATCATAATCTACACCTGGGAGATCATGGAGGGACTGGTCCTTAATCTGCACAAAGCAATCACTTCCTACGAAAGCAAAAGACTGTGCAGGCGATGTAACATACCCCAAGTGAAAAGCAGCAGGCTCCATTGGCACACTAAGAGAAAACACAATAAAGTATCCAGGGCCCAAGACTTCAACAGCCTCCCACCAGCCATAACCAGCCTGGTTATCTTCAAGAGGGAGCTGGACAGATACCTAAAATCAGTGCCTGATCACCGGGCTGTGATTCGTACGTTGGACTATGTGCGGCCAGCAGTAATAGCTAGTTGATCAGGCCCTAATCCACCAGGAGGCCTGGTCATGGACCGGCCGTGAGGGCGTTGATCCCTGGAATGCCCTCCAGGTAGGCAGACCCATATCTCTATAATCTATCAGTTTAAGGTCTAGACAAGTCAGCAATGGCCCCTTCAATCGAAATGGCTAATG
This sequence comes from Cherax quadricarinatus, assembly GCF_026875155.1. Taxonomy (NCBI): domain Eukaryota; kingdom Metazoa; phylum Arthropoda; class Malacostraca; order Decapoda; family Parastacidae; genus Cherax; species Cherax quadricarinatus. The sequence goes on along the minus strand of NC_069407.1, from coordinate 48,919,641 downwards.
TAACCACACTGCTCCCCGAGAAATGTACCCCATCCCTTGCATACATATCACGTTTGCACAGAATTTGTCCCAGTTATTAATGAATGGGATTGCAAGTTCCTTGCAGTACCTGTCCAGCCAGCAATTTGCACCAATTGCCCTAGACATCCATTCATTGCCCACTCCCTTCTAGGCAAGATGCTACATATGATTGGGACCCCTCCCTTAGACCTAATTACGTCTATGGCTGACTTTACTTTCCAGCAGCTCCTGTCTCCTGCCCTTCTCAATATCATTTCCACCAGCACTAAGACACTAAGGTTTGGGTTTCCCATTACCTGATATTAGTCAACCTGTTGACAATGTCATCAGCACCAGCTCCTGGGAAACACTATGTCTCACCTTCCTATATCTGCCCACTTACCCATGAATCACCAACCGCAAGGATGATCTTACCTTTGTTAGCAGGTATCTTTAACCTCACTACCACTAACGCTTTACCATTTTCTTCTTTTAAACAACCCATCTATAAATTTATATTAAACATACAGTTTACATTACATCCCTTTTAAGACCTACTTTGAATGGATGATACTTTTTTTTCACTCTTACACACCCTAAACTTGAGCCTCCCTAACTCAAATACTCTCCATCATTTAACCTTTCCTCGTTTAACCTCTATTTAAAATATTCTTTCTTTCCAATAACTCTACTTTTTTCATCTAGCATCTCACCACTGCTCTTAATAGCCAGATCCAGTTGCTTTCTAGGGATTTTAGAAAGAGATGGGAGTGAGGCATATGTGATCCAAACAACGTTATGGTGTCCATCAAAGACTGGGAGAGAAAGTAAAAACAGATGTAAAGACTGTGTATCCAAGCCAGGAGGAAGACAATGTCTTTAATCCAAAGAGAAGCTGGAAGGATATAAGGAAATCTGAATAATTGCCAGATGGGAAAGAAGATATCAAATGCCTCATACGCCACCAGGAAACAGAAAATCAAGTAGATTCTCGTCTGTTCCCGGAAGGTGACACCACAGTTGACCTCCAGGGAACTGAGATTCCCGAGAACGCGAAATGGATGGAGATGGATCGATTTCTGCAAACAGAAAATATTTGTAGAGAGGAAGAAAAGGGTGGTAAATATCTATAAGCCAGGTCAACGAAGCTGAGTCAGACCCGAATTGCAGTTAGGAAAAAACTATCTAGCGTCGTCAAGTGTGTGACCGTTACGTAATCGTCTTCAGTTCCTCCTAGTTCACTGAAAATAAAAGCTGATGAATGCACCAGTAATTGTAAGCTGAAGATCCTGAATTAGCATCAGTGACGCTACTCTTGTAGGAAAGTGAATGAATCATAAATGTTGTAGAAATGTCAAAATGAATCAGCTAAAATCCTGGAGATGAGACAAAGCGTATTCGGGTCGGTATTGTAGCCGGATTCTGTGGGGTGGCTTAGCTTGAGAGGGGAGGTAATGTGGACGCAATAACAAACTATGCTGTTGGTACAACTTGCTAGTGGCCCATGATGTATGGGGGGTAGCAAATTTTTTTAATAGGTCCAGGCAACTGGAACAGAGGCAATGTAGTGGGAGGTTATATTCGATGCAGACTCACTGAGTCTTCTGCAAAGAAACTAGAAGTCTGTCTCTCCCCACTCAGGCAGTCTGTGTCAGAGGTGGAATCAAGTATGAATAACGTGTAATTAACCTTATTTTGTGCCGCATTATCATGTCCATGCCCTATTATAATGTCTGCTCATAGGTGCTGTTTTGTGAAGCGTTGAGGACTAGGCAGCAGAAGGTAGACATGTGGGGATAGCCACTAATAATTTAATTGTTCCTGGTGAGTACAAGGAGTTTGCAGCAAGATTTTTAGCATAACATCGGGAAGCAGGGACAGCTTGTGAATAACAAGGAAGCCCGCAATTTGAAACACTGATGGGTGGCCCGGTGGCCTGGTGGCTAAAGCTCCCGCTTCACATACGGAGGGCCCGGGTTCGATTCCCGGCGGGTGGGAAACATTCGACACGTTTCCTTACACCTGTTGTCCTGTTCACCCAGCAGCAAATAGGTACCTGGGTGTTAGTCGACTGGTGTGGGTCGCATCCTGGGGGACAAGATTAAGGACACCAATGGAATAAGTTAGACAGTCCTCGATGACGCACTGACTTTCTTGGTGGCTAACCCTCCGGGGTTAAAAATCCGAACGAAATTTTATCTTATCTTATCTGGAGACCCACTCGACATAGCGATAAATGACGATCAGTGATACCCCTCGAACACGGAGCCTACAAAAGAAATGGTGACAGACAGGATGAGGCATAATTTCTCCAACTGCTTTTCAAGGAAGTTCCTGAACTAAAAAATACAGAGATAAATTTTATATGCAGACCACCACGCCGACCTGTGGAAAGTCATCAACAACAGTAGCAACATATATAAGTAAATATTCACTGTGAAGGCCATAGCAATAATGGAGGAACGACCCGATTTCCTGGAAGAGATAACAGATCACATTCTCTTTACCTAAGAGATGAGAGGATTGTCCAGGTCTTATGGTGGAAAGAAAATCAAGCCTTCATATTCAGGTAACAACCATAGCTGAGGCGCGGGTCAATATACTCATGGAAAGATGACTTAAGAAATCGTAATGACACGATTGCAAATAAACCATACCCCCGGCCGGGATTGAACCCGCGGTCATAGAGTCTCAAAACTCCAGCCCGTCGCGTTAGCCACTAGACCAGCTAGCCACAATAAGATTCATCCAACTAGGTATATTTCTACACCATAGGAAAGTTAGCACAGGCACCTCTGTGACCACAAATGCAACTTTCCTATGGTGTAGAAATATACCTAGTTGGATGAATCTTATTGTGGCTAGCTGGTCTAGTGGCTAACGCGACGGGCTGGAGTTTTGAGACTATGACCGCGGGTTCAATCCCGGCCGGGGGTATGGTTTATTTGCAATCGTGTCATTACGATTTCTTTAAGTCATGTTGACGGCAGTGAAGGGACTTGAGCTAGAGTTCGTCACGGCCACGCTAGCTGGAGATTCGTCTGTAAAAACTTGCATTTGTGGTCACAGAGGTGCCTGTGCTAACTTTCCTATGGTGTAGAAATATACCTAGTTGGATGAATCTTATTGTGGCTAGCTGGTCTAGTGGCTAACGCGACGGGCTGGAGTTTTGAGACTCTATGACCGCGGGTTCAATCCCGGCCGGGGGTATGGTTCATGGAAAGATGGCTCGTCGGACTGGAGACAGGATGAAGAGCAGCAGGAATGACGCACAGAGAACAAGAGCAGTGTATGATGCCTCGAAGCACACTTGAACCCTAGACAGTACATGCTCCGAACTGTAAATTCATCATTAAAAATCATTCTCTAGATTTAATGTCAGTTTTACAAATCTCTTTTTGCTGGAGTCATCTTCCCTACAATAAGAAATTCTCCTGAGCAAATGAAAAAGAAAATATTTTTAGAACAAAAGTTATTTGCCAAGAGAAAAAAAATAACTTACGGACACAAGGGAAGACTGTATCCCATTTTGGTGACTTGTTGCTGGCTGGTAGACACGTGACCTGTCCTGCAAGTGACTTGGTACCGTCCACCTTGCTCGCCATCATGAGGTCTCCGACACAACTGTAGGGGAAGGTGGTGTTCGGTGCTCTACTCAGGGGCACCATAGACTCATCCGGCAGGTTGAAAGTGTTCATCGGAGGGCACGCTAAAGCTGTACACCCAAAACACATCAAACAATAATTGGTTTTAGGTATGAAAACTCACACATGAAAATAAGACCCACAGAATGAATTATGTAATAATGACAAAGATATAAAAATACTGCCATGGACTTTAGTAATTTAACTACATTACAGCTCCTCCGCCATAAAAGGTAATTTAATATTTTTTCCCTTAGAACGTAGCTAGTTTTCCGTGCTTCCCATCTCCAAGTCGTGCACAGTAGCGCAAAGAACATATAAATAAGACGCCTAGCCATGCTAAGCGTTCTAGTGGTACACTCTGTAATCACAATTTTACTACATGTAAACCAAACAATAACCAAATTTCTGTAAACTCAGCATTGTAATCCTTATAGAGAATAAACTTTGAATTTGAATTTGAATTTATGCTGTTTTGAAAATTTTATAAAAATATTCGCTAAGTGAGGTTAGTAATGGATTGCCATTACCAAACTGACATGTACATTTTCTAAAGCATGTAGTAAAATTTAAGAAAGTCTAGATGTCAGACTTGATCCGAGTTACAAGAAAAACACAAATATCTGAGTAACTAAACACAGAGGTGACATGGTCATAGCATACCAGATACATATAGTCATTGATAATATGAGCAAGAATGAAGCACTTGAATGTGGGTGGGACTATAATGAAGGGAAAATAAAGAAAAGCAGGACAGCCAGATATACAAAAAGAAATACAAAAAATAAAGAATTTCCCTTGAAGGTAGGGAAATAATAGAATGAACTAGGAAAAGAAGTAATAGAAGCAATCTACATCCAGGAAAATAAATGTGACATGAAAGAAGCCACAGCGTTAGAAAAACTCCATAAATTCCACACTTGTTACATATAAAGAACTTCGAGGAAAACCAAAGACTAAAGCTATGCAAGATTAAATAAGTTTCAAAACACTTGAAGCAGATGTGAGACCTGAACGAGGGGATAAACATCTAAGTTAAAAATTGAAATAAAACAGAGATACGCAAATTTCCCGATCTAGAGGATTATTATTATTACAATCAAGGGGGAAGCGCTAAACCCGGAGGATTATACAGCGCCTGGGGGGGTATGTGGAAGGCATTCAGGCTTAATTTGGGGAACTGGAGCACAGATCCAATTCCCTAAATCAAGAGCCCCTCACCAACATCAAGGAACCTTCCTTGAGGGGCCGATCTAGAGGAAGGGAAATTACTGACGATATTTCGGACCGACTTGGACCATTGATAAATAACAAGGAAACAGTCGACGATGAAAGCGTCCTTGTTTAAGAGGCGGGACAGTTTCAAATGCACAATGGTTTTCAGAAGTATGGCCAAGGTCTCCGATGAATCAGTGGGCGAATGTGCACACGGTGAGCCTGCATTCTTAGGTTTGATATGTGACCAGTGAAGTGCTCTGGTGTGTGAGCTTACTATGTAGTAATAACTCCAGATGATGAGTTAGAAGGGAAGGCCAGAATATATACGAAACTGGGCAGGGTAAAGAAAGGAGAGGTAATGATAGTAGGAGTAGATGTAGTAATACTTGTAGTAGTGGACAGAGAATAGCTGCAAAAGTAGTAGTAGTAAAAGAGGTACAAGCAGTAGTAAAACTAGCAGAAAAAGCTTTAGTAGTAGTAGTAGTAGTAGTAGTAGTAGTAGTATTAGTAGTAGTAGTAGTAATAGTAGTATTAGTAGTAGTAGTAGTAGTATTAGTAGTAAATAGTAGTAGTAGTAGTAGTAGTAGTTAGTAGTAGTAGTAGTAGTATTAGTAGTATAGTAGTAGTAGTAGTAGTAGTAGTAGTATTAGTAGTAGTAGTAGCAGCAGCAGCATTAGATGGGTACATCTAAATGAAAAGCACTTGGTGAGTACCATTAGATGATCACGACTATATGTATACAACTAAGTACCACTAAGAGCCACCAAGGAGTAGTAGTAGTGATGAGGCGCGGCGGCGGCAGCAACAGCGGCAGCAGCAGCGGCGGCAGCAGCAGCGGCGGCAGGGAGCGGCGGCAGCGGCGGCGGCGGCGGCGGCAGCAGCAGCAAACAGCAGCAGCAGCGGCGCGGCGGCAGCAGCAGCAGCAGCAGCAGCAGCAGCAGCAGCAGCAGCAGCAGCAGCAGCAGCAGCAGCAGAAGCAGCAGCAGCAGCAGCAGCAGCAGCAGAAGCAGCAGCAGCAGCAGCAGCAGCAGCGGCGGCGGCAGCGGCAGTGGCAGCAGCAGCAGCAGCAGCAGCAACAGCAGCAGCAGCAGCAGCAGCAGCAGCAGCAGCAGCAGTAGTAGTAGTAGTAGTAGTTACCCTATTAGCTGATCCTCTGCCAAAACTATCTGCCCTCCTGTTCATCACAGACGTCATCTAGTTGAAGCTTCAATTACACAATACCTTCTTAACATGAATCACAACCCTGGCCTTGTTTCTGTTGATGTCTGGCTTTCTAATTGCATTATCAAATGCTCTAAAATTCAGAACACTCGAGATGACCTAAACTTTGCCTCCTCTTCTCCTAATCTCTTTGCCTCTCCGATATTTTCTTTGCCTTTCTTGTCTTCTATCTTGTCTTCTGTTTTTTTTCCGTAGGCCAGTAAGAAGCTGTCTTCAGTGCTTCTCTGTTCTCTTGTTCTTATACATTACCTCTGCTACTACTACTACTACTACAACTACTACTGATACTACATCTACTACTACCACGACTACTACTACTACTATTTTGTTCGTCTTCCCGTTCTGTCTTCCGTCTTACTGTCTTGTTTCCCTTTCACTTGTGACTACTTCCACTCATTATTTCACTATTACACAAAAGTACTTCTACCACTGCTACTACCTCACCACTATTGTTACTTCTACCACTGCTACTACCTCACCACTACTGTTACTTCTACCACTGCTACTACCTCACCACTACTGTTACTTCTACCACTGCTACTACCTACTCAACCACTATTGTTACTTCTAACCTCAGCTAACTACCTCACCACTACTGTTACTTCTACCACTGCTGACAACCTACACCACTAACTGTTACTTCTAACCAACTGCTAAACTACCTCACTAACAAACTGTTACTTCTAACCACTGGCTACTACCTCAACCACTATTGTTACTTCTACCACTGGCTACACCTCACCACTACTGTTACTTGTCTACCACTGCTACGACCTTCACGCACTACTGTTACTTCTACCGACTGCTACTACCCGCCTCACTACTACTGAGTTACTTTCTATTACTTCTGACCACAGCTACTACCTTCACGCACTACTGTTACTATCTACCAACAGATACTACCTCACTACTACTGTTAGCTTCTACCACTGCTACTACCTCACTACTAACTGTGATTCTATCCCACTGCTACTTACCTCACTACTACCGGTTACTTCTACCACTGCTACTACCTCACCACGTTACTGTTAACTTTCTTACCACTGCTAACTACCTTCACTACTACTGTTAACTTTCTACCACTGGCTAACACTACCTTCACCACTACTGTTACCTACTTTCTACCACTGTTACTACTCACCACATATTGTTTACTACTTCTATCCACACTGCTACAACCCTCACCCACTACTGTTACTTCTACCACTGCTATAACCTCACCACAACTGTTACTACAACCACTGCTACTACCTCACTACTACTGTTACTTCTACCACTGCCATACTACCTCACCACTACTGGTTACTACTACCACTGCTACTACCTCACTACTAACTGTTACTTCTACTAACTTCTACCATGCTATACCTCACTACTATCTGTTACTTCTTACACTGCTAAACTACCTCTCACCACTACAGTTTACTTCTACCACTGCGACAACTACCGTCACCACATACGTTACTTCTACACTGCTACTAGGCCATCACCCTAAACTGTTACTACTTACCACTGCTACTACCTCAACACTACAGTTACTTCTACGCACTGCTAACAACTCACCAACTACTGTTACTTCTACCACTGCTACTACCTCACCCACTACTGTTACTTCAACAACCACTGCTACTACCTCACCACTACGTTACTTCTACCACTGCTACAAACCTCACCACTAACTGTTTAATTCTACCACTCTACTACCCTCACCACTAGTTTTTGGGGGGGGGGGGGGGGGGGGGGGGGGGTTTTGTGTGTGTTTTTACTGTTACTCCTACCACTGCTAAAACTACCCCGTCACCACTCTGTTTTACTCTATACCACTGCTACTCCCTCACCACTACTGTTACTTCTACCACTGGGCTACTACCTCCCCCTACTTGTTACTTTCTACCACTGCTACTACCTCACCAGCTACTGTATACTAACTACCACTGCTAACTAACCTCACCACTACTGTTACTTCTACACACTGCTACACCTCACCACTACTGTTACTTCTACCACTGCTAGCTCACCTCACCACTACTGTTACTTCTACCACTGCTAACTACCTCACCATACTGTTACATCTACCACCTGCAACACCTCAGCCACTACTGATTACTTCTACCACTGCTAACTACCTCACCACAACTGTTACTCTACCCACCCTTGCTACTACCTCACCACTACTGTTTACTTTCTACCACATGCTACTACCTCACCGCTACTCTGTAACAACTCCACTGCTACTAGCCTCACCACTATTGTTACTTCTACCACGTGCTACTACCTTCACACCCCTACTGTTTACATCCACCACTGTTATATTACCTCACCTACTACTGTTACTTTCTACCTCAGCTACTACCTAACCACTACTGTTACTTCTACACTGCTACTACCTCAACCACTACTGCTACTTTCACCACAGCTAACTACCGTCACCACAACTGTTACTGACTAGCCACTGCTAAGAACTACCTCCGCACTACTGGTTACTTCTACCACTGCAAATCTACCTCACCACTACTGCTACTTCTACCACTGCTAACTACCTCACCACTACTGTTACTACTACCAATGCTAACTTACCTCACCACTACTGTTACTACTAACAACTGCTACAACCTCGACCACTACTGTTACTTCTCTACCACTGCGTACTACCTCACCACTGCTAACTACCTCCACCACTACTGGACTTCTACCACTGTTAAACTACCTCACCACTACTGCTACTTCTACCACTGCACTACTACCTCAACACATCTTGTAACTACCTAACCACGCTACTACCTCACCACTACAGTTACTACTACCTCTGCTACTACCTCACCACTAACTGCTACTTCTACCACTGCTACTTACCTCAACAATCCTGTTACTATAACCACTGCTACTCCCTCACCACTACTGTCACTACTACCTCTGGCTACAACGCTCACCACTACTGCTTATCTTTCTAACCACTGCTACTACCTCAACACTACTACCACAGCTACTACCGTCACCACTAACTGTTACCTACTACCTCCTGCCACTACCTCACCACTGCTGTTTACTTCTACACTCTACTACTCATCACAACTGTTTACTAGACTAATAACCACTTCTACTACCACACGACTACTGTTATACTAAATACCCACACTGCTAACTACCCTCACCCACTACTGTTACTCAACTACCACTTTCTACTACCTCACCACTACTGTTACTACTACCGACTGCTACGACCTCACCACTACTGTTTACTACTACACAGCTACTACCTCACTACTACTGTTAACAACAACCACACAGCACTACCTCACCACTACTGTTATACTACCACTGCTACTACCTCACTACTACTGTACTACTACCCACTGCTACTACCCTCACGTACTACTGTTACTACTCCGACTGCTACTACCTCACTACTACTGTTTACTACAGGACCAAACTGCTAACTACCTCACCAATACTGTTTACTACTACCACTGCTACTACATCACTAACTAACTGTTTCAACTACCAACTTGCTCCTACCTTCACTACTACTGTTTACTACTAACCACTGCTTCTACCTCACTACTAATGTTACTACTAACCCGGGGGGAAGACTGCTACTACCTCACCACTACTGTTACTACTACCACTGCTTACTACCTCACTACATACTGTTACTACTACCACTGCTACTACGCTCACTACTACTGTTACTACTATCACCACTGCAACTAACCTCACAACTACTGTTCTACTACACTGCTACTTACCTCACCACTACTGTTTACTACTACCACGTGCTACTACCTCACACTACTGTTACTACTACCACTGCACTACCTCACCACTACTGTACTACTACCTCTGCTACCTACCTCACCACTACTGTTACTTCTACTACCACCTGCTACTACTCACCACTGCTACTACGCTCACCACTACTGTTTACTTCTACCACTGTTACAAAACCTCACCACTACTGCTACATACTACCACTGCAACTACCTCAACACTACTGTTACTTCACTACCAACCTGCTATCTACCTCACCACTACTATGTATATTACTACTACCTCTGCTAATACTACCACACGCACTACTGCTACTCCTCTAACCACTAGCTACTACCCTCAACACTGACTGTTACTACTAACCACTGCTACTACCTCACCACTACTGTCAATACAAACCTCTGCTACGTAACCTCACCACTACGCTACTTCTACCACTGCTACTACCGTCAACACTAACTCCCACTGCACTACCTCACCACTACTGTTATACTACCTCTGCTACTACCTCACCACTGCTGTTACTTCTCCACTGCCACTACCTCATTACTACTGTTACAAATACAACTTCTATCTACTACCTCTCCACTACAGTTTATTAATAACACTGCTAACTACCCTCACCACTACGTGTTACAGATACCACTTCAAACTACCCTCACCACTACTGTTTACTGAACTACTACCACCTGCTACACCTGCACCACTACTGGTTACTACTACCACTGCCAAACTACCTCACCCCGGAACAGTTACTACTACCACCAAACTACTTCACCACGTCACTTTAGCTTCTACCCCACTGCTACTTACCTCACAACAACTGTTACTCTACTACCACTGGCTACTACCACACTACTACTGTAAACAACTAAACCACTTGCCGACTACCCTGACACCACTACTGTTACAACTACCATCTTGCTACTACCGGTCACTACTACTGTATTAATGACCACTGCTACAACCACACCACTACTGTTACAATAACCACTGCTTACTACCTCACACCACTACTGTTAACTACTACCTACTGTTAACTACCTCACCACTTTACTGGTTCCAGTCTACCACAGCTAACTACCTCACCACTACTGTTACTAATACCACTTTCTACTACCTCACCAACTACTGTTTACTACTAAACCTACTGCTACTACCTCACCACTACAGTATACTACTCCGACTGCTATAAGCTACCTCACCACTACTGTTACTACTACCACTGCTACTACTTCTCACCACTAACTGTTTACTTCTACCACTGCTACTACCTCACCACTACTGTTACTACTAACCACTGTCTACTACCTCCAATACTACTGTTTCTCTGACTAACCACTGCTACTACCGGGATCACCAACATACTGTTAACCAACTACCACGCTACTACCTCACTACTACTGGGGGGTTGCTACTACCACTGCTACTGACCTTCACCACTACTGTTATACGTACACCACCTGCTACTACCTCACCACTACTGTTACTTACTACCACTGCTACAACCTCACCACTACTGTTATTAAACAACCGACTGCTACTACGCATCACAACTACTGTTACTACTTCTACCACTGCTACTACCTCACCACTACTGCTAACTACAACCACACTGCTACTACCTCACCACTACTGTTACTACTACCACTGCTACTACCTCACCACTACTGTTACTACTACCGACTTCTACTACCTCACAAATACTGTATACTACTACCACACTGCTACTACTTCACCACTACTGTAACTACTCTACCACTGCTACTCCTCACAACTACAACTGTTACTACCACCACTGCAACTACCGTCAACACACTACTGTTACTACAACCACTGCTACTACCCTCACTCACTACTGATTTACAAACTACCACTGCTACTACCTCACCACTACTGTTAATTACTACCACTGCTACTACCTCACCACCTACTGTTACTTCTACCACTGCTACTACCCTACACCACGTGCTGTTACTGGAATACCACTGCTAAACTACCTCACCACAACTGTTACTATCTAACCACTGCTACTACCTCCACCACAACTGTTACTATAACTACCTACTGCGACTACCACACCACTACTGTTGACTAAACCACTGCTACTACCTCACCTACTATTCTGTTACAACACCGACTGCTTACTACCTCACCACAGCTGTTACTAATACCGACTGCTACTACCGTCACCACTACTGTTACTCTTACTAATCCACTGCTGCTACCTCACCACAAAACTGTTACCCTAATCCACTGCTACTACTTCACCACTACTGTACAACTACCACTGCTGCAACCTCACCACTACTGTTTGTACTAAAACCACAGCTGACTGACCGTCACTACATGCCTACTTCTGCCAATATTTTTATGCTCTCCACCATTAACTCTATTTCTAATTACGCTTATTTCTACTACAAATACCTCTCTTCTCCTTTTCCTCCCCATCCTTTTCCAACAAATATTCTGGCATTTTTCACTTCTCGCTTTCAATAACTTGTCATTGGGGGGGGGTTTCCCCCCCCCCAAGTCGAGTGAAAAGTCATTACTTTCACTTCCCTAAGTGCGGGTTATTTATGTGTTGTTCCAGTCAGGTTACTGTGATTTTTTATGCTGTTAAGAAGTGAAGGTGAACTCAAAACTCGCATTCAAATATCAGCATAACAAAACTGATAAGATTGGGAAGGACTCACTAGTAGAGTAGTGGTAACAGGAAGGGCCCAGGAGCTGGAGTTCCAGCTCCTGGGCCCCCTCCGGCTTTGAGGGGATTTGAGCTAGAGTTCGTCACGACCACGCTAGCGGGAGATTCGTCTGTAAAAGCTTGCATTTGTGGACACAGTGGTGCCTATGCTAACCTCCCTATGGTATAGAAATATACCTATTTGGACGAATCTTATTAAGCTAGCTGGTCCAGTGGCTAACGCGACAGTCTGGAGTTTTGAGACTCTCTGACCGCGGATTCAAACACGTTTGTTTGCAATCGTGTCATTACGATTTCGTGAGTCAAACAGTGACTAACTTTCAAAAACATGGGCAGTGCTGAGAGTACATATGGGTGTTTTTTAAAAGATCTCATGTGCATCAGTAAATGATGTAATAATAATTGTTGATACATAATTAAACAGGAACAGAATGAGAGATAATTCTAAAAACCTTCAAAAAAAAAAAAATGTTGTGTAGCCTAGCGTATTATGAACAGTGACTAGTTTTCAATTACATGGGAAATGCTGAGTATACTACGACTTAAAAATAAAAATTTATGTGCACCAGTAAGTGTTGCCTAATGTACATAAAGTGACCGTTTCCTCTTATAGAAATACACACACACACCCACACATAAAACACACACACACACACCCACACATAAAACACACACACACAATCTTCAACACAGCCCTGGAAACTGGGCAACTATCGGAGGTATGGAAGACGGCAAATGTAATTCTCATTTCTAAAAAAGGAGACAGAAAAATATAGTATGCAAAGTCATGGTAAACATTATCAGGAGGAGAGTGGTGGAGCACCTGAACGGAACAAGAGTATAAACACCAACCAGCACGAATTCATGGAAAGCAAATCCTGTGTCACAAACCTACTGGAGTTTTATGATAAAGTAACAGAAGTAAGACACGAGAGAGAGGGGGGGTTGATTGCATTTTCTTGGACTGCAAGGAGGACTTTGACACATTTCCTCACAAGAGATTAGTGCAGAAGCTAGAGGATCAGGCGCATATAACAGGAAGGGCACTGCAATGGATAGGAAAACACCTGACAGGGAGGCAACAACGAGTCATGGTACGTGATGAGGTATGACAGTGGGCACCTATGACGAGCATTGTCCCACAGGGGTCGGTCCTAGGACAAGTGCTATTTTTGATATATGTGAATGACATGATGGAAGTGATAGACTCAGAAGTGTCCCTCTTAGCAGATGATGCAAAGTTAATGAGGAGAATTAAATCAGATGAGGATCAGGCAGGACTTCAAAGAGACCTGGACAGGCTGCACACCTGGTCCAGCAACTAGCTTCTGGAATTTAACTCCGCCAAATGCAAAGTCATGAAGATCGGGGAAGGGCAAAGAAGACCGCAGAGTATAGGCTATGTGGCCAAAGACTGAAAACCTCGCTCAAGGGGAAAGATCTTAGTGTGAGTATAACACCGAGCACGCCTACGGAAGCACACATCAACCAGATAACTGCTGCAGCATATGGGCGCCAGGCGATGCCGTAGTAAGGAATCGTTCAAGACACTGTACACCGTGTACATCAGGCCCATACTGGAATATGCAGCACCAGTCTGGAACCCACACTTGATCAAGCACGTCAAAAAATTAGAGAAAGTGCAAAGGTTTGCGACAAGGTTAGTTCCAGAACTAACAGGAATGTCCTGCGAAGAAAGGTTAAGGGAAATCGGCCTGACGATACTGGAGGACAGGAGGGTTAGGGGAGACATGATAACGAAATACAAAATAATGCGTGGAATAGACAATGTGGACAGAGACAGGATGTTCCAAAGAGTGGACACAGAAACAAGGGGTCACTCTTGGAAGTTGAAGACTCAGATGAGTCAAAAGGATGTTAGGAAATATTTCTTCACTCATACATTAGTCAGGAAGTGGAATAGTCTAACAAGTGAAGTAGTGGAGGCAGAAACCATACATAGCTTTAAGATGAGGTGTGATAAAGCTCATGAAGCAGGGAGAGAGAGGACCTAGAAGCGTTCAATGAAGAGGCGGGGACAGAAGCTGAGTCACGACCCCTGCAACCTCAATTACGTGAGTACACTTAGGTGAGTATACACTAATTTACGCATACTAAACACTCAAACACAAACACACTAACACACACACAAACACTAACATACTAACACACACACACACACACACCCATTGGTATTGAGAGAGGGAGCAGAGGCGCTATGTGTACCCCTAACAACGATATTCAATACATCTATCGAAACAGGGAGATTGCCTGAGGCATGGAAGACAGCAAATGTAGTCCCAATCTTTAAAAAAGGAGACAGACATGAAGCATTAAACTACAGACCAGTGTCACTGACATGTATAGTATGCAAAATCATGGAGAAGATTATCAGGAGAAGAGTGGTGGAACACCTAGTAAGGAATGATCTCATCAACAGCAGCCAACATGGTTTCAGGGATGGGAAATCCTGTGTCACAAACCTACTGGAGTTCTATGACATGGTGACAGCAGTAAGACAAGAGAGAGAGGGGTGGGTGGATTGCATATTCTTGGACTGCAAGAAGGCGTTTGACACAGTTCCACACAAGAGATTGGTGCAAAAACTGGAGGACCAAGCAGGGATAACAGGGAAGGCACTACAATGGATCAGGGAATACTTGTCAGGAAGACAGCAGCGAGTCATGGTACGTGGCGAGGTGTCAGAGTGGGCACCTGTGACCAGCGGGGTCCCACAGGGGTCAGTCCTAGGACCAGTGCTGTTTCTGGTACTTGTGAACGACATGACGGAAGGAATAGACTCTGAGGTGTCCCTGTTTGCAGATGACGTGATGTTGATGAGAAGAATTCACTCGATCGAAGACCAGGCAGAACTACAAAGGGATCTGGACAGGCTGCAGACCTGGTCCAGCAACTGGCTCCTGGAGTTCAATCCCACCAAGTGCAAAGTCATGAAGATTGGGGAAGGGCAAAGAAGACCGCAGACGGAGTACAGTCTAGGGGGCCAGAGACTACAAACCTCACTCAAGGAAAAAGATCTTGGGGTGAGTATAACACCAGGCACATCTCCTGAAGCGCACATCAATCAAATAACTGCTGCTGCATATGGGCGCCTAGCAAACCTCAGAACAGCATTCGGACATCTTAATAAGGAATCGTTTAGGACCCTGTACACCGTGTACGTTAGGCCCATATTGGAGTATGCGGCACCAGTTTGGAACCCACACCTAGCCAAGCACGTAAAGAAACTAGAGAAAATGCAAAGGTTTGCAACAAGACTAGTCCCAGAGCTAAGAGGTATGTCCTACGAGGAGAGGTTAAGGGAAATCAACCTGACGACACTGGAGGACAGGAGAGATAGGGGGGACATGATAACGACATACAAAATACTGAGAGGAATTGTCAAGGTGGACAAAGACAGGATGTTCCAGAGATTGGACACAGTAACAAGGGGACACAGTTGGAAGTTGAAGACACAGATGAATCACAGGGATGTTAGGAAGTGTTTCTTCAGCCACAGAGTAGTCAGTAAGTGGAATAGTTTGGGAAGCGATGTAGTGGAGGCAGGATCCATACATAGCTTTAAACAGAGGTATGATAAAGCTCACGGTTCAGAGAGAGTGACCTAGTAGCGATCAGTGAAGAGGCGGGGCCAGGAGCTCGGACTCGACCCCCGCAACCTCAACTAGGTGAGTACAACTAGGTGAGTACACACACACAGACATACACGTCTACAAGTTCCTTTGACAACTAATAACTATTAATCTCTCTCTCTCTCTCTCTCTCTGTCACACATACACACACACACACACACACACACACACACACACACACACACACACACACACACACACACACACACACACACACATACACACACACACACACACACACACACACACATACACACACACACACACACACACACACACACACACACACACACACACACACACAACAACAAAAAAAAAAAAAAAAAAAAAAAAAAAAAATGGGTGGCCTTAGAGGACGGAAAACCAGAGATCTGGTAGACGAACCAAGGAGGAAAGACTGGGAGTTAGAGCTCCAAAAAAGGGAGGAAGAGTGGGGAAGGAAGATAGTAGAGCTTGGTAAGAAAATGGAGGAGCGGATAGCTGAAGAGTGCAGGAAGTGGGAAGTACAGGTCTTAGCAGCAGAAGCTAGGATACAGTGCTTAGAAGAGAAACTGCAAAGCCTGAAACAGATTAGAGAGACAAATGACAATTCAGATGTGACATCAGGAAATTCAAAGTCAGGCGCAGACAAGGGGATGGTAAGCAACAACGGAGACATGCCGTACACGAAGGCCCTATCAGACCCACGTGGGGCCAGGGAAAAGACGATGAGCACACTAAGATCAAACGACAGGTCCGAAGACAATGAAGGTTTGCTATATGCAGAGATTCTAACAGCCAACTGCAGTAGCAAGGGACAGCTGGTCAGGAAAGACAGTTCACTGAGAATAGAAGTTTCAGATATGACAGGGACTGAAGGCAAGAACATGTCAATGGAAGGAAACAAAATGCCCCAGAGGAAGCAGATGGAGACTCAGTGGGAGGAGGAAAGGGCGAGGTCAGTTTTTGTGTACGGGCTCCAAGAAGCCAAGGGGGCCAACTTTGAAGAAATAAAACAGGAGGAGAAAAAAATGATTGAAGGCATCATGAAAACAATAGGGGAGGGCAATATGACCCAGGTGACAAATTTTCAGAGAATTGGGTGGTTTGCGAGTGGAAGGATACGGCCTGTCAGAGTAACTTTCAAGGAAGAATCAGTTCAAGCCAGGATTCTGCAAGAGAAAGCAAGACTGAGGGACAAAGAGGGGTACCAGAGAGTATACCTCGACTGCGACAGAACACAAGAAGAAAGGACTACACTGAAAGAGAGGGTACAGAGACGCAAGGAGGAACGAGAAGCAATGAAAATGAGCAGGACCCAGACACAGGAGGAAGGGCAAACACACCCCACAGAATCTCCCACCAAAAGACTCCACCCGCGACATTCCCAACGCAACTGAGCAACCTATACTACAACCCACTCACTGTTCCCTCTGCCACCAACCCCCATATCACAAACCTCACCCCAACAGCTGTCCCTTATGGGCATTCTGACCCCACCCCCATCAACACAAACCCCACCTACACACAGCCCCATATAGGCCCCCACCAAGGCTCTCACTCCCCCAACCCCAATATTCTTGCATGACCACAATGATAGAAAAGAAACTAAAGGTTTGGTACACAAACGCGGATGGAATAACGAATAATCATGAGGAGTGGAATGAAAGAATCAGTGAAAAATCCCCAGACATCATAGCAGTCACAGAAACAAAACTCGCTGAGACAATAACAGACACAATCTTCCCAACAGGATATCAGATCCTGAGGAAAGATAGAAGGAGTAGAGGGGGAGGAGGGGTTGCACTGCTCATAAAACACCAATGGGGATTTGAGGAAATGGAAGGCATGGACATGATTGGAGAAAGAGACTACATTGTATGTACAATTCAGTCCGGAGAACATAAAGTAGTCATTGGAGTGATGTATAACCCACCACAGAACTGCAGGAGGCCAAGAGAGGAGTACGAAGAAAACAACAGGGTGATGGTGGACACACTGGCTGAGGTGGTAAGAAGAGTTCACTCGAGCAGAGCAAAGTTACTGGTAATGGGCGATTTCAACCACAGGGAGATCGACTGGGAAAACCTGGAGCCACATGGGGGTCCCGAAACATGGAGAGCCAAGATGATGGATGTGGTACTTGAAAACCTCATGCATCAACATGTCAGGGACACAACCAGAGAGAGAGGGGAGGATGAGCCAGCAAGACTGGATCTTATGTTCGCCCTGAGCAGTTCAGACATTGAGGACATCACTTACGAGAGGCCCCTTGGAGCTAGCGATCATGTGGTTCTGAGTTTTGACTATATAGTAGAGTTACAAGTGGAGAAGGTAACAGGAACTGAAGGGGACAGGCCAAACTATAAAAGGGGGGACTACACAGGTATGAGAAACTTCCTGCAGGAGGTTCAGTGGGACAGAGAAATGGTAGGAAAATCAGTAAACGAGATGATGGAATATGTGGCAACAAAGTGCAAGGAGGCAGAGGAGAGTTTTGTTCCCAAGGGAAACAGAAATAATAGGAAGACCAAAACGAGTCCTTGGTTTACCCGAAGGTGTAGGGAGGCAAAAACTAAGTGCAACAGAGAATGGAAAAGGTACAGGAGGCATAGGACCCAGGAAAACAAGGAGATTAGTAGAAGAGCCAGAAACGAGTATGCGCAGATAAGGAGGGAGGCCCAGCGACAGTATGAAAACGACATAGCATCGAAAGTCAAATCTGACCCGAAACTGCTGTATAGCCACATTAGGAGGAAGACAACAGTCAAGGACCAGGTGATAAGGCTGAGGAAAGAAGGTGGAGAACTCACAAGAAACGATCAAGAGGTATGTGAGGAGCTCAACACGAGATTTAAGGAAGTATTTACAGTAGAGACAGGAAGGACTCTGGGGGGACAGACCAGATGGGGACACCAGCAAGGAATACACCAACAAGTGTTGGACGACATACATACAGATGAGGAGGAGGTGAAGAAACTGCTAAGGGACATCGATACCTCAAAGGCAATGGGACCGGACAACATCTCTCCGTGGGTCCTTAGAGAGGGAGTAGATATGTTGTGCGTCCACTTACCACAATCTTCAACACATCCCTGGAAACTGGGCAACTACCTGAGGTATGGAAGACGGCAAATGTAGTTCCCATTTTCAAAAAAGGAGACAGAAAAGAGGCACTAAACTATAGACCTGTGTCATTGACGTGTATAGTATGCAAAATTATGGAGAAGATTATCAGGAGGAGAGTGGTGGAGCACCTGGAACGGAACAGGAGTATAAATGCCAACCAGCACGGATTCACGGAAGGCAAATCCTGTGTCACAAACCTTCTGGAGTTTTATGATAAAATAACAGAAGTAAGACAAGATAGAGAGGGGTGGGTTGATTGCATCTTCTTGGACTGCAAGAAGGCCTTTGACACAGTTCCTCACAAGAGATTAGTGCAGAAGCTAGAGCATCAGGCGCATATAACAGGAAGGGCACTGCAGTGGATCAGAGAATACCTGACAGGGAGGCAACAACGAGTCATGGTACGTAATGATGTATCACAGTGGGCACCTGTGACGAGCGGGGTCCCACAGGGTCGGTCCTAGGACCAGTGCTATTTTTGGTATATGTGAACGACATGACGGAAGGGTTAGACTCAGAAGTGTCCCTGTTTGCAGATGATGTGAAGTTAATGAGGAGAATTAAATCTGATGAGGACCAGGCAGGACTTCAAAGAGACCTGGACAGACTGGACACCTGGTCCAGCAAATGGCTTCTCGAATTTAATCCTGCCAAATGCAAAGTCATGAAGATAGGGGAAGGGCACAGAAGACCACAGACAGAGTATAGGCTAGGTGGCCAAAGACTGCAAACCTCACTCAAGGAGAAAGATCTTGGGGTGAGTATAACACCGAGCATGTCTCCGGAAGCACACATCAATCAGATAACTGCTGCAGCATATGGGCGCCTGGCAAACCTGAGAACAGCATTCCGATACCTTAGTAAGGATCGTTCAAGACACTGTACACCGTGTATGTCAGGCCCATACTGGAGTATGCAGCACCTGTTTGGAACCGCACTTGATAAAGCACGTCAAGAAACTAGAGAAAGTACAAAGGTTTGCGACAAGGTTAGTTCCAGAGCTAAGGGGAATGTCCTATGAAGAAAGATTAAGGGAAATGGGCCCCTGACGACACTGGAGGACAGGAGAGTCAGGGGAGACATGATAACGACATATAAAATACTGCGTGGAATAGACAAGGTGGACAAAGACAGGATGTTCCAAGGAGGGGACACAGAAACAAGAGGCCACAATTGGAAGTTGAAGACACAAATGAGTCAGAGAGATAGTAGGAAGTATTTCTTCAGTCATAGAGTTGTAAGGCAGTGGAATAGCCTAGAAAATGACGTAGTGGAGGCAGGAACCATACACAGTTTTAAGACGAGGTTTGATAAAGCTCATGGAGCGGGGAGAGAGAGGGCCTAGTAGCAACCGGTGAAGAGGCGGGGCCAGGAGCTAGGACTCGACCCCTGCAACCACAAATAGGTGAGTACAAATAGGTGAGTACACACACTCAGACAGTAAAACACACATAATCACACTATTTCACTCACAAACACTCACACTAACACATTAACGATAACCAGAATGGATTGAGGGACGGGAAATCCCGTGTTACAAACCTCCTTGAGTTCTATGATAAGGTGACAGCAATAAGCCGAGAGGGAGAAGTGTTGGTAGATTGCATTTTCTTGGACTGTAAGTTGGCTTTTGACACAGTTCCACACAAGAATTAGCGGAAAAGCTGGAGGACCATTCAGGCATGACAGGGAAGGCACTGCAATGGATCAGAGAATAACTGATAGGGAGGAAGCAGCCAGTCATGGTACGTGACGAGGTATCGGAGTGGGCACCTGTGACGATCGAGGTTCCACAGAGGTCAGTCCTAGGGCCGGTGCTGTTTCTGGTATACGTGAATGACATGATGGATGGAATCGATTCAGAAGTATTTGTGTTTGCAGACGATGTGAAGTTAATGAAGAGAATTCAATAGTAGGGGGACCAGGCAGAACTACAAAGGGATCTGTACATGCTACAGGACTGGTCCAGCAAATGACTCCTGGAGTTCAACCCCTCCGAGTGCAAAGTCATGAAGATCAGGAAAGGGAAAGAAGACCGCAGACAGAATACAGTCAAGGGGTACAAATGCTACAAACCTCACTCAAAGAAAAGGATCTTGGGGTGAGTATAACACCGAACACATCTCCTGAGGCGCACATCAAAAAAAAAAAAAATAACTGCTGAGGCGTACGAGCTGCTAGCAAACCTAAGAATATCATTCTGACATCTCAGTAAGAAGTCGTTGAGGACTCTGTATACTGTGTACATCAGGCCCATGTTAAAGTATGCAGCGCCAGTTTGGAACCCACACACGGCAAAGTACGTCAAGAAATTAGAGAAAGTACAAAAGTTAGAAACAAGACTAGTCCTGGAGTTAAGGGGCATGTCCTACGAGGAGAGGTTAAGGAAAATCAACCTGACGACACTGGAGGACAGGAGAAACATGCTAACGATATATAAAATACTGAGAGGAATCGACATGGTGGACAGGGACAGGATGTTTCAAAGATGAGACACACCAACAAGGGGTCACAGTTGGAAGATGAAGACTCAGATGAGTCACAGGGATGCTAACAAGTATTTCTTCAGTCACACAGTGGCCAGGAAAAGTCTGGAAAGGGAGGTGGAGGCAGGATCCATACATAGCTTTGAGAAGAGGTATTATGAAGCTCACGGAGCAGGGAGTGACCTAGTAGTGACCAGTGAAGCGGCGGGCCCAGGAACTATGATTCGACCCCTGCAACCACACTTAGGTGAGTGCATACAGGCTAACACAGACACAGACACATGGGAGCCATGATTCGACCCCTACAACCACAATTAGGTGACAACACACACACAATAAAACACAACATAATCACACATGCACTCACACTAACACATTAACACACACAAACCCACACACACAGGCTAATATAAACAGACACACGCACACACACACATACACACACACACACACACACACACACACACACACACACACGCACACACACACACACACACACACACACACACACACACACACACACACACACACACACACACACACACACAAGAGAAAGTAGTCAGGAAAATAAAGAGATTAGTCGAAGAGCCAGAAACGAATATGCACAGATATGGAGGGAGGTTCAGCGACAGTACGAAAACAACATAGCATCGAAAGTCAAGTCCGACCTGAAGCTGTTGTATAGCCACATCAAGAGGAAGACAACAGTCAAGGACCACGTAATCAGGCTAAGGAAGAAAGGCGGGGAGCTCACAAGAAATGATCAATAAGTATGTGAGGAGCTCAACACGAGTTTTAAGGAAGTATTTACAGTGGAGACAGAAAGGATTCTGGGAAGCCAGACGAGAGGGGTACCCCAACAAGAGCTATACTAACAAGTGTTGGATGAAATACACTCAACCGAAGAGGAGGTGAAGAAGCTGCTAAGTGAACGTGATACCTCAAAGGCGGTGGAACCAGACATCTCTCCCTGGGTCTATAGAGAGGGAGCAGAGACGCTGTGTGTGCTACTAACCACAATTTTCAACACATCCATTGAAACTGGGCAACTACCTGAGGTATGGAAGACGGCAAATGAAGTCCCCATTTTTAAGAAAGGAGACAGAATCAAGGCACTAAACTATAGACCACTGTCACTGATGTGCATAGTATGCAAAGTCATAGAAAAGATTATTAGGAGGAGAGTGGTGGAGCGCCTAGAACGGAATCAGCTTATCAGCGACAACCAGCATGGATTCATGGAAGGCAAAGCCTGTGTCACAAACCTACTATGACAAGATAATGGAAGTAAGACACGAGAGAGAGGGATGGGATGATTGCATTTTATTGGACTGCAAGAAGGCCTTGGACACAGTTCCTCACAAGAGATTAATGCAAAAGCTAGAGGATCAAGCACGTAGAGCAGGAAGTGCACTGCAATGGATCACAGGATAACTCACAGGGAGGCATCAGCAAGTTATGGTACGTGATGAGGTACCACAGTGGGCTCCTGTGACGAGTGGGGTTCCACAGGGGTCACTTCTAGGACCAGTGCTATTTTTGGTATATGTGAATGACATGATGGAAGGGTTAGACTCAGAAGTGTCCCTGTTCTCAGATGATGTGAAGTTAATAAGAATTAAATCAGATGAGGATCAGGCAGGACTACAAAGAGACTTTGGCAGTCTGGACGAGTGGTATAACAACCGGCTCCTCGAATTTAACCCCACCAAATGCAAAGTCAGGAAGATCGGGGAAGGAAAAAGAAGACCGCAGACAGAGTTTGGGCTAGGTGGCCAATGACTGCATACCTCACTCAAGAAAAAAGACCTTTGGGTGAGCATAATACCGAGCACATCTCCTGAAGCGCACATCAGCTAGATAACTGCTGCAGCATAAGGCGCCTGGCAAACCTGAGTATAGCGTTCCAATACCTTAGTAAGGAATCGTTCACCGTGTACGTCAGGCCCATACTGGAATATGCAGCGACAGTTTGGAACCCACACCCCGTCATGCATGCCAAGAAATTAAAGAAAGTGCAAACGTTTGCAACAATTCTAGTTCTAGATCTAAGGTCAATGTCATATGAAGAAAGGTTAAGGGAAATCGGCCTGATGACACTGGAGGACAGGAGGGCTAAGGGAGACATGATAACGACAAACAAAATACTGACAGGAATAGATAAGTTGGACAGAGACAGGATGTTCCAGCGATGGGACACAGAAACAAAGGGTCACAATTGGAAGTTGAAGACTCAGATGAGTCAAAGAGATGTTAGGAAGTATTTCTT
This sequence comes from Cherax quadricarinatus, assembly GCF_026875155.1. NCBI lineage: Eukaryota > Metazoa > Arthropoda > Malacostraca > Decapoda > Parastacidae > Cherax > Cherax quadricarinatus. The sequence continues at coordinate 48,895,570 of NC_069407.1, read as the reverse complement.
TAGTCATAGACTTGTCAGGAAGTGGAATAGTCTGGCAAATGACGTATTGAAGTCGGGAACCGTACATAGTTTTAAGATGAGGTATGGTTAAGCTCACGAAGCAGGGAGAGAGAGGACCAAGCAGCGGTCAATAAACAGGTGGGGCCAGGCGCTATGTCTCGACCCCTACAACCATATAGAGGTGAGTACAAGTAGGTGAGTACACACACCTCTACACAAAGCTTAAAGACTACAGATGCTAGAGCATCCTAACAGGAAAAAATGGGATCTCCAAAAGGAGAATGTAGAGATAAAAGAACCGAGGATGGCTGATCTGAGAAGGAATAATGGGCAGAAAGACTTAAGATCAATATGGAAGAAGAATGGGAAAAAAGGTAAACAAACTTTGCAAACCAATAGTGGAGAAGACATTTTAAGAGAGCAAGAAGTGGGAATCACAAGATTGAGCTGCTGAGGCACAGATACCGAGACTGGAGGAAGAACTGAAAGTGCTGAACCCGGATTGAAAATAGGATTGAAAATAAGAGGGTGGTGGAGATAGAAACATCAGCAGACTGCAAGGGGACTGAAGGGGAGGAAGGAGCTAAGATGTATCTTGCAAAAATAATATCAGGACACTGGGGTGTCTGGGAGATGATAGGGAAAACATTAAAGGAGATGTTTAAATTGGATCCAGATATATGGAGGGAAAAGAAACAGGGAGAGGGAGAAGTCAGTAACTATTCATGGGCTTCAGGAAGCTCGAGGGATGACCTATGATGAAGATATTGGGAGGAAAAAGAGATTGAGAGCATCATTGCAATAACAAGAGAAAAGGACATTTCCCAGGTAAAAAAAAATGTAATAGACTGGGGGAGGCATTCAAGGGAAAAAATCTCCCAGTCAAATTGACATTCAAAACAGAAGTGGTAAGGAACAGGATACAACAGAAACCATTATTAAAAGACTCCCAAGCAAGGAGGAGTTGCACTGCTCATTAAAAACCAGTGGAATGCTTCAGTCCGAGGGTCCAAAGATGATGACAGTAGTGATGTACAATCCACCACCGAACAGCAAGAGACCAACACAAGAGTGTGATGAGAGCAACAGTGCGATGGTGAATACATTAGCTGAGGTGGCCAGAAGGGCCCACATGGAAACTTCTCACTCATATGGGTCTTGTGATTGGGCCCATGTGGGCACTGTGATTGGGCCCATATGGGCCTTGTGATTGACTGGGAAAACCTATAGCCATACTGGGGACCAGGAACGTGGAGGGCTAAGATGCTGGAGATAGTATTGGAAAACTTCATGCACTAATATGTTAGGGATACAAGCAGAGGATGTTCCAGCAAGGCTGGACCTAGTATTCACCTTGAACACTTAAGACAGGGGGTATTACACATGAAAGGCCTTTTGGTGCTAGTGACCACGTGGTTATAACTTTTGAATACCTTGTAGAGTTAACAGTGGAGAATGAAGCAGCACAAGAAGGACGGGAGAAGCCAAACTTCAAAACAAGGACTACACTGGTATGAGGTGATTCTTGCATGAGGTGCAATGGGAAAGAGAACTAGAGGGAATGAGTGCAAATGAAATGATGGAATAAGTGCAGGGAGGCAGAGGAGTTCATACCAAGGGGAAACAGAAAAAATGGAAAGACCAATATGAGCCCATAGCTAGCCTGGAGGTGTAAAGAGGCCAGAGCCAAGTGTGCTAGAGCATGGGAAAAGTATTGGAGGCAGAGGACTAAAGAACACAAGGACTTGAGTATAAAAACCAGAAATGGATATGCATGCATATGGAAAGAGGCCCAGCAGCAATATGAGAATGACAGAGCATCAAAAACTAAATCTAACCCAAAGTCGTTATATAGCCATATCGGAAGGAAAATAACACTCAAGTACCAAGTACTCAGGTTGAGGAAGGAAGGAGGGGAGCTCACGAAGAGTGACTAGGAAGTATGTGAAGAGCTTCACACAAGATTTAGAGAACTATTCACAGTGGATATGGAAATGCTTCCAGCAAACCGATGAGGTAGGTTGCACAGCAAGTGCAGACACTGCACAAAACCAAGGAGGAGGTGACGAAACTTCTAGGTGACGTAGATACCTCGAAGGTGGTGGGCCCAGACGACACCTTTCCTTGGGTCCTGTGAGAGGGAGCAGAGGTACTGTGCGTGCCGCTGTCTACAATCTTCAATAAATATTTCCAAATAGGCCAACTGCTTGAGGTGTGGGATACAGCAAATGAAGTTGCATTTTTTAAGAATGGAAACAGAGAGGCAGCATTAAACTAGAGACCAGAGTCTCTGACATGTATAGTATGTAAAGTCATGGAGAAGATTATCAGGATAAGAGTGGTAGATAACATATTAAGGATTGGGCTCATACATGACAATCAGCACAACTTCAGGGATGGGAAATCCTATGTCACGAATCTGCTTGAGTTCTACGACAAGGTAACAGAAGTAAGACAAGAGAAAGGGAGAGAGAGAGAGAGATGGGTAGATTGTATTTTTTTTCTGACTGAAAAAAGGCTTTCGACACTATACTACACAAGAGACTGGTTCAAAAACTAGAGGAGCAGGGAGGAATAGTATGGAAAGCACTGCAATGAGATCGGGTAATACCTTGACAGGAAGAAAACAACGATTATTGGCACGTGATGAGGTGCCAGAGTGTGCCCATGTGTCGAGTGGAGTTCGACAAGGGTCAGTCCTTGGTCCGGTGCTGTTTCTTGTATATGTGAATGATATAATGGAAGGAATAGATTCAGAGGTGTCCTTCTTTGCCGATGATGTGAAACTAATGAAGAGAATGCTAGCTGACGAGGATCAAGTAAGATTACAGAGGGATCTGGTCTTGCTGCAACCCTGGCTCGACAAATAGTTCTTCCCATTAAGTGCAAAGTCGTAAAGCTTGTGGAAAGGTCAAAGACCGCAGACTGAGTACAGGCTCGTGAGTTAATGGCTGTAAACCTTACCCAAGGAAAAGAATCTTGGGGTGAGTATCGTACTGAGTGGTATAAACCTTGGTAATAAATACCGACAAGTTGGTTTAGAAAGACACGTAAGCAAACACTATAACATATTTATTAGAAAACGTTTCGGTCCTGGGACCTTGATCACTTCTGGGACCTTGATCAAGGTCCCAGGACCGAAACGTTTTCTGATAAATATGTTATAGTGTTTGCTTACGTGTCTTTCTAAACCATCGTACTGAGTACATTCCCTGAGGCGCACATCAACTAAATAACTGCTGCACCATATGGGTGCATGGCAAATCTAAGAATAGTGTTTTGACTTTTAAGTAAGTAGTTATTCACCACAATATATACTGTGTACGTTAGGCCCATACTAGAGTACGCAGCACCAGCCTGGAACTCATACCTAGTCAAGAACATCAAGAAATTAGAGAAATGCAAAATTTTACAAAACTAGTCCCGGAGTTAAGTGATGTGTGCAATGAGGAGAGATTAAGGGAACTGAAACTGATGATACTGGAGGACAGGAAGGATAGGGGAAACGTGATAAGCACGAATAAAATGCTTAGATGAATTGGCAAATGATAGAGGAGCAAGAGGATACAGGAATAAGAGGACACAACTGGAGGGTCCTACTAATTACCGAGAGCATCCGAGATGAACCGAGAACCGAGAACAAGCTCGGGTTAACCGAGAACAAGCTTCGATTTACCGAGAACAAGTGGGTCCTACTAATTGCCGAGAACAACCGACATGAACCGAGAACAACCGAGGACAACCGAGAGCACGCACGAATTTACCGAGAACAACCGGGAAAAAGCTTGGATTTGCCGAGAACAAGTTAGATTTACCGAGAACAACCGAGATGAACCAAGAACAAGTCAGATTTACATAGAACAACCGGGAACAAGCCTGGATTTACCAAAACAAGTTAGACTTACCGAGAACAACCGAGATGAACCAGGAAAAAGTCAGACTTACTGAGAACCACCAATGTCATGTCGTCTTTTGCAAATATCTCATTGGATATCTTCATATTGACAGACCCCATGATGCTCACAATTGCAATTCTTGCTTTCCTTGGACAATCTTCAGAGTAAGGTGATAGGGCATTTATCCAGCCTAAATTTGAAACTACCTAAGGTTTTAGCTTCGATACCCTACTAGGCAGAGTGTTCCACTCATCAGCTACCTTATTACCAAACCAGTACTTTCCAATGTCCTTCCGAAATCTAAACTTATCTAATTTGAATCCATTATTGCAGGTTCTCTCTTAGAGAGATATCCTCGAAACCTTATTTATGTCCCCTATGTTAATATTCATCTTCCACTTATACACTTCGATCATGTATAAGTGGAAGATAGATATTACTATGTCACCGTCACATGGAAGAGAACGTCCGGCGTCGTCTCCAGAACACAGTTGGAACAAATCATAAACTAAAAAACAGCTTGGTTGATTCGATATTCGGAAAAAACAGGCTTGTTACGTGCAAAGGACACCTATGAGTTTTATTTTAAATCTCTTCGTCTTTCTAACGAATTTCTGAAAAAAAGGCGCCACAGTTCTAGGATTATTTTGAAAAGTTGGTGCCAAGACTGAGAGACAATATCTTCATCCCATCAATCGAAAAACCCTGGATACCGTTTAACTAGACAAACAACAACAGTGGCTCGCTAAACAAAATCGTGAAGCTATCAACGGACTGGAAGGTTCTGAATATACCGGACTTGATTGAAACATTATTCAAGATCGTCAACTTACAGTACGTGGACATTCTGCGGCCATCCACGGTCAAGGAAACTTTCAAGCCGTCCCGAATATAGTAAAATTCACGGTAACCAATGCGGTGTGATGTGCGAAAAGTGCAGCAGAAAAGTACACTCTAGTGCAGAAATTTCTCGAAGTAAAGTCGATCATAGAAAAGGACAAAATTCATGGTTTCAACGGCCGGGATACTAAGGATTCTTCATCCGGGAAGTGCAAAAAAAAGCCAGGACAACGCAAACGAAGAAAATCATGGAAGACAAGTAGTACGCCAAGGTAGAGATCATGACAGTTACGATATAGAGACCACTGACTATAAAATAATGTTCCATTCTGCATTTACAATATTTTACTGTGCTGTAATTTTGACGTATTTTCCCACTATAATGTGCTGTTTTACACGTATATTTTTATTATCCAATACCTGTACCGTATTCATGAGTTTAAATAAAAATATATAGTGAATGTGTAAAACGTGCTCCTGACGTATCAAAGTATGTTCTGTTTTTAACACCTGTACCGTACCTGTCTTAAGGCTTTGTACAGTGTGACTTGTTCTCGGTAAATCTAAGCTTGTTCCCGGTTGTTCTCGGTAAACCTGACTTGTTCCTTGTTTATCTCGGTTGTTCTCGGTAAATCTAAGCTTGTTCCTGTTGTTCTCGGTAAATCTGACTTGTTCCTTGTTTATCTCGGTTGTTCTCGGTAAATCTAAGCTTGTTCCCGGTTGTTCTCGGTAAATCTGACTTGTTCCTTGTTTATCTCGGTTGTTCTCGGTAAATCCAACTTGTTCTCGGTAAATCCGAGCATGTTCTCGGTTGTCCTCGGTAAATCCGAGCTTGTTCCCGGTTGTCCTCGGTAAATCCGAGCTTGTTCTCGGTGTCATCGGTTGTTCTCGGTTCATCTCGGTTGTTCTCGGTAATTAGTAGGACCCACTTGTTCTCGTTAAATCCAAGCTTGTTACCGGTTGTTTTTGGTTGTTCTCGGTAAATCTGAGCTTGTTTTCCTTTCATCTCGGTTGTTCTCGGTAATTAGCAGGACTACAACTGGAAGTTGAAAACTATGATGAGTCACAGGGACGTTAGGAAATACTTATTCAGTCACAAAGTTGACCGGAAGTGGAACAATCTGGAGAGTGAAGTAGTGGAGGTAGAATC
>NC_069407.1:48882184-48887184 GCF_026875155.1 Cherax quadricarinatus | reverse complement strand
ATCACCTGGCCGATTCCCACCAAGGCAGAGTGGCCCGACAAAGAAAAACTTTCACCATCATTCACTCCATCACTGTCTTGCCAAGAAGGGTGCTTTTACAATACAGTTTTTAAACTGCAACATTAACACCCTCCTTCAGAGTGCAGGCACTGTACTTCCCATCTCCAGGACTCAAGTCGGCCTGCCGGTTTCCTGAACCCCTTCATAATGTACTTTGCTCACACTCCAACAGCACGTCAAGTATTAAAAAACCATTCGTCTCCATTCACTCTATCAAACACGCTCACGCACGCCTGCTGGAAGTCCAAGCCCCTCGCACACAAAACCTCCTTTACCCCCTCCCTCCTACCTTTCCTAGGCCGACCCTACCCCGCCTTCCTTCCACTACAGACTGATACACTCTTGAAGTCATTTGTTTCGCTCCATTCTCTCTACATGTCCGAACCACCTCAACAACCCTTCCTCAGCCTCTGGACAACAGTTTTGGTAATCCCCCACCTCTCCTTAACTTCCAAACTACGAATTCTCTGCATTTATTCACACCACACATTGCCCTCAGACATGACATCTCCACTGCCTCCAGCCTTCTCCTCACTGCAACATTCTTCACCATGCTTCACACCCATATAAGAGTGTTGGTAAAACTTACTCTCATACATTCCCCTCTTTGCCTCCAAGGACAAAGTTCTTTGTCTTCACAGACTCCTAAGTGCACCACTCACCCTTTTCCCCTCATCAATTCTATGATTCACCTCATCTTTCATAGACCCATCCGCTGACACGTCCACTCCCAAATATCTGAATACATTCACCTCCTCCATACTCTCTCCCTCCAATCTGATATCCAATCTTTCATCACCTAATCCTTTTGTTATCCTCATAACCTTACTCTTTCGTGTATTCACTTTTAATTTTCTTCTTTTGCACACCCTACCAAATTCTATAGGGGAAGGAAGGCGGGGTAGGGGTCGTCCTCGAAAGGGTTGGAGAGAGGGGGTAAAGGAGGTTTTGTGGGCAAGGGGCTTGGACTTCCAGCAAGCGTGCGTGAGCGTGTTAGATAGGAGTGAAGGGAGACGAATGGTACTTGGGACCTGACAATCTGTTGGAGTGTGAGCAGGGTAATATCTAGTGAAGGGATTCAGGGAAACCGGTTATTTTCATATAGTCGGACTTGAGTCCTGGAGATGGGAAGTACAGTGCCTGCACTCTGAAGGAGGGGTGTTAATGTTGCAGTTTAAAAACTGTAGTGTAAAGCACCCTTCTGGCAAAACAGTGATGGAGTGAATGATGGTGAAAGTTTTTCTTTTTCGGGCCACCCTGCCTTGGTGGGAATCGGTCAGTGTGATGGCAAGATGGCAAGTGGAGAATTGCCATTTTGGGCTTAAATAGCAACGTCTCTTCCCATATGGACAGCGAAAAATTTGTGTATGAAATATTTCCCAAAAATCATTTTTGAACCTAACGAAAAAAATTATTTCCTGTTTTTGTTTAGTATTAAATTTTTGTAAAAAAAATCTAAAATATTTTTAGTTGGGTTAGGCTAAAAAAAATTTTTTTTGTTATAAAAAGGTTAGGAAAGTTTTCTAAGATTCTTTGGTGCAAAATTATAAATTTTTACATCAACATTAATAAAAAAAAATACACTTTAAACGTACAAGGAAAATTTCGAAAGGGTTTAAATTTTAAATGAGTTTTTGCTAATTGGCCCGTTTTACTTTCGGCAGAAATATTGTATACATATTTAATATATATATTATTATATTTTTTATATATTTTATATATATTTTATATATATTTATATTTATATATAATAATCGTGCCGAATATGTAAAACGGGTCAATTAACAACTATTTAAAATTAAAGTCCGTTCAAAAAATTTTTTTTATAGGTAAAAATTTTTTTTTTTTAAATGTTGATGAAAAAAAATTTTTTTTTTGCATGAAAGGAAAAAAAAAATCTTACCAAACCCTTTTTTATAAAAAGAAAAATTTATTTTAGTTACCCAACTAAAAATTTTTTTAGATTTGTTTACAATATTTTTAAATAAACAAACACAGTGAAAAATATATTTTTCTTGGTTCAGAATGATTTTTGGCGAATTATTGATACCAAATTTTCGCTTGTCCTATATGGCAAGATGAACGTTGTATTTAAGCCAGTCGCAAATTCTGCCTATTCGGGCCCCACATTATATATATTTATATTATATATATATTTTTAAAATATATATATATATATATATTTTTATATATATTATATATATTTATATATATTATATAGTATATATATACATGATATATTATTATTATATTTTTTTATATATATTTATATATTTTTAAAATTAATATATATATATATTATAATAATTTATATTATACATACATCTAGGGTTTTTTTCCTTTTTCTAAATAGCTCTTGTTCTTCTTTATTTTTTTTTGTCCATGGGGAAGGGGAAAGAATTTTCTCGTAAGCCTGCGTTATGAGGCGACTAAAATCCCGGGGGCAATGGGTGTACCCTTCTGCTGTAGACATTTTCTAAAAAAAAAGAAAAAAAAACTTTATAAAAAATGGGATGTTTTAAAAGTGGTGGATGTGTGCAGATGACAAGAAACAGAGATTGTGATGTTATGAATGAAAAGAAATTTGGGTGTCTGGCCCCAGCGAAAAAAAAGTGAAGGGGGTAGGGGGGTTTCAGTGGGGGAAAAAAAAGGGGGTTAAAACTGGAGTATCGAGAGAGTTAGAGCTAAGGAAGGATGTTTTAATTCATTTTAAGCGCTTAACCCTGTGGGTCATTCAGCGCAAGACGTGGGAAGGCTGATCCTCCGTCTACTGAGCGCCGAAGACGCCCTTCCTATTTGACTACCTTTTCATAAGGAAGGTGTAGCAATAATGTAAGGATCAGTTGTGAAGGAGAAAAAGAATATGAAGTGTAATTCAAGGATTAGGGATTAAAGTAAAAGTTGGTGCAAAGTGGGTCATAAATAAGCGTGTATGCACTGGAGAAGAGAGGAATTTTGAGGAGAGAGAGAGATTGTGGGAGATGTTAAGTGAATGTATAGGAAGCCTTTAAACCAAGTGGAGAGTAATTGGGTAGGGACTGAATGCTAAGTAGGAGAACTTTTGGAGGGTTGTGGTGGTAATTTGGGGTGCCAGGGTAAATGATAATGGGAGCCCTTTGATTGAACTTTTTTATAAAAAGGGTTTGTTATAGGTAATACTATTTTAAGAAAAAAGGGATAAAAAAAGTATACAAGATATGATGTAGGGCAAATGCAGTAGTTGTTGGATTTGTATTGGTAGAAAAAAGGACTGTTGAGTAGACTTCAGGTTGTACATGTTTTTAGGGGGCCACAGTTTATATAGATCACTTTTTAGTTGTAGCTACACTGAGAGTAAAAGGTAGATGGGATGCAAGGAGAATAGAAGCATCAGGTAAAAGAGAGGTGAAAGGTTTTAAACTAAATGAGGAGGCAGTTAGGGTAAGATATAAACAACTATTGGAGGATAGATGGGTAATGAGAGCATAGGCATGGGGTCGAAGAGGTATGGGGTAGGTTTAAAAAATGTAGTGTTAGAGTGTTCAGCAGAAGTTTGTGGTTACAGGAAAGTGGGTGCGGGAGTTAAGAGGAGCGATTGGTGGAATGATGATGTAAAGAGAGTAGTAAGGGGAGAAAAAAATTAGCTTTTGAGAAGTTTTTACAAAATAGAAGTGATGCAAGGAGGGAAGAGTATATGGAGAAAAAGAGAGTGGTGAAGCAATGCAAAAGGATAGCAAATGAGAGAGTGGGTGAGGTGTTATCAACAAATTTTGTTGAAAATAAGAAAAAGTTTTGGAGTGAGATTAACAAGTTAGGAATCCTAGAGAACAAATTTAAATTTGTCAGTTAAAAATGGGAGAGGAGAGTTGTTAAATGGAGAGTTAGAGGTTTTTGGGAAGATGGGGGGAAATGTTTTGAGGAATTTTTTTAATGTTGTGAAGATAGAGAAGCGGGGATTTGTGAATAAGGGCAGGAGGAAAACATCTTTAGGAGTGGGGAAGAGCCAGTTGTGAGGGGGGGGGGAAAGTTTTTAGGCGGGTAGGTAAAAAAAAGGGGGGGTAAGGGCTGGGTTTGATGGGATAAAGATAGAAATTTAAAAAAGCAGGGGGGATATAGTTTGGGAAGGGTTTGGTGTATTATTTAAAAAATTTTTGGAAAGGGGGAAAAGTATAGGGTTGGGCAGAGAGCAGCATATTTCCCTTTTAAAAAGGAAAAAGGGACAAAAAGAGTGCAAAAAATTAAGGGGGAAAAGGGTTTTTTTTGAGTATACCGGGTAAGTGTTGGTAGAGTTATTATTAAAAGAATTAAGATTAAGAGGGAAAAAATGGATAGCAGATGAACGGAAGTTTTGGGAAAGGTGGGGGTGTGTGGCCAGGTGTTTTTCGGACACATATAAGGAAAGTATTTAGATAAGGCTTAAAAGGGTTTTTTTGGCATTTATGGATTTTTAAAAGGGGTAAAAGGGGTGGGGGAAAGGGGGGCAATGTGGCAGATGTTGCGGTGATGGTTTTAGGAGGTAGGTTATGAAAACGTGAAGAGTTTTTACGAGGATTTTTGAGGCCAAGTTTGAGAGTGGAAATGGAAGATTATTTCCCCGTAAAAATAGGCCTTAGAAAGGGTGTGTGTGTCACCTTTGTTCAAAAGTTTATAGATGGGGTTGTAAGAGAAAGTAATGCGAGGGTTTGGCAAAAGGGGGTGGAGTTTAAAAAATTTAAAAAATACAAATAAAGTACGAGTCGTCACAGTTGCTTTTGCTGATGACAGTGTCTTGGGTGATTCTGAAGAGAAGTTGCAGAGGTTGGTGGAGAATTTGGCAGGGTACGTTTAAAAAAAGAAAATTGAAAAATGAATGCAGGAAAGAGTAAAGTTATGGGATAACAAAAAAATTAGGTGAGAAAGATTGGATATGTTGGGGGGGGAGTATGGAGAAGGTGAATGTATTAAAAAATTTGGGGGGGGAG
>NC_069407.1:48874684-48877184 GCF_026875155.1 Cherax quadricarinatus | reverse complement strand
ACCTTGTGCGGCCAAAACCCGAATGTTTCCCACACCCCACCCATACCTCTATCTTCTGTTACTTTAAAAAACAAAAGACTTTCAGCAAAGGCCCTCTTTAAACGAGGTGGGAAATGCTTTTCCCCCCCTTGCCCGGGAGATGTACCCCCATCCCCTTTCTTTCATATCCCTGTTTGCCATAAAAGTTTCCCAGTTTTTCAATGGGAAATTTCAAAATTTTTTTGCAGTATCTGGGGGTAAACCAGCAAATTTTCACCAATTTTCCCTAGGCAACTATTTATTTCCCACTTTCCCCTTTTAAAACAAGATGCTAAAAATACTGGGGGCCCTGTTAGGGAAAAGTTCAACAATAGGGGTAGCGAGAAGTATAAAGGTGATGAAAAGTTTTTATTGGGGAGTCTGCTTGTTAAAAGGGATGGTTTAGTGTCTAGCTCCCCTTTTCCCCCCCCCCCCCCCCTTTTTTCCCCCAGAAAAGGGGACGTTGGGGCTCCGGGAAAAAATTTAAACACTTTAATTTACAGCTCCCAGCACAACTGTAAGTAAAAGCCTCTGCTTCCTATTCTAGTGGTATATTTGGGTTTAAAACTTAAAATTTTGACCCAAAAATAAACTTTGGGGCCCTTTTATTTTTGAGTTCCATGTATGGGTTTTGGATAACACAATTTCTTTTAATATTGTACTTATCATGGAGGTGAAACTTAAGCAGTGGGTAACCTTTGTCTCTTCTAGCCTTTGGGAATTTTCCGCTCGGGTCATCTGCCCACCAAAAAAAAAAGGTTGAAGGAAAACGACATTTCACAAGTCATTTGGGGCGTCACTTTTTTTTTTTACCTTCCGATTTAAATTTTGGGGCAAAAACCCCAGGGAACTAAACCCCCATGTTTGCAGTGGGGAAGAAACCTGCGTTCCCTTTTATCGGGCAGACTATTTTAAAGGTAGAGACTCTGTGAAGAAAAAAGTCCCTTGGGTTGTCACTCTAACCCCGTGACCCCCCCCCCCCCTCATCAACAACGGCTACAACGGTGTCCCAAACCCCAACCAGGGAACCCCAAATTTAAATGAAAATATTTGCATTGAAGTGAGGGTATTAATTTTTAAATTTTTTATTTTTCTTTCAAGTAGGATACGGATTCATATTTAATTGTTTTATATTTTCATTACTAAATAATAAAGTGTTTATATTTGACTGTTATTATTTCTTTTTCTATTCATTAATTTCCCTGAGGAGGAGCCAGCCTTGGTAATACTGAAGTTGTTACAGGGCTGAGTAAGCCTTCACAGACCCTCTCTTAGATGTAATTAAATCAATAGCTGACCTGTACTTATCTATCATCAGATCTCTCCTACCCTTCCCGGTATCAATTCCACCAGCTATGAGACAGATAATGGGCTTGTTCCCAATACCTGACATATTATCCAACCTATTGACTATGTCACAAACATCAGCTCCAGGAAAACACCCTCTCTCTCTTACCTTCTTATTCCTATTACAGAAAGCACGGTCCATATATCTTGTGAGTCACCAACCACAAGAATGAGCTTACCTCTATTAGCAGGGGAGGTAGTGCCATGGTACCTTTATCTTCACTGACCACTGAAGTACACTCATCCTGACGAGCAGAGAAGAGATTTACTACCTTCAAATCTTCTCTCTTAACTTTCCTTATTTTGATGCTCCTCCCATTACTAGGAATCACTTGCCACTTGCAGCAGGTGCTAGACTGCTCCTCACTTCTGGTAGCCTTTTCGTCCTCACCACCTTCAGCCTCCTCGCAGCTAGTGACAGAATGTTCCTCACTGCTGGTAGCCTCATTCGCCTCACCTACTCCAGCCACCTGACATTTACTCCCAAACCCATTGAGGTGAACCTTCAGTCTCCTAATTTCCTCCTGGAGAAGTAGGACCTCCTCCTTCAACACTAACCTCAGATTTTAAAACACTGCAGAAGCAAGCCATGGCTTTGTAACCCTCTACACTAATCCCCAAAGCAGCTCAGGACCGTATGACATACCATACCACGGGTGGGATTTGAACCCGCGGTCAAAGTCTCAAAACTCCAGACCGTCGCGTTAGCCACTGGGCCAGCTAGCTTCAGTAAGATTCCGCGGGTTCAAACCCCACCCGTGGTATGGTTTGTTTGCAATCGTGTCATTACGATTTCGTGAGTCATGTTAACCGTGTAACATCTTGTGACCACTGACCACAGGTTATGACCCAGTGTGACCCAGGTTGTAACTTACATTTCCAGTAATGAGTGGGTCACCCCACCAACACGAGTCAGAGATGCCACCGTCGCCACAGAAACGTCCGGCCAACACGCCACTCAGATAATTTCCTGTAAAAGAATATGTAGTTTTATTACTGCTATGATTATAACTACTGCTAGTTATTGATATTACATAACTAATAAAATACTACTAATTACTAACACTTTTTTGTTTCTTTCTTCCACTACACTTTTACTACTCCACTATATGTTACTACCCACCTTACTACTTTA
>NC_069407.1:48815486-48874184 GCF_026875155.1 Cherax quadricarinatus | reverse complement strand
TATATATAATATATATTATATATATTTTTTAAATATTTTATTATATATGTCTCCCAAATAGGGGGACTTGCGATCTTGGTTTAAATTAGCAACGTTTTCTTCCCATATAGGACAAGCAAAAATTTGCGTATGCAATAATTTTCGAAAAAATATTTAAACCAAACGAAAAAATATATTTTTGGGTTTTTGTTTAGTTTTTTAATTTTACGTAAACGGTTTAAAATATATTTAGTGGGATTGGCTAAAATAAATTGTGTTGTTATTTAAGGTTGGTAATTTTTCTAAGTTCTTTTGGTGGAAAAATTTAAATTTTTTACATTAACTTTAATGAAAAAATATATTTTTTAAAAGTATAAGAAAAAAATTGGATAATAAATTTTTATAATTATATTATATTTATATATATTATTTTAATATATATATATATTATTTTTATATTATATATTTATTTCATCACACGGGCCCGTTTCCCCACCAAAGGCGGGGGGCCCCAAAAAAGAAAAACTTTCCCCCATCATTCACTCCTCTGTCTTGCCGAAGGGTGTTTTTACACTACAGTTTTAACTGCAACATTAACACCCCCCTTCAGGTGCAGGCACTGTACTTCCCATCTCCAGGACTCAGCCCGGCGCCGGGTTTTCCCCTGAACCACCTCTATAGCGGGAATGGGGACCCTCACCCTCAGAGAAGACAAAAACGTACTCGGGAAAACTCGGGTTCCCCCCTTTGCTGTTTGAATATTTTCTCCCCCTCCACCCCTATATATTTTATTTCTATGTGAACATTTTTAAAAAAACAGAATCTTTTAAAAGAAAAACCCCAAACATGAATAAAAGGGTACAATGTATTAAAGATCAGAATTTTCCTCCGCTCCTCCCAACCCGGACGCGAGCCAAGTATACGCAAGTTTTTCCCCTCGGGATGGTATGCTGAGGCGCTGGAACATGAAAGGGGTGGTGTCGATGGTCTGGGGGCCCATTTCTTTAAGGAAACGTGTGGCATTTTTTCCCCATGACCCAAAAAGTCTCTGACCCCTTGGGACAATTGTTACTTTTGGTTTGCCCCTTTATTGTGATTTGTACCCCCCCTGTGGTCACCCTCCTTCTGTCCCCCCAATTGGATGGATGTGGTGTCAGCCGTGTGGCCCAAAGGTTAGTCCATGCTAAGGCTTGCCCTTCTTCAAGGATAGATGGTGATTCCCTCGGACCCTTTGCTGGGGTTTTGGGTATTGTAGGCTGTATGTCGGGGTCCCCCTCGCTGGGCATCGGCTGCGAAGGGTTCTCTTTATGTGTCGTTGACCTTTATATTTTATTTATATATATTTAATATTATATATATAATATTATTTATTATATAATATATATATATAATATATATATGTCGTGCGAATTGTAAACTGGTCAATTTGCAAAAATCATTTAAAAATTTAAATCCGTTCTAAATTTTCTTTCGTGTAAGTTTTTTTTTTCATTAAAGTTGATGTAAAAAATTTTTAAATTTTTCACCGAAAAAGGGGGTCAAAAAATTTTCCCAACCCTTTTTATAACAAGAAAAAATTATTTTAGCCCAAACCCCAATAAAAATTTTTTTAGATTTGTTTACAATATTTTAAAACTAAACAAAAAAAAGTGAAATATATTTTTTCGTTAGGTTCAGAATGATTTGGGGGGAAATTATTGCATACAAATTTTCATTGTCCTATTGGCAGATGAGCGTTTTATTTTAAACCAAGATGCAAATTCTGCTTTCGGCACGACAATATATATATTATTATTTTTTTATATATATATTTATATTATATTTATTATATAATTTTTATAATAATCTAGGGTTTTTCTCCTTTTTTTAAATGCTCTTGTTCTTTTTTATTTTTCTTTGTCCATGGGGATGTGGAAAAGAAATTTTCCTCCCTAAGCATGGTGTCGTATGAGGCGACTAAAAAGCCCGGGGGCAATGGGCTAGTAACCCCCTTTTTGTAAACTTACTAAAAAAAAGAAGAAGAAAAAAATTTATAAAAAATGGGTGCTTTTAAAGTGCGTGGATGTAGTGCGGATGACAAGAAACAGTGATTGCATGTTATGAATGAAAAAGAAGTTGGAGTCCGGGCCCCAAAGCGAAACAAAATAAAGGGGGTGGAGAGTTTCAGGGGGGGGAAATAAATGGGATTAAATCTGGGTATTGAGAGAGTTAGAGTAAGGAAGGTGTTGGTTAATTCTTTTTTAGGCTTAACCCATGTGGGTATTCAGGCAAGACGTGGTAAAGTGATCCTCCGTCTACTGAGCGCTGCGCGCGTTTTCCTATTTGTATCCTTTCATAAGGAGGGGTAGCAATATGTTGAGGATCGTTGTGGAAAGGGGAAAAAAGAATATGAATGGTAAATTCAAGGGTTATGTGGATTTAAAGTAAAGGTTTTTGGGTGGAAAAGTGGGTCATAAAAAGCGTGTATGCACCCGGAGAAAAGGGAATGTAGAGGAAGAGAGAGATTTTGGGAGATTTTAGTGATGTATAGGAGCCTATGAAACCCCCGTGAGAGAGTAAATTGTGGTAGGGAACCCGAAAGCTAAAATAGGAGAAAAATTTTTGAGAGGGGTGGGGAGGTAAGTTTGGGGGGGGCAGGTGTAAAAAGATAATGGGAGCCGTTTGATTGAATTTGTATAGAAAGGGGTTTAGTTATAGGTAATTCAATTTTTAAAAAAAAGAGGATTAAATAAATAGCAAGTATGATGTGGGGGAAATGACGTGTTTGTTGGATTATGTTTGGTAGATAAAAGATGTTGAGTAGACTTCAGGTGTAATGTTTTTAGGGGGCCACGAAACAGATCACTTTTTAGTTGTAGCTCATGAGAGTAAAAGGTGCATGGGATACAAGGAGAATGAGATCAGGTAAAAAAGGGGGGAAGGGTTTATAAACTAAATGAGGAGGCAGTTAGGGTAAGATATAAACAACTATTGGAGGATAGATGGGCTAATGAGAGCATAGGCAATGGGGTCGAAGAGGTATGGGGTAGGTTTAAAAATGTAGTGTTAGAGTGTTCAGCAGAAGCTTGTGGTTACAGGAAAGTGGGTGCAGGAGTTAAGAGGAGCGATTGGTGGAATGATAATGTAAGAGAGTAGTAAGGGGAGAAAAAAGTTAGCATATGAGAAGTTTTTACAAAAGTAGAAGTGATGCAAGGAGGGAAGAGTATTGGAGAAAAGAGAGAGGTTAAGGGAGTGGTGAAGCAATTCAAAAAGATAGCAAATGAGAGAGTGGGTGAGTGTTATCAAAAAATTTTTTTGAAAAAAAAAAAAGTTTTGGAGTGAGTTTAAAAATTTAAAGAAAGCCTAGAGAACAAAATAAATTTGGGCGTTAAAAATAGGGGGAGAGTTATAAAGGGAGAGTTAGGGTTTTGGGAAGTTGGGGGGAAGTTTTGAGGAATTGTTAAATGTTGTGAAGATAGAGAAGCTGGGATTTCGTGAATAAGGAAAGGAGGAATACTCTTGTAGGAGTGGGAAGAGCCAGTTGGGGTGGGGGGAAGTTCGTAGGCAGTAGGTAAATAAAAGGGGGGGGTAAGGCACCCGGGTTTGATGGGTAAAGTAGAAATGTTAAAAGAGGGGGGGGATATGTTTTGGGTGGTGGTGTTTTAAAATTTAAATAAATGTTGGAAGGGGGTTTAAAGTACCTGGGATTGCAGAGAGCATGCTAGTTCCTTTGAAAAAGGGCAAAAGGGACAAAAGAGAGTGCAAAATTTTGGGGGGGATAAGTTGTTGATTACCCTAGAAAAGTGTTGGTAGAGTTTTTTATTGAAAGAATTAAGGTAAGAGGAAAATTTTGGATAGAGATGAAAAAGGAAGTTTAAAAAGGTAGGGGGTGTGTGGACAGGTGTTTTACAGGAACATATAAGTGAACAGTATTTAGTTTAAGGTTTTAAGAGGTTTTTGTTGATTTGGTTTTGGAAAGGGTGGGGAGGGTGGATAGGGGGGAAGTGCAGATGTTGGTATAGGAGGAGGTTAAATGAAAGCAGTGAAGAGTTTTTACGAGGTAGTGAGGCTAAAGTTAGGCATGTGGGAAATGGAGATTTTTTCCCCAGAAAGGAGGCCATGGGAAAAGGATGTGTGATGTCCCCGTGGTTTTTAAAATTATGTTTATGATGGGGTTGTAAGAGAATAAATGCGAGGGTTTTTGGGAAAGAGGTGTGGATTTTAAAAGAAAAAGAACAACAAAAAGTACGAGTTGTCACAGTTTTTCTTTGTGATGCCCTGGTTTGGGTGTTCTGAAGAGAAGTTGCAGGGGTTTGGGGGGATAAATTTGGCATGGTACGAAAAAGAAGAAAATTGAAAGTGAATGCGGGAAAAAGAGTAAATTTATGAGGAAAACAAAAAGATTAGGTGATGAAAGATTGGTTCAGATTGGGGAGAGAGTTGGAGGGGTGAAGTATTCAAATATTTGGGAGTGGATGTACAGCTGATGGGTTTTGAATGATGGGGGAAATCATAGAATTGAAAAGGGAAAAGGGGGTGGGGCGGTGCATTGGGTCTGTGGGACAAAAAACTTTGTCCTTGGAAGCAAAGAGGGGAATGTATGAGAGTATGTTTTCCCAAAAGCCCCTGTAGGGGTGTGAAGCTGGGTGTGAAGTTGCGCGATGAGAAGACTGGAGGCGGGGGGTGTCATGTCTGAGGGCAATGTTGGTGTGAATTAATGAGAGAATTGTATTTTGGAAGTTAGGGGAGGTGCAGGATTGCCAAAACGTTGTCCGGGGCTGGGGAAGGGTTTTGTTGGGTGGTTCGGAATGTAGAGAAAATGGAGCAAAACGGAATGACTTAAGGGGGTTTATCAGACTGTAGTGGAAGGAAGGGGGGTAGGGGTCGGCTAGGAAAGGTTGGGAGGGAGGGAGAAAAGGAGGTTTTGGGTGCGAGGGTCTTGAACTTCGAGGGTGCGTGAGTGTGTTTGTAGGAGTGAATGGAGACAAATTTTTTTATATTTGACGTGCTGTTGGGGGGTTTTGAGAAAAGTAACTTTATAAAGTGTTTGGGGAAACCATCGGCCCGACTTGAGCCCTGGAGATGGGAAGTAAGTGCCTGCACCTGAAGGGGGGTTTTAAATGTTGCAGTTTAAAAAAAACGTAGTGAAAAGAACCTTTCTTGTGTTAGACCCCTCTATGGCCAGTAGGCCTGTTTGCAGGTTTCCTTTCTTAGTTTTGATGTTCTTATGTGAAATAAGTGATTTTATTTATGAGGTGATCCAAATAACCGCCACATAGGAGGGAAAGAACAACGACGAGTTTTGGGCCCCGACTTAAACCATTTTTTTTTGTAAAATGGTCCAAGTCGAAGCAGAGGTGCCCCATCCTATGTGGGGTTATTTTGTATTGTTCCGTAGGGTGTTGTCCCTTTTCGTTGTTTTTCCTTGAAGTATGTTGAAATTGGTGCCAAAACCCACTTTTTTTTTTTTTTTCCACACAACCCAGGCTGCCCAGTGCCCTACGCATGTTTGGGGAAAATTGGGTTTTTGATAGGCCAAGTTACGTCTGTGACCACGCATGCCTGGTTTAACTGGTGAAAAATTGCTGATTAGTAAAAACCCTAAGGTGGAGAAACACTAAAGGCTGCGGGTCCTTAAAAGGAAAGCCCCATTCTCTCCCAGCTTAAGAAAAGCCCCAAACCCTGTGGGTAGGTAATTTCCCTTAAGGAGGAGCGCGGCATCAAACCTTTTAGTAGCGAAAACTGTGGGCCCCAACTCACCCCCACCCACACCCATATGTATTTTCTAACCATTTTTAAAAGTACACAACGTCTTAGTTTAGGGCGGTATTGGGAGTTTGTTCCACTCTCACAACTTTTTCCCAAACCCCGTTTTTCCTTACCCTTCTGAATCTAAATTTTTAAAAATTAAAACCTGCGATTTCTGCCCTGGCAAATATTTTCAGCAGGGGGTATTTACACCCTTTATTTTTTTCCCTTTTTTTCCATTATAACCTCAGTCATATCCCCTAATTCTACCCCTTTCAAAGGGTGCAGATTCGGGCCCTCTGGGGAAAAAATTTTTTGATAATGGGATAAAACTTTGTCATCTTTTTGTACGTTTCCCAGGCATTTATATCCACTCTGTAATTCGGGACCAAAATCTGCAGATAATCTAGATGAGACCTACAAGGATATATAAATTTTGAAAAAAACCCAGGACCCCTATTATAAAATTTAAACAATTATTTTGGTCCTTGTTATAAACCCAAGGATACTTTCGCTTTTTTGCAAACCTTTTTGTTGTGGTGGTTTTGATTTTTGCTAACAAAAACCCCAAATTCTTTTGCAATCATAATTTTAAAGATTCACATTTATTTTATATTGGCTGGTTTTTTCCGTCCGTGTTTGAACTTTTCATTGTCTATATTAAAATGCATCTGCTCTTCCGACCACTCACAGGGGGGTTGGAGGGAAAGATTTTGGAAAAAAAACTCACCCTGAGAAGGTGTTGAAAGCCATATCGGCAATTGTACAGTGACGGTTTTGGCCCATTTTGGGGGAAGTTTTAAAGAGATGCCAGAAAAACAGAGCTCTTGGACACTTTTTGCGGCAGGACTCAGTGACTTAAAGCTGGTCTAGTGGCATTAAGAAACGGGAAAAGAGAGTCCCACCCCATATGCAAACCTCCTGCTATCTGTAACCACGCCTCTTCAAAAATTTTTTTTACCTTTTCCGTGGCCTTATTTTTCCTCAATAGTCCTCGTGTTGGACTATAAAAACCCTTTATGAAGTAAAATTAAAATAAAAAATTTCATTCCCATGATCTACCCCCTCAAATCCCTTTTTGAAAAATTTAATGAATTGTAAGGCAGGAACGCCCATTTGAAAAACCTTGTGGATTCTTTGATCAAGGCTAGAAATTCCTAGGAAATTATTGATTCCATAAATATTCACACTTTCGGTGAGGCTATTGGTTATATTTTGAAGCTAAGGGCTTTCATACTTTGAAAAAAGTATCACTTTGCCCCTCTTCCATTTTCTGGCATATGGGTTTGTACTGATACGTTGAAAAGATTAGCCAAAAGGTTTTCTAAGTCCTCCTTGCTTCCTATAAATTTTTGTGTAATTCTCATGGCCTGGGGATTTGTTAGGTTTTTTTTTAGCTATTTTTTAAGGGGCCATGTCACTTGTGCCTAATCGGTAGTATCTTCCGTGTAAAAAAAAAAAAAAAAAAAAAATGAGAGGAAGTAGTGTTAAAAATTAACATTTCCCCTTTTCCTGTCAGGAGTTGATCGGTTCGTATGGGGGAATTCTTGTCCCCAATCTTCTTCAAGTCGGACCGAAACGTCGTCGTAAGCTCCTTCTTCATGTGGGGATATTTGGTTTGCCTCATAATCTCTCTTTGCTTTCTTATTCCCCTTTTATTTTCTGTTTAACTGAAAATGTTGATTTTTAACGCCCCTCTCTTCGTTTGATTCGTTATATATGCCTCTTTTTAACCCAAAGAGATGTTTAAAATATTGATTATCATTTAGGATCATTTTTGTTTGATTATTTCTGATTGGGAAAATAAGTTGTTGAGCAGCTAGAAAAAATGCCCTGGGAAAATATCTTTTCGGCAACCTCACCCCCTACCCGACCCCAAACACGTGTTCTAGTTCAGCCTACCCCCGGTGATTTTTGTCCTAAGAAATCAGCCAAAAGAAGTCGGGACGAGATTTATTGTCTTTTTTTTGGTTTTAACTCCATGATATATAAAATGGTGCAATGGGAGTCTGTGGAGACAAAAAATTTATCCCTGAAGAAAGGGGGAATGTTGGAGTTAGTTTCACCAACACTCAGTATGGGTGTGAGCTATGTTGTGAATATTGCACAAGGAGAAGGCTGAAGGCATGGGGATGCTGTCTGGGGGGGGGAAAGGTGGGTGAATTAATGCAGAGAATCTGAGTTTGGAGATTAGGAGGGGTGTGGGGGTTACCAAAAATTTATCCCGGGGGGCTGGGAAGGGTTATTTAGATGGGTTTGGCATGTAGGAAGTGGAAAAAATAGAATGACTTTGAGAAATACAAAACTGTGTGGAGGAAAGGAGGGTTTGGGGGTCAGCCCCGGAAAAGGGTTGGAGGGGGGGGTAAAAAGGGGGTTTTTTTGTGCAACGGGCTTGGGCTTTCCCCAAAGGGGCATGATATGTTAGAAGGGCAATGAAAAAATGGTTTTCAGGTTGCGTGCTGTTGGGTGTAAGAAGGTAACATTTACGAAGGGATTCAGGAAACCCCGCAGAATGGACTTGGTCCTGGAGAGGGGAAATCATGTTGCCTTGAAGGAGGAGTGTTAATTTGCAGTTTTATAACTGTAGTGTGCATGTTGGCAAGACAGTGATGTAGGGGAAAGACAATGAAAGTTTTTTTTTTTTCGGGCCCCCTTGTTTGGTGGGGCACTTATGTTTTTAATAATATTAAAAAAGGATCTGTGATCACTTTCCCGAGCTCTTCTTTAACTCAAATGATTCCCTGCTGGCAAAAACCAAGTAAACAGGTTTTTTCCCCTAGTTGGTTCGTCATAAACGTTTTAAAAAAAAAATTTCCCGAAAATTCAAAATAGCGTTGCTCTAAGTTTCGTCAAATTGCTCCAGTCAATTTTTTCTAAAAATTAAATCTCCCTTTTGCACAACATTTTTACTATACAGTGATGCCTTTGAATTTCGTCAAAAAGAAGTTTTTGCGCACTCCCTCCAAGGTTTTTGGGGCCGGAAACACACCAAGTTAGTTTTTCCGGCGCTCGAAAAGCTAACCAAAGAGATTCAGTGGGCCCATGCTTTTATTTTATATTTTTGTAACACAAAAATTTAAATTATCTCTGAATACATCCTACTACACCCCTCCCCTTTTTTGCTTACAATGTGGAATAATTTTAGCCTTGTATGTGGGATTCAGAAGACATTTCTTATCTTTCGTTGACAGGTCTTATGCTTATGCACTTGCAATTAATTTGCTATATATCTAATTTTTACACCTGCTATTGATAGTAAATCTTAATGGGTAGTTCTTGCTGCCCTCTACTGTCCCCCCCTTTTTGGTAAACCGATCCATTTTCATTTTTTAACTTTATGATGATAATGTTTTTAAAATTTATGTTTTCAAAACCTTAGTGCGCAACTGAATGTTTCCCCCACAACCCCTCCTTATCTTCTGTTTTTTTAAAAATCTAGAAAAGTCAGCAATGGCCTTCAATCGAGGTGGCAAATGCTACCACCCCCGCCCCAAAAGGGTGTTCCTCATCCTTGCATCAATCAGTTTGCCTTTAAAAATTGTCCCAGTTATCAATGGGTTTTCAATTTTTTGCGTATCTGTTAGCAGCAATTTACACAATTGCCCAGGCAACCTTTATTTCCCATCCCCTCTACACAAGTGTACTATGACTGGGACCCTGTGAGGGAAAGTTCAAAAGATAGGGTAGCGGCGAGTATTGGTGTGATAGTTTGATTGGGCGCTTGTTAAGGTTGATCACTCTCCCCTGATAAGTACAATATTCAAAAAAAATTGTGATTATCCAAAAGAAACATGGACTCAGACTGAAAGGCAAGTTTTTAAATTTTCAAAAGTTAAGCTTTCAAAACCAAAATTTCACAGAATGGAGCGGGCTTTTACTTACAGTTGGTGGGAGCTGTGAGCAAAGGGTTACTGTTTGGCCCGGAGCCCACACGTCACCTTTTGGGTGGAAAAAAGGGGGGGGGGGGGGATGGGGAGTAAGTCTGCTTGTTAAGGTATGGTCAGTGTCTAGCTCCCCCTATTCCCCCCCCCCCCCCTTTTTTCCACCCCGAAAAAAATGCGTGTGGGGCTCGGCCAAACGTAAACTTGACTCCCGCTCCCAGCACAACTGTAAGTAAAAGCCTCTGCTCCTATTCTAGTGGATATATTGGTTGAAAGCTTAACTTTTGACCAATAATAAACTTAGTCCTTTCAGTCTTGAGTTCCATGTTATGCTTTTGGATAAACACAATTTCTTTTGAATATTGTACTTATCATGGAGAGTGATTTCTTAAGCAGTGGGTAACCTTTGTCTCTTTCTAGCTTGGAATGTCAGCTCGGGTCATCTGCCAACCAAAGAAAACGTGTTGAAGGAAACTGACATTACACAAGTCATGGGACGTCACTTTTTGATCTACCTTCCTGATTAATTGTGGTCAACCGCAGGCAACTACCCCTCATGTTTGCAGTGGTGAAGAACCTGCGTTCCTATCATCGGGACTGACTATTCAAGGCTAGAGAGACTGTGAAGAACTAGTCGTTGGGTTGTCACTCAACACCTGTGACCCCCCCATCATCAACAACGGCTACAATTTCTACAGGCCGGTGTCAACCTCAACCAGACACCCAAGTTTAACTGTATATATTAGCATTGAAGTCAGATATTATTTATATTTTTCATTTTTCATTTTTCTTTCAAGTAGGATACGAATTCATATTTAATTGTTTTATATTTTCATTACTAAATAATAAAGTGTTTATATTTGACTGTTATTATTTCTTTTTCTATTCATTAATTTCCCTGAGGAGGATCCAGCCTTGGTAATACTGAAGTTGTTACAGGGCTGAGTAAGCCTTCACAGACCCTCTCTTAGATGTAATTAAATCAATAGCTGACCTGTACTTATCTATCATCAGATCTCTCCTACCCTTCCCGGTATCAATTCCACCAGCTATGAGACAATACCTGACATATTATCCAACCTATTGACTATGTCACAAACATCAGCTCCAGGAAAACACCCTCTCTCTCTTACCTTCTTATTCCTATTACAGAAAGCACGGTCCATATATCTTACTTGTGAGTCACCAACCACAAGAATGAGCTTACCTCTATTAGCAGGGGAGGTAGTGCCATGGTACCTTTATCTTCACTGACCACTGAAGTACACTCATCCTGACGAGCAGAGAAGAGATTTACTACCTTCAAATCTTCTCTCTTAACTTTCCTTATTTTGATGCTCCTCCCATTACTAGGAATCACTTGCCACTTGCAGCAGGTGCTGGACTGCTCCTCACTTCTGGTAGCCTTTTCGTCCTCACCACCTTCAGCCTCCTCGCAGCTAGTGACAGAATGTTCCTCACTGCTGGTAGCCTCATTCGCCTCAGCTACTCCAGCCACCTGACACTTACTCCCAAACCCATTGAGGTGAACCTTCAGTCTCCTAATTTCCTCCTGGAGAAGTAGGACCTCCTCCTTCAATACTAACCTCAGATTTTAAAACACTGCAGAAGCAAGCCATGGCTTTGTAACCCTCTACAGTAATCCCCAAAGCAGCTCAGGACCGTATGACATACCATACCACGGGTGGGATTTGAACCCGCGGTCAAAGTCTCAAAACTCCAAACCGTCGCGTTAGCCACTGGGCCAGCTAGCTTCAGTAAGAGTCCGCGGGTTCAAACCCCACCCGTGGTATGGTTTGTTTGCAATCGTGTCATTACGATTTCGTGAGTCATGTTAACCGTGTAACATCTTGTGACCACTGACCACAGGTTATGACTCAGTGTGACCCAGGTTGTAACTTACATTTCCAGTAATGAGTGGGTCACCCCACCAACACGAGTCAGAAATGCCACCGTCGCCACAGAACGTCCGGCCAACACTGCCACTCAGATAATTTCCTGTAAAAGAATATGTAGTTTTATTACTGCTGTGATTATAACTACTGCTAGTTATTGATATTACAATAACTAATAAAACTACTACTACTATTACTACCACTACTGTTTCTACTACTACTACTGTTACTACTACCACTACTACTGTTACTACTACTACCATTACTACTGTTACTACTACCACTACTACTGTTACTACTACCACCACTACTACTGTTACTACTACCACTACTACTGTTACTACTACTACTACTACTGTTACTACTACTACCACTACTACTGTTACTACTACCACTACTACTGTTACTACTACTACTACCACTACTACTGTTACTACTACTACCACTACTACTGTTACTGCTATCATTACTACTGTTACTACTACCACCACTACTATTGTTACTACTGCTACCACTACTACTGTTACTACTACTACCATTACTACTGTTACTACTACTACCATTACTACTGTTACTACTACTACCATTACTACTGTTACTACTACTACTACCACTGCTACAACTATTACCACTACCACCACCGTCACCTCCACTAATACTACTACTACTACTACTACTTCTACTGCTACTACCACCACTACTACTAATAATAAAAGTTTTAATTTATTATTATTATTATTATTATTATTATTAAGACATTATTAGGTATCCGCAGGGGAACCTTCAAGAGGTTGCAACTTTCTTTTTCTTTCATCAACTTTTTTGTATTTTATTTCGCTCATAACACGAGAACGTCTCAATCATTCGGCTTTAAATTTTCAACGTTTGTGTACTGTCATGGTGACCAGACACTCTGGGACAACTGGCTTGTTCACGTGACCTGTGACCAAAGTTGTTAAACTCATTCCCATCATCAAGGAATGGCTCAGATAACTTCCAAATCTTTTAGTTGCATAGTTTTGAAAGTTCAAAAATGGTGCCTTCTAATTTGATGACGATGGAGAATGAAAGTCAGGTATGTGTAGGTGCAGATTTTGTCATTTTTCCATTAAATCAAGCTAAATAAATTTCAGTTTAGCTTTTAAAAATGGCTTAAATATTTAATGGTTGATGCATCTTAATGCCAGTATGTTTTCCTGTAGGAAAATTTGTTGATATTAGGGAAATTTTTCATTTGTGCGTGGTAATTGATAAGAAAATAAGACCGCTGCTGGCGATTACAGCAGATTGCAGGCAGGCAGGTACGGAGGCAGAAAGTAGTAGTAGTAGTAGTAGTAGTAGTAGTAGTAGTAGTAGTAGTAGTAGTAGTAGTAAGACAGTGGGGAGGGAATGATGGCTCCGTCTGCCATACTACATCCAAGGGCAGCTGCTGCTGCTGCCTCTGCTTGCGCTCTTCCTCTCACACACACAGCAGGAAAGAGGCGCATTTGTATGGTAAAGAGAGCCAGACTCTTTGAACACTGCACTTATTGAACCCACTCCTAATTTGAAGACGGCAGAGAGGGAAATTTAAGCAATTAGGTGCACATTTTACCATTTTATGAAAAAATACTGTGAATTTTTTATTCCCTTTAAATATGCAAATAAATTTTGGTTTACCTTTTCGAAAGGTTTCGGTATTTAATTGCTGTTGGATCTGCAGGCATTATATTACTAATTAAACTTTGTATGCATGCAGGCGAATTTGCTGAAGTAGTGTCGTAACTGGAGAAAAGCTCATCTTTATTATTATTATTATTATT
Source organism: Cherax quadricarinatus (assembly GCF_026875155.1). NCBI lineage: Eukaryota > Metazoa > Arthropoda > Malacostraca > Decapoda > Parastacidae > Cherax > Cherax quadricarinatus. The sequence continues at coordinate 48,860,900 of NC_069407.1, read as the reverse complement.
TATTATTATTATTATTATTTTATTATCACACTGGCCGATTCCCACCAAGGCAGGGTGGCCCGAAAAAGAAAAACTTTCACCATCATTCACTCCATCACTGTCTTGCCAGAAGAGTGCTTTACACTACAGTTTTTAAACTGCAACATTAACACCCCTCCTTCAGAGTGCAGGCACTGTACTTCCCATCTCCAGGACTCAAGTCCGGCCTGCCGGTTTCCCTGAACCCCTTCATAAATGTTACTTTGCTCACACTCCAACAGCACGTCAAGTATTAAAAACCATTTGTCTCCATTCACTCCTATCAAACACGCTCACGCATGCCTGCTGGAAGTCCAAGCCCCTCGCACACAAAACCTCCTTTACCCCCTCCCTCCAACCTTTCCTGGGCTGACCCCTCCCCCGCCTTCCTTCCACTACAGACTGATACACTCTTGAAGTCATTCTGTTTCGCTCCATTCTCTCTACATGTCCGAACCACCTCAACAACCCTTCCTCAGCCCTCTGGACAACAGTTTTGGTAATCCCCACCTCCTCCTAACTTCCAAACTACGAATTCTCTGCATTATATTCACACCACATATTGCCCTCAGACATGACATCTCCACTGCCTCCAGCCTTCTCCTCGCTGCAACATTCATCACCCATGCTTCACACCCATATAAGAGCGTTGGTAAAACTATACTCTCATACATTCCCCTCTTTGCCTCCAAGGACAAAGTTCTCTGTCTCCACAGACTCCTAAGTGCACCGCTCACCCTTTTCCCCTCATCAGTTCTATGATTCACCTCATCTTTCATAGACCCATCCGCTGACACGTCCACTCCCAAATATCTGAATACATTCACCTCCTCCATACTCTCTCCCTCCAATCTGAAATACAATCTTTCATCACCTAATCTTTTTGTTATCCTCATAACCTTACTCTTTCCTGCATTCACTTTCAATTTTCTTCTTTTGCACACCCTACCAAATTCATCCACCAACCTCTGCAACTTCTCTTCAGAATCTCCCAAGAGCACAGTGTCATCAGCAAAAAGCAACTGTGACAACTCCCACTTTGTGCGTGATTCTTTATCTTTTAACTCCACACCTCTTGCCAAGACCCTCGCATTTCTCTTACAACCCCATCTATAAATATATTAAACAACCACGGTGACATCACATATCCTTGTCTAAGGCCTACTTTTACTGGGAAATAATTTCCCTCTTTCCTACATACTCTAACTTGAGCCTCACTATCCTCGTAAAAACTCTTCACTGCTTTCAGTAACCTACCTCCTACACCATACACCTGCAACATCTGCCACATTGCCCCCCTATCCACCCTGTCATACGACTTTTCCGAATCCATAAATGCCACAAAAACCTCTTTAGCCTTATCTAAATACTGTTCACTTATTGACTTTATATTTGCACCAGTAGTGTGGCATCCTGAGGTGACGCTCTCGCTGCTACAGAGTGACAATCGTTGCTGTTGATTGACAATTGTTCCAATTTTTCAATTTTATGAAATAGTGATATTCACTTTTATTCAGTAACTTAACGATGCTTTTTTCAGATTGGCTTCAAAATATTATTGAGGATACATTTTATGGGAAGGATAATATCTCATAAGTTGAGTCATAAATGTGGAAACTTGAAATTTTACTGGTAATATTATGTACCAGGAATCATTGGAGAAGGTCGTTTCTGATTTGTTTCAAACTTTACCATCGGTGGGCTTTATTTAAACATATCTCACCTTGAGTAATGTAATTTTCAACATTAAGAATATTGTTTTTCAAGTAATAACGAGATGCCTTTTTTGACTGGCTTCAGACCCAAAATGCGGATATTTCTCAATCTGAATTATTTTTTCACTAATTTTGGACTGTGTGGATGCCAATTTGCCCTTTTCTGCCAAAATGATCAAATTTTAATTTAAAAAAATCATCAAATATTTTTTTCCTCACATGATAGTTCAGAAGTTTAAATATATTGTAAATGAGCTTGAAGCCGTCAGTGGAGATTGCTTGAAAAAAACAACATCCGAGCGGTTGCAAGGTAAATATTCTTGAGTATTTAAGATGTCGGCATCTTTGGTCTCTTTGAAAGGTCTGAGGTCTGAATTATATTTGGTCTGTGTATGTCCTAATTTATAATTATTATTGATGTGTAGCCCTTATGGTTTAGCGCTTCTTTTTGATTATAATAATAATTATAATTATTATTTAAGAAATTTGGATTCTAGTGTTCATATGATGAGTTGTGATTGTCTCACTTCGCATATATTATTACCGTCACATGTTCTGCAGTACTGAGCTTAAGGAATGTGGGAATACTTTCTCGGATCAGTCAGTAACCGAAATATATTCGTTCATTATCAATCCCCTCAAGGAAGTGAACAATAAAATGGTATAAAATACCGACAGGTTGTTTAGGTAAGACACATATGCAACAGTTAGATATCTTTATTTCGAAACGTTTCGCCTACACAGTAGGCTTCTTCAGTCGAGTACAGCAAAGTTGATAGAAGCAGAAGAGACTTGAAGACGATGTAATCAGTCCATCACCCTTAAAGTTTTGAGGTGGTCAGTCCCTCATTCTGGAGAAGAGTATTGTTCCATTGTCTGGAATAATATGGAGTTGAAGTGATAGGATGGAGCCTTATATAGCGCCAGGAGGTGAGACGTAGGTCACTAGTAGAGTAAGAATGTAGACATTGAGAGGTCAGGTCCCTCTCAAATCCAGTCCCTCTCAAATCCAACCACTTCAACAAGCTCTACTAGTGAGAATGGCTGGATTTGAGAGGGACCTGACCTCTCAATGTCTACATTCTTACTCTACTAGTGACCTACGTCTCACCTCCTGGCGCTATATAAGGCTCCATCCTATCACTTCAACTCCATATTATTCCAGACAATGGAACAATACTCTTCTCCAGAATGAGGGACTGACCACCTCAAAACTTTAAGGGTGATGGACTGATTACATCGTCTTCAAGTCTCTTCTGCTTCTATCAACTTTGCTGTACTCGACTGAAGAAGCCTACTGTGTAGGCGAAACGTTTCGAAATAAAGATATCTAACTGTTGCATATGTGTCTTACCTAAACAACCCCTCAAGGAAGGTTCCTTGACGTTGTTGAGGGGCTCTTGTTCTAGGGAATTGGATCTGTGCTCCAGTTCCCTGAATTAAGTCTGAATACCTTCCACATCATCCCCAAAGGCGCTGTATAATCCTATGGGTTTAGCGTTCCCCCTGAATTATAATAATAAATATTAATTTATTATTAATATAAAGAAAAAAAGGAAGGAAGAAGAAAAAGGAGACTAAAAAATGAACAGAAGATTGAAAATAAAGATATACATGTATTACACTAAGTGTTATAATGAGCATTTGATCTGCTCCCCATCCCACCATATCTCAAAAAGATAAACTGAAGAACTAATGATTCTATAGGAAAGACGTGTTGCACAAAATACATTCTTCCTAACATTCGCTTGCAACTGAACAAGCGGCATCCAGCATAGTAAAATAGGTCAATGTTAAACGAAGTGAGCCATGAACATCACATTTCATGATGAGTCAGAAAGGCTAAACGGTTCGAAGGCTCCTCCTGCCATCAACGAAGACATATGGTCCTGGCTACTGAGGCTTCTCCTGCCATCAACGAGGACATATGGTCCTGGCTACTGAGGCTTCTCCTGCCATCAACGAAGACATATGGTCTGGCTACTGAGGCTTCTCCTGCCATCAACGAGGACATATGGTCTGGCTACTGAGGCTTCTCCTGCCATCAAACGAGGACATATGGTCCTGGCTACTGAGGCTTCTCCTGCCATCAACGAGGACATATGGTCCTGGCTACTGAGGCTTCTCCTGCCATCAACGAGGACATATGGTCCTGGCTACTGAGGCTTCTCCTGCCATCAACGAGGACATATGGTCCTGGCTACTGAGGCTTCTCCTGCCATCAACGAGGACGTATGGTCCTGGCTACTGAGGATTCTCCTACCATCAACGAGGACATATGGTCCTGGCTACTGAGGCTTCTCCTGCCATCAACGAGGACGTATGGTCTGGCTACTGAGGCTTCTCCTGCCATCAACGAGGACGTATGGTCCTGGCTACTGAGGCTTCTCCTGCCATCAACGATGACATATGGTCCTGGCTACTGAGGCTTCTCCTGCCATCAACGAGGACATATGGTCCTGGCTACTGAGGCTTCTCCTGCCATCAACGAGGACATATGGTCCTGGCTACTGAGGCTTCTCCTGCCATCAACGAGGACATATGGTCCTGGCTACTGAGGCTTCTCCTGCCATCAACGAGGACATATGGTCCTGGCTACTGAGGCTTCTCCTGCCATCAACGAGGACGTATGGTCCTGGCTACTGAGGCTTCTCCTGCCATCACGAGGACATATGGTCCTGGCTACTGAGGCTTCTCCTGCCATCAACGAGGACATATGGTCCTGGCTACTGAGGCTTCTCCTGCCATCAACGAGGACATATGGTCCTGGCTACTGAGGCTTCTCCTGCCATCAACGAGGACATATGGTCCTGGCTACTGAGGCTTCTCCTGCCATCAACGAGGACATATGGTCCTGGCTACTGAGACTTCTCCTGCCATTCAACGAGGACATATGGTCCTGGCTACTGAGGCTTCTCCTGCCATCAACGAGGACATATGGTCCTGGCTTACTGAGGCTTCTCCTGCCATCAACGGAGGACATATGGTCCTGGCTACTGAGGCTTCTCTGCCATCAACGAGGACATATGGTCCTGGCTACTGAGGCTTCTCCTGCCATCAACGAGGACATATGGTCCTGCTCTACTGAGGCTTCTCCTGCCATCAACGAGGACATATGGTCCTGGCTACTGAGGCTTCTCCTGCCATCAACGAGGACATATGGTCCTGGCTACTGAGGCTTCTCCTGCCATCAACGAGGACATATGGTCTGGCTACTGAGACTTCTCCTGCCATCAACGAGGACATATGGTCCTGGCTACTGAGGCTTCTCCTGCCATCAACGAGGACATATGGTCCTGGCTACTGAGGCTTCTCCTGCCATCAACGAGGACATATGGTCCTGGCTACTGAGACTTCTCCTGCCATCAACGAGGACATATGGTCCTGGCTACTGAGGCTTCTCCTGCCATCAACGAGGACATATGGTCCTGGCTACTGAGGCTTCTCTGCCATCAACGAGGACATATGGTCCTGGCTACTGAGGCTTCTCCTGCCATCAACGAGGACATATGGTCCTGGCTACTGAGGCTTCTCCTGCCATCAACGAGGACATATGGTCCTGGCTACTGGGCTTCTCCTGCCATCAACGAGGACATATGGTCCTGGCTACTGAGGCTTCTCCTGCCATCAACGAGGACATATGGTCCTGGCTACTGAGGCTTCTCCTGCCATCAACGAGGACATATGGTCCTGGCTACTGAGGCTTCTCCTGCCATCAACGAGGACATGGTCCTGGCTACTGAGGCTTCTCCTGCCATCAACGAGGACATATGGTCCTGGCTACTGACAAGAAGCTAGTTAAAACCCCAGCAAAGCAAAAAATAGAAAATAAAAAATGCAGCCTTCCCCTCCAGACCATTCAGACGACTTCCTCGGAACAACTCTGCTGCCACAACTATTCGAGCATATAAAAGGAGTATGAAAGACGAGCTACTGAAAATTACCGTAAAGGAGATGTGACAATAATGAACTCACTTAATGTTACCCAAGTGAAGAGAAAGCAGTTCTTTCTATTGTGAACGAAACATAGAGGACCGAATTAATTACGTCTGGGAAGCAAAACGGGGGAGTTAAAACCTCTCCAGAGAAGATTTTTTAGTGCCAGGAAAGAAAAAACAGACAGGCAAGAAATGACAGAAGTTCTACACCAACTGAAAACACTTCTGAAGTGGAGGGGCAGTCACTGGCCTCCACTCCAAAATAACAGATATTAATGCTAGCAAACAAAGCCTCCCTAAATTCTGTCAATAAAATGACATTTATCTTTGCAAACATAGAGGGTCTAAAGCCATCAACAAACAACAAAATACCTTACATCAAGGGACTGCTGTTGGAGTCAAATGCAGTGTATGTGGCTTTCACAAAGACATACATAAAGGGGATTACCAATAGATCCCTGGCTGTCTTCAAGAAGGCACTGGACAGGCACCTAAAGTCAGTACCATTGTTCGCATCGCTATTGTGCCGTGCGGACAGGCTGCGCAGTGGCTGATACAACTGGTTTACTGCGCAGTTTTCCTGTTTTGTGCATACAACATGGCGGATCGCATTGGACGCCGGGTGAGCACTGTTTGCGTGGAATTGGTGCGTGGCACGCTTACAGGAACAACCATGCACGTGTTACTGCATGCCATCATCAGTGAGGTATATGGAATACCGACCGAAGAATTATATGGAGTAGCAGTCAATGGTGTGTCGAGAATTTTCATCAAGTTTAAAGACGCAGGATTCTACACAAGCATAGTCAACAAATATCAAGAGAAGAGGCTGGCAGTGAACACTATGGTGGAAGTCTGCTTACATGATGTGTCCAGCTATGTGACGTGGGTGAAAGTACGAAACGTGCCTTTTGAGGCGACGGAGCATGATGTGACGGCGGTGTTTAGCAGCTATGGGAAAATCCACTCAGCAGTGATGGGGGTGTGGCAAAATGGACCTTATGAGGGGCTACCTGAAGGTTCATTTACGCTGAAAATGACGTTGAGGCAGTCAATTCCATCATACGTATTTATGGAGGTCTTCCGAACGCAGGTCTACGTGTACTACTCAGGGCAGCGGAAAGACTTGCAGATTATGTGGTTCTTTTGAACATATGGCGGCCCAATGCTATAAAAAAGCTGGACGGAGGGAACAGGAACCAGTGATCTTACATCAGAGGAATGCTCTGGAGGTGTCGGAGGAAGGAGTAAGGCCAAACAAGATTCCTTGCCGATGGAGTGACGAAGTGGACAGGGCTGAGGCGTACTATGGAAGAAAGTGTAACACTATCAGTTGATAAGGGACAGACGACATCGACGTCTGATGAGGAGGGTACGGGCCAACAGGATGGCTTGCTGGAGGAAGTACTTAGTTCATTTTTGCATGACGTTGAAGAGGGACAGGTGGATGAAGGGTGTAACCTGGTGCAGGCAACTGTGCAGCAAGATCAGGAGGTTAGGAATACTGTGTGCACTAATGTTAATGTGCACAACGTTGTGGCAGAGGTCCATAGGGCAGAAAAGACAGTGACGAGGTGTGTGGGGAGGGGAGTTCTCGTAAGAGAACTGCAGGAACGTCTGAGATGGACGATGTTCTTACTCCAGGACAAAGAACAGGAGTAAAATCTTGGAGAAAGGATGTATGTCATAAGGGGAAAAGAGGGAAGGGGTAATGTAGGGTTTAATGGTTCTAGGGATAATGAAGGGATAGGGGGGGTGAATAAGCAAGCTGTCAAGAAAGATGCCATACAGCAGGACGGTATAGGAGGGTGTGTGCCAAGAAGAAAGGGTAAACCACCACTTTTAAAATAATTCACGATAGTAACTGTAAATGTAAATGGATTGAAGAATGAAGTGAAAACGAGTATGGATGGAATGGTTTTTGAGGAGATATAATGTGGATGTATGCTTTATACAAGAACATAATTATAAGATAGGCTGTGCTTTGGCATTAAAGGGTTATAAATTGTATGTAAGTGGGTCTGTTAGGTTAAAAGGGGGAGTGGCAGTGGCTGTGAAGGAAAATAGTCCCTTACGTATTATAAAGTGGGAAGAAGGGGGGGGGGGGAGGGTAGTGAGGGTGGATGGTGAGTGGGGAGCATCTAGAGTATGTTTCATTGGGGTTTATATGCCAGCAGAGAATATAATCAAAGTAAAAGAGGATTTTGTGAGAGACGTTTTAGTGTATTTTTTAAGGGGTTTACCTCTAGTAACTGTAATTGGGGGGGACTGGAACTGTGTTATAAGGGGGGGGGGACGTGGAGCCAAGGGGGGAGTGGGGCTTGGAGAGTGGATTACACTTTTGTTAGGAGAAATTATTCAGCGAGGTTAGATAGGATTTATATAACGGAGGCAGTTAGGGTAGGAGGGGTAAAACAGTGGACGTAGGGTTTTCGGATCATAGGGCAGTTTTGGTAGAACTGGATTGGGAGGGTGTGGTAAAGGTATATTCAAGTTTCTGGAAGTTAAATGAGAGGTTGGTGAGGAGTGAGGTGGTGAACGCAGAGTTTAGAGACTGGTGGGGACAATTGTGGAGGGCAAGGGATGGGGTAGGGAGTATTTTGGATTGGTGGGAAAATAGGGCCTAAACCTGGTATCGCGGGGTTTTATAAATATAAAGGAAGGGAGGAGGCGAGGTGGAGGTATGGTTTACAGAATTATTTGGAACAGCAGCTCAATGAGTGTTACGCAAGAGATGAGGGGAAGTCTTTTGAAGAAATATCAGGGCTAAGAGGGAGACTAAGGGACATACATAATGAAAGATTTGATGAATTAAGGGTAAGGGCAGGTATGGATGCCGTGCAATGGGGAGATAAACCGTCGGGTAGTGTGTTAAGAAGTTTTCGCATTAGACAACAGGAGTCCACTATAATACTTTTAGAGGTTAGTGACGATTTGGAAGGTTATACTAAGAGGCAAATGTTGGTGACAACTGAGGGGATAAGTAATTATGCGGACTATTGGTTTAAAAGGAAATGGGAAAAAGGTAATGTGGGGATAGTTAATAAAGAAAGAGGAGGGGTGAAGGTCTTGGGGAAAGGTGGGGAGGACAGAGGGGGATTGGAGGGAATAATAAGTATGGAAGAAGTGAAAGAGGCAGTGTTCAATTTAAGTAAGGGGAAAGCACCGGGAATTGATGGGCTTTCCAATGATTTTTACAGAGTGCATTGGGGAAACCATAAATGTTTGTTTGGTTCAGATATTGAATTGTATGCTGAAGGAAGGGAAATTGGGAACGTCACAGAGGACGGGTGTGGTCGTGCTTGTAAAGAAAAAAAGCGAGGGGAGAACACTGAGCACGTACAGGGCCATATCTTTAATGTGTACGGATTATAAGATTTTTGCGAAGATTTTTAGGGAACAGGATGAAGAAGGTAATAGGTGGTATGGTGCACAAGGGTCAGTTGGGAATTCCGGGTCGTAGTATGAGGGATGGACATAGTCGTATTAGGGAATTTTTGCAGGGTTGTAAGGGAGGTGGAATTTTGGGCATTGATTGGGAGAATGCTTATGACGGTGTGTGAATAGAGAGTACATGGTTGACACTTTAAGGCTTATGGGTTTTGGGGGGGAATAGTAAAATGGGTGAAGACCTTGTATGCAGAAGCTACGATTCAGGTGCAAATTAATGGTAGGTTGGGTAGCGTGTTGAAAATGGAGGAAAGGTTTGAGACAGGGGTGTCCTATGTCTCAAATTCTGTTTGCATGTATGCAACACCCGTTTTATGGAATGGTTGAGGAAGCAACAAACGTTACAGGAGGAGGGGTCGGGGATCACAGAGGTAGTTGGTTATGTAGATGACACAACAATACTGATCAATGATGTCGAAGGTTTGCGAAAGGTGGAGAGAGTAATGAGGTTTTTTTGGAGAGGCGTCAGGCATGCGTGTCAACAGGGCTAAATCGAAATTATTAGAGAGATAGGAGGTGGGGGGGGGGGTAGAATGGGGGTGGAGTTTGGATGGGATGTGACTGAACAGCTGAAAATTTGTGGGATTATCTATATGGCAGATGAGCAAGAGGCTAGACGGAGGAATTCAGAATTGGTGGGAGAGAAAGTTGTACAACGGATTAGGAACCTAAGAGCGAAGGATGTTACTCTAATGCAAAGGACAATAATAATAAATTCATTGGTTTATAGTAAAGTGTGGAACGTGGCAGTGGTGTATCCTTTACGGGAACAGGAGATAAAGGAGATACAGAGAAGGGTGCTTCGTTATATATGGGGTTTTGGACGAGCATGGCTAAGTAAAGAGGTGGTTATGACGAATGTGCGCCGAGGGGGAGTAGGGCTTTTGATGCTAGGGCCGAGGGTCAAGGCAATGTATGTTAAACAAAAGTACGTAAGGGAGGGGGGGGGGGGGTAAAAGGGGTGAGGGTTGGGAGGGTGATGAGGGATGTACGACGTTGGTGGGGAGGAAAGGACTTGATGGAATGTGAGAATATGCTAAGGGTTATGTTAGTAATAGGTGAGGTAAACAAGCTCAAGGTGGGAAGGTTAGTAGAGATGAGTAGGAAACCAGAAGTGATGCAAGGGGTGGCGGTATACCCTTTGTATGATTGGGGTACGATTTGGCATGATTTCCAGAAAACTTAGATTAATGCCTAGGGTTAAGGGAGTTAGTTTATAGGTTTGTAATGGGATTTTAGCGTCAAAGCAGGCTTTGTGTGTGATGGGTTTGGTAAAGGAAGCGAAATGCGAACATTGTGAGGAATCGGAAACAGCTTTTCATGCCGTATATTTTTGTAGGGAGTTGGGGCAAGTACGGGTATGGCTGGCTAGAGTCTTCAAGTTAATGGGTGGGGGCAATGTAGAGATCCTGCGTGCCCTAACTTTAGAGGTAAGGGGGGTGTCTGAGGTTGTAAAGAGAGCCATTCTGTACATTGTGACAGATTTCTTGTTTTATTCCTGGGGCTTGAAGAAAAAAGGCGGGGGGATTAGGGTAAGGGCTATTGCGGCAGGAATTTATCGCACGGTATGCAGAAATAAACTCATTTATGGTAACAGGTGGGCAACTGCGTTCCCGGAGGCATATAGAAATATAACGGTAAGGGGACTCAGTAATTTGGCTACTTAAGTACTAAGGGACCATTTTCCTTTTCTAGAGCGAGTTATGACCATAATGAAGGATATGTAAATGTGGTAGGATTGTCATGAGAGTTGTATGGGAGGGATGACATGTTAGATGTGGTATAACTGGAGAGTTTTCTTGTGTGTGAATGTTTTAGTTTAACCATGTGTTGAAAGACAAGAGGTCATTGATGATCATAGTTTTAATAAGGTAAATGATCTTGGTCAGTGAGACAACTACAAGAAGGAACACTCAAAGCATTGTTAACACACTGATAATAATGTGCTATGTAACATGAGTGTGTATCTTTGTTATTTTAATAGTGTGTTTAGTTTCTCTGTGGTAAGGTGTGGAAATGGCTATTTTGTCACCTTTATTATATTGTAATTTTTGAGCTGTTTAGTATTATGTCTTTGTGTATAAAGTTTAATATACAATACTAATGAGTGAGCAACGAATTGGATTATATGAGAATGTCTTTGTATATAAAGTTTCATATATAATGTAAATAAGTGTGACATTCTTAGGATAATATTACCTTTTGTGTTATAAGATACTGGCTGTATTTTATGGATATAATAAACCCACCTGTATGTACAGGTGTGGGCTGTTTTTAGTTACATGTATGTTGTGTGTGCTGGTTGGGCACTTTGGAGGGGGAATTAAGCATTTACAGTTGAACGTGTTTTTCTTATGTATAAGTTTAGTGCTGGGATAAGGAATGTGGAGTTGTTTGTTTTTATTATTTAATGGATTATGTTTCTTTGTTTATGTAACCTAAATATAGCACAAATGTATGATGTGTATTGTGTTTTTTAAATAAAATAAAAAAAAAAAAAAAAAAAAAAAAAGTCAGTACCTGATCAGCTGGGCTGTGTTTCGTACTTCGGTTTACGTGCGGCCAGCTGTAACAGTGTGAGTGATCAGGCCCTGTTCTACTACAAGGCCTGGTCACAGACCGGCCCGCTGGGGCGTTAATCTCCAAAAACCCTCTCCAGGTATACTCCAGGAATACTGAAATCCAAATACGACTCTGTGTTTAGCGAGCCACTATTCAGTCTAAAGACCGACAATCCAAATTATTTTTTCATGAATGAGCCTCAAAATTCCGTCAGTGTATTACAGATTTCCGAAATTACCCTAACTCCGATAGACTTTGAGAAAACCATTGACAACATGCCCATGCACTTAGCCCCAGGCCCAGACTCGTGGAACTCTGTGTTCATTAAGAGCTGCAGCAAATGCTCTGCATAATTAGGAACTTTCTACACTGTAGTATGTCATTAATGTCAGCTAGGCCTGTATACCTTGTACATGTACTTGTAGAAATAAAGATATATCTTCGAATCAGGCTAGAATTACAGTAATTACCATAGCTCCAGTTATAAAACTCTGAAAATTTGCATTCTACAGGCATGAGTCTTTCTTCAGTTCCTCCTTTTCTTAACAATCTAATTTTAAATTAGGTTCAGCTTCCCTTCTAAACGGGTACAAGGATACTGAGTTATGATGAAAACCACGAGTTAGTCGTTTAGAAGATCCAACGATGCTTACGTATGTATACACTATTTGTATGGTTTAAAAAGACACGTAAGTAAACACTATGGCATATTTATTAGGAAACGTTTCATCAAGGTCCCAGGTCTGAAACGTTTTCTAATAAATGTCATAGTGTTTGCTTACGTGTCTTTCTAAACCAACTTGTCGGTATTTATTATCGAGGTTTATACCACACTATTTGTATATAAATACATAATAAACAAGGAATGTATGTGAGTGTATTTTTGTTATCTGCAACAACTGCGCTGCTTCCTATCTCTTCAACAAGTAAGAAAAAGGTGGGACCCGCTGCACCTACCCTCATTCTTCAGCAGGAATATGGGTAGGTCTGTATGCCGTTGCTCACCTGCGTTGCCATGGTAATTGCCGAGGCTGTTCAGTGTGTACATGGAGTCTCTGTTGATCACCACACTGCCGTAAGTGGCATGCAGCATGTTATTACTCGTGTCCATCATCACTATCTGTTGAGGGTGGATGCTGTGCATGAAAAGCGGAAATGCATGGGAGACTTGGGAATAGGTAGTAATGCTGGTAACAGGAGGTAGGTCAATCTAGGAAGATGGTTTAGGTATATGAATAACGCTTTCACTGCATAGGTCATTCAAACTACTAAATTAAGTGCTCTTATACCAAGTTAAAATAACCAGAATAAGATAAAAATCCCATTAAAATATTATTGCTAAATGACTCTTCTGAAAAATTCCCTCAGGTTTCCAGAAGCATCCCAGTAGTTACGAAAACTATGAAAAAAAAGGCCTAAGCCGTAGGCAAACTCTTAAAATGTGTTCCACAGTCAAAATACCTGGAAACCGACATTTATAACGTAGACAGAGACATAGTGACTCCTGATTATATGTACTGCAGAATAATATTTAGCAGAGGAAAACTCCTTTGTTTCCAGCCTCTCTCGTTTTGTTTTGTCTACCTCCCTTCTCTTTGTCCTCTTTTTCTCGAAATAAATAAATATACTCATTTAATTTTAAGAATCCAAAACGTAGCTATTGACTGTTTTAAACACAATCTATTCACTCAACACTATTATTAATTTAATGTGTACATACTGACAGTACTAGCACGATATTCAGTTGTGACAGCTGCCAACACATTTACTTGCTTGCGATAAGTGAAAGTACAATCTATTGACAATATTTATTTCCAGCCACAGTAGTGTGACTTTTCTCTATTGGATAAAATTTAAATAAATTATAATCATCTTTATTATACAAAATCGTGAGAAATAAATATCTAAAATAACATACCTTCATAACAAGAGGTCGTACTGTATTATTGTTCCAGTTGAGAGCTACCAGGTACTCGAGTCCTGCAGAACAAACACACTCGTATTTAACACAGTCTTTCATCAGACTTATGAATGATGTAATGATATGCCATAAGCATTATAACTTGCTTAAATAAGCTATGTTCCAAGGTTCTGTTTGTGGCCACTAAATACACATTTTGGAAGGAACGAATGGATTTCTTGGTTAAAAATAGGAGAGGAGAGTTATTAAATGGAGAGTTAGAGGTATCGGGAAGATGGAGGGAATATTTTGACGAATTTTTAAATGTTGATGAAGATAGGGAAGCTGTGATTTCGTGTATAGAGCAAGAAAGAATAACATCTTGTAGGAGCGAGGAAGAACCAATTGTGAGTGTGGGGGAAGTGCGTGAAGCAGTGAGTAGAATGAAAGGGGGTAAGGCAGCAGGGATTGATAGATAGGATAAAGATAGAAATGTTAAAAGCAGGTGGGGATATAGTTTTGGAGTGGTTGACGTTTTAAATTAATAAATGTATGGAAGAAGGTAAGGTACCTAGAGTTTGGCAGGGGAAGAAAGCATAGTTCCTTGTAAAAAGGGCAAGGGGGCAAAAGAGAGTGAAAAAAACTATTGGGGAAAATAAGTCGTTGATTTTACCGGTAAAGTGAATCGTAGAGTTATTATGAAAGAATTAAGGTAAGAGGAGAGCAGGATAGCAGTGAAAAAGGTGGGGTTTTAACCAAGTTTTTTTACAGTGAAAACATATAGAGTGAACGTATTTGAAAAGGAAAAGGAGGTTTTGTGGAAATTAGGGATTTGGAAAAGGTGTATGATAGGGTGGATAGGGGGCAATTGTTGGCAAGTGTTGCAAATGTATGGAATAGGAGGTAGGTTATTGAAAACAGTAAAAGAGTCTTTACGAGGATAGTGAGGCTCAGGTTAGAGTATGTAGGAGAGAGGAAGATTATTTCCATGTAAAAGTAGGCCTTAGACAAGGATGTGTGATGTCACCGTGGTTGTTTAATATATTTATAGATGGAGTTGTAAGAGAAATGAATGATCGGGTGTTGGCAAGAGGTGTGGGGTTAAAAGATAAAGAATCTAACACAAAGTGGGAGTTGTCACAGTTGCTTTTTGCTGATGACACTGTACCCTTGGGAGATTCTGAAAAGAAGTCGCAGAGGTTTGTTAATGAGTTGGGTAGGGTATGTTAAAGAAGGAAATTAAAAGTGAATATAGGAAAGAGTAAGGTAATGAGGATAACAAAAAAAAAATTAGGTAACGGCAGATTGGATATCAGATTGGACGGAGAGAGTATGGAGGAGGTGAATGTATTCAGATATTTGGGAGTGGACGTGTCAGCAGATGAGTCTATGAAAGATGAGGTGAATCATAGAATTGACGACGGGAAGTCGTCAAAGAACTTTATCCATGAAAGCAAAGAGGGGAATGTATGAGAGTATAGTTATACTAACTCTCTTGTATGGGTGTGAGGCATGGGTACCTTGAGTTTACCTGGAGAAGGTTCGGGGGTCAACGCCCCCGCGGCTCGGTCTGAGACCAGGCCTCATGGTGGATTAATTTCTGATCAACCAGGGTCAACTTGGGCGGTAAATGTTGTAACAAGGAGAAGGCTGGAGGCAGTGGAGATGTCATGTCTGAGGGCTGTGTTGTGTGAATATAATGCAAAGAATCCGTAGTTTGGTGATTAGGAGGAAGTGCAGGATTACCAAATCTATTATCCAGAGGGCTGAGGAGGGGTTATTGAGATGGTTTGGACATGTAGAGAGGGAAGAACGAAATACAATGACTTCGAGAGTGTATAAATCTGTAGTGGAGGGAAAGCGGAGTAGGGGTCGGCCTAAGAATGGTTGGAGGGAGGGGGTAAAGGAGGTTTTGTGTGCGAGGGGCTTGGACTTCCAGCCAGCATGCGTGAGTGTGTTAGATATGAGCAAATGGAGACAAAAATTTTTTTTTAGGACTTGACGTGGTGTTGGAATGTAAGGAAGGTGACATTTATGAAGGGATTCAGGGAAACCGGCAGACCGGGTTTGAGTCCTGGAGAAGGGAAGAACAGTGTCTGCACTCTGAAGGAGGAGTGTTAATGTTGCAGTTTTGTAACTGTAGTGTAAGCGCGGCTCTGGCAAGACAGTGATGGAGTGAATGATGAAAGTTTCTGTTTTTTGGGCCATCCTGCCTTGGTGGGAAACGGCCGATGTGTTAATAATAAATAAAAATAAATTCTGTCAAAGGCAGACAAATAGACAGACAGACAGACAGACAGACAGACAGACAGAGAGTCAGTCTGACAGTCAGTCAGTCAGTCAGTCAGTCAGTCAGTCTCTCTCCCCAGAGTGTAAGAACTACTGCTTAAGGATGTTCATTACTTTAACGATAAAAAACATTGTGAGATTCCTTGTTTCGCATGCTGGATGAGATTAATGATTAACCAAAGAGGTATAATTCACCGTATCAATATCTGAATTGGGTGGTACTTTTTTCTGGAAAGGTGTAAGAAATTCTCCTGGATTTTTTTAAGAGATCCCTGATTCCCATATAAACAATACATGGAACATAAAAAAACACAAAAAGTTAAAGTATGGGGAACTAACATATGCTGAAGTTCTTTTTAGCATAACAAATGAAGTCAATTAACACACCTGAAACACAAGTAATCAATAGATTGTCAAAGAATCTGTCCTGAAATCAATAATTTTTTGGCCCTGAAAATGTTCAATTTTGTCCTCAGTTTTTAACGTAAAAACATTAAATTCCGTTTAAGGGAATGTTGTCTCTACCAGACCTTCCGCCTCATATGTAAATATTCCATAACTCTAACCCCATAGCTACTTCAGTTCACAAAAGAGGCATGAAACATATACTTTAAATTTCTCAAGAGGCAGAAGAGCAGCAGCACAGATATCTCAAAGAAAACCAGGAGCTACAACTCAACCTTCCCAAGAGGTCAGGGAACCAGAATACCTTAATGAGGTTCACCTACCTACCTAAATTTATCAAACTTCAACTTACATTAAAATGAGTTTTCATTATTTTTCAGTTATCCTCTTATAGGTTTATTCAGCGTTTAATGGTCTACAGAATTTGTAATACAGCCAACATACTTTCTATTGCTTTATGAAAACCATCACAGTAGAACTGTCATGTGCATTTTTACCTCAAAGGAATAATAGGCTATTATCTTTTAAATTTCAATAGGCCTGTGAAAAGTAAGTTTGCATCATTTCTCCAGTCTCTTTTTTTGTAGTTATATTTAGGAATAAGTTTATTTTTTGTAAAAAAAAAAAAAAAAAAAAAACGCCTTCACAGGGTGGGCATAGCTACATATAATGAACTGTTCAGGGGTTTATTAAAAATTGGCAGATTAACACCAGTTCAGAAACTATCATCTATTTTTTTTGAGTAAGACAGACCTGAGTTGAAAACTTTAACTTTTAGGTAGAGGTATTTTCAAGTTATCGGTTAGAAACTAAGATCAAAATCGATTCAAAATGTTGGCAAATTAGAATCAGTACAGCCAAAAAAAATTTTAACTCTCCCGTTAAGTATGATACTGCCAGTCTGCAGCACATTACAAGAGGTTTTCTGTGGCTGTTACATAAAAATCAATATCCCAATTTGATTATTATAATAGACACTGCACTTTACACATCCCAAAAACAATGCAATGTTTTATTTGAGTAATATAAATAAGAGCTGAAAGTTTAATCGTATTTTTTTCTTTTTATTGCATGGAAACTGCTGAACTATTTTCCCATAAAAAATAAGCAGTTTGGTATTGATGAAGCTCAGCGACAATCATATCTTTCTTTGTAATAAGAGACATCAATGTTAAAGATATTAAGTAGACCAAAAGAAAAGTTCTCAAGTTATTTTGGAGAAATCTTGAAGGGAGAATAAATAAATAATTCTTACAACCACTATAATTATTCGTTTTAGGAATATCTAATTCTCTCATAGACATTACAAACAAGTTTGTACCCAACCCGTTATTTTTTTCACCTGGCGGGGGTGCGAGTGAGTCAAGGGAGCACCTACCAATAAAATACGAGTGGTTGGCGTCGAGCAGAGGTTGGCCGTAACCCTGAGTGTAGCCTCCTATGTCTAACTTCAGGTCGTTAGGAGACTGGATGGAGTGCCACAGGACCAGTGTCCACCCTCCTTCATAGCTTCCTGGTTCGCTGCCCATGTCACACATCACCTGATTGAGAATATAACTTGGTAGTGTGTTTCACACCTAACAGACGTAGGATCAAGCCTCAACATCAACTAAATGACCCACACACGTTAAGCATTTCACATAAACATAATAAAAATTAAAATAATACTGTTGCGAACTCAGGTAAATGTATCGATGTAGCCAGAGACAATGTTAAGGTAGATATCGTATTCAGATAAGTAGAGAGCGAGTGCTAATGTCTTGTATATACTTATTATAACGTAAGACAAATTACACAAGAGCAACTAATGAGACATTTATTATGGCACCGTTTCGCTCATCAGGAGCTTTATCAAGCTAATAAAAACCATATGTGTACACAGACGGTACATAAAATGAACATGGCAAGACATAGCTAAGTCAATAATAATTAGAAGGAGGAGGAAGTGAAAAGGAGACGAAGAAAGCAACAAAAAGAAGTAGAAGAGAAAACAGTAGAAATAATTTGTTCATTGTTTGAATGAATATTTGTGCTAATATTTCAAAGATGACGAAGCTGCTTTTATTTTGTGCGGATATGTTTGAAACAAATTATAATTGCAGACTTTCTTCCATTTCATGAAGTGGTTGGTGGTGTTTCAGGCTGTTGCATCTGCAAGTGTAGATGTGTTCATTCACATGTTGCATCTGCAAGTGTTGATGTGTTCATTCACATGTTGCATCTGCAAGTGTTGATGTGTTCATTCACATGTTGCATCTGCAAGTGTTGATGTGTTCATTCACATGTTGTATCTGCAAGTGTTGATGTGTTCATTCACATGTTGCATCTGCATTGTTGATGTGTTCATTCACATGTTGCATCTGCAAGTGTAGATGTGTTCATTCACATGTTGCATCTGCAAGTGTAGATGTGTTCATTCACATGTTGCATCTGCAAGTGTTGATGTGTTCATTCACATGTTGCATCTGCAAGTGTAGATGTGTTCATTCACATGTTGCATCTGCAAGTGTTGATGTGTTCATTCACATGTTGCATCTGCAAGTTTTGAGTGTTCATTCACATGTTGCATCTGCAAGTGTTGATGTGTTCATTCACATGTTGCATCTGCAAGTGTTGATGTGTTCATTCACATGTTGCATCTGCAAGTGTTGATGTGTTCATTCACATGTTGCATCTGCAAGTGTTGATGTGTTCATTCACATGTGTTCCTTTCCTTATCTTTATGCTCTTTTTCAGAGGAATATATTCTTTCCCAGTCTGTACTTGAGATAATATAACCCCTGCATGGGCTTGGTATTGGTGACGTTCTTGATGGCTAAAAATGACAAAATAAATTGTGGAAAAGCAAAGCTGAATAGGGAAAGTGTGCAGAAAAAGAAACATCTTAACATTTTTTGTACTAATAGTCGAAGTGCCAGTAATATAATTAATAACCTACGTTTAGTTGCATGGTCGGGAAAAATTGATGTTATTGCAATAACTGAAGTATGGTTTAATTTAAAGAATCGGGACATAATTGCCGAGTGCCATATTCAAAGGTTTAAGTTATACCATGTTGATAGAAATAACGGGAAGAGGAATGGGGGAGTGTTATTTGTCTGAGATAACTTAATGCTCACAATTTCCTCTGAGGAAGAGGTCTCACTGTGACTCTCGTTGCGATCAGTTAGAGGTTCTTATCACTTATCTTCCTCTCCATGTTTTAAATTCGGGTAATCCCACTCAGTTTGACTCTCGTACTCAAACTCTTTATTGCACAAATCTCTCAATTTGCTCCTTAATTGCACTCGACTTTATCTGGTCTGTGCTCCATGATTTAGATGACAGTGATCATTTTCCTATCGTAATTCTCATACGTATTCATGACCTCCTCGTAGCCCACGCTGACAGTTTGAACGGGCGAATTGGGTTCTTAATTCAAGTTAAACTGTTCTTAGTAAGAATCTTCTCCTTTGCTCTTTGCTCTTAACTGTTGAGCTGCTACAATTATCTTTGTCCTCGATTTTAACCTCAGCTACGAATACAGTAACTCACTTGTTTGCGGGATTATGTTTTTACCGTCACTTCGGCTTCTTCTATGAGTGCAGTTTTGGAAAAAAGTTCGAAAATTGAGCGGCAAGTACTCTCCAGATTTAGCTCCCATTCATAGGGTTGCCTGAGTCAGCATTACGAGCCCTGTTGATAAATTAGACACATGTGCAACTCTTGGGTATCTTTATTGAGGAAACGTTTCGCCACACAGTGGCTTCATCAATCCATACAAAGGAGAATCTTGAAGAACAGGAGGAGAATGAGGTAATCAGTCCCTCAACCTTGAGTCGATGTGGTCAGTCCATCAATCTTGAATAGAATACGGTATATGTGCGGAGAAGGAGCTTATAAACCGTAGGCAGGAGACGTGCAGCAGTAGTAAGTGGTGTCACATTTGTTCAATGTGGAAGTAGATCGTGCCCAAGGGTTAGGCAAGCGAAGAATTCCCTTTGTATGGACTGATGAAGCCACTGTGCGGCGAAACGTTTCCTCAATAAAGATACCCAAGAGTTGCACATGTGTCTAATTTATCAACGTGTCGGTTCTCTGAACCATTCATCTACAATTACGAGCCCTATTGAAGTTGCCACAAAAATAGGAAATCATCTTGTCTGTATCTTTCAGGGGCACCATTTATGCCCCTTGTTTCCTTTCTCCAAATCTGCCTTTAAGACTTTTCTTCTAGCAGGGAAGTGTCTTATAATTTTCCATTTCAATCTTCTAAAACTGGAGTTAACAATTTCTGCTTGCCGATCGTCTGCAGCTGTACGTGATGGCATTCATATTCATATGCTTCAGCATTTACGTCTGTCAGCCCTAGTAGTCCTCTTAACGAGCCGTTGTTCTGCCTTTTTATAGACCGGGTACTTCGGGCCATAAGGCCTAAAACTATCGTCCAATTACTTTTACCAGTGCAGTTTGCAAGTTGATGGAACGTCTAGTAAATAGACGTTTTGTGTGGTATTTACACACACATAATAGTCTTTCCATCGTCAATTTGGCTTTCGTAAGGGCAGCTCCACTATCGACCCCTTACTCCTGTTAGATACCTATAATCGTAATGCCTTTGTTAGTAACCATTCAGTTATCGCAGTCTTTTTTGATCTTTAAAAGGCATACGACACTACTTGAAGATATAATATCTTGGCCCACGTTCATTCCTTAGGCAATCTGCCACTTTTCCCTAAAATCTTCCTTGTCTGAGAGACATTTCCGTGTACGGGTTAATAATTTGCTTTCCCCGGATTTTGTGCAAGCTGAAGATGTCCCTCAGCAATGTGTCCTTAGCACAACTCTTTTTCTTAGCAATAAATAACCTAGCCTCTGTTCTCCCATGTAATATTTGGTCGTCACTAAATGTTGATGATTTTGCTATAGCTGTGCAGGCGCTGACTGTCACCTAGTAGCAGCCTCACTCGAGAATGTTGTCAACCATGTTTCCCACTGGGCCACTACTCATGGGTTTAAAATTTCTGTTGCTAAAATGCACCAGATTTCTTTTACTAGACGTTTAGTTGTCTCTATTACTCCACTATATCTGTGTGGTTCCCGGATTCCTGAATGTGATACGGTCAGATTTCTCTGTCTTCTGTTCGATTGCCGGCTGTCATGGAAACCTCACATTACCTCCCTGAAAGCTACTTAGCATAACCAGCTAAACATTCTTAAAACCCTCGCTCATCTTTCTTGTGAGGCGGATCGACAAACTTTTCTTCATTGTACTCTAATCCTATTGAAACTAAATTAAGGTGACCAGATATATTTGCAGCCTCTACCGCAATTCTTTGTAAACTTGATCAGATTCGTCATCACGAATTTCGTTTGTGTCTAGGTGCTTTTCACTCCTGTATCGAGTGTGAATATGCGGAGGCGAAATGTTCCTTCTTTGCTTGATTGGCGTGACGCCCATTGTTTTCACTCTCATGACCTTCAGAATCCTTCTACATATAGGATAGTAACGGACGTTAGTGGAGGTCCATTATTTGATCACTGTCCCTGTTCACTCCGCCTCTTTTCTCTTTAATTTCCCCCTTTATATGTTCATCTGGCATCTATCTTTTCTTTTTCCGTCTGTTCTTTCCTACTGCCGTGCACGAAAGCGAAAGCGCAAATACCTACAGTTGCTACTTTCACTTTTTCTTAACCACTTCCGATCTTATTCTCATGCCATTGCAGTTTACACTGATAAATCAAAATCCTCTGACGGTGTCTGGTCATTTATTAGACTCATCTAGCATCTTTACAGCTGAATGTATGCAGTTCTCATCGGGGTTATGCATGTTACATCAAGGCCTACCTCAACGTTTGTAGTAGTTTCAGATTCCTATAGTGCTTTGCAGGCTATCAAAAAATTTAATTCGCCTCATTCCAATTTTGGTTGCGCTGCATCTCTAGCAGAAACAAACAAATTGTTTTCTGGTGTGTCCCTTGTCATATAGATGTTCAGGGCAATGAGCCTTTCATATAGGAGTATTCCATTCTCAGACTATTTTGCTGTACTCTCTAGCTACCTTCGCAACTGTTGGCAACACCATTGGTCTAATTTGATTTATAACAAATTATATTCTATCAAGCTGTATTTAGGATTCTGGTCTTTTTATCAACGATGTCGTGGTTGGGAGACCACGCTTTCCCAGGGCTCACTCATGCGTATCTAGTGGATACGCGCCCAGTTGCACTCTTAGAACTGCCAGGTTCCAATTTCAGTTTGCCATATTCTACTGGACAATCCTGTTCATCAAAGAGCACGCAGAATTTACCTTCGATGTCGTCACCGCTCTAACATCCTTAATTTATCTTCCCTCCTGGCTGACGGCACTACCTTTGACGCACACTAACTTTTTTTGGCAGCAACAGCTTTATTACACAACTTTTCCTCATCAAGGGGGGGGGGCTCCTTGGAGTGGTGAAAAGGCTCTTGGTCTGAGGAATTAGACCCTTTGGTCTCCTTCCTCGGACCGAACCTAATTACCCCCAGTCCTCTCTTCCTTACCCCATCTTCCCCATGGCCCCCTTTTTTTCTCCCTTTCTCCCCTTATATTCCATCCCATTTGTAATCTCTGGGGTCCTCCCCTCTGGCATTATAGTTTCCAGATAGAGGGAAGTGTGCCGGGGTTCATCCCACTCCGTGGGGTACTGTGGGGGTGGTGTGGTTTGCCATGAAATCTGAATTGTCTGAAAGTGCCTTGCTCCCTTCCTGGATTTACGAGAGTGAGCGGGTGCCCTTCAGATAATGGGTGTATCTCCGGGAAGCTGCCTGTCGGTTCTGGGAGGTGGCAGCCAAAGGAGGTATGCTTTGTGGCGGGTTTCTGACCTCCTTTTCTTTTGTCCGCCGATGTGGCTAAGTAGATGTGAGGCTGCTATCCCGGAGCGCTGGTTTACTGGCGTGAAGGGTAGGGTATGGCACGGGTTCCATGCTGCATCTTCACTGTCCATGGGCTCGAGGCCTTCTCGGATGAGGTGGGTGAATTTCCGGCCCTTCTGTGCCTCCTAGTGACTATTCCTCAGCTGTCCCTCTTCTTTTTTTTCCTTCTTTCTTTTTTCTAAAAATAACGAGAAAGGAGATATCATGGAAGAAGCACCTTATTATGGAGTCTTCACCCAATGAAACCCTTCCTCCTCCCAGACCCCTTTCTGATCCCACACCCTGTTCTGACACGGCTTCATTATCTGTCCATTCTATCGACTCTTCTCATACCTCTGTACCTTCTGCCACTGGCGCTTCGTTACCTGCTTCAGGTGCTGTGGTGTCACCCATCTCTGTCCATGCTGCTGCTTCTAGCATGCCTTTCACAATACATCCGGCTTTCTCAAATACGATTTGACAGTTTTCGGATCGCTCGCCTCCCTTGGTCAGACCACCCATAGTACTACTCCTAAACGTCCAAGACAACCTACTGATGGAAGTTCGTCAATGATCGCTCAAAAACGACCTACACAACACACAATTTTGTGTACTGGGCTAACCATTGCACAATGGACAAATTTCTTTTCTTTACAAACAACGTCTCACACGGATTATCTGTCTGATCATGGAATTGGTAAAACTCCTTCAAGACATGATGGCCAAAATATATCTTTCCACACTCTTCAAAGCAGTGCGCATGTTGTAACAGCACGGAATTCCGAGCAACCTCATGCTCTCTCCCGCAATTCTTCCATTGTTAACATACCAATCACCGTTTGTTATCACGCTACTCTTAATTCTTGCAGTGGTACTGTGGTCTCACCGTGTACCAATGTACAGAGTGATTTTTTTGTCTTGCGGCAATGATATTGCAAAACAATTAGTCCTTCAAAATCTACCCGCTTGTGGGCGGAGGCAGTTTCCTAGTAACATCACTCGTTTAACCTTCGACTGCGGGCTATCATTTAGAGGTCCGTCAAGTAGTTTTCACTCCCCAACAGTGTCGTAATTGCTGGCATTTTGGGCATCCTGCTAAGCACTCCAGATCTGACATGGAATACCCAGTCTGTGGTGCAGCAGATCATTCCAATACGTCTTGTAGTCTTTCCCCCTCTTGTCTCAATTGCAAGGAACCTCATCCTTCCTTTTCCCGCCGTTGCCAGGTCTATCGTAATGAATGAGAGATCCATTACCTTAAAGAGCACAAGGGCCTTACTTACACTATGGCAGTCTCTCAGCTCAGCCTTCAATGAAAACTTCCTTGTGTCCCATATGCTCAAGTAGTCCGTAGACCTCCAACTTCGACAGTCCTCCCGCCTCCCAATCCCTATGCGTCTGTGTCTTCCGGGTTCACCCCAGTTTCTATTGCTTTTGCAGTTTTATTCTCTGACACTTCTACCTCCACACCATTTTCTAATTCTACTTCATCTCACTCGCTTACTTCTCAGTCTACTAGACCTCGCAGACCTATACTTTCTTCACGTCCATCACCAGTGCAGAATCTATCTTCTACCTCTGAGACTAGTTCTCGTCCCCTTTCCAGCTCTCACACAAAGAAGGAGGTTCATCCCCCCCTAGTGTAGTCCTCTCTTCTTCTGTCCCCCCCTTCATCTTCTTCCATAGCTACCCTCCAACCTCCTTCCTCTCCTGTTGCACTGCAAAACTCTTCTCCCCCAGCTAACGTATCTCTCCGGGCTCATACTTCCCGCCCACTCAGACCTTTTTGGTTGCCTCCATAGTTACTCTACCTTCACTTGCAATGCCTCTCCTGTCTCTGACATTATGGGATCGTCGGCTTCCTTATCAACTGAAATGTTAGACGTTATCTCCAGCTATATAGTGGAGACGACACCCCCGATGGGCACCAATGCGCCTTCTATTTCACGACCTATGCAACAATTTATTCCTCAGCAATATTATAATTCTTCCTTGCTTACACGCTTACCATTGCCCCCCCCCCACATTAACTTTATGGATCCTAAAAGCCCATAGGTTTTATCGTTTCTTATTTTTGTCATTTTTATTTCTGTATTTAATGTCTTTTTTACGATGGAATATTCGTGGCCTTAGGGGCAATCAAAGAGAATTCTAATTGTTGCTCTCCCAGTTGTCCCCAGTATGTGCTGGATTGCAAGAGCCCAAAATTCGTTCTGTTGTCATTCGCCCCGTTTCAGGTTACTTGCTGTTACATTCTTCTGATATTTTACCTGACGAATCATTTAATGAAAGCACACCTCTTGTACGTGTTGATATACCATATCAGCAAGTTTTTGTTTGTTCTCTGCTGCATTATACTGCAGCACGTATTTATTTACACTGATGGTTAATTACGAATTGGTGGCCAGGTGGCTAAAGCTCCCGCTTCACATACGGAGGGCCCGGGTTCGATTTCAGGTTGATGGAAACATTTCGACGCATTTCCTTACACCTGTTGTTAGGTAAGACACATATGCAACAGTGTGCATATGTTGCATATGTGTCTTACCTAACAACCTGTCGGTATTTTATTCCATTTCAAAGTTACACCTGTTGTCCTGTTCACTTAGCAGCGAATAGGTACTGGGTGTTAGTCGACTAGTGTGGGTCGCATCCTGGGGGACAAGATTGTGAACCCCAATTGAAATAAGTTAGACAGTCCTCAATGACGCACTGACTTTCTTGGGTTATCCTGGGTGGCTAACCCTCCGGGGTTAAAAATCAGAAAGAAATCTTATCTTGTCTTACAGTTTGCTCTCTTTATCTTTCTCCCTCCCGTGCATTGTGTATCTCTGATATCGCGCTTTTAATTTCATCTCTACCGCCACCCATATTGTGGTTGGGTGATTTTAATGCTCACCATCACCTGTGGGGAGGGTCCCACTGCGACTTTCGTGGTGATCAGTTGGAAACTCTTCTCTCTTCTTATCCTCTTAATGTTTTAAGCACAGGTGCTCCTGCCCATTTTGATTCTTACACTCAGTCTCTCTCCTGCATTGATTTTTCTATCTGTACCTCGTCTGTTGCACTTGATTTCATGTGGTCTGTTCTCACAAATTTACACGATAGTGATCACTTTCCCATCCTTCTTACTTCTACTACGTATGCCCGACCGTTTCGTAGCCCTCGTTGGCAATTTGCTCAAGCAAATTGGGACTTATACACCCATCTTACCACCTGGTGTGAGGACCCGTTTTAGTCCTCTATTGATGAACTGGCACACCACTTTCCTACTTTAGTCCTAACTGCGGCGATGCTTTCTATCCCCCAAACATTGTATCAATCGCATCTGCTAGAAAAATGACAGGATGGATAATGAGAACCTTCAAAACTAGGGAGGCCAAGCCCATGATGACACTCTTCAGGTCACTTGTTCTATCTAGGCTGGAATATTGCTGCACACTAACAGCACCTTTCAAGGCAGGTGAAATTGCTGACCTAGAGAATGTACAGAGAACCTTCACGGCGCGCATAACGGAGATATAACACCTCAATTACTGGGAGTGCTTGAGGTTTCTAAACCTGTATTCCCTGGAATGCAGGCGGGAGAGATACATGATTATATACACCTGGAAAATCCTAGAGGGACTAGTACCGAGCTTGCACACGAAAATCACGCACTAAGAAAGCAAAAGACTTGACAGACGATGCAACATCCCTCCAATGAAAAGCAGGGGTGTCACTAGCACGTTAAGAGACCATACAATAAGTGTCAGGGGCCCAAGACTGTTCAACTGCCTCCCAGCATACATAAGTGGGACTACCAACAGACCCCTGGCAGTCTTTAAGCTGGCACTGGACAAGCACCTAAAGTCGGTTCCTGACCAGCCGGGCTGTGGCTCATACGTTGGTTGCGTGCAGCCAGCAGTAACAGCCTGGTTGATCAGGCTCTGATCCACCAGGAGGCCTGGTCACAGATCGGGCCGCGGGGCGTTGACCCCCGGAACTCTCTCCAGGTAAACTCCAGGTAAACCTCAGGTACGCATTGGATTTCAAGCGGGCAAGGGCAGTTGCTCGCCGTGTTATAAGTGACGCTAAACGCACTTGTTGGCGAGACTACGTGTCTACCATTAACTCGTCTTCCCCTATGTGCTCGATTTAGAAAAAGGTGTAGAAATTGTGTGGTAAATACACTTCGGACCCAGCTCCCATTTTGTGGGTTGCTGGAGTTGATGTCATGGAACCCTTAGAAGTTGCCACAGCAATCAGGAACTTTTGTTCGTATCTCCAAAGATCTTCACCTTGGTCCCTCATTTCTTGCGTCTAAACCTACCAAAGAGCAATTTTCCATAGATTTCTCCTCCGATGGGTTGGAGCCGTATAACGTACCTTTTACTCTTGTAGAACTGGAGTTCACGCTTCCATTTGCCGGCCTTCGGCACCGGAACCTGATGATATCCACATCAGTATGCTTCAACATCCCCATTCTACGGCCCTTCCCGTTCTTTTACGTCTTTTCAATCTAATTTGGAAGCGAGGGGTTCTCCCTCAACACTGGAAATCGGCTATTGTACTACCGTTTCGCAAACCAGGCGCCTCGGGACTTGACACCTCTCAATATCTTCCCATTGTCCTGACCAGTGTGGTCTGCAAGGTGATGGAACGATTAGACGGGTCATCGCAAGATTGGGACCCGTGCCAAGACTATGGTCTTGGCGAACATTATACATACATACGTGAATAGACGTATGATATGGCTTTCACATAGGCCGCTCTACTGTAGACCCCTTGCTCCACTTAGATACGCATATTCGAAATGCCTTTGCTAACAACCACTCTGTCCTAGCGGTGTTTTTTGATCTAGAGAAGGCATGTGACACCACTTGGAGGTATAGCATCCTAGCTGAAGCCCACTCCTTAGGCCTCTGCGGCAATCTACCAAACGTCATCGCTGCTTTCTTGTCTGACAGACATTTTCGAGTTCGTATCGGCGCCTCGCTTTCCTCGGACTTTGTACAAGCCGAGGGAGTTCCACAAGGCTGTGTCCTCAGCACTACTCCTTTTCTTTTAGCTATAAATGACCTACTTTCCGTTCTTCCTTCACATAATTGGTCGTCACTTTATGTTGATGATTTCGCCATAGCTTACTCGGGCGCTGACTGTCGACTAGTAGCAGCCTCCCTTCAGGTTGTAATAGACCGAGTCTCCCACTGGACCACTTATCACTGCTTTAAATTTTCTAGTACGAAAACCCGGTTCATTACCTTCACTGGACGTCCTCTTATTCCGGATACTCCCTTGTACTTACACGATTCACGTATTCCGGCATGTGATACGGTCAAGTTTCTGGGCCTGCTTTTGATCGCCGGTTGACATGGAGACCTCACATTTCTTATTTAAAGACAACTTGCCATGGTTGGATAAATCTTCTTAAAGTTCTTGCACATCGTCCACGGGGAGCAGATCGTCGCACTCTCCTCCGTTTACATTCCACCCTAGTCTTGTCCAAGCTGGATTGTGGTGACCAAATCTATTCTGCGGCCTCTCTCGCAACTCTGTCTAAGTTGTGATGAATGGTTTGAAAAACCGACAAGTTGAAGATTGAGACACTTATGCAACATATGGGAATCTTTATTCAGGAAACGTTTCGCCACACAGTGGCTTCATCAGTCCAATACAGAGTAGAAAGGTGTAAGGAGAGGAGGAGTTTGAGGTAATCAGTCCCTCAGCCTGGAGTCGATGTGTTCAGTCCATCAATCTTGTTGAATGCACAGCATAGGGCTGTAGACGTGGCTTATATACTGTAGTCAGGTGAGGCGCAGCAGGAGGAGGCGGGGTCATAGTTGTACCATCCACTAGTCGAAGTAGTCAGGTGAGGCGCAGCAGGAGGAGGCGGGGTCATAGTGGTACCATCCACTAGCCTCCTCCTG
Organism: Cherax quadricarinatus; assembly: GCF_026875155.1. NCBI lineage: Eukaryota > Metazoa > Arthropoda > Malacostraca > Decapoda > Parastacidae > Cherax > Cherax quadricarinatus. The sequence continues at coordinate 48,831,840 of NC_069407.1, read as the reverse complement.
CTGCGCCTCACCTGACTACAGTATATAAGCCACGTCTACGGCCCTATGCTGTACATTCTACACGATTGATAGACTGAACACATCGACTCTAGGCTGTGGGACTGATTACCTCAAACTCCTCCTTTCTACTTTGTATTGGACTAATGAAGCCACTGTGTCGAAACGTTTCCTGAATAAAGATTCCCATATGTTGCATAAGTGTCTCAATCTTCAACTTGTCGGTTTTTCAAACCATTCATCACAACTATCAGACACAGCAGCATCATGGGATTTTGTTACAAAGAATTCTTCAACACTTGTCCAACCTTTGGACGAAGACCTACTTCGACAAGTGGATGGCACCACTATGACCCCGCCTCCTCTTGCTGCGCCTCACCTGACTACAGTATATAAGCCACATCTACGGCCCTATGCTGTACATTCTACAAGATTGATGGACTGAGCACATCGACTCCAGGCTGAGGGACTTATTACCTCAAACTCCTCCTCTCCTTACACCTTTCTACTTTGTATTGGACTGATGAAGCCACTGTGTGGCGAAACGTTTCCTGAATAAAGATTCCCATATGTTGCATAAGTATCTCAATCTTCAATCTGTCTAAGTTAGATCTCATTCATCACTCAGGTCTCCGTCTGTGACTTTGTGCCTTTCGTTCATCCCCTGTTGAGAGCCTCTACGCAGAAGCGAAAATTCCATCCTTTTTCGATCGCCGTGATGCTCATTGCCTTCGTTATGTTCGATCTCATGACCTCCACAATCCTTCCGTATATAGGATGGTCACTGATGTTAGTAGACATTCTTTATTTGTTCGTCGTCCCTGTTTACTCCGCCCCTTTTCTCTCCGCTTCCGTTCGCTCTTGTCTTCTCTTCAATTACCACCATTCTATGTTCACGTAGCATCTCACTTTTCCCTGCCCCCTTGGGAAGTTCCAACTACTCGTGTCTGTTCTTTCCCGCTGCCATGTACAAAAGCTCAGCTACCTACGGTGCCTTCCCATTCTCTTTTTTCTTGACCACTTCCGCTCTCATTATCATGCCATCGCAGTGTACACCGATGGTTCTAAGTCTTCTGACGGCGTCGGATTCGCAGCAATGTTTCCGGACAGTGTCGTGCGAGGACATTTATTATCCTCGGGTAGCATTTTTACGGCTGAATTGTACTCTATTCTTGTAGCACTTATTCGTATTGCATCTATACATGTGTCACCATTTGTGTTCGTTTCAGACTCCCATAGTGCTTTACAGGCTACGCAAAAATTTGATACTCCTCACTCCCTAGTTCTTCGTATCCAACTTCGGTTACGCCGTATCTCTAGCAAACACAAAGATATTGTTTTTTGCTGGGTCCCTTTTCATGTTGACGTACAGGGCAATGAACAGGCAGACACTGCTGCGCGGTCAGCAGTACATGACCTCCCAGTTTCATATAGAGGTGTTCCATTCACAAACTATTTTGCTGAAATTGCTACCCACCTTCGCACCCGTTGGCAAAAACGTTGGTCTGATTTGCTCTGTAACAAACTTCATTCTATTAAACAGAGTATAGGTTTCTGGCTGTTTTCTTGTCATCAGTGTCGAGGATAAGAGACTACTCTCTCCCGTCTTCACATCAACCACGCTTGTCTTACTCATGAGTATCTCATGGAGAGGCGCCTTGTTCCTCTCTGTGAGAATTGTCAAATTCCAATATCAGTTAGCCACATTTTGCTGGACTGTTACTCTATCAAGGAGCACGCAGGATTTACCTCCAACGTCGTCTTCACTCCGCTGCCCTTTCTTTACCTTCTCTTCTTGCTAATGGACCCTCCTTTAATCCAGACTCTTTCATTGACTTTTTAACAGCAATTGATTTACTACACAAACTCTGATGATGATGCCTCTAGCACTCTCCTCTGTCCTTTCTACCTTAATTTCTAGCTACACTCTTCCCCTGCACTATCCACTGCCCCACTGCACATCATCCCTCTCCCTCTTGCCACTCATTTCCCCTGCATCCTTCCCTGCCTTGCTGCGCTGTATAACCCTTCGGTTTAGCGCTTCTTTCTTTATAATAATAATAATTAAACAACTTTTGATTATACTTCCTTTAGCACCGCCTCTATTATACTATCCACTCTTGACAATCTCAGATCAAGAATATTAAACAGTTGCTACACTCTGCCCTGCTGCGCTGCATGACCTTTACGGGTTTAGGAAATAGTTTTGACTTTAATAATTATGCATATGCGTCTAATTTATTATTAAGCTCTTAAGACAGGTAAGACATTTTAAAGTGCGGGAAAAAAATGAATCACGTTAGATAAATTCCTAATGTGTACATGAAAATACATATTTGGCAGTATATCTTATCTATAAGTAGTGTTTTTTCACATGTATTGAACATAGTGCCAAGCAACGTCAACTACTGCAAAAACTAAAAATGGACTGGATAGATAGTTAACTGAAAATTGGGCTTATATTTTTCTTATAAAATTAGAGCGTAGGATTATCGAAGCAAATATTGTGGATTACATCAAATTAAGGATGGTTTGGATAGATATTGTATTGAATATGGCTAGGTGTGAGTAGTGTCTGTTTAGTGAAAGCAGACACTACTCACACCTCAATGTAGAGGTGAGATATGCACTAACCTTGACAGAGCCGCTGATGTTGTTACCCACTTTAATCACTGTATTCAGCACACCGTAGATGCCAGGGTTATTGACACTCATGCCACAACAGTCCCGCGGGGCTGAAGACAACACACAAACATTTTATGTACTCTCTACTGAAGTATAAATCAAATTACAGTGGCTGCAACAAAGCAGAGATATATATTCGAAATGAAAATCAATTGAGGACTAAAGTATATTACATTCATTCACGGACTGTGAAAGACAGACCGAAATGTTTATTTTTGAACTTATTGGAAATCCTTGCCTTGAAAAACGTAAGCATATTTAAATCAGGAAAATGATGCATTTGGGATATTTTGAAAAGGCATGACATATGATGGAATGGAGAACGATGTGGGTAATGTTTCTGATACATGAACAAGTAGAAAACTATAAAATGCCTTAGTTTTCATGATGAAACAATCTCAAACTAGGGTACAAAAGAGCTAAAAAAATAATATTTTTTTAGTAAAAGTGAACTTTATATAGAGATATATGATGTCATCGATTTTTGTAAATGTGTTTTAAGATTACTTACAAAGAAAAGGGAGGTTCCTTCACCCTGGTGAGGGGCTCTTGTTCTAGGGGATTGGATTTGTACTCCAGTTCCCTGAATTGAGCATGAATACCTTCCATCCCCCCCCCCCACATGCGCTGTATAATCCTACGGGTTTAGCGCTCCCCCATGATGATTATAATATTGAAGATGGTGACAAAATGATGACTTATCGGCAATAGTGACGTAAAAGCACTAGAGATATATACACTTTACAACTTAGTGACACTTTTAATGTGTTTAAAGGTGTTTTAGCTCTTCTTAACATGACATTGTTCCGCTTGGAGTATATGGAATATAAACGATATATTCTCTCAACAAACCGGCAGTATCCCACCGAGGCAGGGTGGCCCACCGAGGCAGGGTGGCCCACCGAGGCAGGGTGGCCCACCGAGGCAGGGTGGCCCAGAAAGAAAAACAAGGTTTCTCTTTTGAAATTAAGTAATGTATACAGGAGAAGATGGGGTTACTAGATCCTCGCTCCCGGCATTTTAGTCGCCTCTTACGACACGCATGGTTTACGGAAGAAGAATTGTGTTCCACTTCCCATGAAGATAAGCAGAAATAAACAAGAACTAAGAAAATAGAGGAAAACCCAGAGAAGTGTGTATATACATGCTTGTACATGCATGTGCAGTGTGACCTAAGTGAAGTAGAAGTAGCAAGAGTACCTGAAACCTTGCGTCATAAACGATGTATATACGGCATAATTTTTTTTTTTTACTATTTTGGTCTTGTAAGTCTATGTGTAAGGAATAATTATAATATTACAGTTGTTTGGCGGTGTATTACTTCTCAGAAAATGGAACTAAGTCACATTAATTGACTGACTGGGTTATATATACGCTGTATATACTGTATAACGTTTTTCTACTATTTTTTTTTTTTACTATTTTGGTCTCCTAAGGCTTTGTATAACGAATACATATAATATTATAATTGTTTCAGAGAGTAATACTTATCAGAACATGGAAATTATTCACATTAACTTGACTGGGTTATCCTTTGTTAAATATACTTCGTGTGCTTTGCGGCTGAAGTCCACTGTTAGTCTCACGAAACTGCAATGAATCTGAATGAATAAGTCATTTTTGTTAGTCTTTCAAAGGCTGTTTGCTGATGGGGAAGTTGGTGGTGGAACAACAGCTCTTGGTTTCATTTTTTTTTCATTTGTTAATAAGGAAGCCTAGTACGTCAGATATTTAGTCACGACATGAGTAATTATGATACTCTCTGAGTATCCTCATAGCCTTATAATTTTTTCAAATGTAAATAGATGCAATAAGACCAAAAGTGTTGTGCTGAGGTCAAAATTTTAATTTTGCAGATTTTTAATACGAAAACAGCATTTTCGTACTATTACGTCTGACAGAGTTTAAGAGCAAAGGAATGAAAACCTGGAGTTCAGACTAGAAGAAAATAATATAGAGAAATTGAATACATTTAGATACTTGGGAGTGATGTGCGAGAAAACTGATCTATTAAACACGTGGTGAAAGATGGATGGAGTAGATCACAGAAAGAAAATTGCAGGAGTGTAGATTGAGACACTTATGAAACATGGGAATCTTTATTCAGGAAACGTTTCGCCACACAGTGGCTTCATCAGTCCAATACAAAGCAGGTGTAAGGAGAGGAGGAGTATGAGGTAATCAGTCCCTCAGACTGGAGTCGATGTCTTCAGTCCATCAATCTTGTAGAATGTACAGCATAGAGCCGTAGACGTGGTTTATATACTGTAGTGAGGTGAGGTGAAGCAGGAGGAGGCGGTCTTCGTCCAAAGGTTGGACAAGTGTTGAAGAATTCTTTGTAACAAGATCCCATGATGCTGCTGTGTCTGACAGTTGTGATGAATGGTTTGAAAAACCGACAAGTTGAAGATTGAGACACTTATGCAACATATGGGAATCTTTATTCAGGAAACGTTTCGCCACACAGTGGCTTCATCAGTCCAATATAAAGCAGAAGGTGTCAGGAGAGGAGGAGTTTGAGGTAATCAGTCCCTCAGCATGGAGTCGATGTGTTCAGACCATCAATCTTGTAGAATGTACAGTATAGGCTGTGCATATCGACTCCAGGCTGAGGGAATGATTACCTCAAACTCCTCTTCTCCTTACACCTTCTGCGTTGTATTGGACTGATGAAGCCACTGTGTGGCGAAACGTTTCCTGAATAAAGATTCCCATATGTTGCATAAGTGTCTCAATCTTCAACTTGTGGGTTTTTCAAACCATTCATCACAATTGCAAGAGTGTTACGGAATCTTTAAAAAGACAAGTTTTTCAATAATAACAAAAAGGGTGACGACGCTTTTGTATGAAATACAAGCATTATTTTCTCAAATATTACAAAAGAAATGAGTCAGATATAAATGTGTAGTAAACAAATTATACACACACTAAAAAATGAAGAAATTAGAACACAATGTATTAAAAATAAAGTTGTAATTCAACGAGTGAAGGAGGTGCTGTTGAGAGGCTTTAGTCCTAGAGAAGTCATTGAGCGAAGTGACTAGATTAAAAATGTATATAAATCTGAGGTGAATAGAATGTGTAGAGAAAGTACCATGAAGGGTAGAAAGGAGGGTGCAAATGCATTAGACTGGAATGAGTTAGACAAGCAGTTTATAGAATTGGACGTACTGTTGAGATGTGACCAAGATAGCATTTAAGACGTTAAAACAAAAAGAGTTAGCTTGGCTTGAGGTTCAGAGGTAGGAAGACGAGTGATTGTGCTTTGAATATCTAGTGCTGATGTGGTTAAGTGAATTTTTCGAGTGTGATGCCTTTGCCCTTTCTGAAAGACAGCAAAATGTCAACAGAAAAAGAGTTAAGTACCATGGTTAATATCCAAAGAATAATTTTTTTAACCTCTGCATGTATTGAAGAAGTGGTTATCCGTAATATTGTCATTTCTTACTAAAAGTTATTTTTCTAGAAGATGAGAAATCGAGTCTCATATCATAGTACCTAGTCTCCGACAAAACGCTTGTTTCTCTCGATCCCAGCTACTCAGAGAGGAAAAAACAGCATCCTCCATTTCTTACCTGGAACACAGTTCTCAGAGAAAGACGTCCAGGTACTAGCCACACACTGCGTCAGCAAGCCAGGTGAGCCAGATGCCAGGTACCATCCATTGTTACACTCGTAGTACACTCCGTAGACGCTACTTGTATTCCAGGTGAAGTTTTGAACTACGTGGACGTTGACTGGATGAGGTGGGTTGCTGGTGCACGCTGTGGTGTCGTTAGTAACTGGGAATATAGAGCAAGTGTTTGTGAGAATGTATGTGGGTGTTTGAAGAGCCTGTCAGAGTTATAAACATGCCTAAGGCCCTTATGTTTTTTGAGGCCTTCTGTGTATTAAAAAATGAAGAAATGCCAGTAAATGGTTTCGAAAAAAGAAATATCTTAAATATTTAATTTAATAAATTAATACATACACATATTAAGCATAAAAATACAGTGTAATAACTGATAAAACAAATTTTATTTACGAGGCCAACAAGTCTTAAATATATTAAATAAAGCATAGTGAACCGTAATTTTGAGGCTCTACCATAGACTGGTTGCGATACTGAATATACAGCAATAGTGAAAAATCTGAGGTCCCGGTGCATGTGAGGACTAGGCCAGTTGAATCTCTGTACGTGTGTGTGAGTGTGTGAGTTTGTGTGGGTGTGTGTACTCACCTAGTTGTGGCTGCATGGGTCGATTCACAGCTCTTGGCCCCTCCACTTCACTGGTCGCTACTAGGTCACTCTACCTGTTCCATGAGCTTCATCATACCTTTTCTTAAAGCTATGTATGGATCCTGCTTCCACTACATCACTTCCCAGACTATTCCACTTCCTGACAACTCTGTGACTGAAGAAATACATGCTAACATCCCTGTGATTCATCTGAGTCTTCAACTTCCAAATGAGACCCCTGGTTGCTATGTCCCATCTCTGAAGTATCCTGTCTCTGTCTATCTTGTCGATTCCTCTCAGTATTTTATATGTCGTTATCATATCCCCCCTATCTCTCCTTTCCTCCAGTGCCGTCAGGTCGATTTCCCTTAACCTCTCCTCGTAGGACATACCCCTTAGCTCCAGGACTAGTCTTGTTGCAAACCTTTGCACTTTCTCTAATTTCCTTACATGCTTGGCAAGGTGTGGGCTCCAAACTGGTGCTGAATACTCCAATATAGGCCTGAAATACACGCTGTACAGGGTCCTGAACGATTCCTTGTTGAGATGTCGGAGTGCTTTTCTCAGGTTTGCCAGGCGCCCATTTGCTGCAGTAGTTATTTGACTGATGTGCGCTTCACATGTTCCCGTTGTTATACTCACCCCAAGAACCTTTTCTCCGTTCCCCTAGACTGTACTCCGTTTGCGGTCTTCTTTGCCCTGCCCAAATCTTCATGACTTTGTACTTGGTAGGATTGAACTCCAGGAGCCAGTTTCTGGACCAGGCCTGCAGCCTGTTCAGTTCCCTTTGTAGTTCTGCCTGGTCCTCGTCCGACTTAATTCTTCTCATTAACTTCACATCATCTGCAAACAGGGGCAATTCTGAGTCTGTTCACTCCTACAAGTTCACATATACCGGACACAGCACTGGTCCTAGGACTGACCACTGTGGAACCCCGCTTGTCACAGGCGCCCACTCTGACACCTTGTCACGTACCATGACTCGCTGATGTCTTACCAACAGGCATTCCCTGATCCACTGTAGTGCCTTCCCTGTTATACATGCCTGGTCTTCCAGCATTTGCACTAATCTCTTGTTTGGAACTGTGTCAAAAGCCTTCTTATAGCCCAAGAAAACACAATCTACCCACCCCCCTCTCTCTTATCTTACTGCTGCCGCCCTGTCGTAAAACTCCAGTAGGTTTGTGATAGGATTTCCCGTCTCTGAAACCGTGCTGGTTGTTGTTGATAAGCTCATTCCTTTCTAGGTGCTCCATCACTCTTCAGATAATCTTCTCTATGACTTTGCATACTATACATATCAGTGACACTGGTTTGTAGTTTGATGCTTCGTGTCTGTCTCCTTTTATAAAAATTGGGACTACATTTCCTGTCTTCCATACCTCAGGTAGTCGCCCTGTTTCGACAGATGTGTTGAAGATTGCTGTTAGTGGTACACATAGCGCCTCTGCTCCCTCTCAGGATCCATAGAGAGATGTTATCTGGCCCTGTCTTCTTAGCTCGTTTAGCAGCCTCTTTACTTCTTCCTCGGGTGTATGTATTGTGTCCCACAGTTGATGGTGTACCCCACCTCTCCGCCTTTCTGGAGTCCATTCTGTCTCCTCTGTGAACACTTCTTTGAATCTTACGTTGAGCTTTTCACATACTTCTCGGTCGTTTCTTGTGATCTCTCCTCCGTCCTTCATCAGCCTGATTACCAGGTCTTTGACTGTTGTTTTACTTCTGATGTGGCTGTACAACAGCTTCGGGGCAGATTTGGCATTTGACCTCCCTTTTTACCTGTGCATATTCATTTCTGTGTGTGTGTGTGTGTGTGTGTGTGTGTGTGTGTGTGTGTGTGTGTGTGTGTGTGTGTGTGTGTGTGTACTCACCTAACTCACCTAACTCACCTAATTATGGTTGCAGGGGTCGAAACTCAGCTCCTGGCGCCGCCTCTTCACTGAGTGCGACTAGGTCCTCTCTCTCCCTGCTCCATGAGCTTCATCATACCTCATCTAAAGCTATGTATGGTTCCTGCCTCCACTACCTCATTTGCTAGGCTATTCCACTTCCTGACTACTCTATGAATGAAGAAATACTTCCTAACATCCCTTTGACTTATCTGGGTCTTCAACTTCCAATTGTGACCTCTTGTTTCTGTGTTCCTCTCTGGAACATCCTGTCTCTGTCCACCTTGTCTATTCCACGCAGTACTTTGTATGTTGTTATTGTGTGTTCCCTAACCCTCATGTCCTCCAGTGTCGTCAGGCCGATTTCCCTTAACCTTTATTCGTAGGACATTACCCTTAACTCTGGAACTAACCTAGTCGCAAACCCTTGCTCTTTCTCTCATTTCTTGAAGTTCTTGATCAAGTGTGGGTTCCAAACAGGTGCTGCATACTCCAATATGGTCCTGACGTACACGGTGTACAGTGTCTTGAACGATTCCTTATTAAGGTATCGGAATGTTATTCTCAGATTTGCCAGGCGCTCACATGCTGCAGCAGTTATCTGGTTGATGTGTGCTTCCGGAGACGTACTCGGTGTTATACCCACCCTAAGATCTTTTTCCTTGAGCGAGGTTTGCAGTCTTTCGCCACCTAGCCTATACCCTGTCTGCGGTCTTCTTTGCCCTTCTTGGATCTTCATGACTTTGCATTTGACGGGGTTGAATTCGAGAAGCCAGTTGCTGGACCAGGTGTCCAGCCTGTCCAGGTCTCTTTGAAGTCCTAGCTGATCCTCATCTCATATAATTCTCTTCATTAACTTCACATCATCTGCGAACAGGGTCACTTCCATCATGTCATTCATATATACCAGATATAGCACTGGCCCTAGGACCGACCCCTGTGGAACCCCGTTAGTCACAGGTGCCCACTGTGATACCTCATCGCTTACTATGACTCGTTGTTGCCTCCCTGTCAGGTATTCTCTGATCCATTGTAGCGCGTTTCCTGTTATACGCACCTGGTCCTCTAGCTTCTGCACCAATCTCCTGTGAGGAACTGTGTCGAAGGCCTTCTTGCAGTCTATGAAGATGCAATCAACCCATCTCTCTCTCTCTCTCGTGTCTTACTTCTGTTACTTTTTCATAAAACTCCAGTAGGATTGTGACACAGGATTTGCCTTCCATAAATCTGTGCTGGTTGGCGATTATACTCTTGTTCCGTTCCAGGCACTCCACCACTCTCCTCCTGATAATCTTCTCCATTACTTTGCATACTATGCACATCAGTGACACTGATCTATAGTTTTGTGCCTCTTTTCTGTCTCCTTTTTTAAATATGGGTACTATATTTGCCATCTTCCATACCTCAGGTAGTTGCCCAGTTTCCAGGGATGTGTTGAAGATTGTGGTTAGTGGCACACACAGCATTTCTGCTCCCTCTCAAAGGACCCACAGGGAGATGTTGTCTGGTCCCATTGCCTTTGAGGTATCAAGGACCCTTAGCAGCTTCTTCACCTCCTCCTCAGTTGTGTGTATGTCATCTAACACTTGTTGATATATTCTTTGTTGGTGTCCCCCTCTGTTCTGTCTACCCAGAGGCCTTCCTGTCTCCACTTTATATACTTCCTTAAATCTCTTGTTGCACTCCTCACAAACTTCTTGATCGCTTCTCGTGAGTTCCCCACCTTCTTTCCTCAGCCTGATCACCTGGTCTTTGAGTGTTGTCTTCCTCTTAATGTGACTATACAGCAGTTTTGGGTCAGACTTGGCTTTCGATGCTATGTCCTTTTCATACCGTCGCTGGGCATCTTTCCTTATCTGTGCATACTCGCTTCTGGCTCTTCGGGTAAACCAAGGACTCGCTTTGGTCTTCCCATTATTTCTATTGCCCTTGGAAGCAAACCTTTCCTCTGCCTCCCTGCATTTTGTTGTTACGTGTTCCATCATTTCGTTTACTGACTTTCCTGCTAATTCTCTGTCCCACTGAACCTCCTGCAGGAAGTTCCTCATACCTCTATAGTCCCCCTTTTTAAGTTTGGCTTTTCCCATCCAACTCCTGTTACCTTCTCTACTTGTGATTCTACTATGTATTAAAAACACAGAACCATGTGATCACTAGCTCCAAGTGGCCTTTCATATGTGATGTCCTCAATGTCTGAACTGCTCAGGGTGAACATAAAGTCCAGTCTTGCTGGCTCATCCTCCCCTCTCTCTCTGGTAGTGTCCTTAACATGTTGATGCCTAAGATTTTCCAGTACCACATCCATCATCTTGGCTCTCCATGTTTCAGGACCTGCCAAGTGGCTCCAGGTTTTCCCAGTCGATCTCCCTGTGGTTGAAATCGCCCATAGCCAGTAGCTTTGCTCTGCTCGAGTGAGCTCTTCTTGCCACCTCGGCCAGTGTGCCCACCATTGCTCTGTTGCTCTCTTCATATTCCTCTCTTGGCCTCCTGCAGTTCTGTGGTGGATTATACATCACTGCAATGACCACCTCATGTTCCCCAGACTGAAGTGCACCTACTATGTAGTCCCTTCCTCCAATCTCATCCATGCCTTCTATTTCCTCCAATCTCCATCGGTCTTTTATGAGCAGTGCAACCCCTCCTTCCCCTCTGCTCCTTCTATCATTCCTCAGGATTTGATATCTTGGAGGGAAGATTGCATCTGTTATTGTCTCAGTGAGTTTCGTTTCTGTGACTGCTATGATGTCTGGGGAGTTCTCGTTGATTCTTTCATGCCACTCTTCATATTTATTCATTATTCCATCCACATTCTTGTACCAAACCTTCTTCTTTTCTAATACTGTGATCCTGGGAGAAGATTGGGGTTGGGGGATCGGGAGCCATGGCAGGTGCCTATGGGGGGCTGCAGTGGGGGTGGGGGCAGAGTTTCCATAGGGGGTGACTGTAGGGGTGGGGTTTGTGGGGTGGGGGGTGGGGGCAGAGGGATCAGCGTGTGAGTGTCAGTTTAAATTGCTTAGCTGCCTTGGGGTTGTCGCAGTTGGAGTCCTTCTGTGGGTGTTTCTGGAGGGTGTGTTTGCCTTTCCACCTGCATCTGGGTTCTTCTCCTCATCTTTGTCATTTCCTCTCGTTCCTCCTTTCGCTTTTGTACTCTCTCTTTGAGTATCAACGTTTCCTCTTGTGTTCTGGTACTCTTGTCTGTCTCTCAGTCATGCTTTCTTCTGCAGAATCATGTACTCACCTATTTGTACTTACCTATTTGTGCTTGCAGGGGTCGAGTCTTAGCTCTTGGCCCTGCCTCTTCACCAGTTACTACTGGGCCCTCTCTCTCCCCGCTCCATGAGCTTTATCAAACCTCGTCTTAAAACTATGTATGGTTCCTGCCTCCACTACGTCACTTTCCAGGCTATTCCACTGCCTGACAACTCTGTGACTGAAGAAATACTTCCTAATATCTCTCTGACTCATCTGTGTCTTCAACTTCCAATTGTGACCTCTTGTTTCTGTGTCCCCTCCCTGGAACATCCTGTCTTTATCCACCTTGTCTATTCCACGCAGTATTTTATATGTCGTTATCATGTCTCCCCTGACCCTACTGTCCTCCAGTGTCGTCAAGCCGATTTCCCTTAACCTTTCTTCATAGGACATTCCCCTTAGCTCTGGAACTAACCTTGTCGCAAACCTTTGCACTTTCTCTAGTTTCTTGACATGCTGTATCAAGTGCATACTCCAGTATGGGCCTGAAGTACACGGTGTACAGTGTCTTGAACGATTCCTTACTAAGGTATCGGAAAGCTGTTCTCAGGTTTGCCAGGCTCCCATATGCTGCAGCAGTTACCTGGTTGATGTGTGCTTCCGGAGGCATGCTCGGTGTTATACTCACCCCAAGATCTTTCTCCTTGAGCGAGGTTTGTAGTCTTTGGCCACCTCGCCTATACTCTGTCTGCGGTGTTCTGTGCCCTTCCCCTATCTTCATGACTTTACATTTGGCGGGGTTAAATTCGAGAAGGCAATTTCTGGACCAGGTGTCCAGTCTGTCCAGGTCTCTTTGAAGTCCTGCCCGGTCCTCATCTGATTTAATTCTCCTCATTAACTTCACATCGTCTGCGAACAGGGACACTTCTGAGTGTAACCCATCCATCATGTCGTTCACATATACCAAAAAATAGCACTGGTCCTATTACCGACCCCTGTGGGACCCATCTCGTCACAGGTGCCCACTGTGATACATCATTACGTACCATGACTCGTTGTTGCCTCCCTGTCAGGTATTCTCTGATCCATTGTAGTGCCCTTCCTGATATGTGTGTACTCACCTAGTTGTACTCACCTAGTTGAGGTTGCGGGGGTCGAGTCCTAGCTCCTGGCCCTGCTTCTTCTCTGGTCGTTACAAGGTCACCCTCCCTGAACCGTGAGCTTTATCATATCTCTGCTTAAAGCTATGTATGGATCCTGCCTCCAATACATCACTTCCCAAACTATTCCACTTCCTGACTACTCTGTGGCTGAAGAAATATTTCCTAAAATCCCTGTGATTCATCTGTGTCTCTCTCTCTCTCTCTCTCTCTTCAACTTCCAACTGTGTCCTCTTGTTGCTGTGTCCTATGTCTGGAACATCCTGTCTTTGTCCACCTTGTCAATTCCTCTCAGTATTTTGTATGTCGTTATCATGTCCCCCCTATCTCTCCTGTCCTCCAGTGTCTTCAGGTCGATTGCCCTTAATCTCTCCTCGTAGGACATACCCCTTAGCTCTGGGACTAGTCTTGTGGCAAACCTTTGCACTTTCTCTAGTTTCTTTACATGCTTGGCTACGTGTGGGCTCCAAACTGGTGCTGCGTACTCCAATATGGGCCTAACGTACACGGTGTACAGGGTCCTGAACGATTCCTTATTAAGATGTCGGAATGCTGTTCTGAGGTTTGCTAGGCGCCCATATGCTGCAGCAGTTATTTGGTTGATATGCGCTTCAGGAGATGTGCCTGGTGCTATACTCACCGCAAGATCTTTTTCCTTGAGTGAGGTTTGTAGTCTCTGGCCTCCTAGAGTGTACTCTGTCTGCGGTCTTCTTTGCCCTTCCCCAGTCTTCATGACTTTGCACTTGGTGGGATTGAACTTCAGGAGCCAATTGCTGGACCAGGTCTGCAGCCTGTCCAGATCCCTTTGTAGTTCTGCCTGGTCTTCGATCAAATGAATTCTTCTCATCAACTTCACGTCATCTGCAAACAGGGACACTGTGGAGTCTATTCTTTCTGTCATGTCGTTCACAAATACCAGGAACAGCACTGGTCCTAGGACTGACCCCTGTGGGATCCCGCTGGTCACAGGCGCCCACTCTGACACCTCACCACGTACAGTGACTCGCTGCTGTCTTCCTGACAAGTATTCCCTGATCCATTGCAGCGCCTTCTCTGTTATCCCTGCTTGGTCCTCCAGTTTTTGCACTAATCTCTTGTGTGGAACTGTGTCAAACGTCTTCTTGCAGTCCAAGAAAATGTAATCCACCCACCCCTCTCTCTCTTGTCTTACTGCTGTCACCATGTCATAGAACTCTAGTAGGTTTGTGACACAGGATTTTCCGTCCCTGAAACCAGGTTGGCTGCTGTTGATGAGATCATTCCTTTCTAGGTGTTCCACCACTCTTCTGATAATCTTCTCCATGACTTTGCATACTATACATATCAGTGACACTGGTCTGTAGTTTAGTGCTTCATGTCTGTCTCTTTTTTTAAAGATTGGGACTATATTTGCTGTCTTCCATGCCTCAGGCAATCTCCTTGTTTTGATAGATGTATTGAATATTGTTGTTAGAGGTACACATTTCGCTTCTGCTCCCTCTCTTTGGACCCATGGAGAGATGTTATCCAGCCCCATTGCCTTTGAGGTATCTAACTCACTCAGAAGCCTCTTCACTTCTTCCTCGGTTGTGTGTACTGTGTCCACCACTTGGTGGTGTGCCCCACCTCTCCATCTTTCTGGAGCCCCTTCTGTCTCCTCTGTGAACACTTCTTTGAATCTCTTGTTGAGTTCCTCACATACTTCACGGTTGTTTCTTGTTGTCTCTCCTCTTTCCTTCCTTAGCCTGATTACCTGGTCCTTGACTGTTGTTTTCCTCCTGATGTGGCTGTATAACAGCTTCCGGTCAGATTTGGCTTTCGCTGCTATGTCGTTTTCATGTCGTTCGGCCTCCCTTCTTATCTGTGCATACTCATTTCTGGCTCTACGACTGCTCTCCTTATTCTCTTGGGTCCTTTGCCTTCTATATTTCTTCCATTCCCTAGCACACTTGGTTTTTGCCTCCCTGCACCTTTGGGTGAACCATGGGCTCATCCTGGCTTTTTCATTATTCCTGTTACTCCTGGGTACAAACCTCTCCTCAGCCTCCTTGCACATTGTTATTACATATTCCATCATCTCATTAACTGGCTTTCCTGCCAGTTCTCTGTCCCACTGAACCCCGTTCAGGAAGTACCTCATTCCCATGTAGTCCCCTTTCTTGTAGTTTGGCTTCATTCGCCCTGGCCTTCCTGCTTCCCCCTCCACTTGTAGCTCTACTTTGTATTCGAAGCTTAAAACCAATGATCACTGGCCCCAAGGGGTCTTTCATATGTGATGTCCTCAATATCTGCACTGCTCAAGGTGAATACTAGGTCCAGTCTCGGTAGTTCATCCTCTCCTCTCTCTCTTGTAGTGTCCCTTACGTGTTGGTACATGAAGTTTTCCAGTACCACCTCCATCATCTTAGCCCTCCATGTATCTTGGCCCCCATGTGGCTCCAAGTTCTCCCAATCGATCTCCTTGATCAGGAGCTTTGCCCTGCATGCATGAGCTCTTCTGGCCACTGCAGCCAGTGTGTCACTTTGGGACCTCCAGAGTGAAGCGTTCCCGCTATGTAATTACTTGCTTCTCCACTGTCTCCTCTCTCCAGCTAATCAAAATTCCATCAGTTTTTGATCAAGAGTGCCACTCCTCCACCCCCCTGTTCTCTCTGTCTTTCCTCAGGATCTGGTACCCTGTTGGAAAGATGGCATCTGTTATCATACCTGTAAGCTTGGTTTCTGTGAGAGCTATGATGTCCGGTGATGCCTCTTTGACTCTTTCATGCCACTCCTCCCACTTATTTGTTATTCCATCCGTGTTTGTGTACCATACCTTCAGTTTCCTCTCCAACACTGTGGTTTGGGGGCCTGTGAGGGTGGGAGACCTGGTAGTATGGGGGTTTTTTCTATACGGGGGTTTTGGGGTGAAGTGGGTATGGTTGTAGTTTTGTTTTGGGTGGTTTTGGGGTGTTGTTTTGAGGATGGTTCTGTTTTTGACTCCCCTTGCTGCTCTGCCCTGCTCTGTTGCCCTCTGCTGGTTCCGTCCTTTCCCCTTTCCTAGCTCCTTTCCTTTTTTGGCCCCTCCCCAGTGCTGTCATTTGTTTGTGTTCTGTCTTGCTGGGAACACCCTCTTGTACCCTTCCAAGTACTTAAAAACCAGGGGTTTCTTTTGGGGGGATCCTGTTCTGCACTGTTTCTTTTGGGAAAAATCAGCTTGATCGGTTTGTCCCCCTTCAAGTACCCCCCTTTTT
>NC_069407.1:48740486-48812986 GCF_026875155.1 Cherax quadricarinatus | reverse complement strand
ACTCTTTTCCCTTAAATCCTACAGTCAAAAATTTTCCAACCAAAAAAAGAGCTAAAAAAAACCACGTGACCCTCCAGGGTTGGTGTTTGTGTGTGGGGGGTTGTGTGTGTGTACTCCCCTATTTGGGGGGGTTTTGGGGGGGGTCAAAGTCCGAGCTCCTGGCCCCCCCCTCTTCACTGATCGCTATTTAGGTCATTTTCCCCCTGGGGATGAGCTTTTTTCCATACCTCTGCTTAAAGCTATGTAGGGGATCCTGCCCCACTAAAATCGTTTCCCCAAACTGTTCCACTTAGGGATTACTTGTGGTGAAGAAATATTTCCCCTAACTTTCCCTGTGATTCACTGGTCTTAAAGTTTCCCAAAACTGTGCCCCCTTGTTACGGGTGTCCAATCTCGGGAACATCCGGGCCCTTTGCCCACCTTGTAAATTTCCCTCTCGTTTTTTTGTATGTCGTTATCATGTCCCCCCCTATCTCTCCTGTTATCCATGCCCGTCATTTTGTTTTCCCCCTTAAACCCTCCTCGTGGGGACAAACCCTCTTAGCTTGGGACTATCTTTTTTTAAAAACCTTTTTGCACTTTTCTAGTTTCTTCACGTGCTTGGTAGGTGGGGGTTCCAAAAAACTGGTCCCCGCTACCCAATATGGGCCTAACGAAACCGGTTTTCCAGGGTCCTGAATGATTCCTTATTAAGATGTGGGAAATGCTGTTTTTGGGGTTTTGTTTGGCGCCCATATCCTGCGGGCAGTTTTTTTGGGTTTTGTTTTGGGGCCTTAAAGGAAATGTGCCTGGTGTTAAAACTCCCCCCAAAGATTTTTTTTCCTTGGATGAGGTTTGTGGGTCTTTTGGACCCCCTGGGACTTTTACTCCGCGGGGCCCTTTTTTTCCCCCTTTCCCCCAATTTTTCATGATTTTTGCACTTGGGGGATTGAACTCCAGGACCCAATTTGCTAAAACCAGGTCGGCACCTGTCCAGACCCCTTTTGTAGTTTTTGCCGGGTTTCTTGGGATCGAGTGAAAAATTTTCTCATAAAACTTCACTTTCATCTGAAAAACCAGGGACACCTCAGAGTCAAAATTCCTTCCGTCATTCCGTTCACAAAAAACCAAAGAAACAGCCCCTGGTCCTAGGATGCCCCCCTGGGGGACCCCGATGGTCACAGGTCCCCACCCCTAAACACCTCCCCACGTACCTTTGACTCGCTGCTTTTCTTCCTGAAAGTTTTCCCCTGACCCATTTTTATTCCCTTCCCTGTTTTTCCCTGTTTGGTCCTCCATTTTTTTGAAACCCAATCTCTTTTTGTGGAACTGTGTCAAAACGCCTTTCCCTTGCAGTCCAAGAAAAATGAAACCCAAACCCACCCCCTCTTTCTTGTCTTACTGCTGTTTACCTTTTCATAGAACTCCAGTAGGTTTTTGAAAAACAGGATTTCCCTTTCCCCGAAAACATGTTTTTGGGTGCGTTTATGGATCGTTTTCCTTTTTAGGTGTTTTCCCCCACTCTTTTTCCTGAAAACTTTCCCTTTATTTTGATACTATACAATTTTCGTGACACGGTCCCGTAGTTTTTTAAAGGGTTCATGTCTGTCCCCCTTTTTTTAAAAAAATTGGGGGCTAAAATTTGCTGTTTCCAGCCCCCAACAATCTCCCTGTTTCGGGTAGATGTATTTTAATTTGTTGTTAGGGGTACCCCATTGCGCCTCCCGCTCCCTCTCTCAATACCCTGGGGAATGTTAAACTGGCCCCATTGCCTTTGAGGGGATCTAGCTTAAATCAGAACCTCTTTTATTCTTCCCCGGTTTTGTGCACTTTTGTCCCCCCTTGGGGGGTGGCCCCACCCTTTTCCCTCTTTCGGAGGCCCCTTTTGTCCCTCTGTGAAAAACTTCTTTGAATCTCTTGTTGAGTTCTTCACATACTTTCACCCGGTTTATTTCTTGTTGTCTCTCCCCCTCCTTCCCCTTCCTTATTTGATTACCTGGTCCTTTTCGTTGTTTTTTCCCCCATGTGGCGTACAAAAAGGTTTTGGGGCAGATTTGGCTTTCGCTGCTATGTCATTTTCCCAAAAAGTTTTTTGGGCCCCCCTTCTTATTTTGTGCATATTTGTTTCTGGCTCTAGGATGTTTTTCCCCTTTTTCTCCCGGGTCCTTTGCCTTTTATATTTTTTTTCCATTCCCTTGCACACTTGGGGTTTTTTTCCCCCACCTGCAACCTTTTTGGGGGAAAACCCTGGGCTCATCCCGGCTTTTTTCATAATTCCTGTTACCCTTTGGGGAAAAAAACCTCTCCTCAGCCTCCTTGCATTTTTTTTGCGACATATTTTCCCTCATCTCATTAAAATGGCTTCCCTGCCAGTTCTTGTGTGGTGTGTGTTTTGTTTTGTGTGTGTGTGTGGTGTGTGTGTTTTTGTGTTTGTGTGTGTGTGTGTGTTTTTGTGTGTTGTGGGTTTTTGTGTGTGTTGTGTTTTGTTTTTGTGTATGTATGTGTATGTGTGGTGTGTGTTTCTGTGTGTGTGTACCAAAATATTTTTATCACCTAGTTGAGGTTGCGGGGGGTTTTGAGTCCGAGCCCTGGGCCCCCCCTTTTTACTGATCGCTACTAGGTCACTCTCCCTGAAGCCCTGAGCTTTTTCATTAAACCCTGCTTTAAAATATGTATGGATCCTGCCTCCCCCTTCATCGCTTTCCCCCCCAAATATTCCACTTAAGACTAAACCCCGGGGCTTTAAGAAATACTTCCCAACATCCCCCGTGATTCATCTGTGTCTTTAGCTTCCAAAATGTGTCCCCCCTTTTTACTTTTGTCCCCCAAACTCTGGAAAAATCCTGTCTTTGTCCCCTTGTCAATTTCTTCAGAAATTTTTTATGTCGTTATCATGTCCCCCCCATCTTCCCCTTTCCCCCAGGTCGTCAGGTTGATTTCCCTTAACCTCTCCTCGTAGGGCATACCTCTTTTGCTCTGGGACAAATTCTTGTGCAAACCTTTGCACTTTCTCTAGTTTCTTTACGTGCTTGGCTAAGTGTGGGTTCCAAACTGGTGCCGCATACTCCAATATGGGCCTAACGTATACGGTGTACATGGGTCCTGAACGATTCCTTATTAAGATTTCGGAATGCTGTTCTGAGGTTTGCTAGGCGCCCATATGCTGCAGCAGTTATTTGGTTGATGTGCACTTCAGGAGATGTGCCTGGTGTTATGTGTGTGTGTGTGTCGGTGTGTGTGTGTGTGTGTGTGTGTGTGTGTGTGTGTGTGTGTGTGTGTATGTATGTGTATGCGTGTGTGTGTGTGTGTGTGTGTGCGTGCGTATGTGTGTGTGTGTGTGTGTGTGTGTGTGTGTGTGTGTGTGTGTGTGTGTGTGTGTGTGTGCGTATGTGTGTGTGTGTGTGTTGCATATATGTGTGTGTGTGGCCTGTCAATGTGAAAATATAAAACAAAATGATTAATCATTTCAATTAAGCGTAATTTTCTGAATCCGTCAGTGTGTAATATAAAAACTGTCTTCTAAATGAAAAAAGAAGTACGTACAAAAATGAGGAATAGATGTCCACCATTTGACATTTAGTTATAAGAATTTCTGGAATCTAAATTGGCAAAAAAATCTGAACCTTTCATTTACGATCAAATTGTGTCGATAGTAAAATATTAAAAAGTTTTTTAATAATATTGGTATATCTTGACCAGTATTTGAAGCCATACTAAAAGGGCACTATCAAGTTATTGAATAGAACATACCACAAATTTTAAAATAGAATTAGCAAATTGGCATCTACCAAGCCTAATTATAATCCTCTAAAAAAGAATACACGAGCACTAAAGATCTGAAACACAGGAATATCTGTGTTATTTTAATTAGACTAATTTTCACCACCACTGACCAATAACAGTCCAAACTTTACTCAAATTAGGTTTACTTTTGTGTGAAGTTTGAAGTCCAGTACAGCAGGTGTTGTTATCACATGAAAACTTGGAGGAAGAAAAAAAAAATACGACAGTCACTACTTGTATCTTAATTCAAGGTATAACTAAATAAGTTTCGGTAAAATGTTACAACGCAGAAACTAATTCACGGTATTGTGTATGTGTGAAAGTGACCATTGGGTATGAAGAACAAATTGATGTATATGTGGCTGTAGGTTTAAGTGAATTTCTGCCAGGTCAGTGGTCGGTACGCTGAGGTCAGTGGTCACGTGTGGTCATACCTGCCTAAGCTCTTGGGAGTTAGCGTGGGCTGTTACCAAGCACCATGGCTTGTTGTGTTTTAGACTCTCAGGTTCAAGTGTTGAAGGAGATTCTACTTTTTCAGGAGGAAAATAGGGGGCTGAATCTTCGCATAGATGAGTTTGGGAGTGAGTGTGAGAAGGATTTAGCTGGTAAGGAGGAAATGGCCACCAGCAGTGATGGTGGCAGCCGCTTTAAGTGGCAAGTGGTTCACAGTTCAGGAAGAAGGAAGACGAGGAGAGTTCATAGAGAAGATGTGAAGGTAGGAAATCGATTCTCTGTTCTCCAGGATGAGTGTACTTCAGTGGTTAGTGAGGTTAAAGGTACCACTGATTCCCCTGCTAATCAAGGTAAGAATATTTTAATAGTAGGCGATTCTCAGGTAAGATATATGGACCGTACATTTTGTAACAGAGACAGAAAGGTCAGACAGAGAGTGTGCCTTCCTGGAGCTGGTGTTGGTGACATAGTCAGCAGGTTGGATAATATTATGGCAGGTAATGGGAACAAGCCCATTATCTGTCTTAGTGCTGGGGGTAATGACATTGAGAAAGGCAGGAGAGAGGAGCTGCTAGGTAAGTACAGGTCAGCCATAGAAGTAGTTAGGTCTAAGAGAGGGATCCCAGTCATATGTAGCATCTTGCCTAGAAAGGGAGTGGGCAATGAATGGACGTCTAGGGCAATTGGTATAAATTGCTGGCTAGACAGGTACTGCAAGGAACTTGCAATCCCATTCATTGATAACTGGGACCTATTCTTTGACAAACGTGATATGTATGCAAGGGATGGGGTTCATCTCTCTGGGGATGGAGCGGTTGCATTAGCCAATTCGATTGAGAGGGTAATTGATGACTTGTCTAGGAATTTAAACTGATAGATTATAGAGGTATGAGTGTTTGTGGGAAACAATCAGGCTGCAGCATTAGGGTTAAAAGACAATATTCAAAATAAAGTTGCTAGTATTGGCAAATCAATTGATCAACAAACAAAGAGAGATAGTAGAGGGCAACGAGTGACTAGCTTCCTTTAGGTTTACTATACAAATATTAGGAGTTTAAGAAATAAGATAGATGAGCTAAGATTACTTGCAAGTGTAGGTAATATAGATATTATTGGTATAACAGAGACCTGGTTCAACCTGAAAGATAGAAAAATGCCTTCTGAATGCAACATACAGGGTTATAAACTATTCCACACTGACAGGGTCAACAGGAAGGGTGGTGATGTGGCGATGTATATCAGAGAAAATTTAAATTGTTGTCTTAGACATGATATAAGATTAGAAACATAGAACGCAGAATCTGTTTGGCTACAGTTTCTCGAGGTACGTGGCAAATTAATTTTGGGTGTGATTTATAGGCCCCCCAAACCTTGATAGGAAGTGCAGTAAGCTCTTATGGGATGAAATTCATAAGGCATCTATATATGAAAATGTTGTGATAATGAGAGATTTTAACTTTAGACAAATTGATTGGAACAATGTGACAGGAAATCTTGAGTCTAGTGACTTTCTTGATACGGTTCAGGATTGCTTTTTAGAACAGGTTGTGAGAGAACCAACTAGAGGAAACAATCTGCTTGACTTGGTTCTTGCCAACAAAGAGTAACTAATTAATAATCTTGAGGTTAATGATGAGCTTGGGGAAAGTGATCACAAATCACTTAGTTTCAATATATCATGGAATTACCCAGATAACTGCAATCAAATCTCTGTCCCAGATTTTCACTTGGCTGACTTCATGGGACTGAAAAATTACCTGGGTGGGCTAAATTGGCATGTCCTGACTATGGGTCAGGTAGGTGATCTTGGTTGCTATATGACGTTTTTCAGGGCATAGTTCTAGCTGCCCAGACAACTTTTGTTCCGAGTAGGGAAATTAGATCTAACAAAAATGATCTCAAATGGATGAACAATAGATTAAAACATCTCATTGGTCAAAAGAGAGGCACATATAGGCGTATCAAAAGAGGGGATGTGCAGTTAAGAAATCAATATATTCAATTAAAGAGAGAAATAAAGAAAGGAATAAGAAAAGCAAAAAGAGATTATGAGGCTAAGGTCGCAAGGGATTCAAAGACTAATCCAAAAGGGTTCTTTCAGGTATACAAAAGTAAGATTAGGGACAAGATTGGCCCACTTAAGAGTAACTCTGGTCAGATCACTGACAGTGATAAGGATATGTGTAAAATTCTCAATACCTAGTTCCTCTCAGTTTTCACCCAGGAAAATACTAGCGATATTCCTGAAATAATAGATTACGTAGAACAGGTTGATAATAAACTATGCACGATTGCGGTAACTAATGACATTGTCCTCAGACAAATAGAGAAACTAAAACCTAACAGATTCCCAGGTCCTGATAAACTGCTTGCAAGGGTGTTAAAGGAATGTAAAGAGGAACTTAGCATACTTTGGCTAATCTTTTTAACATATCACTGCAAACTGGCATAGTGCCTAATAAGTGGAAAATGGCAAATGTAATATCTATTTACAAGGCAGGTGACAGGTCCTTGGCTTCGAACTATAGACCAATAAACCTTACCTCCATAGTGGGAAAATTTATGGAATCAATAATTGCCGAGCAATTCGAGCAATTCATAGCCATCTTGATAGGCACAGATTGATTAATGAATCTCAACACAGTTTTACAAAGGGGCGTTCCTGTCTTACAAATTTACTAACTTTTTTCACTAAGGTGTTTGAGGAGGCAGATCATGGTAATGAATATGATATTGTGTATATGGACTTCAGTAAGGCTTTCGATAGAGTTCCACATCAGAGGCTATTGAGGAAACTTAAGGCACACGGTATAGGAGGAGAATTTTTTTCCTGGGTAGAGGCATGGCTGACAAATAGGCAGCAGCGAGTTTGCATAAATGGGGAGAAATCAGAATGGGGGCACGTCACAAGCGGTATTCCTCAGGGATCAGTGTTGGGCTCTTTGTTGTTCACAATTTACATAAACGACATAGATGAGGGAATAAATAGCGACATAAGCAAATTTGCTGATGACACCAAAATAGGCCGTCCAGTTCATTCTAATGAGGACACTAGAGCACTCCAGGATGATTTGAATAGACTGATGCAATTGTCGGAGAAGTACAGATGCAGTTTAATATTGACAAATGCAAAGTTCTAAATGTTTGACAGGTAAATAACCATGCCACATATAAACTAAATAATGTAGATCTTAATACTACTGATTGCGAAAAGGATTTAGGAGTTCTGGTTAGCAGTAATCTAAAACTAAGACAACAGTGCATTAGTGTTCGCAATAAAGCTAACAGAATTCTTGGCTTCATATCTAGAAGTATAAATAATAGAAGTCCTCAGGTTGTTCTTGAACTCTATATATCCTTGGTTAGGCCTCATTTAGACTATGCTGCTCAGTTCAGGTCACCGTATTACAGAATGGATGTAAATGCTCTGGAAAGCGTACAGAGGAGGATGACAAAGATGATCCCATGTATCAGAAATCTTCCCTATGAGGATAGACTGAGGGCCCTGAATCTGCACTCTCTCGAAAGGCGTAGAATTAGGGGGGATATGATCGGGTGTGAATAAATGGAAAACAAGAATAAATAAAGGGAATGTAAATAGCGTGCTGAAAATTTCCAGCCAAGACAGGATTCGCAGCAATGGTTTCAAGTTGGAAAAATTCAGATTCAGGAAGGATATAGGAAAGCACTGGTTTGGTAATAGAGTTGTGGATGAGTGGAACAAACTCCCGAGTACAGTTATTGAGGCTAAAACGTTGTGTAGTTTTAAAAATAGGTTAGATAAATGCATGAGTGGGTGTGGGTGGGTGTGAGTTGGACCTGACTAGCTTGTGCTGCTGGGTCTGGTGCTGTGCTCCTTCCTTAAGTGGAGGTGGCCAGACTGGGTGGGTCATTGGGCTTTTCCGGGAGGAGGGGACATGGACCTGCTCCGCATGGGTCGGTAGGCCTGTTGCAGTGTTCCTTCTTTCTTATGTTATGTTCTTGTAGGTGTACGAATAAGTGTAAGCGAGAGTGTTAGAGTGGGTTTGAGTGTAAGTTTTGTCGTAAATTAGTGTAGATGTTGGTGTGGTCTTAGTTATACAGTCAATTTCTTCTTGATTTTATAACAATCTTGAATTAAAAATAAGACTAACTTCCAAGGTTATGTTTCTTTTATTTTTCGACCAACTCTGACCGAGGACTTACCAAAGCTACACCTCATCTTGTCACCACGTTTGACGTGGTGACAAGGTAAGGTGTCACCACGTCATAACCTGTGTAGTTGTAATAATATCTACATGATCATGGAAGCCTAGACCTACACTACTCACCGCTGCAGTTACCAGGGTTGGACCACATGGTGTCACTGGCTAGTGCCATCACCATCCTTCTGTTAGTGCCCAGACCCTGAGAGAGGGACTGGCAGCCCCACACTCGCACTGTCCCGTCATCGAACAATACGACTGGTGAGAGCGATGGAGACGGTGTGTCTGTTGTAGGAACAGGAGAAGTCATTAGTTAACTGACATTAAAATAAAATGGTAAAATGCTTATTTAATACTAAAGCCATTTTTTTAAAGTATAACTGAGACATCAGCAGCAGTTAGCTCCGCCATTATGGGAACAAAGGTTAGAATAATGATAGATTTTCTTGTAGAAAAGGAAAAAATAGAAGTTCTATACAGCTCATAAAGTTTCTTTCATCAACTATTTTCAATTATTTTATTGGTCTTGGAATAATGTTTAGTGACGCAACTTCATGACTGACGTATTAACTTCCGAGAGGAAGAGATAGGTACTGCACCTGGGAAAATGGAACCAATATAGGAAATGTCTCATCTTAGGGATTTACTAGAAACTTAAATAGATTAAAAGTGAACATAAAAATGTTAAGAAGGAAAGAAATATCTTTGCACAGAGAAATGTGGACAAAGGCATTAAGGAACCAAATGTTTTATTCAGATTTGCGAAATGTAAATTAAATTTAGGAAGAAAAAATTTTTTGGAATCTTTTGAAGGAAATGAGATACTAAATATGAATTTTCAAAAGGTATTTACCGGAGAAAACTTTTTGGATGTCATGAACTCAAGCTCCAGACAGCGATTAATTGAAATACAGTACAGTGAAAAGTTCCAAAAGATCTTAAGAAATTATTATCAAATAAAAGGAGGAAGGCAATAAGATCAGACGATACTGAACCATTGATCTTAAAACAATACTCATACAATCTATGTTAACCTTCCTGAAAAAAACCCCTAAGGTTTTCACTTCAAGAATGTTAACTGTCAACCCAAAGAAAATAACACGTTTTGTCTACAGCCATTTTAGATAATGGTTATTATGAAATTATTGGAAAAACTTTGAAAATGGATAAAATACTTTGAAAAAATACTAACTAGAAAACACCTAGATATTTAATGAAAAAATTCGTTTTTATAAAATCAATTAGACTATTATATCCTTCCAGAATGACTAATACGAAGAGAAGAGTAAGTGCAACACGGGCAGCTCCCTTTCTCTCTACTGTTGGTTAATCTGTACGAAGGAATTCGAAAGTCACAGCCTCAGCAACATAAAAAAATGGGACATGCCTTATCAAAAATATATAGACGACATTTTAATTATGTTAAATGAAAAGTAAGGAGATTCCAGTAATCTCTTTAACAAACTCAAAAATCTTTAAACTATCATTTAATTTGAGGAAGGATGAAAAGAATATAGATAACTTTCCTTTCTTGACAGGCTCATCATAAAAGGCGACTCTAAACCAGAATTCACTTACTACAGGAAGCACAAATATGCAGTTAACAGCATACATTTTTATAGGCCATCGTATCTAATTGCCCTGGGGATCCGCAGCGCAAAACTTCCTGACCAAGAAAAATCAACCTTGCAAACTCAATTTACATATTCAGCTCTGGACCTGCTACCAGTCATGACCACGGTTCAAGCTCGCATCCATTTTGTTTATTCACTGACATTTGCTCGTAACAAATTACCTTGAGTTCAAAAACCATATGGGTTTGAGGATTATAAGAAAAAAACTTCCTATTAAGGCTTCTGGGGCACTGGGAAAGGGCAGATGGGTTTGCATTAATGGGGAGAAATCACAATGGGGGCACGCCACGAGCGTTGTTCCACAGGGGTCAGTGTTGGGCACCTTGTTCTTCACAATCTACATAAACGACATAGATGAGGGAATAAATAGCGACATAAGCAAATTTGCTGATGACACCATAATAGGCCGTCCAATTCATTCTATTGAGGACACTAGAGCACTCCAGGATGATTTGAATAGACTGACGCAGTAGTCGGAGAAGTGACAAATGCAAAGTTCTAAATGTTGGACAGTTAAATAACCATGCCACATATAAACTAAATAATATAGATCTTAATACTACCGATTGCGAAAAGGATTTAGGAATTCTGGTTAGCAGTAACCTAAAACCAAGACAACAGTGCATTAGTGTTCGCAATAAAGCTAACAGAATTTTGGCTTCATATCTAGAAGTATAAATAATAGAAGTCCTCAGGTTGTTCTTCAACTCTATATATCCTTGGTTAGGCCTCATTTAGATTATGCTGCTCAGTTCTGGTCACCATATTACAGAATGGATATAAATGCTCTGGAAAACGTACAGAGGAGGATGACAAAGATGATCCCATGTATCAGAAATCTTCCCTATGAGGATAGACTGAAGGCCCTGAATCTGCACTCTCTCGAAAGGCATAGAATTAGGGGGGATATGATCGAGGTGTATAAATGGAAAACAGGAATAAATAAAGGTGATGTAAATAGTGTGCTGAAAATATCTAGCCTAGACAGGACTCGCAGCAATGGTTTTAAGTTGGAAAAATTCAGATTCAGGAAGGATATAGGAAAGTACTGGTTTGGTAATAGAGTTGTGGATGAGTGGAACAAACTCCCAAGTACAGTTATAGAGGCCAGAACGTTGTGTAGCTTTAAAAATAGGTTGGATAAATACATGAGTGGGTGTGGGTGGGTGTAAGTTGGACCTGATTAGCTTGTGCTACCAGGTCGGTTGCCGTGTTCCTCCCTTAAGTCAATGTGACCTGACCTGGCTAGGTTGGGTGCATTGGCTTAAGCCGGTAGGAGACTTGGACCTGCCTCGCATGGGCCAGTAGGCCTGCTGCAGTGTTCCTTCATTCTTATGTTCTTATGTTCTTAAATAGTGTGCTGAAAATATCTAGCCTAGACAGGACTCGCAGCAATGGTTTCAAGTTGGAAAAATTCAGATTCAGGAAGGATATAGAAAAGTACTGGTTTGGTAATAGAGTTGTGGATGAGTGGAACAAACTCCCAAGTACCGTTATTGAGGCTAAAACGTTGCGTAGTTTTAAAAATAGGTTAGATAAATACATGAGTGGGTGTGGGTGGGTGTGAGTTGGACCTGACTAGCTTGTGCTGCTGGGTCAGGAACAGTGCTCCATCCTTGAGTGGGGATGACCAGACTGGGTGGGTCATTGGTCTAATCCGGGGGAGGGGGAAAATGGACCTGCTCCGCATGGGTCAGTAGGCCTGTTGCAGTGTTCCTTCTTTCTTTTGTTCTTATACATATTAAATATATATATATATTAAAATATATTATATATTTTATATATATATATATATATTATATATAAAATAATATTATATATATATATATATTATATATATATATATATATATATTATATTTATGGTGTGTGTGTTTGCTTCACGTGAGTAGATATAACTGCTAATGTATGATGATTACTGATCTGTTATCAATCATAACATTTCCTTTACAATATATTCAAGTTACATTTCCAAATAATTATTTTTTTATAATATTAGATATAATATCGGAACGGTAATCATTTCATGTCTGCATTCATAAATGTAATTTAATATAGATGCACAGAAAGTACCGGCAATTAATTTTCCCACCCAATCACCATCGTCGTTCCAAGCTGCGCTAAATCATTCAGGACAATAGACTGGACTACTCTATTTACTATGTCTGAGTTGCCTGATATTATTTCTACCCAGGAGAGTGACAAGTAACTTTTTCCCGCAAGTGTACCTACACACTGATCATTACACCAGCAGAAGGACCATTTTATCTGTATAATGACCAATGTGCCTGTGCAGAGGTGATTATTCCTTAATACTTACTACTGAACTTGCACACTACCACTGTACCAGCAAACTTCCTCAGGAAACGAGCGTCTAGCAAATCTGAGGTTAGCTTTCAGGAACCTCAACAAGGTGTCATTAACAACAAAATACACGGCATATGTCCATCTGATCTTGGAGTATGCGACACTAATATGGAACTCGCACCTAATAAAAGTGTCAAGAACCTAGAGAAAATGCAAAAGTTTGTACGGAGACCAGTCCAGGAGCTGAAGATTATGAGCTAAGAAGAGAGAATAGAAAAGGACTAAAACCTGATGATATAAAACAAAAAGAATAATTTCATGATAACGACAGACAATATACAGAGAGAGCTTGATAGGGGGTACACGGAAAGCCTGTTCAGGAGGCGTAAATCAGGCAGACGAGGGCAAAAATTAAAATTTTACATACTGTACACTCACCATTGTACCAAGACATTTATCATTGTGATTCTCCACTGACCATTGCAAAACGCCGTCATAAGTTTTATGTGCGGGTTATTTTATGTATAAGAAGGATTTCCTCCAACAATTTAGACTAAAAACCTTCTGATGTAAATTACTCAAAACTGAGAGATAATGAATTCACCATCGACATCTCATGTTTGATAATAGCACTTTCCTTCCACAATAAACTTGTAGTAAGCTACACATAGTTTAATTAATTTAGTGATAATGTTTTTGGTGAAACGGCATTGAAAACTTATTCAATTTATCTTCCAGGTAGGTTAACAAGTCTAGCATTGAGGCTCTGGCGAGCAACACTGCAACATCAAAATTATTCAAAGAGATTTAAGCTGTTTCTTGGTGAACATCGAAGACGATAGCTTCAAAAAGGGTTAATACTTTGACCATTCGTTTGACTAACACTTTTTTTTGTGCTCCTATCGTCTGTCTGAAATTTTCTTCAAAGTATTAGTGAGGACAAGAAGCAAAAATGGAGAAGATTCCAGAAACATCAGTGGCAGCAGAGGTACGAACTAGACTGCTTTGAAGAGTATTACTTTGGCGAAAAGAAAGTTTGATATATAAGGAACTGAGCTGTAAAGATTTAGGAGACTGGAAGTATAGGAATATTATGCAGAGAACCCGTTGCCTGCAGATTAGAATTTATTATTATTATTATTATTATTATTATTATTATTATTATTATTATTTATTATTATTATTATTATTATTAACAACACATCGGCCGTTTCTCACCAAGGCAGGGTGGCCCAAAAAAGAAAAAGCTTCACCATCATTCATTCCATCACTGTCTTGCCAGAGGCATGCTTACACTACAGTTATAAAACTGCAACATTAACACCCCTCCTTCAGAGTGCAGGCACTGTACTTCCCATCTCCAGGACTCAAGTCCGGCCTGCCCGTTTCCCTGAATCCCTTCATAAATATTACCCTGCTCATGCTCCAACAGCACGTCAAGTCCTATAAACCATTTGTCTTCACTCGCTCCTATCTAACAAGCTCACGCATGCTTGCTGGAAGTCCAAGCTAGTCGTACACAAAAACCTCCTTTACCCCCTCCATCCAGCCTTTCCTAGGCCTATCTCTACTCCGCCTTCCCCCCACTACAGATTTATACACTCTCGAAGTGATTTTAATTTGTTCCATCCTCTCTACATGTCCGAACCACATCAACAGCTCCTCCTCAGCTCTCTGGATAATAGCTTTGATAATCCCGCACCTCCTCCTAATTTCCAAACTACAAATTCTCTGCATTATATTAACTCCACACATTGCCCTCAGACACGACATCACCACTGCCTCCAGCCTTCCCCTCGTTGCAACATTTACCACCCATGCTTCACACCTAGACAAGAGTGTTGGTATAACTATGCTCTCATACATTCCCCTCTGCTTCCATGGACAAAGTTCTTTGTCTCCACAGACTCCTCAGTGCACCACTCACCTCTTCCCCTTGTCAACTCTACTATTCACCTCATCCTTCATAGACCCATCTGCTGACACATCCAGTCCCAAATATCTGAATACATTCACCTCCTCCATACCTCTTCTTCCAATTTGATATCCATTCTTTCGTAACCTATATTTTTTGTTATCCTCATCACGTTACTCTCTCCTATATTCATTTTTAATTTCCTTCTTTTACATACCCTACCAAACTCATCCACCAAAATCTGCAACTTCTCTTCAGAATCTCCCAAAAGTGCAGTGTTATCAGCAAAGAGCAACTGTGACAACTCCTACTTCGTACTAGATTCTTTATCGTTTAATCCCATCCCTGTTGCCAACACCCTCTATAAATATATTGAACAACCATGGTGACCTCAAACATCCTTGTCTAAGGCCTATTTTTACTGGGAGATAATCTCCCTCTCTCCTACATACTCTAACCTGAGCCTCACTATCCTCGTAAAAGCTTTTCACCGCTTTCAATAACTTACCTATTTTCATCAACATTTAGCAATTCCCCAAAACATTCCCTCCATCTTCCCGATACCTCTAACTCACCATTTAATAACTTTCCTCTCCTAATTTTTACTATCAAATCCACTCGTTCCCTAGGCTTCCTTACCTTATTAATCTCACTCCAAAACTTTTCCTTATTTTCATCAAAATTTGTTGATAACATCTTACCAATTCTCTCATTTGCTCTCTTTTTACATTGCTTCACCACTCTCTCTTAACCTCCCTTTTCCTCTCCATATACTCCTCCCTCCTTGCATCACTTCTACTTTGTAAAAACCTCTCTTATGCTAACTTTTTCTCTCTTACTAATCTCTTTATATCATCATTCCACCAATCACTATTCTTCCCTCCTGCACCCACTTTCCTGTAACCACAAACTTCTGCTGAACACTAACACTACATTCTTAAACCTACCCCATACAACTTCAACCCCATTACCTATACTTTCACAAACCCATCTATCCTCCATTAGGTGTTTATATCTTACCCTAACTGAGTCCTCCTTTACCTTATAAACCTTCACCTCTCTCTTACCTGCTGCTTCCATTTTCCTTGTATCCCATCTACCTTTTACTCTCACTGTAGCTACAACTGAAGAGTGATCTGATATATGTGTCCTCCTCTATAAACTTGTACATCTTGAAGTCTACCCAACAGTCTTTTATATACCAACACGTAGTGCGGGATTTCAAAAAGTATTATCCAGAGGGCTGAGGAGAGGTTATTGAGGCGGTTCGGATATTTAGAGAGGATGGAACGAAATTAATTGACTTGGAGGACATATAAATCTGTAGTGGAAGGAAGGTAGGGTAAGGGACGTTCTAAGAAAGGTTAGAGGGAGAGGGTAAAGGAGGTTTTGCATATGAGGGGCTTAGACTTCCAGCAAGTGTGCATGAGCATGTTAGGAGCGAGTGGAGGTAAAGAGTTTTTATGACTTGAAGTGCTACTGGAGTGTAACATTTATGAAGAGATTCATGGAAACCTGTTAGCCGGACTTGAGTCCTGGAGGTGGGAAGCACAGTGCCTGCTCTCTACAGTTTGATTGAAGCAGGGAGTTGAACCCTCCATTTTTTTAGCATCTGTTTTGTTCCATTTATCATAGAGCTCTCTAAGTTTCATTTATCAAATTGGGGA
Source organism: Cherax quadricarinatus (assembly GCF_026875155.1). NCBI lineage: Eukaryota > Metazoa > Arthropoda > Malacostraca > Decapoda > Parastacidae > Cherax > Cherax quadricarinatus. The sequence continues at coordinate 48,797,065 of NC_069407.1, read as the reverse complement.
GTATAAATTTTGGATGAATATGAGAAACAATATGAGAACTACAGGAAAAAATAGAATCTTTTATTACTACTAAGATCCAAAGGATAAAGGATGAAATAGATAGGAAAGAACAAAAGGAAAGAGAAATGAAAGAGAAGAAGTAAAGGAAAAAGAAAAAAAAGGAACAAGGAAGAATTGAAAGAAGAAAGGGAGAGAAAGCTGGAAAGAGATAGAGAAGAAAAATAGGAGCATGACAGACTTGATCGTGAAGAAAGGGCAAGTGAACGTGAAGAAAGATGTAAAGGAAGAGAACGTGAGGAAAGAGCGAGAGATTGAGAGCATTAAGAGAGAACGTGAGGAAAGAGCTAATAATAGGGAACGTGAGATGGGAGAAAGAGTGATCATGAGTTAGAATGAATGCACCTCGAGTTAGAACAAAAGAAATTAGCATTCTCACAGTAGAAATTAGAAGACATGCTGGAATGATATACACCTAACTCCAGTGTGCCTGTGCCTAACTTACCTCCCTTCACAGAGGGAAAAGAATTACTTCTTACATCATTAGGTTTGAAAATACCGCTACCTTCTGTGAAAGGCTCGCTGACATCTTGGCTGTCAGATTAGGTTTGTTGTTTTCTGGTTCTGCTTTAAACACCTACACCATTTTATCTTAGGAGATAATCTGTCACTATAATTTGTTTAAGAAATTAATACTCAAAGCTTTCCAAAAGAACCAGAATTTCTATAGGAAGGGGAATTCCGGTATGCAACTTTAAAGCCCGGCCAGAATTTCCGACAGTTTCAAATTACACTCTTTCGACTTTTTGACTTCTGGATTAAAAGCTCTGGAAATGATCTGCACTATGACTCTCTTAGAGATTTAATGGTTGCAGACCAGTTCCAGGCTGCTCTCCCTCACCAGATTCGAACTTTTGTCAGAGATCGTAACTTAACAGCCGATGAAGTTGCCTAAGCTGCTGCTGTCTATGCAAATACCCATAATTATTATAAAGACCTGAAAGAATCAAACCGCAAGGCCAAAAATTCAGGAGAACCCAAGGAAAATAAGCCTCCCCATGGAAAAACTCAGCAAGATTGACCTTCTAAGAACATACAAAAAAGTTGGCAGTTATATGGAATGTGACGATAAGTCACCTTTTTGTTCAGGTACAGTTAATGGAATGAACGTCTCCAATATACTACGTAACACTGGTTGTACGTGTGTAATAATATATATAGTAAATTATTCCTTAACCTTAAACTTAACCATGCCTCTACTACTCTTTCAGATTATTTAGGCCGTGTTGACAGCTTTCCTTCAGTACGGTGTTACATCCGATCCATATGGTTCACAGGGTGGACCGATGCTGTGCTAGCCCCTATCACTTCATGCTCAGTACATATTGGTAATTATAAAGGTGCTATTTTCCCTTCAGAGGCTGACTTTATATCACCACCAAGTTCTGTCTTTCAGTTTCTCTTCCTTCAAAGTCTACAACTCCCATCTTTGCTTCTATTCCTGAAACTGCTAGTGGGAACGATATTATTGTCCCTTTGATTACGGTAACAGATGATTCTATTTCCAAGACTGGTGTAGAAGAATCATCTGTCCCCATACCAGAAGAGGGCAAGTGTATCTCATCTGATTCTATAAATGTCTTGATCTGGGCTCAGACCAAAGCCAAGGCAACTTCTCTGGTATATCCTTTGGTATTCTCAGATTTCAGTTCCCGGAAAATATCAAAGGATGACTTTGTTAATTTGCAGCGTAACTGTCAGTCACTGCAGAATTGCTTAAATAATTTTGATATTATTTTCCCACTCCATCTAGATACCGAAGATGGATATTACTGCAATGTTTGCATAACTGATGCCACCAGCTTGGAATATGATGATGACCTAAATAACGAGATTACTTCAGAACACCCAGCTAACACTGCCGTGAATATTAGTCCTTCGCTAGATAGAAGAAATGGGAAATAATATATATAAACAAATTTTCTGATTTTTTCAGATATTCCTGGTATCACCTCTACCGTAGTTCATAACACTGAATTAACTACAGACAGTCCCATAAAAAGAAACTGTATCCTGTTCCTGCACAATTTACAAGAACAGGATGTACAGTGTGCATCTTAGAGATGTGTTCGACCGAGTGGTAGACATACTATAAAAAATTATAATAGCTGAACCATCAGAATAAGTTCGCCAGTAGTAATGATAAAAAAAACAGATAAATCATATATGCTCACTGTGGATTTTAAAGGACTTAATACTATCAATCGGTGGGATACTGAACCTATGCCAAACATTGATAGTGACCTACATAAATTTTGTAATGCTTCATACTTTTCAGAAATCGATATTACACAGGAATACCATCCGGTAATGTTACATCTTCGTCTAAACAATACACAGCTTTCCCGACACACCGAGGGTTGATGCAGTACAGAGTTATGTTCCTTTAGGCCTTGTAACAGCTTGTGCAACCTAAGATAAGACTGACAGGGAAAGTCCTGGGTAATATGCCTGTTGATTCTATACTGACCATATTTACGTGATGACGTAATGACCTTCAGTCTTGCTTAGACTCTACTCTCATAACCTAATTGAAAAGCCTAATAAATGTTTTCTTGTTGCTGTTTCTTTTAAATTCAGTATCTTGGTTTTATTCTTTTCAGATAATTGTTTACATCTCTACCTGTTAAAATTTAGGCTTTTCTTGAGTTTAAGTTACATAAACTGAGAAACTCGTGCGCAGTTTCTTAAGCTCGGTAAATTTTTATGCTAAATTAATTCTAAATCTTACAGATCTTACTGGAGTATTGTCGAACTGCCTGAAAAAGTCTGTAAGGGAACCGCTAGAAATCTAGAAAGCTCGGGAAAAATTTAACTCGATAAAAAATATTTTCCCGATAACCAATTTTAAATCTTCAGACAGCAGTGAACCATTCTGTCTATAAATAGATGCTTCTAATACTGGATCGGGTGCTGTACTGTTCAAGTATCATGAAGGTACCCCATTTCCTATTCATCTAGTATAAGAAGCAGTGTTATATTCACATTCAGCTTTGAACTTAATGGAAGGAATTAGATTATTAAGAGCATCGAGAAATGACTGGAGTGATGTGGCCTAAGTAAGAGCAAAGACATCATCTACATAGCGAGATCAGAGAAAAGGGCATACCCCAGTAATAGGATGTAGAACATTTTCAAAATACTCCATATAAAGGTTAGCAAGCACATGGAACAAAGTAAAGCCCATATCAACACCAAAGGCTTGGGAATAAAATTTACCTTTAAAGGAAAAACAAATGGAATCCACACAAAAGCGAATAAGATAAAGAAACACATCAGTTGGTATGGAGAGATGAAGTAGTCCTTCAGCGTCCTTCACTCTAAGAAAATAAAGAACATCGAGAGGGGCATTACTGAAGTGGGACACAATGTCAACATTAGCATCTTACAGGTCGAATGTGGCCGAACACGTTCGATGAAGTCTTGAGAGTGCCGGAAGTAAGGAGAAAAAGTTCTAAGAAAGGAGTTTTGGTCATCCAGTAGGCAAGTGGATAAGAAACAAAATCTCTTTAGGAGATGATGGAACGTAGAGGGATGCCAAGTTTGAGTTTCAGGAAGAGCGTGGAAATGAAATTGTTTGCTAGGTGCAGGTTGTGTGTCTAAATTGCCCATTCTACAAGGACACTGACTATTGTGCCTACACATTGATTATTGCATCAGCACACTCATCACTGTACGATAGCATTATCAATTGTATAAGCACACTGACCATTATACCTGCAGAATGGTCATTGTACCAGTACATTGACCGTTGTACTTGCCCTCTGATCATTGTACTGGCTACCTGGAGGTTACCTGGAGGTTATTCCGGGGATCAACGCCCCCGCGGCCCGGTCCATGACCAGGCCTCCCGATGGATCAGGGCCTGATCAACTAGGCTGTTACTGCCCGGCTGATCCGGCACTGACTTTAGGTATCTGTCCAGCTCTCTCTTGAAGGCAGCCAGGGGTTTATTGGCAATTTCCCTAATGCTTGATGGGAGGCTGTTGAACAGTCTTGGGCCCCGGACACTTATGATGTTTTCCCTTAGTGTACCAATGGCGCCCCTACTTTTTATTGGCGGCATTTTGCATCGCCTGCCCAGTCTTTTACTCTCGTAGGGAGTGATTTCTGTGTGCAGATTTGGGACCATTCCTTCCAAGATTTTCCGAGTGTAGATTATGATATATCTCTCCCTCCTGCGTTCCAACGAGTACAAGTCAAGTGCTTTCAAGCGTTCCCAGTAGTTAAGGTGCTTGACAGAACTTATACGTGCAGTAAAGGATCTCTGTACACTCTCTAGATCTGTGATTTCACCTGCCTTGAATGGAGATGTTAATGTACAGCAGTATTCCAGCCTAGAGAGAACAAGTGATTTGAAAAGGATCATCAGTGGCTTGGCATCTCTCGTTTTGAATTCTCATTATCCATCCTATCATTTTCTTTGCACGTGCGATCGTGGCACTGTTGTGATCCTTGAAAGTGAGATCCTCAGACATTACTACTCCCAGGTCCCTTACATTATTTTTCCGCTCTATTGTATGGCCAGAGTCTGTAGTATACTCTGTTCTAGTTATTATCTCCTCCAGTTTTCCATAACGGAGTAGTTGGAATTTGTCCTCATTGAACATCATATTGTTTACCGTTGTCCACTGGAAAACTTTGTTTATATCTTCTTGGAGGTTAACCGCGTCCTCAGCAGATGACAGCCTCATGCAGATCCTAGTATCATCCGCAAAGGATGATACGGTGCTGTGATGTACATCTCTGTCTATGTCTGATATGAGGATAAGGAATAAGATGGGGGCGAGTACTGTGCCTTGTGGAGCAGAGCTCTTCACTATGGCAGCCTCCGATTTAACTCTGTTGACCACTACTCTTTGTGTTCGATTTGTTAGGAAGTTGAAGATCCATCTCCCCACTTTCCCAGTTATTCCTTTAGCACACTGATCATTGTACTGGCACACTGTCTATTGTACTTTGCACATTCACCATTGAGTTTACACTCAGATTATTGCACCAAAATGCTGAACATTGTTAACCATACCAAGGGCGGGGATTTCGTGAGTCATGCTGAAAATTGTGCCTGCACACTGACATAATTGTACGTGTACAAAGAACATTGCATCTACACCCTAACCATTGTACCAGAACACTGACTCACGAAATCGTAAAGACACGATTGCAAACAGAACACTGACTATTGTCCTTGCACACTGATGATTGTACCCACACCCTGACCATTGAAAAACCACTCTGACCATTGTACATGAACACGGACTATTGCAGAAGCACTCTGACCCTTACATGTACGCACGGTCCATGTTCCATAATACTAATTTCCCATCATTGTCTTTCAACATATTGCCAAAGAACACTATTCAGCATTTCTTACACTGTACACAGGAGTCACTGATGGCTCTCCAGCTACCATATAAACATTCCATAAACAGGCCAGGGGCGCCGGATGCAGTTCGTTTACCAGTGTCACACTCATAGTAGACTCCGAAGAATCCGATACCTGCATAATAAGTATTATACCAGGTGAAGTTCTTAACCATGTGGGCGCCACCTAGTGAAGGCACGCCGTTGGGGTTGCAGTTCCCATTATTACCAATCATGCCTGTTGGACATAGAACACTTGTCAGTAAACAACCAGTCATATGAGGAAACAGCTCAAATTCGGACTGTTTGTACACCGTAGCATTAGCACTGTTAAAAAAATCTTATCCTGCCGTAATTCCCTAATTAATATCAATGAACTATCATCAGCCTCTTGGAGTAATTGTAATTTAAGCACAATGTATTTAATTACAAGTATTTTAAAGTAATTGTAACTAACTGAAAGTGAGTTTTATGTTTAAATTAAATCATAAAACTAGGGTTAACGATATAATCAAAGTACACGTTAAATGGTGATTAATTGTACATTTTGATGTGACTGCCGATTAAGCTGAATTGGAGAGTTTCCGCAACAGTGAACTCCGAATTGGTAGAATAGAAATTTGCTTTTTCAGTAAATCAGCAGACATTAATCCGAACTTAACGAAAATATATATATATATCACTGAGCTTAAGTAACATTAAATAAACTAAACTGATACATGCTAGAAATAACAGAATATATATATATATATATATATTATAATATATATATATATATATTATATATATATATATATATATATATAATATATATATATATATATATATATATATATATATAATATATATATATATATATATATATATATATATATATATATATTATATATATATATATATATATATATATGCAAAACAACCACTCTTGAAAGAATAGAGAAATTCCAAGCGCTTTCGTGACTACTCACATTATCAAGGAACTATGAAAGTGAAGCATCCAAGGAAGCTATATAAGGGGTCGGCCAGCACCTCACTATCAGATCCCACAAACGGTTAAACACGTGACGCGCGGCGAGCCAACTTGGATAGGTCTTTTGCAAAACTCACCCCCAGCTATTTATTTGTCCAGTGTATTATTAAATTCTATACCCAAATTCTATTAATTATAAATGGATCTAATTTATATAAACCAAAGGAAATATTCATATTATTGTCAAAACTGCTTTTTATAAAACAAGATTCAATTATATTCCTGTCGACCATGGACTTGCTTGATACTACTTTCTCAACTTTTTGAAAATCAATTGGATGGTTAAAATCTCTTACATGAATAAATAGAGCATTGGAATCTTGTCCAGTTCTAATGCTATATTTATGTTGTTTTAATCTTAGTTCGAGATTTTTACCAGTTTGACCGTAATAAACTTTATCGCAAATTTTACAAGGAATCTTATAGACACATCCATCAGCATTTTGGGGGGAATTCTTAATCAAAAGTTTTTTTACTGTATCAAGATTTTTGAATACAACTTTAATATTAAAAGTCTTAAGAAGAGAAGGATATCAACCAAGTTTTCATGGTAAGGGAGAACCAACATATTTTTAGTTGAATAAGGCTGGTTGCCCTTTTTTGGATTATAAAAAGTGTTCCATGCAACTTTAAAAGATTTATCAATTACATTTCTTGGGTATTTTAAATCATTACCTATTTCATAAATTTTGGATATTTCCTCATCTATGAACTCAGGACTACAAATTCGTAAAGCTCTCAAAAACATTGATGAGAAAACAGACAGTTTGACTCTATCTTGATGCGAGGAATGATAGTGGACATAGGAACAGTTATTTGTAGGTTTTCTGTAAATTTTAAATTTGAATTCATTATTACCCTTAATAATTAAAACATCTAGAAAAGGCAATGAGTTATTTTCTTCAAACTCAACAGTAAAGTTTATAGAATGGGCTAAGCTATTTAATTTTCCAAGAAAATGGTGTATATCTACATTTTTGGGCATAAGACACAAAATATCATCAACATATCTGAACCATTTAGCTCTATTAGGGAGGATTGTGTTAAGCAACCTTGTTTCAAAAAATTCCATGTATAGGTTACTAAGAACAGGTGAAAGAGGATTTCCCATTGCCATACCAAACTTCTGAGTGTAAAACTTATCATTAAATACAAATTTTGCATCAACAATGCAAAGTTTATAAGTTTAATGATAGTAGGAACAGGCAATGGTAAATCATAGTTAACGAGTTCTTCAGATAAGAAACTTAATAAATCATCAACAGGAACTTTCGTAAAACAAGGAAGTAACATCAAAACTAACCATGTTAAAATCATTTAAGTCAGTCAAGGAGCTTTAATTTATCAACCAAGTCTATGTTGTTTTTAACATTAAAGTTAGAAATTTTGCCAACAATAGGGCTCAAAATATCAACAAGCCATTTGGATAATTTATATGAACTGACCCTATGGAGGTAATAATTGGTCTGACTGGATTCCCTGGTTTGTGTGTTTTTATTAGTCCATACATGTAAGGTAAAGATGGATTAGTGGAAGTAAATTGTTTGACTAATTCATCTTTGCCTTTCAGTAGAAGTTTTATTGTTTTATTGAAATTGCTGTTAACGGTTTCTAGGGGATTTTTCCTAAGTTTAGAATAGGTTTCAGTATCATCTAAGAGATTATTCATTTTTTCTTGGTAATCATTTTCTTTCATAATTACTATTGCATTTATTTTGTCTGCTTTAGTAAGGCGCAAATTTTTATTGTTATTAAGTGTATCATAAGACTTAAAGAATCTTTGAGGGCAATTGGGAATGTTTGGTTTTAACATTTGAGCTGTATACCATTCCTTTACTAATATTAATTTCATCAGAGGATAAATCAGAAAATTTTTCAAAGTTACAAAAGGCTTTTGCAATTTCAACATTATTAATTTTTTTTGAAGTTGCAAAACTTAGGCCAAAACCTAGAGCAGCAGTTGTATGTTTGTCTAAAATTTCATCTGATAAGTTAATTACAAAATTGTTATTAGCATGCTTTGTCCAATCACTATTTTCAATTAAAATGTCTAATTTTCTTTGTAGTTTGCTCTTGAGTTCATTACAAATTCTTCTGAGTTTATTATAGCAATGATCCAACATACTGTGTTTCCATTCTGATGGAATGGCCTGATTAAAAGAGTATTTTTTGTTTCTCAATATTTTGAATGCTTCCTTCTCCTGTATTTTAGTTATTTCAATATGTTTCTGAAGAATAATTCTCATAAAATCATCAATTAATAGAATTTGGGTAGAATTTAATAATACACTGGACAAATAAATAGCTTGGGGGTGAGTTTTGCAAAAGACCTATCCAAGTTGGGTCGCCGCGCGTCACGTGTTTAACCGTTGTGGGATCTGATAGTGAGGTGCTGGCCGACCCCTTATATAGCTTCCTTGGATGCTTCACTTTCATAGTTCCTTGATAATGTGAGTAGTCACGAAAGCGCTTGGAATTTCTCTATTCTTTCAGAGTGGTTGTTTTGCATATTTTGAAATCACCCGTTTACTGTGATCTTATTGCTTATAAATATTTTTATATATTTTAAAAATATTATATATATTTTTTTTAATATATATAATATATATATAAATTATATATATTATGTATATATATATATTTTTATAATAAAATATATATAAAAATATATAAAAATATATATTTATTAATTTAAATTTTAATTATATTATATAATATATATATATTATATATTTATATATTTTATATATTTAAAATTTAAAAAAAATATATATTTTTAATATATAAATTTTATATTTTTATATATATAAAAATATATATATTTATATATTTAATATATATTAAATATATATATATATATATAATATATATTTTTAATATTATATTATATAATTAATATATTTATATTTTTTATATATTTATAATATATATATTATATATATATATATATATATATATTATATATATTATTTAATATATATATATATATATATTATATATATATATATATATATTTTTTTTATCACACTGGCCGATTCCCCCAAGGCAGGGGGCCCGAAAAAGAAAAAACTTTCACCATCATTCGCTCCATCACTGTTTTGCCAAGGTGTTTTTTACACTACGTTTTTAAACGAAACTTTAAACCCCCCTTCAGAGTGCGGGCACGTCTTCCCATCTCCAGGACTAAAGCCGGCCGGGTTTTTCCCTGAACCCCTTCAAAATGTTATTTTGCTCAACTCCACAGCACGTCAAGTATTAAAAACCTTTTGTCCCCATTCACCCCCTATCAAACCGTCACGCATGCCTGCTGGAAGCCCAAGCCCCTCGCACACCAAAAACCTCCTTTACCCCCCTCCAACCCTTCCTAGGCCGCCCCCTACCCCGCCTTCCTTCCACTACAGACTGATACACTTTGAAGTCATTCTGTTTCGCTCCATTCTCTCTACATGTCCCGAACCACCTCAAACAACCCTTCCTCACCCCCTCTGGACAACAGTTTTGGTAACCCCGCACCTCCTCCTAACTTCCAAATACGAATTCTCTGCTTTATATTCACACCACACATTGCCCTCAGACATGACATCTCCACTGCCTCAGCCTTCTCCTCGCTGCAACATTCATCACCACGCTTCACACCCATATAAGAGCGTTGGTTAAAACTATACTCTCATACTTTTCCCCCTCTTTGCTCCAAGGACAAAGTTCTTTGTCTCCACAGACTCCTAAGTGCACCACTCACTCTTTTTTCCCTCATCAATTTTTATGATTCACCTCATTTTTCATAAAACCCATCCGCTGACACGTCCACTCCCAAATATCTGAATACTTTTCACCTCCTCCATACTCTCTCCCTCCAATCTGATTTCAATCTTTCATCACCTAATCTTTTTGTTATCCTCATAACCTTACTCTTTCCTGTATTCCCCTTTTAAATTTTCTTCTTTTGCACCCCCTACCAAATTCATCCACCAATCTCTGCAGCTTCTTTTCAGAATCTCCCAAGAGCACAGTGTCATCAGCAAAGAGCAGCTGTGACAACTCCCACTTTGTGTGTGATTCTTTATCTTTAACTCCACGCCTCTTCCCAAAGACCCTCGCATTTACTTCTCTTACAACCCATCTATAAATATATTAAAAAAACACGGTGACATCACACTCCTTGTCTAAGGCCTACTTTTACTGGGAAAAAATTTCCCTCTTTCCTACATACTCTAACTTTAGCCTCACTATCCTCGTAAAAAAATCTTCACCCGCTTTCAGTAACCTACCTCCTACACCATACACTTGCAACAAACTGCCACAAATTTCCCCCTATCCACCCTGTCATACGCCTTTTTCCCAAAACCATAAATGCCAAAAAGACCTCTTTGCCTTATCTAAATACTGTTCACTTATATGTTTCACTGTAAACACCTGGTCCACACACCCCCTACCTTTTCCTAAAGCCTCCTTGTTCATTGCTATCCTATTCTCCGTCTTATTCTTTAATTCTTTCAATTATAACTCTACCATACACTTTACCAGGTACACTCAACAGACTTATCCCCCTTTTAATTTTTGCACTCTCTTTTATCCCCTTTGCCTTTATACAAAAAGGAACTATGCATGCTCTCTGCCAATCCCTAGGTACCTTACCCTCTTTTCCCTACATTTATTAAATAATTGCACCAACCACTCCAAAACATATCCCCACCTGCTTTTAACATTTCTATCTTTATCCCCTCAATCCCGGCTGCCTTACCCCCTTTCATTTTACCTACTGCCTCACGAACTTCCCCCACACTCACAACTGGCTCTTCCTCACTCCTACAAGATGTTATTCCTCCTTGCCCTATACACGAAATCCAGCTTCCCTATCTTCATCAACATTTAACAATTCCTCAAAATATTTCCTCCATCTTCCCAATACTCTAACTCTCCATTTAATAACTCTCCTCTCCTATTTTTAACTGACAAATCCATTTGTTCTCTAGGCTTTCTTTAACTTATTAATCTCACTCCAAAACTTTTTCTTATTTTCAACAAAATTTGTTGATAACATCTCACCCACTCTCTCATTTGCTCTCTTTTTACATTGCTTACCCACTCTCTTAACCTCTCTCTTTTTCTCCATATACTCTTCCCTCCTTGCATCACTTCTACTTTGTAAAACTTCTATATGCAATTTTTTTCTCCCTTACTACTCTCTTTACATCTTCATTCCACCAATCACTCCTCTTCCCTCCTGCACCCACTTTCCTGTAACCACAAACTTCTGCTGAACACTCAACACTACATTTTTAAACTCCCCCATACCTCTTCGCCCCCAATTCCCTATGTTCTCATTAGCCCATCTATCCTCCAATAGTGTTTATATCTTACCCTAACTGCCTCCTCTTTTAGTTTATAAACCTTACCTCTCTCTTCCCTGATGCTTCTTTTCTCCTTGTATCCCATCTCCCTTTTACTCTCAGTGTAGCTACAACTAGAAAGTGATCTGATATATCTGTGGCCCCTCTATAAACATGTACATCCTGAAGTCTACTCAACAGTCTTTTATCTACCAATACATAATCCAATAAACTACTGTCATTTCGCCCCTACTCATATGTGTATACTTATTTATCCTCTTTTTTCTTAAAATATGTATTACCTATAACTAAACCCCCTTTTTATACAAAGTTCAATCAAGGGCTCCCATTATCATTTACACCTGGGGACCCCAAAAATTACCTACCACACCCTCTCTAAAAGTTTCTCCTACTTTAGCATTCAGGTCCCCTACCACAATTACTCCTTTACTTGTTTCAAGTCCTATACATCACTTAAAATCTCCCAAAATCTCCCCTCTCTCCTCTGCATTCCCCTCTTCTCCAGGGGCATACCACGCTTTTTATGACCCACTTCTCGCGTCCATCCTTTACTTTAATCCACATAATTCTTGAATTTACACTTCTATTTCTCCTTTTCTCCTTCCACAACTGATCATTTAACATTACTGCTACCCCTTTCCTTTGCTCTAACCCCTCTCAGATTACTCCGATTTAATCCCATTTATTTCCCCCCACTGAAATTCTCCCACCCCCCCCTTCAGCTTTGTTTCGCCCTTTGAGCCAGGACATCCAACTTCTTTTTCATTCATAACATCAGCAATCATCTGTTTCTTGTCATCCGCACTACATCCACGCACATTTAAGCATCCCAATTTTATAAAGTATTTTTTCTTCTCTTTTTTAGTAAATGTATACAGGAGAAGGGGTTACTAAACCCATTGCTCCCGGCATTTTAGCGCCTCATACGACACGCATGGCTTACGGAGGAAAGATTCTTTTCCACTTCCCCATGGAAAGAGAAGAAATAAAAAAGAAAAGAGCTATTTAGAAAAAGGAGAAAAACCTAGATGTAGTTTTATAATATATGCATGTGCGTGTCTGTGAATGTGACCCAAAATGTAAGTAGGAGTAGCAAGATATCCCTGTTATCTAGCGTGTTTATGAGACCCGAAAAAGAAACCAGCAATCCTATCATCATGCAAAACAGTTGCAGGTTTCTGTTTCACAGTCATCTGGCCCGGACGGTAGTACTTCCCTGGGTGGTTGCTGTCTACCATATATTATTAATATATATATATAAAATTTTATATAATATATATATATATTATATATATATATATATATATATACATATATATGTATAATATATAATATATATATATTTTATATATATATATATATATATTATATATATATATAAAATATTATATATATATATATATATATATATATATATATATATTAAAATAATATATATATATTTTATATATATATATATATATATGTCGTGCCGAATAGGCAGAACTTGCTATCTTGGCTTAAATAGCAACGCTCATCTTGCCAAATAGGACAAGCGAAAATTTGTGTATGCAATAATTTCGCCAAAATCATTCTGAACCTAACGAAAAAAACATATTTCACTGTGTTTGTTTAGTATTAAATTACTGTAAACAAATCTAAAATATATTTAGTTGGGTTAGGCTAAAATAAATTTTTCTTGTCATAACAAGGTTAGGTAAGTTTTATAAGATTCTTTTGGAGCAAAATAATTTTTTTTTACATTATCATTAATGAAAAAAATAACTCTTTAAACGTATAAGAGAAAATTTTAGAAATGACTTAATTTTAAATGAGTTCTTGCTAATTGACCAGTTTTACGTATTCGGCACCACATTTTCCCTTCAGCCTGGCTTACCACACAGTTTGAGGTATGGCAGATGATGAAGCCAGCCAGTCACAAAGCCAGGGAAACAGTGCACCCAACAATGAAAGAAGAGGCACATGTCAGGTATGCGGAGAGTTTCGAGCATGCAACAGGGATGGTCGCATTCGTGCACACAGGGGTGTGCAGGATCACATATGCCCCCAGCAGAGAGCAGCCCACAGCCTCCACAGGCAGATGACAATTCCTATGGCAACCTCCTCACTTGTGATAACCTTCTGTTTGGCATTCAAATCAACTGCTAACAGTACCCTATCCCACATCCCTAAAGCGGCTCGCCCATATGCAGCAGGGAATTCACAGACCTTCTCAAGCAGGTGAATGGAGGTTCCACCAACTTAGAAGCCCGAGGCACCATCCAAGCATGGCGCAACCTGCTCCTGTTCGGCAATGTCTGTCTTGCAGTTCCTGAGAGACGAGGCAAACTGCTAACCACGTCAGTTATCAAGGCAGTGCGCAACTACCAAGAACGGATAATTGTGCCCCTCTGCCCCATCATCGCAGGAATCACAAGGTAGACCCAAGAAAAGTCCCACTGAAAAACGAGAAAATTTGCGCACAGGTTAGCAAAATAATTGAAGGTAACACAGTGGGACCCAATCCGAATAATTACAAGTGACGACACTGTAGCCCCCAAAGATGAGACCACAGCCCAAGCACTAAGAGACAAGCATCCAACCAGGGACACCAAAAGCCATCAACAAAAAACCCCTGAGGAAGACCCCATCACTGAACATTAATTTTGCCTGAATCGGAAGTCTATAAGGCTATTGTGTCATTTCCTGCAGGATCTGCAGGAGGTTACACGGGAATTCGACCTCAGCACCTCAAGGAGATGGTAAATCCAGTACTCGGGGGCATCTGCATCACTTCTTCTCACCGAGTAAACAACTTTCGTCAAAAAACTGCCTGGGGGGGCGAACCCCAGAAGAAATTAAACCTTCTTTTTTGGAGCCTCACTGTGTGCCTTGAAGAAGAAGGATGGGGGAATCAGACCCATTGCGGTTGGAAACACTCTTCGCCGTCTCGTTGCCAAAGCAGCAGTAAGAAACATTCGCCTAGAAGCTGCCAGTTTACTCCAGCCCACCAACTGGGCTTTGGGGTCCCTAAAGGCAGTGAAGCTGCAGCTCATGCGGCAAGGGCCTACATCAGAGACCTACCAGAAGACAAGGCCTTAGTCAATTCTTTTTTTTGGGGAGAACATGAAATTCTCTCATCAGGTGTTCAGCGGGGTGACCCACTCGCCCCCTTCTTTTTCTGCTTGGCAGTAAGAGAACTAACTTCCAGCCTACGCAGCGAGCTCAACATCTGGTACCTGGATGATGGCACTCTGGCAGGTACTGAAGAGTCCCTGGTAGGGGACCTACAACTGGTGAAAAACACAGGGAGAAGAACTTGGGACTCATCCTCAATCCTCCAAGTGTGAAATCATCACACCCAAACCAGGAAATAATCAACGCTGTGCGAAGAATCCTCCCAGAAGTCTCTACTACCACTCCATCCAACAGTACCCTTTTGGGAGCACCGCTAGGTCACCAGGCCTCGACACAGTCCTCAAGGACAAATTGAATGACCTGATGAGAATGGAGGAGAGAATAAGCAATCTTGATGCCCATGATGCTCTGTATCTACTCACAAGGTGCCTTACTATTCCAAGACTCACTTACTTCCTCAATGTGCACCCTCTTTTGACAACCCAACACTTGACGAATATGACGCACACCTGAGGTCAACCCTTAAGAAGGGACTGAACCTGTCACTAGAGGATCAGCAATGGTATCAGGCAACCCTCCCAGTACGACTGGGAGGTATAGGGGTGCGCAAAGCAACGCATGTTGCTTTACCTGCTTTTCTGTCTTCGTGTTTGGCTTCCAGTGCATTAGTTTAAAAAGATTGTTCCCGAACGCTTGAAAGACATGGTAGGAGCTCAAAAACCCCAGGTTTATGAAGCAGCGATTCGGTGGGACACCCTTACAGATTCCCCCAGTAGACCAGCTCCTCCCAAAGAACACAAACAGTCCCACTGGGACAAACCGATCATGGAAAAAATCGCCAACAAAAATGCTCTCCAACGACTCTGGAAAGGACAAAACTCGTCTCCTGGCAGTGAAGGCACCACACTCAGGAGATTTCCTGTTTGCTGTTCCAATTCCTCCTTGGGCACTCGACTAGACCCACAGGCCATTCGGATTGGTGTTGCTCTTCCCCCAGCCGCCCCATCCTCACCGAACATAGGTGTATTTGCGGCAGGGCGACAGCTGATCAATTCGGACTTTATGGTCTCGTGTGTCACACAGCAGAGGGAAGTATGCCAGGCATGAGGAGGTCAATGACATCATAAAGAGAAGCCTCGCCACAGCCCGTTGCCCAGCTAACGGGAACCCCAAGTGCAGAGGTCTGACGGAAGTCTAAAGCGTCCTGATGGAGCCACTATGCTACCCTGGAAGGATGGAAAGCAGATTGCCTGGGACTACACATTTTGCCGCCACATTGGCAGACACCTACTTGCCATACTCCGTAGTGGAAGGGGGTGGAGTGCCAGCCACAGGGAGATCAGAAAATCCGCAAATATGAAGACCTTCCCCCTTGCTATAACTTCATCCCAATAGGGTCGGAGACCTTGGAGCATGGGGCAAGTGTGCTCTAAAGTTCCTAATAGGCTGGGGTTTAAAAGCTATCTAGAAACAAAGGACCACAGGGCGACCAGCTTCCTCTTTCGAGACTAGTGTTGCTATCCAGAGAGGAAATGCCTGCGCATTCTGGGCAAAGCGGCCCCCCGCCGGGGGAGCTGGACGAAGTATTGAGATGTAGCTCTGAGTTACCTATGTTGTTTTACTTTGATCATATTTTTGTGGGAATGTTTTTGTCAATGTATTTTGTCTTTAAATAAAAAATATATATATAATATAGGGGGTGGTAGGAGAAAATTCTCGAACAGCTTCAGGGAGAACCTTGAGTTTTCCCTGAAGCAAGTTTATTCTTTTCTCTGAGGAGGAGGGTCCCTATAACAGTTCTAGAGGTGGTACCTCCCTATATTTATATTTGTTAAATATATATATATATATATATATATATATATATATATATATATATATATATATATATATATATATATATATATATATATATATATATATATATAATATATATATATATATATTATATATATATATTTATATATATATATATATATATATATATATATATATATATATATATATATATTATATATATATATATATATATATATATATTATATATTCTTTCTTTCAACACACCGGCCGTATCCCACCGAGGCGGGGTGGCCCAAAAGGAAAAACGAAAGTTTCCCCTTTTACATTTAGTAATATATACAGGAGAAGAGGTTACTAGCCCCTTGCTCCGGCATTTTAGTCGCCTCTTACAACACGCATGGCTCACGGAGGAAGAATTCTGTTCCACTTCCCCATGGAGATAAGAGGAAATAAACAAGAATAAGAACTAAAAAGAAAATAGAAGAAAACCAGAGGGGTGTGTATATATGTGCTTGTACATGTATGTGTAGTGTGACCTAAGTGTAAGTAAAAGTAGCAAGACGTACCTGAAATCTTGCATGTTCATGAGACAGAAAAAAGGACACCAGCAATCCTACCATCATGTAAAACAATTACAGGCTTTCGTTTTACACTCACTTGGCAGGACGGTAGTACCTCCCTGGGCGGTTGCTGTCTACCAACCTACTATATATATATTTATATATATATATATATATATATATATATATATTTATATATATATATATATATATATATATATATATATATATATTATATTATATATATACATATATATATGTATATATATATATATATATATATATTATATATTATATATATATATATATATATATATATATATATATATTTTTATATATAATATATATATATATATATATATTTTTATATATATATATATATATATATATATATATATATATATATATATATATATGTATGTATTATTATTAAAAAAAGAATAGGATAGGGTCCACCTCTGGTGTAAATTGTGGGACCCACAGCCTCGGAGAATTGGATAAAAAGACTTCAAGGAAGAATGTTTGGATTTCCTCCTGAAGCCGTTTGAATATTCCACTTCCCCTACCACCCCATCTTTTCATTCTTTTTTATCAATAGGTATATTTTGTTTCATAATATGGCACAAAAGGTTTAAGAGATGCGTTGTTGATATAAAAATGACATATACAGTACATGAGATGTGAGAGATACATGTCTAGTACACATTGTTACGTGTTTGTCACTAATTATATATGCGAAAATCTCATCCCTCTTCAGAGCTGGGGCGCATGCCCAAAATACAGTAGCATTACCCCACTGAACAGCCGCACTGAGTCGCTGGAACAAAAACTAGCTGCCTCTGGGATCCCTAGTTACCCTGATGAGTCTTTTGCCTAGCTCCTTAAGGAACTTAGATGCACTCTTTCCCCATGAGCCATGGGTCTCTGAGCCTATGGAAACAAACATATAATGATGGGCAAGTTCTCCATATTTTCTAGACTTTTGGGACTCCCTGAAGCTGGCGGCTGCCCTTCCTTCCTCTCTGGTGTATTGGAGATAGGTATCAGCCAAGGTAGATGCAGATGTGCAGTCCCACACCACCTGCTTGTCGTCTGTCCAGGTATGAAGTGTGATACCATCTGGACGCTTCTGGCTGCCATCAGATCTGCATAGTTGGGGTGGCTCCCTTACTGCTGGGCATCTGGCTGTTGTGAGACTCCTCTTGATAATGTCATTAACCTCATCATGACTTGCAATCTTTCCCTTGGATTTACGGCACACAAGACCATGGTACCCGAATCGGTCTGCTGCTTCACTGCCACAAATACACCTGTGTTCCGCGAGAATAGGGGCGACAAGTCGAAGGACAACACCAGTGCGGATGGTTTGTGGGTCGAGGTGTGCACCAAGGCTGGAGTTGGGAACAGCCAACAGAAAGTCCCCTGCATGAGGAGCTCTCACTGCCAGGAGGCGGGCTCCATCTTTCCTTGACACACTCTGAAGCATTGTTGAGGCTATTTTCTCCACTATCGGACCATCCCAGTGCGACTATTTGTAGTTGTTGGGGAGAACAGGTCTGGTTTCAGAGCCCGTTATATATCCAGATCATGGCTCCGTCAATGAACTTTTGGTTCTGGACTCCAATCTTTTCCCTAATGTTCAAGGAGAATCGCTGCTACAAGCCCTCTGGATGCAACACATGAGGACAGAAAAGCAGGTAGCGCAATCTGTGATGACTTGTGGACACCAATGCCTCCTAGTCTGACTGGAAGTGTAGCTTGGTTCCACTGCCCGTCTTCTAGAGTAAGGTTAAGTACTTTCGTAAAATCTGCCTCAGGATACTGTCATATTTGTGTAGTATAGGGTTATCATATGAAGGTGCACATCTTAGGAAATATGTCAACCTGGGCAGACTCAAGCACTTTGTGAGAAGGTACAAGGCATCGTGGGTGTCCAGATTGCCTATTCGTTTTTCCCATTCTCCTTAACTCTTCCAATTTCTTCCTGAGAATTGTGTCAATGGCATCGCTTCCCAGAGGTGCTGCTAGCAAGCCACTGGGGGGGCAATGACTATGCTCTGGTAGTTTGGATCTCACTGCATATATCACTTGTTAACTGGCTGAGATGATTTCACATTTGGAATGGATTCAGGATGAGACCCATTTCCTGTCCCCGTGTCATCACTTGTGTAAGATCACCTAAAATGGACTCCTTTGTACCTGTATTGTGCCATCATCCAGGAACCAGATGTTTAGCTCATGGTCAATCTGATTTGTGGTTTTTCCTAACTGCTATACAGAAGAGAAATGGTGAAAGGGACCCCCTTGCTGGACACCCTCTGATGATGTGATTTCATGCTCTCCAAACAAGAGATTGATTCCTTGCTATATCAGCTGAAATAAAAGGGAAGAAACCGGGGAAATGTTCTTGTACCGCTGCTAAAAACCAATCTCTTTTCAGGAAAATTAAATACATTTTGAAGTCTTATTTTACCACTGCATTGTCCTCAGGCAGGTTGTTGATATACGCCCTTGTTGCATGAACCACGCTTCACTTCCTTAAAAAGACCCAAACCAAGCGGGTTTGGTTGAAGCATCATGGCTGCCTCTGCGCGAATGCTTCAGACAGCAGCTTTGGTAACGGGGCGGCGAAAAGTGGGGCCCTACTGCAATAGGCCTAATTCCCCCATCCTTCTCTTCAAGTGCAAAAAGTTTTTGCCCCAAAAAAGAAAGGTTTGGGAATTTCGTCGGGAACAAACCAGCCAAGGAATTGTTGAGAAACTTTGTGATCTCCGTATGCAGTGGCTCTGCAATCTCCCAATTTTGGGATTAACCATTTCCTTTAAATGTTGTGGTCTTATTCCAGTGTAACCCCCCAGCAGAGCCAGATGGATATGACATTATTGCTTTGTAAGTGTTCGAGTTTTCCCACAATCAATGGTTTCACAGGGGGGGACAGAGGTACTGGAAACTGTTGGTGCCCCTGGTTTCCCTGGCATGGTGCTTTCCTCTAAGTGCTTCCACCTGTCAGCACTGTATCTTCACGGGTTTAATAATTCTGATTGCCCCCACTGTGTTGCCCTCTTCAATTTTCTTGCTCACCTGCACTCTTTTTCACTGTCAGTGGAGTGAGTGGGGATTCTGCCTCCCCCGTTTTTGTATTGAGGGGGAAGGTGAATGAGGTTATCGTTCTAGGAAAGTCTTTTAAGGATTTAATGGTCATTGAGGTAGTCTCTTTCCCCTTTTCTGGCACAGCTAAGCAGTCATTGCAAAAAGTAGCAAGTTGTGCCATGCCATGATGGTTGGTAGAGCATTTAGGATAGTGAAACCATCGTTTTTCTTTTTTTTAAGAGGTTTAATTTCCCAGCTGTGTGTGGATGGGCTGCTTTGGGAATATGTGTGAGTGTTCTGGTACCTGTTGCTTTTAATTGCTTCCAAGATATTCACGTGATGAGATGGGGATCTGTTGGAGTGGGTTCAGGTGCTGAGGTGACTCTGGATCATCACTTTCCATAGGAGTTACTTCCCGAACCAGGGCAACTACCGTGTTTGTGGAGGGGAAAACCCTTAGAGTTGAGACAATGAAGTTGTAAGCACGACGGGCACTTGCCTTCCTAGTATTGCAGCCATGCCATTTCCCTGGCTGCTCGTTCCTCCCGGTTGGCATCCATCTGGTAGACTAGACTGTAGGAGTTGAGTATGACATGCTGGGTGGGTATGGTGTGTGGAAGGTAGTGAACTTGACCGTGGTGGCCTGGTGCAGTTTGAGGGGCTAAGGGGGAAGGGGAAAAAAGCTGCTGGGAACTGGGTGGGGGAGGCCCTGGTGTGGGTGGGGAAGGCTCAGGTTGTTGGGTGGGGTTAGCCCGGGAGAGGGGGGAGGGGAATCAATAACATGAGCTTGCAAACTTATATTGTTCACACTGTCTGACAATACACAATCTTATTTGTTTCCCATGTACATGTTGAACGAAGTGGGTATGGGCACTGCCGAAACCCCCGTGTTCCCTCACCACCTACACACAGCGCCTCTTCCCCCACCCCCGTGGTGTGGGGGGGGCGGCACTGACTGGTCATTCCATCGTTAACATTATCCCACATTGTTTTCCATAACATATGCCTCTAATTATTCCACGCATCGACACGTAATCATTTTTAAGTTAACTGGAAGCATGACGCATGGTGCTGGAGGTGGATGTTTTTGTGAGAGCTTTTCGAGGTTTGTATACACTTAATCTTTGGCGGTACTGCACACAGTGTAGGCCTTATTCTCCCCACCCCCAATGGCCGTCTTCCTCACTACCACCACTCACCAACATTTCACAATCTGCACAACACTTCCACTATTTACATTGAAACGATGCATGAAATGTCTTCTCGCTGCACTGGAATCTTCCCAGAGTATTCACATGAGCCTGTTCAGTCTTAACTGGTCAGCCTCCTTTGGTCAGGAGTTATAATTGAAAATCCGCTGCTAGCCCTCCACACGTCTTGCCATGCATGCTAAGGGGGTGGAAATCTTTAGGCAGTTTTTTCATTTTTCTTTCACACTTCTCGGTGCAATCATCAGAAGCTATTGCAATGTTGCAAGGGAGCAAACTAAGCAGGGGGAGTTTCTCAGAGGAGCGTAGTGAGAGTGTGTCACGGGCTGACAGCTTCTCTTGGAATGTGGCCGACGGTCAGTTACTGCCATCCCCACACAGCAGCATCCCCCTTACCCCCCATATGGGGTAGAAAGGTTTCTGAGATGTCGAATATGAAATTAGAAGATTTTAATAGCCAGCCCCAAGGTTTTTTTTAGCTGCTTGTAAAGGCTATGTGATATGAGAAAATACTTTTCTCTTGGATACTATATATATAAGGATTACTCTTATTCTGTGTAACTTTTAAATTAGTAAAAAGAAAGGACAGAATGAACTCTTTGGCCGTTTTAAATGGTCCTCTCTGGGGTACTCGAATGTGCTCAGGGCATGGCTGTGGGAAAATTCCCCTACAGCCACACTCCGCAACCTGTATGTGGAATTTACGAGGGGAGACTTAAAAAATACTTAAAAAATATCTCCCAAATCGTGTTAGGTGGTTCAGATATTATGATGATGTTTTGCCTTTGGCCTAGAGATCACAACATTAATGAGTTCCTATCTATCTGAATGGTCTGGATACCTTCTATTTATGTTCACAACGAGAGCATGAAATAGATAACACTCTTACCCTTCCTGATCCCTGTGGCATCTCGCTCGTTGCAGGCCACACCCTGACACCTCGCCCCTGTACCATGACTTGCTGTTGTCTTCTGACAGGTATGCCCTCCTCAGTTTCCGCACTATCACTTGTGTGGAACTGTGTCAATCGCCTTTTTAAAGTCAATGAAAATGCAATCTACCCACCCCTCTTTCTTTTGGTCATACTGCAGTTCACCCAGGTCATAGAACTCCAGTAGGTTTGTGACACAGGATTTCTGTCCTGAAACCGTGCCGACGGTCGTTGAAAAGACTAATTCCTTTTTTGATGCTCCACCACTCTTCTGATAATTTTCTCCTAACCTTGATACTATATCACATAAAATGACACTAGGTCAGTTGTTGATATTTCGTTTGTCTGTCTACTTTTTTTAAAAATTGTGAATACATTTGCCTGTCATACATACTTCCGGCAGTCGTCCTGTTTCGATAGTTTGTGATGTAAGATAGTTGTGTGTGGTACACAAAGCTGTAGGCTCCTTCAGGTCACCTCAGGACCCTTGGAAAGTTATTATCGGCCCTATCACCTTTGAGGTATCTAGCCGCTTAACAGCCCTCTTACACTTCTTCTTGGTGTAGGTATTGTGTCCTACACTTGATGGTGTATCCCACCTCTCCCCGTTTTCTGGAGGCCCTTCTGTTCCTTGTGAAACACTTCTTTGAATCTTATGTTGAGTCCTCAATACTTTGCGGTCGTTTTTTGTAATCTCCCCTCCTTCTTCTCAGCCTGGATTACTGGTCCTTGACTGTTGTTTTCTTGAGTGCTGTGCAACAGTATTGGGTAGATTAGCTTTCGCTTCTTTGTCATTCTCGTTATTGCCTTTGGGGCTCCCTTCTTACCTGTGCATATTCATTTCTGACTCTACGACTGGTCTCCTTATTCTCCTGGGTCCTTTGCCTTCTACATTTCTTCATTCCCTAAGCTCACTTGGTTTTTGGCTCCCTGAACATTTGGTGTGAACCACAGGCTCATCCTTGAATTTTTCATTATTCCTGTTACCATGGGTACTAACCTCTCCTCTGCTTTCCTTGAATATGTTGTAATTTATTCCCATCATCTCGTTAATGACTTCTCTTCTGTTCTCTGTCCCACTGGAACCCCGTTCAGGAAGTTCCTCATTCCTGTGTAGTCACCTTTCTTGTGTTGGCTTCATTCGTCGGCCCTCCTGACTCTCCCTCCACTTGTAACTCTACTTTGTATTCGAAGCTTAAAAACCACATGATACTGGCCCATTGGTCTTTTCATATGTGATGTCCTCAATATCTGCCCTACTCAAGGTCCTGTTCGTGGTTCATCCTTCCTCTCTCTCAGGTAGTGCCCTTACGTGTTGGTGCATGTGGGTTTCCCAGTACCACCTCCATCCATCTTTAGCCCTCCACGTTTTCTTGATCCCCCATCTGGTTCCAAGTTTTCCAATCGATTTCCATGTGGTGTAAGTTAACATGATCAGTATCTTTGCCCTGCTCGCATGTGTGTGTGGTGTGTGTGTGTGTGTGTGTGTGTACTCACCTATATGTATCACCCTATATGTGGTTGCTGGGGTCGAGTCATAGTCTAGCCCCGCCTCTTACACTGGTCGATACTATTTACTCTCTCTCTTCATTAAAGCTATTTAGGAACTTGCTTCCATACTTCACTATCAGATTATTCCTGTTCTCTGAACAAACTCTAAGTCTAAGAATGCTTCCCTAACATCCCTATGGATCATCTGGGTTTTCAGTTTCCAATTGTGTCCCCATGGTTTTCTGTATCCCTTCTCTCGAAACATTCGATCCTTGTCCACCTTGTCAATGCCTCTTAGTATTTTATACTGTTGTTATAAGGTTCCCCTCTATCCTCCTATCCTCTAGTGTACTTCTGGGTTGAGTTCCTTTAGCTTCTCCTCATTATGACATTACCCCTCAGTCCGGGACTAATCGTTGTTGGCAAATTTTTTTGCACTTTCTCAATTTCTTGACGTGTTTGGACTTAAGTGAGGGTTCCACATACTGGCGCTGCATATTCCAGTATAGGCACTTACGTACACTGTGACAATGTAGTGAATTACTCCTTAATAGATGTCAAAGGCCAATCTCAGGTTTGCCAGTCTCCATATGCTGCAGCAGGTTATTTGATTGATGTGGCCTCAGGGGACATATTCGTTATTATTTGCCTTTACACCAGATTCCTTTTTCTTTAACTACGTTTGCAGCTGTTGGTTTCCTAACCTGTGTCTCTGTCTGCGAGTTTTCTGTGTCCTTCCCCAACTTCATGACTTTACACTTATGGGGTTAAATATCTGGAGCCATCTGTCGGGACCTACTTTGTATAGTTTGTCAGTTCCATTGTAATCTTAACTGATCCTCGCCACTTGCATTCTCTCATCAGTTTCACATCAGCGAACAGTGACAACTTCTGAATCTTTTCCTTCCACCATGTCATTCACGTATACATAGAAACAAGCCCGGGCCTAGGGACTGAACCTTGTGGAGCCCCACTAGACACATTCGCCCACTCCGACACTTGATCACGTACCACTACACACGTTGTTTCCTACCTGTCAGATATTCCCTGATCTTTTCAGTACTTTCCCCGTTATTCCTGCCTGCTCCTCTAATTTTTGCACCAGTCTCTTGTGTGGTACTGTGTCAAAAGCCTTCTTGCAATCTAAAAGATGCAATCTACCCATCCCTCTCTCTCCTGTCTTACTTCTGTTACCTTATCGTAGAACTCAAGTAAATTTGTGACACAGGATTTCCCATCTCTGAAGCCGTGCTGACTGTCATGTATGAGCCCAATCTTTTCAATGTGTTCCACTACTTTTCTCCTGATAATCTTTTCCATGACTTTACATACTATACAAGTCAGTGACACTGGTCTGTAGTTTAATGCTGCCTGTCTGTCCCCTTTCTTAAAAATTGGAACTACATGTGCTGTCTTCCACGCCTCAGGCAACTGCCCTGTTTCGATAGATTTACTGAAGATTGCTGCTAATGGCACACACAGTTCCTCTGCTCCCTCTCTCAGTATCCATGGAGATATGTTATCTGGGCCCACCGCCTTTGAGGTATCGAGTTCGTCTAGCAGTTTCTTCACCTCTACCTTGGTTATGTGTATTGTGTCCAGCGCCTGCTGGTGCACCCTACCTCCACAGTTTGCTGGAAGCATTCCTGACTCTATTGTGAATACTTCTCTAAATCTTTTGTTTAGTTCATCACATACTTCTTGGTCACTCTTCGTGAGCTCCCCTCCTTCTTTCCTCAGCCTGATTACCTGGTCCTTGACTGTTGTTTTTCTCCTAATGTGACTGTATAACAACTTTGGTTCAGATTTGGCTTTTGATGCTATGTCGTTCTCGTATTGCCTCTGGGCCTCTCTCCTTATCCTTGCATATTCGTTTCTGGTTCTTCTGCTCAGCTCCTTGTTTTCTTGAGTCCTTTGCCTTCTATACCTTTTCCATGCTCTAGCACACTTGGCTTTGGCCTCTTTACACCTCCAATTAAACCATGGGCTCACTCTGGTCTTACATTTTTTTCTGTTGCCCTTTGGTATGAACCTTTCCTCTGCCTCCCTGCACTTAGTGGTTACTATTTCCATCATTTCATTTACTGTCTTTCCATCTAGTTCTCTTTCCCACTGCACTTCATGCAGGAAACTTCTCATTCCTATGTAGTCCCCTTTTTTGAAGTTTGGTTTCTCTCTTTGTTCTCGTGCTGCTGCATTCTCCACTGTTAACTCGACAAGATATTCAAAACTCAGGACATCATGATCACTAGCGCCAAGGGGTCTTTCGTGGGTGATATCCCTTATGTCTGAACTATTCAAGGTGAATATGAGATCCAGCCTTGCTGCAACATCCTCTCCTCTCTCTCTCTGGTTGTATCCCTAACATGTTGATGCATGAAGTTCTCCAATACAGTCTCCAACATCTTAGCCCTCCATGTTTCTGGTCCCCCATGTGGCTCTAGGTTTTCCCAGTCAATCTCTTTATGATTGAAATCCCCCATTATAAGCAATTTTGTCCTACCCATATGAGCCCTCCTGGCCACTTCAGCTAGTGTATCCACCATTGCCCTATTGTGCACATCATACTCTTCTCTTGTTCTCCTGCTGTTAAGTGGTGGGTTATACATCACTGCTATCATCACCTTTGGACCACCAGTCTGAAGTGTTCCTACAATGAAGTCGTCTGTTTCCCTTCTTTCCATTCCTCCCATCTCCTCAAAACTCCACTGTTTTTTATGAGCAATGCTACTCCTCCCCCTCCTCTGTTCTCTCTGTCTTTCCTCATAATCTGATATCCAGGTGGAAAAATTGCATCTGTTATCATCCCTGTAAGTTTTGTCTCTGTTAGTGCTATGATGTCAGGTGATGCATCAATGATGCGTTCTTGCCACTCTTCACTCTTATTTGTTATTCCATCTGCATTGGTGTACCATACCTTTAGCTTCCTTTCCATTACTGTATTTTGGGAGATGGAAGAGGAAGGTGCAGGCTGGGAGGGTGGGAGGCAGGGCACAATATTATGGGAGGCTGCTGTGATTGTGGAATTAGTGCTTAGGGGGGTGGTGGCTATGGAGTGAGGTTCGTTTCTGTTTACTGTGTTTGGTTGATATGTGGTGACAGGGGTTGAGAGGTTTCTGTAAGCATTTGTGTTTGATGTTCCCCAAAGGCTGAGTTTTCCTGTCTGTCGTTGCCTGTCCTGTCTCTCTTTCCTTCCACTGGTTCTGTTTTGCTCTCACTTTCAGTTGTTCCCTTTCCTTTCGTGTTCTGTCTCGATGAGAACACTTTTTGATTAAATCTGGAGAGTCCTTTAAACAGTGGTTTCTGTAGTTAGTGTCCTGTTTCCGTACCAAATCTGGCTTGAATGTCAATCTGATTGGTCGATTTTTTCCTCGGAGAATACCCCCAAGTCTGTGAAAATTTTCTACCTGAGGAAATGTCCTCTCTCCTGTTTTGCATAATGTTCTTAATCTCTGTTTTCTCCCTTTGATTTCTTTTCATCATTAGGTCTGCCCTTCAGCCTCCTGAAGCCATGGGGAAAAAATAATTATAGATCTATCCCGCTCCTCTTCATCATTTCTTTTCCCTCTGTTCTCTGGATCTGAGTTAAGCATCTCTTTGCTGTTTCCCTAATATCTTCCTGAGCCCACCTGATGCCTGATATTACTGTGCAAAAGACTGCTTAGATCCATCCCCTCCTTCAGTCCCTCGCTGCCTGCTGATGTTTCCCATTTCAGTTCATCTTGCTCCTTTGGAACCTCATACCATTCTTTAGATCCTGCTTCAGCACATCCATTTCCTGTTGTTCCATTCTCTGTATTCTATGCCTCATGCTACTACAGCTCGTGGATTCCACTCTTGCTCTCTCGCAGATATTTGCTCTAACATGTTATTGCAAAATTGTTTTAACCTTTTCTCCTATTGTTGTTCCATTTTGTCTTCTTGCAGCGTTCTACCCATTCTTCCTTACCGACCAGACATCATCGGTTCCCTTGCACTTTACGTCCTCCCTTTTGAGAGACCATTTTGCTTTTATCTGTTGGGAAGTTCTAGCTGTTCAGGCTTATAGTAAAATGTGTGGTGTAGAAAGTGGGGGGATTTATGGAGTTAATGTGTCTGTTAGGTTAGGTTTGTGTGGTGTGTGTGTGTGTGTGTGTGTGTGTGTGGGTGTGGTGGGTGTGTGTGTGTGTGTGTGTGTGTGTGTGTGTGTGTGTGTGGGTGTGTGGTGTGTGGGTATGTTGTGGGTGGGTGGGTGGAGTGGGTGGAGTGGGTGGGTGATAGTGGGTGGGTGGGTGTTGTGGTGTGTGGGTGGGTGGGTGTGAGGGTGGGGTGGTTGTGTGGTGTGGAGTGTGTGGTGGGTGTTGTGGGTGGGTGTGTGGTGTGGCGGTGTTGTGTGTGGGTGTGTGGTGTGCGATGAGCACTCTAGGCTACGCTACTCTTTAGAAGATTACATATTTTCTTCACAATTAATCCTTATTATAGATATATTTAATATTTTCTGTGTACCACTTGGTGTTTCTTGTGTGTGTGTGTTTACTAGATTGGTGTTTATTTGAAAAGAGGGTAGGGGAAGTCACGTTAAAAACAATATTGTTATTGTTGTTGGTTCACGTTACTCTCCCGGCCCAGATCTTCGCACACTAGGCTACTTACTTTTTGAGATTATTGGATATTTTTTTCTAACTAAATTCCTTTTTAATTATACAATGTTTATTTATAATAATAATTAAGGGTGAAACACCGTGTGTTTGTATGTGCGTACTTGTTTACTAGTTGTCGCTCGTCAGAAAACGTCGCGGGGGGTTCACTAGGATACACAACTCTTACTGAAGATATTTAGATAATTTACTAAACATTATCAGGGTTTACCTCTATCTATCTCTGGTACATGAATGTTACGAGAGAGGGTGGGATGGTTTAGTCATACAACCAGACAGGGCGAGACACTGAGACTTTAGACCACTAACAAATTTAACCACTCATAGGGCAAGTGATGTATCGTCTGCACACAACAATGGGGTGGTCCTGCTGGTCGGCTGCTATCAACTCCTTCACATTTTGGTAACTCCTTCAGGAAAATTTTTCATGCATTCAAGTTTTTATTTTCTTTTCTTTAAGACTTTGGTATTCCAATCTTTTTTTTCTTTAGTACAGTATTGGTCATAACAAATTGGATCGATATTAACTACATGTACAACACCTAACGCTGGGGGATTGTCTAATTTTTTCTTACTTTCAGTTTTTACTTAATCACTCGTTTATGACCCTTATCTCTACACTGTGTATAACCCACCAACATATGTATTTGTTAATATTTCAGATCACACCGTTAACCCAATTAACTGTTTGGATATTTTGTGTCAACACTGCAGCCAGCAGCCTGATCAGCTGACTGCTACCCTCTCTCACTCACCATTCATTCAAATTTAAATTGTAAAATTCTTGATCTTATCACATTATTTGCACTCTTGAAAGCTATTACACTCTTGTAGGTATGTTCACTGATTCACTCACGTACGATGACCACTAATAATATCTTAGGACAGCCACTAGAATGCTAAATCCTGGGAGCACTATTCAGCGATACTGCTTCACATGTGTGTGTGTGTACTCACCTAGTTGAGGTTGCAGGGGTCGAGTCCAAGCTCCTGGCCCCTGTGTGTGTGTGTGTGTGTGTGTGTGTGTGTGTGTGTGTGTGTGTGTGTGTGTGTGTGTGTGTGTGTGTGTGTGTGTGTGTGTGTGTGTGTGTGTGTGCACACGCACCTGTCTCTCTGTCTGTCTGTCTCTGTCACAGTTACACATAAATACAATTATACATAGTGTAAATTACCTAGGATAACCCAAAAAATCCAGACTGGCAAATAATAAATATCAGACACAGCTGAATGTGACTACTGTCTTGAGTGTAAAACATGTTGGTTCACTAGTGGTTCTCTGAGACAGAAAGATAAGCAGGCAGACAGATAGACAGAAAGAGAGAGAAGCAGACAGATAGACAGACATGTTTATTTGTAAAGTGAAAACAAGACAATGATGCACTCTCTTACACCAAGCTTTATTATTATTATTATTATTATTATTATTATTATTATTATTATTATTATTATTATATTGTCCGTGTATCCTAAATAGTTTACACAATGTATAACTGTATTTATGTGCACCTGTGAGACAGAGACAGACAGAGCCAACCAGCCAGCCAGCCTGCCAGCCACAGCCAGCCAGCAGGCCAGCCAGCCAGCAGGCCAGCCAGCCAGCAGGTCAGCCAGCCAGCAGGCCAGCCAGCCAGCCAGCAGGTCAGCCAGCCAGCAGGCCAGCAGGCCAGCCAGCCAGCAGGCCGGCCAGCCAGCCAGCAGGCCGGCCAGCCAGCCAGCAGGCCAGCCAGCCAGCAGGCCAGCTAGCCATGTTGTTTACACAAACCCACACTCTATTCCCCACCAAACATTGCTGGGACCTATGAATACTATGTATATATTTCTAGGCAATAATGTGACTAAAATAGGTGAAAATGTTCACCTCTCAATGTTTGTGCAGTTATTGTGTGCTCATCTAATTGCACTCACCTAATTGTGGTTGCAGGGGTTGAGACTCAGCTCCTGGCCCCGTCTTTTCACCATCTGCTACTAGGTCCTCACTCTCCCTGCTCCATGTGTAGCATACAGTGAGTGTATATATCCAAAACATGGCTTATATTGGTCTCACAGACCATAAAAGTTACTTGAAAAACTAAAATGTTAAAAATAAAAAAACACAGAAAATAAAATAAACTATTTCTGCATGACCGGCAGTCGGCGATGTTGCCATAAGCGGCTCACTTTCTGTCAACTTCAAGCCTCCATATCTTGGTAAGTATTGATCACAAAAAAAAAAAAAATGGCCTATAATACTCACAGAAATATGCACTATCATTTCATAAGATTTTTTTTTTTTTTTTTTTTTTTTTTTCAAAAATTTTTCGACCCTGAGAACAAGTTTGGGAGAGGGCCTGTCAACCCTGAAAGGGTTAATAAGTTTGGTAGAGAAGAATCACAGTTTTGATTATTAACCTAAGGTGGACACAACTGATTATAATGTTTTACCTATGTTCATGATATTGAGCAAATGCATGAATAATTTTTACTTACGTAATTATGATGGGCTGGGATAGGTTAAAAAGATAAGCTGTTTTCTAACTGTAGTTTTATAAATGATGGCTAAGCCTGTAGTTCTGGAGATTTCTGGCAGTTTTTTCCAGATTTTGGGACCTTTTATGTACACTGAGTTTTTGAAAAGATTTAGCCTGACACGGGGAATGTCATAGAGATTTTTGTGCCTAGTATAGTGTCTATTGGTTCTATTGCAACGTTGGTATAACTATACTCTCACACATTCCCCTCTTTGCTACCATAGATGAAGTTCTTCGTCTCCACAGACTCCTCAGGAACCACTCGCCTTTCTCCACTCATCAATTCTTCCATTCTATGATTCACCTCATCTTTCATAGACCCATCTGTTGACAAGTCCACCTCCGAATGGAAACAGTGTATCATGCCGAGATAAGACCATTCTCATTACTAAATATACTAATGGTAATACTGGCCCTCTTCTCTTTCTCATTTACATAAATGACCTACCAAATGCATCGCAATGGTTTATTTGCAATCGTGTCATTACGATTTCTTAAGTCAAGTCAAGTCGCATCGCAATTACTCAAACCCACACTATTTGCAGATGACACTACATACATCTTGTCTCACCCGAGCCCAGTCACGCTAGCCAATACTGTGAATACCGAATTACAGAAAATATCTACCTGGATGAGGACTAACAAACTTACTCTCAACATGACAAAACCTACTTCATTCAGTTTGGTAAGAGAGCTACAGATGTCCCTCTTAACATAATGATAAACGGATCACCTATCACAAAGCTCACAGAGGGAAAATTCTTAGGAATCCATCTTGATAATAGACTCAAATTTCAAACACATATACAACAAATTTCCAAGAAAATTTCCAAGACCGTAGGCATACTATCGAAGATATGGTACTATGTTCCACAGTCAGCCCTCCTAGCCCTATATCACTCATTTATTTACCCCTATCTCACCTATGGAATTTGTGCATGGGGCTCAACAACAATAAACCATCTCAGACCATTAATTACCCAACAAAAGGCTGCAGTCAGAATGATAACAAATTCCCACTACAGGCAGCACACTCCACCAATATTCAAAACTCTAAACCTACTCACCATACAAAACATCCATACCTATTATTGTACCTACTACATACAAAGAACACTTAACTCGGATATAAACCCTCCCCTCAAACGTCCACTTACCAACCTCAACAGAACACATGACCATAACACAAGGCACAAATCACTCTTTGATGTTCCTTGTGTCCATCTCACACTATGCAAAAACTCAATGCACATAAAAGGCCCAAAACTCTGGAATTCACTACCTGTGAATATAAAAGAAACGCTGTCTGTTTATAAATTCAAGTCTCTTAAAAATCACTTACTCACTCACAACCAAATAAATACTGAATAACTGTATCTCATAAATGTTTAACCTGTGACCCAATCAAACTCTGTTATCTTTAATTATATTATCTAACAGAATACCCCATTCTACTGAATGCTCAGCAACACAGTAAATGACCATATGACCTGTCTTTGAAATACTAATTGTGCTTAATTGTTATTTGTTTACAATAATGTTTACCACTGAATATATCATTGCTTAGCTAATCTTAAGTTAATTTTAAGCCTGCCCATAATGCTCTGCATACAAGGGGCTTTGGCATGTTACACTTAACCACTGTATTTCCTTGTACTTCAATGTATCATGTTCAAATAAATAAATAAATAAAAAAATAAATAAACTACCTCACTATTATCTTTTTAACCCTTAAACGGTCCAAACGTATATATACGTTCTCTCGCGTAGCGCACCAAACGTATATATACGTTTCCTTTGCCATTCATTCAACATTGCCACAATAAGCCTGAGTCACCTAGACATGAGAGAATGGGTGTGCGCACTCACTGTGCGCCATATGAAAAAAATTGGGGACACCTGGGTACCTTATGCTCTTTTTCTCCTATTAAAAAAAAAAACTTTTTTTTTTCTCAAAACATCTGGGGTGCTACGCAAGAGAACGTATATAATGTCTGGACCGTTTGAGGGTTAATGATAAACTTTTTAATTGCCTAACTTTAAATCCCTTCAAGGTCCAGACCCCCGATATGAAACTTGTCCACAGGGTCCAAGAATTCTCAAAAAAAAATTCTTATTTTTCTTGTGAAATGGTAGAGAATCTTTTTCTGAAGGTAATAAAACAAAAAAAATACGAAATTTGATCAAAAACTGGCAAAATTACACTCTCGCGAATTTTGCTGCATCAGCAAAACTTATGCATCGGCGATTTTGCCCAATGTGACTCCCATTTTAGGTCAATTACAGTGGACCCCTGCCATTCAGCAGCCACGACTTTCATGAAATCCGACTTTTGGCAAGTTTTTTCAGCAAAATTTAGCTTCACGGTTCATGATTGGACTCGTGATTCGGCGACCATCTGGTACGCATCTGCCTGTCACCGCACACACAAGGCCAGTCTCTCGCACTATTCACACTCAGTGTGCCATTGCTTACCAGCACGTGACCATCACCCTGCAGGTTGATACAATACATTTCATAATAAACCATTGTTTTTTGTGCTTGCAACTGCTAAATAAGTCACCATGGGCCCAAGGAAAGCTAGTGCCAGCCCTTTGGTAAAGAAAGTGAGATCACTTTCTTTACCAAAATATGAGAGCGGAGCGCGTGTTACAGAACTTGCCAGGATGTATGGCAAACCCCATTCAACCATCACTTTGATTGTGGTGAAGGGAAAGGAAATAAGTGTGCTGTTCTTGCAAAAGAGGTTGATATGCTGACAAAAAAAAGAGATCGCAAACCCTAGAAGAAAGGTTATTGTTGGTGTGGATTACCCAAAAATGGTTAGCAGGAGATAGTATTATGCAGTCGATAATATGTGAAGGGGCAAGGCAGTTGCATGACGATCTCGTAAAGAAAATGTCTGCAATGAGTGGTGATGCTTGTGATTTTTAAGGCCAGCAAAGGTTGGTTTGAGAAATTTAAGAAGCGTAGTAGCATACACAGTGTGATAAGGCATGGCGAGGCTGCCAGTTCTGACAAAAAATCAGCTGAGAACTTTGTACAGGAGTTTAAGGAGTACGTAAACACTGAAAAACTCAAACCCCAACAAGTGTTCAATGTGACGAAACAGGCCTCTTTTGGAAGAAAATACCAAAGAGGACCTACATCACACAGGAGGAAACGGCACTCCAAGGACAAGCCTATGAAAGACAGGCTAACTCTCAGGTTTTGTAGTAATGCTAGTGGGGATTGCAAAGTGAAGCCTTTACTGGTGTATCACTCTGAAAATCCCAGAGTGTTCAAGAAAAAGTGTCGCCAAGAGTAATTTGTGTGTGATGCAGAAGGCTAACAAAAAGGCATGGGTCAAAAGGGGAATTTTCCTAGACTGGTTTAATGAAGTGTTTGGCCCCAGTGTGAAGAAATACCTCCAGGAAAATAAATTGCCACTTAAGTGCCTCCTGGTAATGGACAATGCTCCTGCTCATCCTCCAGACTTGGAAGAGCAAATAGTGGAGGAGTTTAGTTTCATCACTGTGAAGTTCTTGCCCCCTAATACAACTCCTCTCCTCCAGCCCATAGACCAGCAGGTCATTTCAAACTTCAAAAAAACTGCACACCAAAGTATTGTTTCAACAGTGCTTTGAAGTGACCACAAGACACTGAATTGACCCTAAGAGAGTTCTGGAAAGATCACTTCAATAACCTCACTTGCATAAACCTTATAGGTAAGGCTTGGGAAGGAGTGACTTACAGAACTTTGAATTCTACTTGGAGAAAATTGTGGCCACAATGTGTACAACAGAGGGATTCTGAAGGGTTTGGGGCTGACCCTAAGGAGCCTATGCCAGTTGTGGAAAGTATTGTGTCACTGGGGAATTCCATGGGGTTGGATGTGAGTTTCGAGGATGTGGAAGAGTTGGTGGAGGACCACAGGGAAGAGCTAACCACTGAAGAGCTGCAAGAGCTTCATCTGCAACAGCAACAGATCACAGCTCGGGAAACTGCTGCAGAGGAGGAGGAAGAGAGATGGAGGAAGGTGCCTTCTTCAAAGATTAAGGACATTTGTGCAAAGTGGACTGAAGTGCAAACATTTATGGATGAACTTCCCTGACAAAGCTGTTGCAGGCCATGTTGGCAATATGTACAATGACAGTGTTGTCTCCCACTTCAGACAAATCTTAAAGAAACGCCAGAAACAGAGCTCTCTGGACAGATATTTTGTGCGACAGGGGTCCAGTGACTCTCAAGTTGTTCCCAGTGTCTTTAAAAAACAAAGAAGGGAAGTAGCCCCAGATAAGGACTTGGTACCTAAAGTCTTTATGGAAGGAGATTCTCCTTCCAAACAATAGTGGACACCTTCCTCCTATACCCTCCTCCTGTCTTCCATCCACCCAAAAGTCTTCAGTAAAGGTAAGTGTAATGTTATTATTTTATACAGTAGACCGTCATTTAGCACAAGTTTATTTGGCACGATTTGGGTATAGCACGACTGAAGAGTTGCAGCACAATTTTATGTAACACATCATAAGATGAATTTAACACGGTTCAATTTAACATGGTTCAGTTTGTGGGAAGGAAAAAAAAAAACTTCCCTTTTCCTCAAGTGGCTGCCATGTTAATTCCTACTACACATCTGTTGCATCAACACTAGTAAGTAAACTACCAGCTGCATCAAATACCTTTAACACAGACTCTGATAAGTTTCAAACATACTACACCAATAAAGGGGTAACCCCAAACAGTTGTCAACTAGTAAGTGTATCTCATGACTTTATTCAAAAAGAACTAAGCAGGTTAAACCCAACTAAGAGCACAGGCCCTGATAACATCCCGTCTAAGTTCCTAAAAGATGGTGCTTCTGAACT
The DNA here is from genome assembly GCF_026875155.1 of Cherax quadricarinatus. Taxonomy (NCBI): domain Eukaryota; kingdom Metazoa; phylum Arthropoda; class Malacostraca; order Decapoda; family Parastacidae; genus Cherax; species Cherax quadricarinatus. The sequence continues at coordinate 48,761,075 of NC_069407.1, read as the reverse complement.
GTCAATCCCTATTGCTCACATAATAAATCTATCAATCATCACTAATACCGTACCGGAGGGGTTCAAGGAGACCAGAGTTACTCCTATCTTCAAGAAAAATAGTAGGTCTGATGTAAGCAACTATAGGCCTGTTAGTATACTCAGTATAATATCTAAAATTCTAGAGAGGGCGGTGTATTCTCAAGTAGTTAAGTACCTTAATGACAACAACATTCTCCATAGCTATCAATCGGGCTTTAGAAGATCCTACTCAACCGACACCTCCCTTATTAATCTGATGGATTACCTGAGAACTGAAATGTCGAAGGGGAACCTCATAGGTATGGTAACCTTAGACCTGCAAAAGGCCTTCGATACTGTCAACCACAATATATTATGTAATAAACTTCAAGCTATCGGTATAGGTTCTGTAGCAACAGGAGACAAATAGTCAAAATCAACAAAACAGAATCAGAACCCCTGCCGATAACATGTGGAGTTCCCCAAGGTAGTATTCTGGGTCCCTTATTATTCTTATGTTATGTCAATGATATGCCTATCAGTGTCAAGTGCAAACTCCTACTGTATGCAGATGACAGTGCTCTGTTAGTGTAAAGATATTGCTAATGTTTTAACACTGGAACTGGAGTCCTGCAGCAAATGGTTAGTAGACAACAAACTATCATTACACCTAGGGAAAACTGAAGCCATTCTCTTTGGCACGAAACATAAACTGAGAAGGGTAAATAATTTTAATGTTCAATGTAATGGGGAGCCCATCACTTTGATTTCATCAGTAAAATATTTGGGAATCCCCTTTGACCCATGCATGTCAGGAGAATTGATAGGGAACAGTGTAGTAAAGAAAGCGAATGCCAGAGTGAAGTTCCTGTATAGACAAGCACAGTGTCTACCTACTGAGGCTCGCAGGACCCTATGTCTAGCCCTTATACAATGCCATATGGATTACGCTTGCTCTTCTTGGTACTCTGCCTTGACAAAAAAACTGAAAAATAGACTGCAAATCACCCAGAACAAAATCGTAAGATTCATCCTGGGGCTGGGACCAAGAGAACATGTAGGCCAGGATGAATTACAGCAGTTGGATATGCTGAATGTTGAAGACAGAGTAAAACAACTGAAGCTAAATCATGTTTATAAAATTGCTCACAAACAATGTCCAGAATATCTTGCTGCCAATTTTGTCAAGGTTGGGAACCAAAGCAATCATAGTACTAGGGGGAGAGAGCACAACTTTGTAGTACCCACAGTCAGTGGCCAGGCTTCAAACACCTTTTATTGTACAGCAATAAAGGAATGGAACAGACTGCCCGCACATGTCAAAGCCAGTCATAGCATGAACCAGTTCAAGAAGAGTGCCAAAAGGTGTCTGATGAATGTAGCTACAGAAAGGGAGGGGAATGATTTTCTATTTTTTAGCTAACATACGTGTAAATTTTACCTTATTCCTAGTAATGACCCTCGTATTGTAGATAGTCTTAATGACCTTGGTGTAGTAGATAGTCTTTTTAGTATGATAATAAGATGTTATCTTCATTGTAGAATAATAAGAAAATATTATAACCTTTATATTATAATAATAAGGTAAAAGGACCCCAATGGAAATAAGTCACTCTGTCTGACTTTTTTGGGTTATCCTAGGTTCTCTACACATATGCTGCTATGTATGAAAATTCTATGTAACTGTATTTGTGTATACCTGAATAAACTTACTTACTTACTTACTTACTTATGTTGTGGTTCAGCGGGGGAGACCCCCCAACAACACCCCACTATCCCAGCTTTCGTACTTCACACGTGTCCAGTCCAACTTCTCTGCTACAAGCTTGTGATTGTGAATTGTGTTTTGATCTTTTAAATGCTATATCTTGTATCTGCCAAGCAATCATAACACCCAGTAGGCATACCAGTGTTGCTCAAAGTGGCAAGAAAAGGTGTAAGCATTTAAGTCTTAGAATTAACGAAGGGAACAAAGATGTTAGACAAGACATAACCTGTGGCCATAATGAAGTGTTACTTTGTACACACAAAAAAAGGAGGTAAACATAAGTTTGTGTGACTGACTGATTGACTGACTTACTGAATGACTGACTTACTGATTTACTGAATGACTGACTTATTGAGTGATTTGACTTACTGAATGATTTGACTGACTTGCTGAATGACTTAATGAATTAACTGACTTACTGAATGACTTGCCTGACTTACTGAATGACTTGACTGACTTACTGAATGATTTGACTGACTTACTGAATCACTTGACTGACTTACTGAATGATTTGACTTACTGAATCACTTGACTGACTTACTGAATGACCTGACTGACTTACTGAATGACTTGACTGACTTACTGAATGACTTGACTGACTTACTGAATGACTTGAGACTTACTGAATGACTTGACTGACTTACTGAATGACTTGACTGACTTACTGAATGACTTGACTGACTTACTGAATGACTTGACTGACTTACTGAATCACTTGACTGACTTACTGAATCACTTGACTGAGTTACTCAATCACTCGACTGGCTTACTGAACAACTTGACTGACTTAATGAGTCACTTGAGACTTACTGAATGACTTGAAACTTACTGAATGATTTGACTGACTTACTGAATGATTTGAATGACTTACTGAATCATTTGACTGACTTACTGAATGACTTGACTGACTTACTGAATCGCTTGTGACTTACTGAATGACTCGACTGATTTACTGAATGATTTGACTGAGTTACTGAATGACCTGACTGACATACTGAATGACTTGACTGACTTACTGAATGACTTGACTGACTTACTGAACAATTCGTCTGACTTATTGAATGACTTGACTTGATGACACTCTTCAGGTCGCTTGTTCTATCTAGGCTGGAATATTGCTGCACACTAACAGCACCTTTCAAGGCAGGTGAAATTGCTGACCTAGAAAATGTACAGAGAACCTTCACGGCGCGCATAACGGAGATAAAACACCTCAATTACTGGGAGCGCTTGAGGTTCCTGAACCTGTATTCCCTGGAACGCAGGCGGGAGAGATACATGATTATATACACCTGGAAAATCCTAGAGGGACTAGTACCGAACTTGCACACGAAAATCACTCACTACGAAAGCAAAAGACTTGGCAGACGATGCAACATCACCCCAATGAAAAGCAGGGGTGTCACTAGCACGTTAAGAGACCATACAATAAGTGTCAGGGGCCCGAGACTGTTCAACTGCCTCCCAGCATACATAAGGGGGATTACCAACAGACCCCTGGCAGTCTTCAAGCTGGCACTGGACAAGCACCTAAAGTCGGTTCCTGACCAGCCGGGCTGTGGCTTGTACGTTGGTTTGCGTGCAGCCAGCAGTAACAGCCTGGTTGATCAGGCTCTGATCCACCAGGAGGTTTGGTCACAGACCGGGCCACGGGGGCATCGACCCCGGAACTCTCTCCAGGAAAACTCCAGGTAAACTTACTGAATGATTTGACTGACTTACTGAATCACTTGACTGACGTACTGAATGATTTGACTGACTTACTAAATGACTTGACTGACTTACTAAATGACTTGACTGACTTATTGAATGATTTGACTGACTTATTAAATGACTTGACTGACTTACTGAATGACTTGACTGACTTACTGAATGACTTTATTGAATGACATAAGGTTAGACACTCCAGTACAATCATCAACTTCAGTACCAGAACCTCTACCATCCACTTCAGCCCAGTAGGACCACAACATAACTCTCCTCTCTCTTCACAATCATCCACAAACACCAGCACCCACAATTTAAGGTAAGAAATACTATTATTTCTGTTACATTTGTAGTCTTAAGCAGTAAAAACAACATAATACATCACAACAACGAACAACAATTACATATTCACTTTTATTTTTGTAAGATGTGGAGGCCTAGAAAAAATTGTTTGGCTTTTTTGGGGCTCTCAGGAACGTAACCCTGCATTTCCCAAAAGTTCTTCAGTTCATCTGACACGGTTTACCTAACACGGTGTTTTCAGGAACGTAACTACTGTGTTAACCCTTTCAGGGTCCCCAGGCCCTCTCTGAGACTTGTTCTCAGGGTCCCCAAATTTTAACCCTTTCAGGGTCCGTCTCATAGATCTACGGCTTTACGTTCAGCGTCCAAACTGTAGATCTACGCCATGAGCTCAGCTCCCTCTGATAAATTTTGAGTGGTAAATTTGGGCCTAGATATGACAGAATACATCTATGTGGTATGTGTGCACCACATAAAACAAATCCTGCAGCACACTGTGTATAATGAGAGAAAAAAACTGAGACCATGATTTTCAATTAAAACAGCAACTTTGCAGTGTTTTTTGCATGTTTTTTATAGTTGTATTTGCAATTTCTTGATCTCATTTGATAGAATGGAAGACATATTACAGAAATAGAGATGATTTTGATTGGTTTTAGCACTGGAAATGGCTTGAAACTGAGCTCAAAATAGCGAAAATGTTAAATTTTTGCCGATATTCAAGAGTAAACAAACGACCTCACACGTCTAATACATGCCAGCTGGTGGGTCTAATATACATTCACAAATGTGGTGATGATATTTATACAATTATTACAATATTGCATAACAGTAAATTTTCTATTTTTTGGTTTGAATAAAAATTCATTATGTGAATAAAAAATAAAAATGGAATTCATTTGTAAAGCCTCAAAACATAACTAATGAACAGAGGAAATGTTAGTTTAGTGCCAGGAATACCTACATTGTTTATTCTGGATCCTATTTTGAAATTGGAATATTTTGAACTTTGTGTTAAATTGGCCAAATTACCAATTTCCGATCACTTTATTTTGTAGTTGAAACAGTTGACTTGGCGATTTCTTGTGCTCAATTGATAGAATAGAAGTAATATTAGTGAAATAACTAAGAATTTGGTCAACTGGAATAATGTAATTGGCCTAAAATGGGAGTCAAAGTCGGCAAAATCGCTGATTCGTAAATATCGCTGACACAGCAAAATTCGCGAGAGCATAATTTCGTCAATTTTCCATCAAATTTTGTACTTTTTGTTTTATTACCTTCACAAAAAGATTCTCTACCATTTCGTAAGAAAAAATAACAAATTTTTTTTTTTGAAAATTCTTGGACACTGCGGCACCACTTCAGATTTTGGCCTTGGACCCTGAAAGGGTTGAAAAAAAAAATTTTTTCTTATGAAAAGATAGAGAATCTTTTTCCCAATCATAATGACACCAATAGTATGAAATTTGATGGAAAACTTACGGAATTATGCTCTCGCGAAGTTAGCGGTCTTGATGTTGTTTACGCATCGGCGATTTTGCCCAATTTGAGCCCTATTTTCGGCCAATTCCAGTGCACTAGTCGACAAAAATCATAACCATTTTGCTAGAACTCCATTTTTTCTATCGAATGAGTACAAGAAACCACCCATTTACCGATTTCAACTATCCAATAAAGTGGTCAGAATTTAGCAATTTTGCCAATTTCACACAAATTTCAAAATATGCCAATTTCCAAACAGGGTACAGAATAAACAAGACATTCCTGGCACTAAAATAACAAGTTCTCTGTTCATTAGTCACATCCCCAGGCCCCTCTTATATTTCTTTGGCTTTCCACTTTGAATTTTTATTTTTACAAAAAATAGAAGATTTACTGTTATGCAGACTACTGCATTAGTGTAGAAATGGTATAAATAATATCAGCGCACTTGTGAAAGAATATTAGACTCGCCAGTTGACGTGTACTGGACGCTTGGCATGATTTGTTTACTTTTGAACTTAGGTAAAAATTGAACATTTCTGTTACTTTGAGCTCAATTTCAAGGCACTTTTCATTGCAAAGCCAGTCAAAATCATCTCAATTTCTGTATTATGTCTTCCATTCTATAAAATGAGACCAGGAAAACTAGAATATAACAATAAATACCATACAAAAATACAGTGCAAAGTCGCTGTTTTAATCCAAAAACACGATCAAAGTTTTTTTTTTCTCATTATGCACTGTGTGCTGCAGGATTTTTTTTATACTGCGCACACTGACCACATAGACCCATTCTTTCATATGTAGGCCTACCAGCTTTCTCTCACTGGATTTGAAGGCGCTAGAAAATTTAAGCATACTAGTACTTTCAAAAACCCTTGGGTGAAAGGGCCGTACTAGTAAGACCGAAACCCTGAAAGGTTAATTAATTGTCTATGTACATTGTTGTTACTTGATTTCTCATGTTTTCTCTATGAAAAACTTTATTAAATTTTGAATTTTTTTTTTAAATATTTTTGGGTTTTGGGAATGGATTAATTTTTTTTCCCCAAATTTTTTTTCTTAGGGGAAAATGGTTTCACCATTCGCAATTTTGTCATTTGGCAACACTCTGGAACAGTTTAACAAAAACTTCAGGGTCCATTGTACCCATTATTCCATCGACCAAATTCTTAAGCTTTTCACTAGAATTACTTCTATTTTATCGTTTCAAGCACAAGAAATACCCAAATTTCTATTTAACTACTCAATAAAAAGATCAGAAATGGAAATTTGGCCAAATTTCAAACAGTTAAAAATATTCCAATTTCAAAACAGGGTCCAAAATAAACATGCAGGTTTTTCCTGGCACTAAAATTTAACTTTCCTTCTTTATTAGATATATTTCCCTTACAGTGAATTTCATTTTGATTTTTTTTTCACGTAATGAATTTTATTCCACCAAAAATAAAAATTTACCGTTATGCAATATTGAAATTTAATTAAAAAATTAAAGTCAGGCAATTTTCTTTTTAGTAATCTTGACAGAAGGGGTTACTATTTTCATATAGTCGACTTGAGTCCTGGAAATGGGAAGTACAATGCCCTTGCACTTTAAAGGGGGTTTGGGATATTTGCAGTTTGAAGGTTATGTTGTGTATTTTTATACGTATATCTTCTAACTGTTTTTTTATTCTGAGCACCTCTGCAAAAGCAGTTTAATGTGTGAGTGTGGTAAAGTTTGAATGATATGAAAGTATTTTCTTTTTGGGGATTTTCTTTGGGTCACCACCTCGGTGGAAACCCCCGACTTTTTTAAAAAAAAAAACAAAAAATTTTCGTCCCTTTTTTGAACGCACATTAGACCCACCATTTGACGTGTATTGGACCCATGATGTCATCTTTTACTTTTGAACATCAGCAAAAATCGAACATTTCCGGCACTTTAAAGCTAAGTTTCAGCCATTTTCAGTTACTAAACCAATCAAAATGATCTCTATTCGTATAATATATTTTTTATTCTATCAAATGAGACCAAGAAACAGCGAATACAACTGTAAGAAAACGCACAAAAATACACCGCAAAGTGGCTGTTTTAATCCAAAAACACATTCTCAGCTTTTTTTCTCGTTATGCACTGCATGCTACAGGATTGGTTTTAGATGGTACACACTTACCACACAGATGCATTCTCCCATATCTAGGGCCAAATTTACCACTCACAGCTTATATGAGTGAGCTGAGCACATGGCGTAGAACAACGGCTTGGACCCTGTATTCAAAGCCATAGAACTACAGGACAGACCCTCAAAGGGTTAATTAAATCAATATGCATTAATGAACATTAAAATGTACTATTTCATAACCTGTGTCAATACAGAGTAGTCAGTAAGAATTAGGATTAGTCTGCCCAAAATGCCTAGGCATGCTAGTGGCTTTCTTTGTAACTAATATTTTGTAAACCACACATCGTAAGCTTTGCAAGGAAATAAAAATTTTCATTTCATTTTCATTTTCAAATATCTGAATACATTCACTTCCTCCATACTCTCTCCCTCAAATCTAATATCCAGTCTTTCATTACCTAAATTTTTTGTTATCCTCATCACCTTACTCCTTCCTATGTTCCTTTTAATTTCCTTCTTTTACATACCCTAGCAAACTTGTCCAACAATCTCTGAAACTTCTCTTCAGAATCTCCCAAAGGCAGAGTGTCATCAGCAAAACGCAACTGTGACAACTCCCCTTTGTGCTTGATTCTTTATCTTTTAACTCCCACACCTCCTGCCAACACCCGAGCATTCACTTTTCTTACAACCCCATCTATAAATATACTGTTAATGATGAGTTTCTAAAAATATGTACCTGGATGACTAACAACAAACTTGCCCTTAATATTGACAAAACCTATTACAGTGGTACCTCAGGATACGAATTTATTTCATTCCAGAAGGCTGTTCGTGTGCCAATACTGAACGAATATGTTCCCACAAGGAATAATGTAAATTAGATTAATCCGTTTCAGACCCCCAAAAATACATTTACAAAAGCACTTATGTAAATACAGTTACTTAATGGTTCGAGTTTTGAGCTGTTCGTATCCCGAGGTACCACTGTATATGTTTGGAAGCAGAGCTCAAATATCTGCCTGAACATAATGCTCAATGGTTCTTTCACTGTAAGACACACTGAGGGTAAGTTCTTAGATCAACACCTTGATTGCAACTTGAAATTTAATACCCACATCCAAAACATAACTAAGAAGGTCTCCAAACAGTTGGCATCCTCTCCAAGATATGTTACTGTGTATCTCGAACAGCACTACTCACATTGTGCCACTTTCAAATCTACACAGTGAAACCTCGGTACTCGAACTTAATTCTTTCCAGAAGGCTGTTCGAGTGCTGATCCATTCGAATCTGGCAGGTCGTCTTTGTTTGGTTTAGTGCTGCACTTTGTTCAAGTAGGAAGCTGTTTGAGTACCAAGGTTCCACTGTACATACCTCACCTATGGTATTTGTGCCTGGGGATCTACTACACCAAATCACCTTAAACCATTAATAACCCAACAAAAAGCTGCTGTGCAAACTATCACCCATTCTAGTCCAAGACAATACACTCCCCCAATCCCTAAAACCTTGAACTTACTTAATAAGCAAAATATGCCTACTAGATATATCAGACAATCGATTCTAATATAAACCCTTCTCTGAAACTTTTCCTTGATAGTTGCATAAAAGAAGACACAAAACCCTCTGTGACATCCCCCGTATCCAACTCAACCTACAGTTTAAAAGCGCCTCGTCTCCACAATATAACTGAGACAGTCATACACAATGTCAAGCAAAACCAGATTTCAAACAATTCTATCCTTGTTCTTCCAGTCTTCCTTCAACTCCCCTACATAACTGGTAACACATTTTTTTCCCAGTGTATTTCTGTATCTTTGTTCTCTCTATTCAGTCACTCCATAAAATGAAGATCACTGAATTCACTTTGAAATAATATGTAATAATTTTGTAATACATAGACTATTTGTTCATTAACTACCTTCCTTATTGTACTTATGATTGTAGCTAAATGCATAAGAAATCATACTTAATAGTCTATGTCTAGATCTTAAGTAAAATTTAAGCATTAGGATTAGTTTGCCCAAAATGCATTACATATTATAGGTTTTTTTTAGGTAGTAGGTTGGGAGACAGCAACCACCCCGGGAGGTACTACCGTCCTGCCAAGTGAGTGTAAAACGGAAGCCTGTAATTGTTTTACATGATGGTAGGATTTTATGGTTTTCCTTTTTTCTATCTCATAAACATTTCAAGATTTCAGGTACGTCTTGCTACTTCTACTACACTTAGATCACACTACACATACATTGTACAAGCACATATATACACCCCCCTCTGGGTTTTCTTTATTTTCTTTCTAGTTCTTGTTTTTTGTTTATTTCCTCTTTTCTTCATGGGGAAGTGGAACAGGGAAATTTTTTGTAAGCCATGCATGTTGTAAGAGGCAACTGAAATGCCGGGAGCAAGGGGCTAGTAACCTCTCTCCCGTAATAAAATTTCTAAATTTTAAAAAAGAGAAACTTTCATTTTTCTTTATGGGCCACCCTGCCTTGGTGGGGGATACTGCAGATTTGTTGAAAAAAAAAAATTTTTGGTTTTCTTTTGTACCTACAATGTTCTATTAAACGTAAGCTTTCATTATTTGTTTTGCATAAACAAAAATAACTGTATTTTTATGTATTCACAGTTGAATTTATACTCAGAGACCTACTTTACTAAACATAGTTTGATAAAAAAAATTAATATTGCTTACATTTCTCTGCGTCAGTACAAGTTTGGAGTCCATTTCTTGTTTAAACTCAGAGGACGAGCTTTAGTTTCGAAGATAGATGGTGTGCACCAGCAAGCGCTCGATAGAGAGGTGATCAGTGCGAATAGCACGCTCAGCAATCTCAGAGTCTGTAACAGTCAACTATTAGTCACTAACTGCACCTATATTACTCAATAATGCTCAGGAAAGGCACTCATCCAGTGAAGGGCAAACATGTATTGTTCAAACAATGATGAAAAATATTAAGTGACATTAGGCCTTTCACAATACATTTGAAATAAGAGTTTTGCCTATACAGTACTCTATATACCAGTATTTATCATATACAGTACTGTGTGTACTGGTACTTATCATATACAGTACTGTAATACCAATATTATCATACAAAGCACTCGATACAGTAGTCCCCCATATCTATGGGAGATACATTCCAAGACCTACAGTGGATACCAGAAAACTGCGAATAGTAGCGAACCTTATATATGTCGTTTTTCATTAACTACATACCTATGATTAAGTTCAATGATAAATTACGCACAAGGCTGAGGACTGATTACCTCATTTTTTGTATTTTAAATAGTTCTACTGTCTTCCAATTATGTCCTTGAATTTATATTGATGGGAAACCATGGTTGGTGAAACATCCACAATAAAGATACCCCAAATGTTGCATGTGTCTATTTTCATTTATTTTTTAACCCCTTAAACTGTCCAAATGTAGATCTACGTTTCACTTGGGTAACGCTCTGAATAATTTTTGGAAAAAAAATTTTTTTTTTTTTTTGTTTTAAAATGGATAGTGCATTTTTCCCAGAATCCCCAAAATTTTTTCATACTGGACACACTGAGTGCACAGATCCCTTCTCTCATGTCTAGGCAACTCAGACTATCGTGCCAAGATTGAAAAGCATGTAAAATAAAACATAGATCTACGTTCAGAGCACTACGCACGGTGAACGTAATTTATATTTGGACAGTTTAACGGTTAAATACACTTGCTGTCTCCCAACAAGGCAGGGTGACCCAAAAAAAAAAGAAATGAAAAATTTTTGTTTTTACATTTAGTAATTTATATAAAAGAGTTATAAGAATAATGGACTCTGAAGCCAGAATCTTAATGAACATGTTAAATAGAGAGAGCAAGTGATTACACTGACATGGACTTATAGGAGCAACACCACCATGAATCTGGGGAATCATCTATATATTAATCAAGGTGTGAAACAAAATTATATACAGTGGAACCTTGGTTTTCATATGCCCTAGTATGTATGTAAAACCATACTTATTCTCTATAAAACATATTTTTGTTAATATTTTTGGGTGTCTGGAATGGATTAACTAGATTTACATTATGTGAAATATTAAAAAAAAATACATTTTATAGAGAATAACTATAGTTTTACATACAGACTAGGGCATATGAAAACCAAGGTTCCACTGTACTGTAAAATTTGACTGTAGAAAACCTCCATAAACAAATATGACCCTTATGGGTTTAGTGTTTAACCCGTAAACGGTCCAAATGTATACATACGTTTTTTCAACATTTGAAAGTATGTAAAAAAAGTAGATCTTCTTTTTGTTTTTTTACATTTGAAAATGTGTAAAAAAAACTTTGATCTACTTTTTTTTTATTTGAAAATATGTAAAAAAAACGTAGATCTATTTTTGTAGCACTACACATGTGAACGTAGATCTGCCTGGACCGTTTACGGGTTTAATTTGATTATAATAAAGAATAAAAAGGCAAAATACTGTGACTAGAACAATAAAAAATTTTCTTTGTGTGGCTAGCTAATGTGCAAGTTATTTGTGTATCCATTATAATAACAATCCTCAAACAAATACTAACACTGACTTTGACACTGGTAACCAATCAGAACACACCTTAGATCCCAGGGAGGGAGTGTGGAAGACACCAATCAGAACATACCTTAGATACAGGGAGGGAGTGTGGAAGACCACCAATCAGAACATACCTTAGATACCAGGGAGGGAGTGTGGAAGACCACCAATCAGAACACACCTTAGATCCCAGGGAGGGAGTGTGGAAGACCACCAATCAGAACATACCTTAGATCCCAGGGAGGGAGTGTGGAAGACCACCAATCAGAACACACCTTACATCTCAGGGAGGGAGTGTGGAAGATCACCAATCAAAATATACCTTAGATCCCAGGGAGATAATGTGGAAAACCACCAATCAGAACACACCTTAGATCCCAGGGAGGGAGTGTGGAAAACCACCAATCAGAACATACCTTAGATCCCAGGGAGGGAGTGTGGAAGACCACCAATCAGAACACACCTTAGCTCCCAGGGAGGGAGTGTGGGACACCACCAATCAGAACATACCTTAGCTCCCAGGGAGGGAGTGTGGGACACCACCAATCAGAACATACCTTAGATCCCAGGGAGGGAGTGTGGAAGACCACCAATCAGAACATACCTTAGATCCCAGGGAGGGAGTGTGGAAGACCACCAATCAGAACACACCTTAGATCCCAGGGAGGGGGTGTGGAAGATCACCAATCAGAACATACCTTAGATCCCAGGGAGGGAGTGTGGGACACCAATCAATCCCAGGGACAGTGTGTGGAAAACCACCAATCAGAACATACCTTAGATCCCAGGGAAAGAGTGTGGAAAACCACCAATCAGAACATACCTTAGATTCCAGGGATAGAGTGTGGAAAACCACCAATCAGAACATAGATCCCAGGGAGAGTGTGTGGAAAACCACCAATCAGAACACACCTTAGATCCCAGGGAGAGAGTGTGGAAAACCACCAATCAGAACATACCTTAGATCCCAGGGAGAGAGTGTGGAAAACCACCAATCAGAACATACCTTAGATCCCAGGGAGGGAGTGTGGAACACCATGAGGGGTTTAGAAGGCTCTGTTGGGTCAACTTGCACTGTGAGTCGGTATCCCAGCTGAACAGTTGGGTCATGTTGGGTCAACTCTCTCCAGTAGGTGAGTGTCAGAGAGCGACCCTGCAGGTATTCTTCGATGCGAATGTGATTGTCAAGTCTGTCGTCTAGCAGCTGTGAGGAGATTCATAAACATAGATTACAGCAGTGTCAAGAACTGCACAAATACATACAGAAGATCTCCAACTTATAAACATCTAAAGTTCAGCACATGTATGCTAACAAGGACTTCAAGTGAAACACTTTTACACTTAAAAACATCACAATTTAAACACATTCAAGTCTACAAATATTGAAATTTAAACATATCCAAGCCTGTGTGTTTTTCACACTTACATGACAGGATAGTACAGTGGAACCTCAAAAATCGAACGTATCACATATCAAACGTTTTGAAAATAGGACCATTTTTTCGGACAAACTGTGTCCCTATTATCGAACGTGCCTCTATTTTCGGACCGCCGGGTACGGGACCTGTCTGCCGCCCGCTCTGTCCGCGTCCCCGCGCAGGCGCCGTGAACAGTCTAGCTTTGTTTATGCTTGAGTGAACACTAACCTGCGCTCTCATTCACGCATTTTACGATTATTTCGTCGTGTTTAGTGCTTGTGGGACTGTGAAATAAGCTGCCATGGGCCCAAAGAAACTTGCTAGTGGTACCCCTGTGGTAAAGAAAGTGAGAAACACCATAGATGTGAAGAAGGAAATAATACAGAAGTATGAGAGTGGTGTGAGACTTGTTGAGCTCGCCAGGATGTATGGGAAAAACAAGTCGACCATCGGTTCAATCCTGTCAAAGAAAGAACAAATCAAGGAAGCTGATGTTACGAAAGGTGTTAATATAGAGAGTGGATGAGGCGCCTTCTTCAAAGATTAAGGAGATTTGTGCCAAGTGGAATGATGTCCAAATGTTTGTGCAGAAGTACTACCCTGAGCAGGCTGAAACAAGCCATCTTTGCAACAAGTTCAGTGACAGAACCATGTCCCATTTTAGGGAAATGTTAAAGAGGCGTCAGAAACAGAGGACTGTGGACAGTTATTTTGTGAGACAGGGGTCCAGTGACTCTCAAGCTGGTCCTAGTGGCATTAAAAGACAGAGAAGGGAAGTAACCCCAGAGAGGGCTTTACCTGAAGTCCTCATGGAGGGGGATTCTCCTTCCGAACACTAACCCCAACTCCCTCTCTCCTCCTCCCTATCTTCCAGATGCCATCACCAATCTTCAATAAGGTAAGTAAAAATCTTATTTTATATGTATTGCTATACATAATTAAAAATTATAGTACCGTGGAACCTCAAAAATTGAACTTAATCCGTTCCAAGAGCTAGTTCTAAATTCGAAAAGTCTGAAATTCGAAGCAATATTTCCCATAAGAAATAATGGAAATACAATTAATCCGTTCCAGAAACCCAAAAATATTCACAAAAAAATACATTTTATAGAGATTAATTACAGTTTTACATACAACAAATACTATAGTTTTTAATTATGTATAGTAATACATGTACATATAAAATAACATTTTTACTTACCTTTATTGAAGATTGGTGATGGCATCTGGAAGATAGGGAGGAGGAGAGAGGGAGTTGGGGTTAGTGTTTGGAAGGAGAATCCCCCTCCATGAGGACTTCAGGTAAAGCCCTCTCTGGAGTTGCTTCCCTTCTCTGTCTTTTAATGCCACTAGGACCAGCTTGAGAGTCACTGGACCCCTGTCTCACAAAATAACTGTCCACAGTCCTCTGTTTCTGTCTCACAAAATAACTATCCACAGTCGTCTGTTTCTGTCTCACAAAATAACTGTCCACAATTGTCTGTCTCACAAAATAACTCCACAGTCGTCTGTTTCTGTCTCACAAAATAACTGTCCACAGTCATCTGTTTCTGTCTCACAAAATAACTGTCCACAATCGTCTGTTTGTCTCACAAAATAACTCCACAGTCGTCTGTTTCTGTCTCACAAAATAACTCCACAGTCGTCTGTTTCGGTCTCACAAAATAACTGTCCACAATCATCTGTTTGTCTCACAAAATAACTCCACAGTTGTCTGTTTCTGTCTCACAAAATAACTGTCCACAGTCATCTGTTTCTGTCTCACAGAATGACTGTCCTTAGTCGTCTGTTTCTGTCTCACAAAATAACTGTCCACAGTCCTCTGTACATCCTGGCAAGCTCAACAAGTCTCACTCCAATCTCATACTTCTGTATTATTTCCTTCTTCACATCTATGGTGTTTCTCACTTTCTTTGCCACGGGTACCACTAGCAAGTTTCTTTGGGCCCATTGCAGCTTACTTCACAGTCCAACAAGCACTAAACACAACGAAATAATCGAAAAATGTGTGAATGAGAGTGCAGGTTAGTGTTCACTCAAGCATAAACAAAGCTAGACTGCTCCCGGCGCCTGCGCGGGGACGCGGACAGAGCGGGCCAGTAGACAGGTCCTGTACCTGGCGGTCTGAAATTAGAGGCGCGTTCGATAATTGGGACACAATTTGTCCGAAAAAATGGTCTTATTTTCGAAACGTTCGATATTTGACATGTTCGATTTTTGAGGTTCCATTGTATTTGTTATATGTAAAACTGTAGTTAATCTCTATGAAATGTATATTTTGTGTGAATATTTTTGGGTTTCTGGAATGGATTAATTGTATTTCCATTATTTCTTATGGGAAATACCGCTTCGAATTTCAGACTTTTCGAATTTAGAACTAGCTCCTGAACGAATTAAGTTCGATTTCTGAGGTTCCACTGTAGTACCTTCTGGATGGCTGTCTCCCTATTTACTACCTTTCATGTGTGTGGGTGTATGTGTGTGTGTGTGTGTGTGTGTGTGTGTGTGTGTGTGTGTGGGTGGGTGTGTGGGTGTGTGGGTGTGGGTGTGGGTGGGTGTGTGGGTGGGTGTGTGGGTGGGTGTGTGGGTGGGTGTGTGGGTGGGTGTGTGGGTGGGTGTGTGGTGTGGTGTGTGGGTGGGTGTGTGGGTGGGGTGTGTGGGTGGGTGTGTGGGTGGGTGTGTGGGTGGGTTTTGTGGGGGGGTGTGTGGGTGGGTGTGTGGTGGGTGGGTGTGGGTGGGTGGGTGGGGTGGGTGGTGGGTGGTGGGTGTGTGGTGGGTGGGGTGGTGTGTGTGTGTGTGGGTGTGTGGGTGGGTGTGGGTGTGTGGGTGTACTCACCTAGTTGTACTCACCTAGTTGAGGTTGCGGGGGTCGAGTCCGAGCTCCTGGCCCCGCCTCTTCACTGATCGCTACTAGGTCACTCTCCCTGAGCCGTGAGCTTTATCATACCTCTGCTTAAAGCTATGTATGGATCCTGCCTCCACTACATCGCTTCCCAAACTATTCCACATACTGACTACTCTGTGGCTGAAGACATACTTCCAAACATCCCTGTGATTCATCTGTGTCTTCAGCTTCCAACTGTGTCCCCTTGTTACTGTGTCCAATCTCTGGAACATCCTGTCTTTGTCCACCTTGTCAATTCCTCTCAGTATTTTGTATGTCATTATCATGTCCCCCCTAACTCTCCTGTCCTCCAGTGTCGTCAGGTTGATTTCCCTTAACCTCTCCTCGTAGGACATACCTCTTAGCTCTGGGACTAGTCTTGTTGCAAACCTTTGCACTTTCTCTAGTTTCTTCACGTGCTTGGCTAGGTGTGGGTTCCAAACTGGTGCCGCATACTCCAATATGGGCCTAACGTACACGGTGTACAGGGTCCTGAATGATTCCTTATTAAGATGTCGGAATGCTGTTCTGAAGTTTGCCAGGCGCCCATATGCTGCAGCAGTTATTTGGTTGATGTGCGCTTCAGGAGATGTGCCTGGTGTTATACTCACCCCAAGATCTTTTCCTTGAGTGAGGTTTGTAGTCTCTGGCCCCCTAGACTGTACTCCGTCTGCGGTCTTCTTTGCCCTTCCCCAATCTTCATGACTTTGCACTTGGTGGGATTGAACTCCAGGAGCCAATTGCTGGACCAGGTCTGCAGCCTGTCCAGATCCCTTTGTAGTTCTGCCTGGTCTTCGATCAAGTGAATTCTTCTCATCAACCTCACGTCATCTGCAAACAGGGACACCTCAGAGTCTATTCCTTCCGTCATGTCGTTCACAAATACCAGAAACAGCACTGGTCCTAGGACTGACCCCTGCGGGACCCCGCTGGTCACAGGTGCCCACTCTGACACCTCGCCACGTACCATGACTCGCTGCTGTCTTCCTGACAAGTATTCCCTGATCCATTGTAGTGCCTTCCCTGTTATCCCTGCTTGGTCCTCCAGTGTGGGTGGGTGTGGGTGGGTGTGTGGGTGGGTGTGGGTGTGTGTGGGTGGGTGTGGGTGGGTGTGGGTGGTTGTGTGGGTGGGTGTGGGGGTGTGTGGGTGTGTGTGTGTGTGTGTGTGGTGTGTGTGTGTGTGTGTGTGTGTTTGTGTGGAGGTGGTGTGTGGGTGTGTGGGTGGGTGTGTGGGGGGTGTGTGGGTGGGTGTGTGGGTGGGTGTGTGGGTGTGTGGGTGGGTGTGTGGGTGGGTGTGTGAGTGGGGGTGTGGGTGGGTGTGTGGGTGGTGTGTGGGTGGGTGTGTGGGTGGGTGTGTGGGTGGGTGTGTGGGTGGGTGTGTGGGTGGGTGTGGGTGGGTGTGTGGGTGGGTGGGTGTGGGTGGGTGGGTGTGGGTGGGTGGGTGTGGGTGGTTGTGTGTGTGTGTGTGTGTGTGTGTGTGTGTGTGTGTGTGTGTGTGTGTGTGTGTGTGTGTGTGTGTGTGTGATGTGGGTGGGTGTGTGGGTGGGTGTGTGGGTGGGTGTATGTGGGTGTGTGGTGGGTGTGTGGTGGGTGTGTGGGTGGGTGTGGGTGTGTGTGTGGGTGTGTGTGTGGGTGTGTGGGTGGGTGTGTGGGTGGGTGTGTGGGTGGGTGTGTGGGTGGTGTGTGGGTAGGGTGTGTGGGTGGTGTGTGGTGGTGGGTGGGGGTGGGTGGGTGTGGGTGGGGTGTGTGGTGGGTGGGGGTGGGTGGGTGGGTGTGGGTGGGTGTGGTGGTGGTGGGTGTGGTGGGTGGGTGTGGGTGTTGTGTGTGTGTGTGTGTGTGGTGTGTGTGTGTGTGTGTGTGGGTGTGTGTGTGGGTGGGTGTGTGGTGGGTGTGTGGGTGGGTGTGTGGGTGGGTGTGGTGGGTGGGTGGTGTGTGTGGGTGTGGTGGGTGGGTGGGTGGTGTGGGTGGGTGGGGTTGTGGTGTGGGTGGGTGGGTGTGTGTGTGGGTGGTGTGTGTGGGTGGTTGTGTGTGGGTGGTTGTGTGTGGGTGGTTGTGTGTGTGGGTGAGTTTTGTGTGTGTGGGTGGGTGAGTGTGTGTGGGTGGTGTGTGTGTGTGGTGTTGGTGGGTGTGTGGGTTGTGTGGATGTGTGTGTGTGGATTGTGTGTGATGTAGTGTGGATGTATGTGTGATGTATGTGTGGATGTATGTGTGGATGTATGTGTGGTGTATGTGTGTGTGTAGTGTGTGGTGTATGTGTGTGTGTATGTGGGGTAGGTGTGGATGTATGTGTGTGTGTCAGTGTGTGTGTCAGTTGTGTGTGTCAGTGTGTGTGTGTCAGTGTGTGTGTGTCAGTGTGTGTGTGTGTGTGTGTGTCATGTGTGTGTGTGTGTGTGTGTCAGTGTGTGTGTTGTGTGTTCAGTGTGGGGTGTCAGTGTGTGTGTGTCAGTGTGGTGTGTGTCAGTGTGTGTGTTGTCAGTGTGTGTGTGTGTCAGTGGTGTTGTGTCCAGGTGTGTGTGTCCCGTGTGTGTGTCAGTGTGGTGTGTCAGTGTGTGTGTTCAGTTGTGTGTAGTGTGTGTCCAGTGTGTGTCAGTGTGGTTTCATGTGTGCAGTTGTGTGTACTCACCTAATTGTGGATGCAGGGTTGAGACTCAGTCCTGGCCCGCCTCGTCACTGATCCGCTCTGGTCCTCCCCTCTCTCTGCTCCTGAGCTTTGTCATACCTCTTCTTAAACTATGTAAAGGTTCCTGCCTCCACTACTTCACTTGCTAGGCTATTCCACTTGCTGACAACTCTATGCCTGAAGAAATACTTCCTAACGTCCTGTGACTCGTCTGAGTCTTCACTTCCATTTGACCCTTTCCTGTCCCCTTTTTGGAACACCATCTCTGTCCACCTTGTCTATTCCCCGCAGTATCTTGTATAGTCGTTATCATGTCCCCCTACCCTTCTGTCCTCCAGTGTCGTCAGTCCGATTTCCCTTAACCTTTCCTCGTACGACATTTCCTTGAGCTCTGGGACTAGCCTTGTTGCAAACCTTTGTACTTTCTCTAGCTTCTTGACGTGCTTGACCAGGTGTGGGTTCCAGACTGGTGCTGCATACTCCAGTATGGGCCTAACATACACAGTGTACAGTGTCTTGAACGATTCCTTATTAAGGTATCGGAACGCTATTCTCAGGTTTGCCAGGCGCCCGTATGCTGCAGCAGTTATTTGGTTGATGTGTGCCTCCGGTGATGTGCTCGGTGTTATGGTCACCCCAAGGTCTTTCTCCCTGAGTGAGGTCTGTAGTCTTTGTCCACCTAGTCTATACTCTGTCTGCGGTCTTCTTTGCCCCTCCCCAATCTTCATGACTTTGCATTTGGCTGGATTGAATTCGAGAAGCCAGTTACTGGACCACATGTCCAGGTCTCTTTGCAGTCCTGCCTCATCCTCGTCCGATTTAATTCTTCTCATCAACTTCACGTCATCTGCGAACAGGGACACTTCAGAGTCTATTCCTTCCATCATGTCATTCACATATATCAAAAATAGCACTAGTCCTAGAACTGACCCCTGTGGGACCCCGCTCGTAACAGGCGCCCACTGTGATACCTC
This sequence comes from Cherax quadricarinatus, assembly GCF_026875155.1. Taxonomy (NCBI): domain Eukaryota; kingdom Metazoa; phylum Arthropoda; class Malacostraca; order Decapoda; family Parastacidae; genus Cherax; species Cherax quadricarinatus. The sequence goes on along the minus strand of NC_069407.1, from coordinate 48,741,247 downwards.
TTTACGTACCATGACTTGTTGCTGCCTCCCTGTCAGGTATTCCCTGATCCATTGCAGTGCCCTCCCTTTTACATGCGCCTGATCCTCCAGCTTCTGCACTAATCTCTTGTGGGGAACTGTGTCAAAGGCCTTCCTGCAGTCTAGGAAAACGCAATCTACCCACCCCTCTCTCTCGTGTCTTACTTCTGTTACCTTGTCATAAAACTCCAGGAGGTTTGTGATACAGGATTTGCCTTCCATGAACCCATGCTGGTTTTCATTTATAATCTTGTTCCTTTGATACACAATAGTAAATGACCAAGGCAGGTGTCAGCGTGTCTCGTTGTGCTCCGGGTTATCTCGTGTTTTCACGGTGGCTCTTACGTGCTAGAACTTTAATTGGTGTCATCAATCCTGTACGATACATCCCTCTAGCGCCTGGAACCAATCTTGGGCGGAAAACATTATATACTGAGTCAAAAAAGGAGAATTAGTGTGCACTACCTAGCAGAGTTTACTGCCAGAGGGGAATCATAGGCCTGTGTCCCGGGCGAAAAAAAAAAATAATAATAATTGAACTTTTCGTGTCAGAGGAAAGAAAGTCTCCCTGATAACATTGAGTATACATAGTGTATAGTGTATACTACAGTGGCTCCCTAGTATATTGATGATAAAGGCTAAAGTGCCATTTGAAAACAGGTGAATTTGTAAATGAAGTGATAAGCCTATAGAGGCAGGTGCCAGAGTCGCCAGAAACTTACCACAGGTCAGCTGTTTTTAAA
>NC_069407.1:48626673-48739986 GCF_026875155.1 Cherax quadricarinatus | reverse complement strand
GGAGCTGTGAGTCTATGATTTACTGTTTAACCAGAGCCCCACACGTCACCTTTGGGGGGGGGGAAAGAGGAGGGGAAGGGTACGGAAGCTAGATGACCCTCCCTTTAACAAGTAGCCGGCAGAAAAACTACAATTTAGGGAGGGGAGAAAAGGCGGGAAAAAAGGGAAATTTGGGACTTACCCTCCCTTAACTAAAAGCCGAGTGAAACTACTGATACTTTATATATATTCCTTCTATACCTATCTATTGAACTTTTCCCCCACACAAAAGTGTCTCAATTTTCATATATATTTTTAATATAATATATATATATAATATAAATATATAAATAATATATAATAATATAATATTAAAATTATATATTATTATATATAAAAAAATAGGGTGGGAGTTGTCACAGTGCTCTTTGCTGATGACACTGTGCCTTGGGAGATTCTAAGAAAGTGCAGAATTGGTGATAATTTTGGGTAGGGTTGCAAAAAAAAAAAATTAAAAGGTGAAACAGGAAAGAGTAAGGTTATGGGATAACAAAAAGATTAGGTGATGAAAGATTGAATATCAGTTTGGGGGGAGAGAGTATGGAGGAGGTAACGTATTCAATTTTTGGGGAGGGGGACTGTCAGGGGAAAGGGTCTATGAAAGATGGGGTGAATCTAGAATTGATGGGGGGAAAAAGAGTGAGGGGGCACTAGGAGTCTGGGAGACAAGAACTTTGCCCTTGGGGGCAAAGAGGGGAATTAGAGAGTATAGTTTTCCCAACGCTTTTATAATGGGTGTGAAGCATGGTGATGAAGGGTTGCAGCGAGGAAAAGGGCGGGAGCAGGGAGATTTCCTGTCTGAGGGCAATGTGGGGTGTGAATAAATGCAGGAATTCGTAGTTTGGAAGTTGGGGAGGTGCGGGATTACCAAAACTGTGTCCGAGGGCGAGAAGGGGTTGTTGAGGGGGTTCGGACTGTAGAGAGAATGGAGCGAAACAGAATAACTTCAAGAGTGTATCAGTTGTGTGGAAGGAAGGGGGGGGTGGGGGTCGCCGGGGAAGGGTTGGAGGGGGGGGGGTAAAGGGGTTTTTGTGCGGGGGGTTTGGGATTCCAGCAGGCATGCGTGGGCGTGTTTGATAATGAAGGGGACAAATGGTTTTTAATACTTGACGTGCTTTGGATGTGAGCAAAGTAACATTTATGAGGGATTCGGGGAAACCGGCGGGCCGGGACTTGAGTCCTGGAGAGGGAATACAGTGCCTGCACCCTGAAGGGGGGGTGTTAAATTTTGCATTTTAAAAAAACTGAGTGAAACCCCCTTCTGCAAGACAGTGATGGAGTGAATAAAAGGTGAAAGTTTTTCCCTTTTTGGGCCACCCTGCCTTGGGGGAATCGGCCAGTGTGATAATAAAAAATATATATAATTATATATATATTTATAAAATATATATATATATAAATATATATATATATATATATATATATATATATATATACCGGGAGTAGGTTTCGGGGGTCAGTGCTTAAAGGGTTTTGATCAACCACTTTTTCTGCTATCGCACGTAAACCGCGACGAACCACAGCCCCGGTGATCATACTAATTTTAAGGGCTGTCCACACCTTCACGAAACAGCCCGGGGGTTTTTGTCAATCCCCCTTAGGGTTTCCGGGGGCATACATAAGGAGGATTTTACAAAGGGGAACTAGGGGTTTTATATTTTTCTAACCCCATGTGGCACTGCTAATGAGATCCCTCTAAAAAATTTAACCCACCCCTTTTAATCCAGAAGTCTCTTTTTGCGCACCACCTGTGGGGCGCTAAAGAGACCTCTTGGAAAATTTTTTTTGGTATACCCCCCCTCAAAAGTAAAAGGAAAACGGTGTTTTTTTTTTTGCTAGGGCCAACTGTGGGCGCTAAAGAATAAGAATAAAGAACATAAGAAAAAAGGAACCCTGCAACACGCTACGACCCTGCGGAGCAGGTCCAGTTCCCCCCCCCCCCCCCCATTAAACCCCAAAGACCCCCCCCCGGATTAGCCCAATGCCCCCCCAGTCTGGCACCCCCACTCAAGGAAGGGCCGATGCCTAACCCCGCAGACAAACGTCAGGTCCAACTCACACCCACTCATGTTTACTAACCATTTTTTAAAACTTCACAACGTTTTTGCCTCAATAACTGTACCCGGGTTTGTTCCCAACATCCCAAAATCTATTACCCAAAACCCGTGCTTTCCCATACCTTCCTGAATCTGAATTTTTTCCAAAATTGAAACCATTGTTGTGAAACCTGTCTTGGGTGGAAATTTTCAGCACGCTATTTACATCCCCTTTATTTATTCCTGTTTTCCATTTATACACCTCGATCATATCCCCCCTAATTCTACGCCTTTCGAGAGAGTGCAGATTCACGGCCCTCAGTCTATCCTCATAGGGAAGATTTCTGATACATGGAATCATCTTTGTCATCCTCCTCTGTACGTTTTCCAGAGCATTTATATCCATTCTGTAATACGGTGACGAGAACTGAGCAGCATAGTCTAAATGAAGCCTAACCAAGGATATATAGAGTTGAAGAACAACCTGAGGACTTCTGTTATTTATACTTCTAGATATGAAGCCAAGAATTCTGTTAGCTTTATTGCAAACACTGATGCACTGTTGTCTTGGTTTTAGATTACTGCTAACCAGAACTCCTTAATCCTTTTCGAAAGCAGTAGTATTAAGATCTACATTATTTAGTTTATATATGGCATGGTTATTTACCTGTCCAACATTTAGAACTTTGCATTTGTCAATATTAAACTGCATCTGCCACTTCTCCGACCATTGCATCAGTCTATTCAAATCATCCTGGAGTGCTCTAGTGTCCTCATTAGAATGAATTGGACGGCCTATTTTGATGTCATCAGCAAATTTGCTTATGTCGCTATTTATTCCCTCATCTATGTCATTTATGTAAATTGTGAACAACAACGGGCCCAACACTGACCCCTGAGGAACACCGCTTGCGACGTGCCCCCATTCTGATTTCTCTCCATTTATGCAAACTCTCTGCTGCCTATTTGTCAGCCATGCCTCTACCCAGGAAAAAATTTCTCCTATTCCGTGTGCCTTAAGTTTCCTCAATAGCCTTTGGTGTGGAACTCTTTCGAAAGCTTTACTGAAGTCTATATACACACTATCATATTCATTACCATGATCTACCTCCTCAAACACATTAGTGAAAAAAGTTAGTAAATTCGTAAGACAGGAACGCCCCTTTGTAAAACCGTGTTGAAATTCATTGATCAGTTTGTACCTATCAAGATGGCTACGAATTGTTTCGGCAATTATTGATTCCATAAATTTTCCCACTATGCAGGTAAGGCTTATTGGTCTATAATTCTAAGCCAAGAACCTGTCACTTGCCTTGTAAATAGGTATTACATTTGCCATTTTACACTTATCAGGCACTATGCCAGTTTGTAGTGATATGTTAAAAAGATTAGCCAAAGGTATGCAAAGTTCCTCTTTACATTCCTTTAACACCCTTGCAAACAGTTCATCAGGACCTGGGGATTTGTTAGGTTTTAGTTTCTTTATTTGTCTGAGGACCATGTCACTAGTTACCGCAATCGTGCATAGTTTATTATCATCCTGTTCTACATAATCTATTATTTCAGGAATATCGCTAGTATTTTCCTGGGTGAAAACTGAGAGGAAGTAGGTATTGAGAATTTCACACAAATCCTTATCACTGTCAGTGATCTGACCAGAGTTACTCTTAAGTGGGCCTATGGGGAATTTATTTGGTATACCCACCCCTACAGAAACTTGCTGGGAAGCAAGTTTCCAGCACCTTCTTCTTGAAAGCAGGATGTTGGGGAGATCGCCCTTCTGATAGTAGGATACCGGAGTGCAAGTTTATAGAACCTTGTTCCTGAAAGTAGTATGCTGGGAAGACAAATCTCTCACACCGTCCTTCTGATAGTAGGAAGCTGCAGAGCAAGTTTCCAGCACCTTCTTCCTGAAAGTAGTATGCTTGGGAGACCGGCCATCTGAGAGTAGGATGCTGGAGAACAAGCTTCTGTCACCTTCCTCCTGAAAGTAGTATGCTAGAGACAATAGTCTCTCTCACCAGCCTTCTGATAGAAGGATGCTGGAGAGCAAGTTTCTAGCACCTTCCTCCTGAAAGTAGTATACTCGGGAGACCGGTCTTTTGATTGTAGGATGCTAGAGAGGAAGTTACCAACACCTTCTTCGTGAAAGTAGTATGCTGGGGGAGAAGTCTCCCGCACCGTCCTTCTGAAAGAATGAGTATGCAGGGTAGATAAGTCTCCCACACCGGCCTTCTGATAGTAGAAACCTGGGAACAACTTTCCAGCACTTTCCTCCTGAAAGTAGTATTCTGGGAGACCGGGCTTCTTATAGGAGGATGCTGGAGATCAAGTTTCCAGCACCTTCCTCCTGAAAGTAGTATGCTGGTGAGACAAACCTCCCTCACCGGTCTTCTGATAGTAGGATGGTATAGAGCATGTTTCCTGCACCTTCCTCCTGAAAGTAGTATGCTAGGGAGAAAAGTCTCAAACACCGACCTTTCGATAGTAGGATGCTGAAGAGTAAGTTTCCAGCACCTCCTCCTCCTGAAAGTAGTATGCTGCTGAGACAAGCCTCCCTCACCGGCCTTCTGATATTAGGTTGCTCTTGAACATGTTTGAAGTACCTTCCTCCTGAAAGTAGTGTGCTAGGGAGAAAAGTCTCCCACACCGACCTTGTGACAGTAGGATGCTGGAGATAAACTTTCTAGCACCTTCATCCTGAAAGTAGAATGCTGGGAAGACAAGTCTCGCACACCGGCCATCTAATAGCATGACGCTGGAGAGCAAGTTTCCTGCTCCTTCGTCCTGAAAGTAGTATGCTCGGGAGAGGGGCCTTCTGATAGTAGGATCCTGGAGAGCAAGTTTCCAGCACCTTCATCCTAAAAAATGGTATGCTGGGGAAACCGGCCTTCTGGTAGTGGGATACTGGAGAGCAAGTTTCCAGCACCTTCCTCCTGAAAGTAGGATGCTAGGGAGACAAGTCTCCCACACCGGCCATCTGATAGTAGGATACCGGACGCATGTTTCCAGCACCTTCCCCTGATACTATTATGCTGGGGAGTCAAGTCTCCCACACCAGCCTTCTGACAGTAGGATGCTAGGGAGCAAGTTTCCAGCACCTTCCTCCTGAAATTATATTGCTATGGAGACCGGCCTTCTGATAGTAGTTTTCTGGAGAGCAAGTTTTCAGCACCTTCCTAGTGAAAGTAGAATTCTGGGGACAACGGCTTTCTGATAGTAGGATGCTGGAGTGCAAGTTTCCAGCACCTTCCTCCTGAAAGAAGTATGCTGGGGAGACAAGCCTCTCACTCCGGCATTGTGATAGTAGGATGCCAGCGAGCAAGTTTCCAGCTGAGGAGCATGTTTCCCGCAGCTTCCTCCTGAAAGTAATATGCTTGGGAGAAAAGTCTCCCTCACCGACCTTCTAATAGTAGGATGCTGAAGCGCATGTTTCCAGCACCTTCGTCCTGAAAGTAATATGCTGGGAAGACAAGTGTCCCACACCGGCAAACTTTTGAAACTATCAGAACTTCTAAAACAAAATAATAAATATCCTCATTAAGTTAATAACGTTAACAGATTTTTTCAAGTAAAGAAATATAGCCAGACAACGATGGGTTATTTTACTAGTGTAATACTCACAGACAGTGCTAGGCTATTGTAGTAGTGTAATACACTGAAACATGCTGGCTTATTGCACTAGTGTAATACACCCAGACAGTGCTGTGTTATTGTACTTGTGTAATACACCCAGCCAGTGCTGGGTTATTGTACTAGTGTAATACACCCAGAGAGTGCTGGGTTATTTTACTAGAGTAATACACCCAAGCAGTTCTAGGTTATTGTACTAGTGTATTACACCCAAACAGTGCTGAGTTATTGTACCAGTGTAATACACCCAGACAGTGCTGGGTTATTCTACTAGTGTAATACCCCCAGACAGTGCTTTAGTTATTTTACTAGTGTAATGCACCTAGACAGTGCTGGGTTATTGTACTAGTGTAACACACCCAGAGAGTGCTGGGATATTGTACTAGTGTAATACACCCAGACAGTGCTGGGATATTGTACTAGTGTAATACACCCAGACAGTGCTGGGTTATTGTACTAGTATAATACACCCAAACAGTGCTGGGTTGTTGTACTAGTGTAATACACCCAGACAGTGCCGAGTTATTATGCTAGTGTAATACACATAGTGTTGGGTTATTGTACTAGTGTAATACACCCAGACAGTGCTGGGATATTGTACTAGTATAATACACCCAAACAGTGCTGGGTTGTTGTACTAGTGTAATACACCCAGACAGTGCGAGTTATTATGCTAGTGTAATACACCCAGACTGTGCTGCCTTATTCTACTAGCGTAATTCACCTAGAGAGTGCTGGGTTATTCTACTAGCGTAATTTACCTAGACAGTGTTGGGTTATTCTACTAGCGTAATTCACCTAGACAGTGCTGGTTTTTTCCACTTGGGTAATATAATAAAGATCTTGATTTTACTGACACTGTTTATGAGGTACTGGAGCAAACTTAGCCAATTAGCAAAAAGGACTGTAGAAAGAGACTTATCGTAAATGATGGCTCAACGGTCCTACAGCCACCTCCAAAGGATTGGAGCCGTAATGCTCCAATCCTTTGGGCCATATGGAATCAAGTAAGCATCAGTACAGAATTGCCCCAAAGGAGCGTATGCTTAAGCATTTCATTTAACATAATGCAGAATCGGACACTTACTCTTTTGGGCTCGATGGCCCACCCATTACTGCAGTCTATAGGACAGCTTAAATCACCTTGTGCCTACAAGAAACTGCAGTTGCCCTGTTTAACAAGTGAGATTGAGACCTACCTTGCTCTTGTAACGTGAGCGGTGTTGCTGAAAACAACACGTACGACAGGTATGGGTGAATTTATAAAAGCGGAAATGTCCTTTGAGGAATATCGCACTGTCCTCCACTCAGTCGGGAAATTTGCAACACCCGCTACACTACATTGTTTTCCAATTACCGTTGGTCCAACAGGGAAGGGGTCTTGGCCCTTTCTCTTTCTCCTAAAACATAAATGACCTTCCAAATGCTTCGCAATTACTCAAACCCACACTATTTGCAGATGACACTACATACGTCTTCTCTCACCCGAGCCCAGTCACACTACCCAATACGTAAATACCGAATTACAGAAAATATCTACCTGGATGAGGACTAACAAACTTACACTAAACATTGACAAAACTATTCATTCATTTTGGGTAACAGAGCTACAGATGTCCTCTTAACATAATGATAAAACGGATCACCTATCACAAAGTAACAAGGGAAAATTCTTAGGAATCCCCCTTTGATAATAGACTCAAATTTCATAACACATATACAACAAATTTTCTAAGAAAATTTCCAAGACTGTAGGCATACTATCGAGATACGGTACTATGTTCCACGTCACCCCTCCTGGCCCTATATCACTCTCTTATTTACCCCTATCTCACCTATGGAATTTGTGCATGGGCTAAACAACAGTTAACCATCTCAGACCACTAATTACCCAAAAAAAAGGCTGCAGTTAGAATGATAAACAAATTCTCACTACGGGCAGCACACTCCACCAATATTCAATACACTAAACCTACTCACCATACAAAACATCCATACTTATTACTGCAACCTATTAATACATAGAACACTTAACTCTGATATTAACCCTCCCCTCAAACATCTCCTTGCCAACCTCAACAGAACCCCATGACCATAACACAAGGCACAGATCACTCTTTGATTTTTCCTCGTGTTCATCTCACACTATGCAAAAACTCAATGCACATAAAAGGCCCTAAAATCTGGAATTCATTACTGTAAATATAAAAAAACACTACCTGTTTATAAATTCAAGTCTCTACTCAAGATCACTTACTCCCCCAAAACCAAATAAATACTGAATAACGAACCTTATAAATTGTATATCTTAAATGTTTCTCACAATTATATCACATAATGTTAAACCTAAAACCCAATCTAACTTTATTTTTTTTAAATACACTACCTAACAGAATCCTTCATATGACCTGTCTTTGTAATACTCACTTGTGCCCTTTTAGTAATCTGTTTACATTAATGTTTTATCACTGACTTCATCATTGCTTAATTAATCTTAAGTTAATTTTAAGCCAGCCCGTAATGCTATGCATAGTATAAGTGGCTTTGGCATACTGCTCTTATCTGTATTTTTTTGTACCTCTGTATGTGTGCACAAATTTATAATAAATAAATAAAATAAAAATAAATAAATAAATGGGTTTCAAGGTAATTTCACAACAGGAAGATAGTTTTGCTTCACTGTAATTGTTCTACCATGAATTTCTGAGATTGCATGAGTCAAAGCACTGTTCCTTTGTTCAGGTGCAATGCTCGCACGACACACTCTTCCCCTCATTCTTCTGAAGCCAGTCTGCCCTGCAGCACGCCCTCAGCCCTTGCTTCACCTTCTTACAGAGGATTTGCTGAATTCAGCATTATTACTCTTCGTTGATAAACGTCGTTACAGTGCTCAATACAAGATAATAGATTTCTAGACGACAATTGCAAATTGTAAATTGTAAATAAAGAGTAATTAATCTCGTTAAACCACACTATTGTTGCAATGCTGATCTCTTGCAAGAAATAGTGCATGACTAGCACATGCTGGTACGGAATCCACTTCAAATTAAACTGTTGATCAAGAAGCAAGACGCCATTTGCCCTTTCTGGGAGGGGGCTGAAAGGGGCTTATACCACCCCTTCTGGAGAATTTTTTTCCACACTATTACTTTATTGTCTGAGTTTTGGTGCATCACTTTTTCTTTATTTTATCACTTTCATAATACCTTTATTTTTTACCACCTTCCTGATATCCCCTTTATTATAACACCTTTATTTTATTGTATCACTTTTGTTTCATTGTATCTTTTTTGCTCTATTCTATCACATCTGTTTCTTTGTATAACCATTACTATATTACTTTTGGGTTATTTTACCACTTTTGCTTTATTTGTAGCACTTTCGCTTTATTTAATCACACTGGCTTTATCTAAGTTTCATAGTAACACTTTTATTTTATTGCTTAAGTTTTTTATTACATCGCCTCTGCTTTATTGTATCATCTCTTTTTTTATCATATTTTTTATTGTTCATATCACCTTGCTTTATTTTAACACTTTTGCTTTATTCTCTCTGGACAGTATTTGTGGAGAAAATTCTCCAGTAAAGGAGTTATCTCTCAGCCTTCTTTGCCCCCTTCAGCCCTTTGAGGGACATAAACCCTGCCGGAAGAGGCTAGTGAACTCTTCCTTCCTCACAAACAACTTGCACCGTAGTGTCACAAGGTAAGCTTTCCTCTCCTTGCTAGACTTGTTGAAACTACACAGTGAGAGTTAAACTAGAGTAATTACTTTTTCTCCATAGCAGAAAAATTAAGGGCAAATCTGTGCCCCACTTTATTTACAAGTTGGGACTATTATGAATTCTAGTCTGTAACTAGATAACAAGAAATATACTTTATTGTATTGAATACTGTTGTGATGTGTAGCAAGGAAGAGATATAAAGCTGAGTTCATCATATCCTTTGTGGGGACAATGAGCAAGTGGGTGGAGGGCGAGCAGACCTCAGATTGCTTCAAGGAATGGACAGGACATATGTGTCATGAGGGCATTGTCTCCTTATCATTAAAAGACAAAGAGGCAGTAGTGACCAGTGTGTTCTTGACTCTTGTTCGTTCTGATAATCTCAGGAACCTAGGAAGTCATTGATATCGGCCTTCATGATGCTTTCAACGCTCTAAGCCTACGTTACACGAGCAAGGTAAGTCTTAATCTCTTGTAATGCCATTTATGTACTGCAGTCCATGGGCAGACACAAGGTGATTAAGGCTGTCCTTCTCCAGGTCGTCATCCATGGGCTTGTACCACTAAGCGTTTCAGATAAGGAATGAAATGCTGAAATATATGCTCATTTGGGGCAAATTACTATTTAATACACTTACCAATCTACAGCCCCGGTGGTAACTGGTCACGGGGAGGTTGCAGGACATTGTGCTGTTACAGATAATTAACAATTGCTATATGTTGTTTCATGTAGGAAGTGTGCTCATCTAACCAGTTCTCCACAGGTTTTACATTAGTCTGGTTTGAACCTGGTTAATAATTTTTAAATACAAACAAGCTCCTCGTCGCCCATATTATTATTATAATAAAAAAGAAGCGCTAAGCCACAAGGGCTATACAACGCTGCAGGGTGGGGAAGGAAGTGAGGGTATCGGGCGGCAGAAGGGGGGAGGGATGATTAGTAAGTTACAGAAAACAGCAGGGCAGGGGATAGTGCAGGGGTAGAGGGTAGCAAGAGATTGAGGTAGAAAGGGCTGAAGGTATCATCATCAGAGTTTGTGGAGTAAGCCAGTTGTTGTCAAAAAGTCAGAGAGAGTCCGGATGAAAGGTGGGTCCATCAGCAAGAAGGGAAGGTGAAGAGAGAGCAGCGGAGCGAAGACGACGTTGGAGGTAAATTCTGCGTGCTCGTTGATAAAGTGGGCAGTCTAACAGAATGTGGCTGACAGATACTGGAACCTGACAATTCTCACAGAGAGGAGCAGGGTGCCTCTCCATGAGATATCCATGAGTAAGACGAGTATGGCCAGTGTGAAGGCGGGAGAAAGTAGTCTCCCAACCTCGACACTGATGACAAGAAGATGGCCAGTAACCTAAACTCGGTTTAATAGAACAAAGTTTGTTATTGAGCAGAGCAGACCAACGTTGTTGCTCTGTGCAGCAGTGTCTGCCTGTTCATTGCTCTGTACGTCAACATGACCAGGGACCCAACAAAAAACAATATCTTTATGTTTGGTAGAGATACGGCATAACCAAAGTTGAATACGGAGAACTAGGGGGTGAGGTGTGTCAAATTTTTGTATAGCCTGTAAAGCACTGAGGGAGTCTGAAACAACCACAAATGATGACACAGGCAAAGATGCAGTACGGATAAGTGCTGTAAGAATGGCATACAACTGAGCAGTAAAAATGCTAGTCGAAGACAGTAAATGCCCTTGCAAGATGCTGTCCGGAAACATTGCTGCGAATCCGACACTGTCAGAAGACTAAGAGCCATCTGTGTACACTGTGATGGCATGAGAGTGAGAGTGGAAGTGGTCAAGAAAAAGAGAGCGGGAAGCTACCATAGGCAGTTGTGCTTTTGAGCAAGGGAGTGAGAAAGAACAGACTCGAACAGCTGGAACTTCCCAGGGGGGTAGGGAAAAGTGAGATGCTACATGAACATAGAAAGGTGGCAATTGAAGGGAAGACAAGAGCGAATGTAAGAGAAGAGAAAAGGGATGGAGAAAACAGGGGCGGCAAACAAATAAAGAATGTCTACTAATATCAGTGACTATTCTATAAATGGAAGGATTGCGGAGATCATGAGAGCGTGCATAGTAGCGAAGGCAATGGGCATCACAGCGATCGGGCAAGGATGGAACATTTGCTTCTGCATAGAGGCTCTCAACAGGGAAAAGCGAAAAGCACCAAGGCATGAATGTAATCCCTGATGATGGATGGAATTAAGGCTAGAGCGAGTAGCAGGAGAGGCCGCTGAATAGATCTGTTCACCATAATCGAGTTTCGATAAAATGAGGGCTGAATGTAGGCGAAGGAGAGTTCAACGATCAGCTCCCCATGAAAGATGAGCAAGGGTTTTAAGAAGGTTCAGCCGGCTGTGACAAGTTGCCTTCAGAGAGGTAATGTGAGGTTTCCAGGATAACCTACGGTCAAAGAGAAGGCCTAGAAACCTGACTGTATCACGTTCAACGATACGTGAGCCATAAAGGTACAAAGGATAACTGGAAATAACAGAGCATCTAGTGAAAGTAATCTGGTGAGTTTTGGTACTGGAAAATTTAAACCCATGCGTGGTGGCCCAATTAGGAACATGGTCGACCACATGCTGGAGAGAAACTGTAATGAGGTGACAGTCAGCACCTGCACAGGCAATAGCAAAGTCATCAACATAGAGTGATGACCAAATATTAGATGGAAGAACAGAGGCCAAATCACTTATAGCAAGGAGAAAAAGTGTTGTGCTCAGAACACATCCCTGAGGGACACCTTCAGCTTGGACAAAGTCCAGGGAGAGCACAATGTTGACTCCAACATGGAAATGTCTGTCAGTTAAAAAGTTCTTAAGGAAGGATGGTAGATTGCCTAAGAGGCCTAAGGAGTGGGCTTGGGCCAAAATATTATACCTCCACGTTGTGTCATATGCTTTCTCAAGGTCAAAAAATATGGCAATAACTGAGTGGTTACTCGCAAAGGCATTACGAACATACGTATCCAAGCGTAGTAAGGGGTCTATGGTAGATCGGCCCTCACGAAAGCCATATTGACTAGTGGAGAGACTGTTGTGTGTCTCTAAATACCACATTAAATGTCGATTTACCAGACGTTCCATCACTTTGCAAACTGCACTAGTAAGAGCAATGGGATGATAGTGGGAGGCATCATGTCCCGTAGTACCCGGCTTGCGGAAAGGGAGAACAATAGCAGATTTCCACAGCTTGAGAAGAACTCCTTGTGACCAAATAAGATTGAAGAGGTGTAAGAGGACTACAAGGGCTGACTGATGTAAATGTTGTAACATCCGAATATGAATGTCGTCAGGCCCAGCTGCCGATGATCGGCAAGCTGAGAGTGTTGCCTCCAGTTCCCGAAGTGTAAAAGGCAGATTATACTGTTCTTCTCTGAGAGAAGAAAAGTCCAAGGGTACTAACTCTCTGGTAGACTTTGAGGAAAGAAACGAAAGGCATAGATGGATCCCCCAGGAAATACGAACCAGATGAGTGCCAATTTCAACGGCAACGTTAAGAGGGTTTGCTACATCAACACCGGCGACCCGTAGAACAGGAGCCAGGCCAGGAGAGTATTTACCACTCAATTTCCTCACTTTTTTGCAGACTGCACTCATAGAGAAAGCAGAGGTGATGGTGGAAACATAATCTCACCAGCAAGTGTATTTAGCGTCATGGATGACACGGCGAGTGATCGCATGCTTCTGCTTAAAATCAAGAAGTCTCTCATCGATTTTATTGCATCTGTACCTGCCCCATGCAGAGCATTTCAAACGTACTGCATGAGCACAAGCAGGAGACCACCAAGGCACGCACTTCTGAGAATGCCTGCCTGAGAAGCTGCAGTTAAAACTGACGTCGAGAAGAGGTGTAGGAGCTCATCAATGGAGGATGAAGGAACCTCACTAAAAGCAATGAGTTGCGAGTAAAGGTCCCAATTTGCCCGATCAAATTGCCAGCTAGGGCTTGGGAAAGGTGGTGAATGTGAAGGAGAAGTAAGAATGATTGGAAAATGATTGTTGTCATGTTAGTCCGGTAGAACAGACCAGGCAAAGTCTAGTGCAGTGGAGGAAGAGCAGACCGATAGATCGATGCAAGAGAGAGTATGAGTACGAGGATCAAAATGGGTGGGAGTACCCGTATTTAAAACATGGAGGGGGTGAGAGGCGAGAAAAGCCTGCAACTGAGTCACAATGAGACCCCCCCAGAGGAAATGGTGGGCATTAAAATCACCAAGTAACAGAAGTGGTGGTGGTAAGGATGAAACAAGAAAGGCAAAATCTGGGATAGAAAATGCTCGAGAAGGAGAGAGATATAAAGAACATATTGTAAACCACTTATTCAAGTGGATACGGGCTGCAGTGTAATGCAGAGAGATATGGACAAATAGTTGACAGTACAGAATATCATTGCGTAGAAGAAGGGCACTTTCATTAAAGGTCCCATCTGAGAAAGGATCCGAAGAATACAATAAATGATAGCCTGAGATAGGTTGGAAAACAGCTGAGTGTAATTTTGGTTCTTGTAAGCAAACACCAACAGGGGAAAACCTGGAAAGCAACATCTAAAGCTCACCCCAATTACCTCTGAGGCCGCGGATATTCCACTGTAAATAGGCCATGATTGGCAATGAGGAAAATACCAGGAATCCGTAGGGAAGGGTACCTACGGACTAGAGGGGTTAGAAAAGTCAACGTGCGGTGGCATCGGAAGACGTTCAAGCAGCGAAGGAATGGAGTGTTGCAAAGAATGGAGTTGTGGAGATGAAGGAGAGGGAAGAGAAAGAACAGGAGGTGGATCAATGTCCATTGAAGGTTTAGTCTCTGCAATGTATTCTGAAATGGCTTCAAGTGTTTCTGAATTCAAAGACGAATGGGAGACAATATTGGAGGTAGAAGGAAGATGGTGAGTAAAGATTGGGACAGTAATGGACTGTACCAAAGTAGGGAGTGACGAAAAAGTGTAGGGGACTGGAAAAGAAGTGTGGGAGGGGACAGAAGAGGCAGAAACCTGAGAGGTGGCAGAAGAGGGAGAAACTAGGGAGGGGACGGGGGTGGAAGGCATAGTACGAGGAGGAGGGTGAACCTCCACACTTGTAATAGAGCCAGAGAGAGGGGAAGAACTAGGCACAGAGACTAGAAAGGTAAAATGCAGAGGTGGAAGAAGGGAAGGAGGGGCAATGGGGATTTTTTGGACTTCTGAGAAGTAGAGGGGCGATTGGTATAAGGTGTCGTACGAGGTCTTGTCGATACCGGAGCTTGTGAGGAAGGACGCAAAGATGTGAGAACAGACTGAGGTGTTGTAGTAGGGACGTCAGAGCCCAGGACAGCAAAAGAATTAGATACCAGAGTGGCTATGGGAGGGGTAACAACAGAGCAGGCTGCAGAAGATGGGAACCCAGAAGTGGGGGGACGTTTTGAAACACGAGAATAAAAACACGGGGTAGTCTCCCTTGGAGGCGGAGATGAGAAACTGCCATAACATAAGGGAGACCTTCTGCCTCTTTGAGGCAACGGATTTCATGCTCATTTAAATAGACCTGGCAATGGAGAGAGTACGAAGGGTGAGCCTCATGACAATTAAGGCAAGAGGGAGGTCGACTGCAAGACATATTAGAATGGTCTTCGGCATCACAGACTGGGCATTCAGCTATAGATCTGCAATATTTCGCTGGGTGACCAAAACGCCAGCAATTTCTACACTGTTGCGGTGTAGAAATCACCTTTCGAACTTGTAACCGAGCCACATTGCAAGAGTATCGTCTCTGACCGTGGGCAGGAAGGACATAAGTGTCTACTTTGAGGATTGGGAGATCCTGGAGTTCCAGTTGTTCAAGAATGTCATTGCCACATGTCTGGAAATTCTGTTGGACTATGATATGGGGCAGAATGACAGTACCACTACAAGAATTGAAAGAAAGATGTTTTTTAATAGTGATAGGAGTAGTATCGATATGTGAAAGGAGAGAAAGATCATGAGCTTGGGTAGCATTCTGGACAGTGACTATGCGTGTACCACTCTTGAGTGCATGAAATGAAATATCTCTACCAACATGGCGTAGGAGTGCTTTGCCAATACTATGGTCAGAAAGATAGGCAGTAGAAGAAGTCAGTCTTAAAGTAAAGAAGTTAGTCCATTGTGTGGTTCGAAACTGAGTGTGGAGAGGGAGTGCATGACGTGTCGGTCTTTTCCGAGTAGAATGGGAAGGTAACGAAGTAACATCATCAGGAGCTTGTCACTGGCATTTAGAAGTGGGACCAGAGTTGGTTCGACGTGGGACGGGCTGGCGATTCTAAAATTGCCGAACCGTAGAGGGAGAGGCCGGAAGCATAGTTAAAGGAGGGCGGAGGTCAGACGAATCAGAGGAGTCAGTCGAGACCCCGGCACCTGAAGCTGGTGATGAAAAAGCACCAGCAAGAGGTACAGAGGCATCAGAAGTGTCCAAAGAGTGGTCAAAAAATGAGGCAGGGTCAGAACGGGGTGCGGTATCAGTAAGGGGCCCCGGGGTAGCAGGTTCATGGATTAGGGCTTCCATGGTTAGGTTACTTCTTTCTTTTTGTTTTTAAGAAAAAAAAAGAAAGAAGAAAAGAAAATAAAAAGAAAAAAAAGAAAAAGAAGGAACGGGGAGGAATAGTTCCTAGGAGGAATGAAAGGGCTGGAAATCACCCTCCGCGCCCAAGAGGACCTCAACACCACAAGTAGTGCAGATGTGCCATGGAACCCGTGCCATACCCTACCCTTCATGCCAGTAAACCAGCAATCCAGGATAGCAACCTCACATCTGCTGAGCTACCTCGGTGGACAAAAGAGAGGGCGGCCGGATATCTGCCACAAAGCATACCTCCTGTGGCCACCACCCCCGGAATCCGAAAGGCGGCCTCCAGAGATATACCCGTCGCCCGAAAGACACCCAAAGCCACCCCCTGGAAGACTGGAGAGGGAACGGGATATCCCCAGGCGATCCAGATTCCAAGGCAAACTACACCACCGCCAAGAACCTCAATGGAATGGGATTGACCCCGGTACCCTTTTCCCTACCTAGGAACCAGTAGGCCTGTGGGAAGAATCCCAAAGGCCAAAAAGAGGAAGGGAATAAGAAGGACGGATGAGAGGAAAGAAAAGGGAGGGGAGGATGGGAGGGAAGGGGATTGGGGGTAATTAGTGGGTCGAGGAAGGAGACACAGGTTTAATTCTCAGACAAGGCCTTCACCACGCAAGGAACCCTTGGAGGTTTGGTCGGCCCATGGAAAGAGTTAATTCACAGCAAATTCTTCCTTTCGTGAGATATTGCAAATATACTTTCATGTATGACAGAGTACACTCAGAAGAGTCTATTGGACGATCGTCTGCGTTCATGTATGACAAGTACACTCAGAGTATAATTGGACGGATCAGTCTCGTTCATGTTGACAGAGTACACTCAGGAAGAGTACATAATTGGACGGATCAGTCGTGCGTTCATGTATGACAGAGTACACTCAGGAAGAGTACATAATTGGACGGATCAGTCGTGCGTCAGCATTCAGTAATGCGAGTTTCGCGACTAATCAGAACTCATTAAGTCTCATTCACTCGAAATTACTCTTCTTTACGACATAATTTGACATGATTCTTGCGCCTCAATGTGAGTACCACAGTTTAGTAAATAAATTTAGTCTCATAAAGTTTTTTTTTAGGGTGGAAAGGTAGGGTCAGGGAGGAGAGACAGGGTTAGGGAGGATAGACAGGGTCAGGGAAGATAGACAGGGTCAGGGAGGATAGACAGGGTCAGGGAGGATAGACAGGGTCAGGGAGGATAGACAGGGTTAGGGAGGATAGACAGGGTCAGGGAGGATAGACAGGGTCAGGGAGGATAGACAGGGTCAGGGAGGATAAACAGGGTCACAGGAGGCAAGGAGAGAAGATCGGAGTCATAGAGGAATGATCTAGTGTAATATAAATAAAAACTGAGGCAGGTGTTGTGTGTAACACAGACACAGTGGAAACAGTACTGACATAATAATGATCATCATGTATGTCACAGGTCAATAAAACAACACTGACATAATGATTTATCTTGTATGTTACAGGTCAATAAAACAACACTGACATAATGATTTATCTTGTACGTTACAGGTCAATAAAACAACACTGACATAATGATTTATCTGTACGTTACAGGTCAATAAAACAACACTGACATAATGATTTTATCTTGTATGTTACAGGTCAATAAACAACACTGACATAATGATTTATCTTGTATGTTACAGGTCAATAAAACAACACTGACATAATGAATTGTCATATATGTTACAGGTCAATAAAACATACATCTCTATAATGTTTTTTACAAAACATAAATTGTACACACGGGCAGTGCAATACAAATTTTATAATGCAGTGAAGTAGTTTATGTATCAAATTTCGTGTTAAATAATCATTGTTTTAAACTTAATCTCTTACACCTATTAATCATTATGGACACATATATTTACGAACACACACACACACACACACAAATATTTACGAACTCACACACACACATATTTACGAACTCACACATATATTTACGAACACACACACACACACACACACAAATATTTACGAACTCACACACACACATATTTACGAACTCACACATATATTTACGAACACACACACACACAAATATTTACGAACTCACACACACACATATTTACGAACTCACACATATATTTACGAACATACATACACACACATTTACGAAACACACCACACACACACACAAACGCACACACACACACACACACACACACACACACACACACACCCCACACACACAACACATACATATTTAAAACACAACACACACACACACACACACACACACACACACACACACCACACACACACACACACACACCACACACACACACCACCCACACACACACACACATACATATTTAAACACACACACACACACACACACACACACACACACACACACACACACACACACAACACCCACACACACACACACTACATATTTAAACACACACACACACACACACACACACACACACACACACACACACACACACACACACACACACACACACACACACACACACATTTAAACACACACACACACACACACACTTGTAACAATAAAAGAGGAATAATCATTTGTCACTATTATGAGTCATCTTAAGCAGAAAAATGAAAAATTGTTGGTCTGTATACTTTTGTGTGTGTGTGTTTATAGTGATGGGGAAGAGTATCATACCACTACATAAGGCGCCACAAAGAATAAATACATTCACGTGTATAATAAATTTTAACTGGGCGACAGATCACCTGTTACATTAGCTTGGCTATGAGAAAGTCTAAGGTGTTAGTATGAATTAGCATAAAGCAAAACGAATTATTACGTTTGCTTTGTCTTTTTGATAAGTTGGAAATATACTGGAAATTAATAAAGAGTTGATTTAATAATATAAGTGTTCAGGAGGCTTCCGAATGCACATTATGGATTTCCATAATAAACTGTTGAAAACGGGATGAACTCTCTAGGACAAACTGCAAGAACCTTTGATGTTGAACTCTGACGTGATATATAGTAGTTTGGACACATTGACTGTAATTTGGAAAGTTTCTTTGTAGAGCACAAAGATCCGTTCATTATAGCCAAAAACGTTCAACACTTTCAATATGTTAGTACAGAAAACAATGTTATTCTGTACATAAGAAGCTTCATAACACAACTCGAATTTCAGTTTCTTTAAAAAATAATAAGAATTTAATCCACACTTTAAATTTGCACAAGAAAATTTAGACGTGATTTTAAGTTTGACATTATAGAAATTTATACCAGAGCTTAATTTTTCAGAGCTCCAAATCCATTTAACAAATAATACTCTCTCACCATTATATATATTCTATAACTCACCATCTTTTGCGTCTGCTGAAGAGGACACTAATTGGGGAGAGAAAAAATAAGGCCAGCCTATTATATAACTTTTAATATTTTTGTTGCCGTCTGCGAAGGTGTGTGTGTGTGTGTGTGTGTGGTGTGTGTACTCACCTATTTGTACTCACCTATTTGTGGTTGCAGGGGTCGAGTCTTAGCTCCTGGCCCCGCCTCTTCACCGGTTGCTACTGGGCTCTCTCTCTCCCCGCTCCATGAGCTTTATCAAACCTCGTCTTAAAACTGTGTATGGTTCCTGCCTCCACTACGTCATTTTCTAGGCTATTCCACTGCCTTACAACTCTATGACTGAAGAAATACTTCCTAATATCTCTCTGACTCATTTGCGTCTTCAACTTCCAATTGTGGCCTCTTGTTTCTGTGTCCCCTCCCTGGAACATCCTGTCTTTGTCCACCTTGTCTATTCCACGCAGTATTTTATATGTCGTTATCATGTCCCCCTGACCCTCTGTCCTCCAGTGTCGTCAGGCCGATTTCCCTTAATATTTCTTCATAGGACATTCCCCTTAGCTCTGGAACTAACCTTGTCGCAAACCTTTGTACTTTCTGTAGTTTCTTGACGTGCTTTATCAAGTGCGGGTTCCAAACAGGTGCTGCATACTCCAGTATGGGCCTGACATACACGGTGTACAGTGTCTTGAACGATTCCTTACTAAGGTATCGGAATGCTGTTCTCAGGTTTGCCAGGCGCCCATATGCTGCAGCAGTTATCTGGTTGATGTGTGCTTCCGGAGACATGCTCGGTGTTATACTCACCCCAAGATCTTTCTCCTTGAGTGAGGTTTGCAGTCTTTGGCCACCTAGCCTATACTCGGTCTGTGGTCTTCTGTGGCCCTTCCCTATCTTCATGACTTTGCATTTGGCAGGATTAAATTCGAGAAGCCATTTGCTGGACCAGGTGTCCAGTCTGTCCAGGTCTCTTTGAAGTCCTGCCTGGTCCTCATCAGATTTAATTCTCCTCATTAACTTCACATCATCTGCAAACAGGGACACTTCTGAGTCTAACCCTTCCATCATGTCGTTCACATATACCAAAAATAGCACTGGTCCTAGGACCGACCCCTGTGGGACCCCGCTCGTCACAGGTGCCCACTGTGATACATCATTACGTACCATGACTCGTTGTTGTCTCCCTGTCAGGTATTCTCTGATCCATTGCAGTGCCCTTCCTGTTATATGCGCCTGATGCTCTAGCTTCTGCACTAATCTCTTGTGAGGAACTGTGTCAAAGGCCTTCTTGCAGTCCAAGAAGATGCAATCAACCCACCCCTCTCTCTCGTGTCTTACTTCTGTTATTTTATCATAAAACTCCAGAAGGTTTGTGACACAGGATTTGCCTTCCTGAATCCGTGCTGGTTGGCATTTATACTCTTGTTCCGTTCCAGATGCTCCACCACTCTCCTCCTGATAATCTTCTCCATAATTTTGCATACTATACACGTCAATGACACAGGTCTATAGTTTAGTGCCTCTTTTCTGTCTCCTTTTTTAAAAATGGGAACTACATTTGCCGTCTTCCATACCTCAGGTAGTTGCCCAGTTTCCAGGGACGTGTTGAAGATTGTGGTAAGTGGCACGCACAACATATCTGCTCCCTCTCTAAGGACCCACGGGGAGATGTTGTCCGGTCCCATTTCCTTTGAGGTATCGATGTCCCTTAGCAGTTTCTTCACCCTCCTCCCATCTGTATGTATGTCGTCCAACACTTGTTGGTGTATTCCTTGCTGGTGTCCCCATCTTGTCTGTCCCCCCAGAGTCCTTCCTGACTCTACTGTAAATACTTCCTTAAATCTCATGTTGAGCTCCTCACATACCTCTTGATCGTTTCTTGTGAGTTCTCCACCTTCTTTCCTCAGCCTTATCACCTGGTCCTTGACTGTTGTCTTCCTCCTAATGTGGCTATACAGCAGTTTCGGGTCAGATTTGACTTTCGATGCTATGTCGTTTTCATACTGTCGCTGGGCCTCCCTCCTTATCTGTGCATACTCGTTTCTGGCTCTTCTACTAATCTCCTTGTTTTCCTGGGTCCTATGCCTCCTGTACCTTTTCCATTCTCTGTTGCACTTAGTTTTTGCCTCCCTACACCTTCGGGTAAACCAAGGACTCGTTTTGGTCTTCCTATTATTTCTGTTTCCCTTGGGAACAAAACTTTCCTCTGCCTCCTTGCACTTTGTTGCCACATATTCCATCATCTCGTTTACTGATTTTCCTACCATTTCTCTGTCCCACTGAACCTCCTGCAGGAAGTTTCTCATACCTGTGTAGTCCCCCCTTTTATAGTTTGGCCTGACCCCTTCAGTTCCTGTTACCTTCTCCACTTGTAACTCTACTATATAATCAAAACTCAGAACCACATGATCGCTAGCTCCAAGGGGCCTCTCGTAAGTGATGTCCTCAATGTCTGAACTGCTCAGGGTGAACACAAGATCCAGTCTTGCTGGCTCATCCTCCCCTCTCTCTCTGGTTGTGTCCCTGACATGTTGATGCATGAGGTTTTCAAGTACCACATCCATCATCTTGGCTTTCCATGTTTCGGGACCCCCATGTGGCTCCAGGTTTTCCCAGTCGATCTCCCTGTGGTTGAAATCGCCCATTACCAGTAACTTTGCTCTGCTCGAGTGAGATGTGTGAGTGTGTGTGTGTGTGTGTGTGTGTGTGTGCGTGTGTGTGTGTGTGTGTGTGTGTGTGTGTGTGTGTGTGTGTGTGTGTGTGTGTGTGTGTGTGTGTTTGTGTGTGTGTGTGTGTGTGTGAGGAATGAGGCTGCTCAAAGCATTTCGCACTGCAAATTACAATCGTGTCTTCAAGAACAATGCAATGAAAGGGAAAGTAATTGGAATCTCATTAGAAATCTAGACAAATACATTTAGAAGCGCAGTTCAGTCCAGAAAGGCTAACTTGGAGCAACATCCGCCACTCTGCTCTATGTGACTACGAGAGGACAATTGTTTAGGTACCTAATGCTTTAAGAATAACAGAAAATGATAGCAAATCCCAAAAGCCTCATGAAAACGATACTAATAGATGTTATAAAACAATCATTAAAAGACGACAATTATTAACGGTACACCGTTTATGTTTATGGATGGACTGAGAACTTAAAAATGAATGCTATTGTACTTTTTGACAATTTGCTAAAGGTATCACCATGACATTAGAATTTCCACACTCTTGTGTATGCAAAATCACAGCAACAATCCTGAACAAATGACTCAGAAACATTCCATCAATTACGGGTCGTTACGGCCATGTTCGTGGTATTTTTTTTAATTTTATGGCGATCACTTTAATTCTTCCTTAAGGATAAAAAAATACCCTATCTAATCAGCATATTTCTTAGTCTGTTTGATGGGTATCCCCTAACCATGAATCTCCATAAATTAATTAACTTCAAATATTAAATGACCAATTGGATTTGTGGCTGTAATGACATGTAGTTAAGGGTATATTTTTAAGTAATTTATCGAAGACTGTTGCTGTGATTTTGTATACACACGAATATGGAAATAACCCGGATATAGCTGTCTTTCCAGCAGGCTGTCAGATATACAGTATCATTGATTATCATGCCTATAATTCAACGATAAACATAAAGGACGGATCATTAACACTTACTGTCTTGTAAAATGTGTTTTAAACATTAGAACTGCATCATTATCGTGAGCCTTATGGCCTTTACTGTCATCTTCTATTATTCTAGACAGCATTCCTAGACAACTGGCCTCTCCTTGAAACATAGAGTGGTTGGTGCTGCTCCTAGGACTGAATTTTGACCATAAATTCATCTGTCTAAACTCCAGTTAAGATTCCCGTTCTTTTCCGTTTCATGGCATTGTTCTTGAACATGTGATTGTAATTTGCAAATACAAAATGTCACTAACAACCTAGAAATATATATAGCACACAGAATTTACTTTCGACACTACCAGCCTACCATACCAATATACATAATTCATATCCACAATAATAACATCCAATCCACAGTAACAATCATTCAATCCACCTTTATAATCGTCCACTCCACACTTGTAATCATCCAATCCACAACGGAGCTCGTTCAAGACAACACACAATCCATCACGTTTGCCCCAACTTCTTCTAAGAAGACAGACAAAGAGGAAAGACAAAGAAGTGTTCACAAAGGAGAACATTCAGAGACAGGAATTAAACTGCAGTGTTAGTAAGACTTAGGTACATCAACACACTGTAGGAGAAAAAAAGTATTAGTGACATATCATAATTTATAAAGTATTATTTCAAGTCATAAATTTAGTAAAATTGCTTTACTTTATGCAGAGAATCTTGAACAGCATATATTCTGCTTTATGGTGTCTAGTATTTTAAATTGGATAAAAAAATATAATATATATGAAATACTGCATATGGATAGGTGTGTATATATAATATATAATATTATATATATATATATATATATATATATATATATATATTATATATATTATATATATATATACAACAATGCACTAGCCAAGGACTCGAACTCATGCTGCTTTGGCCTGCCTCATGGTGGGCGAAAACTCATGACGCCCTAATCCACTGAACCATAAGGATTGTATTGTTCAGTGGATTAAGGCGTCATGAATTTTCGCCCACCATGAGGCAGGCCAAAGCAGCATGAGTTCGAGTCCTTGGCTAGTGCATTGTTGTTATTGTTCAATACCACTCGTTCGTGGGCACAATAATGTATGTATATATATATATATATATATATATCTTTTTCTCAAGTAATATTTAGTATTAAATAATCTACTTGAATATTATGCATGAAAAATAATTTTCAGTCTTACGTAGTGAAGAGTCTTTGCTGTAATTAAAAAAAATTACTACAGAATGCAAAGAAGGCAAAATATTGCATGATAAATTGTTACACCACTAAATACAATAATCTTACAAACTATAAAAGTTTTTTTATCATATTCCTGTTCCGCATTTTAATTTCAATTAAAAATAAAATTAATGCTATAAATTTTAAGATATATTTTTCATTGTATTAACTAGCCTAAGTGTATACTCATATTTATAACAAATAAACAAAGATGAACTTACAGTAGACACAGCCGGTGGTGTTCTCCCAGCCTTGGTTGCTGCACTTGATGCTGCTCCAATAAACCTATGGAAGTTTTTAAACCAAAATCAGATTTAGACACACTATATAACAAGTTTCATTTATTTGACAGTGTTATAGGTTATGACAAGAACTATATTTACAAAATATTTTTCCTTTTAAACTCTATCTATTTTTTAATGAGGTAATGAAATCTGTGAGCACAAACTAGGTGACTCTAATATTGCACTGCGGATCTTCTCAAGTGTTCAAGTGTTGGTTCACTTCAAGAGGAAGAAAGGTCCCTTATCGGGGTGATGGCTCGTCATCTAAGGAAATAGAACTATTCCCCTTTCCTCAGAATAAATTTAAATACTCCCCAACCCTTCTCTCTTCTTGGGGTTTCATAAGTTTACACTTTTGTGAAATCCTTCTCCTAGATGGAAATAGAATCACTGCCGGAGATGTTCTATTGTAACTTCCGTTGGTATACTATATGGGTTATGCCACTTCAACTGGGGGTTGCCTGCTAATCCAGGAGTGTCAACTGAAGGCATTTAATTTTGGCATTCTTTCTGGTTTGCCCACTGCCTTTATTATAAGAACATAAGAGCATAAGAAAGAAGGAACACTGCAGCAGGCCTACTGGCCCATGCGAGGCAGGTCCAATTATCCTACTTGCTTAAGCTAATGCCTTAACCTAGTCAGGTCAGGTCACGTTCACTTAAGGAAGGAGCACGGCATCTGACCTAGAAGCACAAGCTAGTCAGGTCAAACTCACACCCACTCGTGTACTTATCTAAACTATTTTTAAAACTACACAACATCTTAGCTTCTCAGACGGTAGTTGGGAGTTAGTTCCACTCATCCACAACTCTATTACCAAACCAGTGCTTTTCTATATTCCTGAATCTAAATTTTTCCAGCTTAAAGCCATTGCTGCGAGTTCTGTTTAGGCTAGATATTTTTAGCACGCTATTTACATACCCTTTATTCATTCCTGTTTTCCATTTATACACCTCGATCATATCCCCCCTAATTCTACGCCTTTCGAGAGAGTGCAGATTCAGGGCCCTCATAGGGAAGATTTCTGATACATGCGATTAAGTTTGTTATCCTACTTTGTATGTTTTCCAGTGCATCTATATCCATTCTGTAATACGGTGACGAGAACTGTGTAGCATAATCTAAATGAGGACTAACCAAAGTTATATAGAGTTGAAGAACAACCTGAGAACTTCTATTGTTTATACTTCTTGAGATGAAGCCAAGGATTCTGTTAGCTTTCTTGTGAACACTTATGCACTGTTGTCTTGGTTTCACATTACTGACAACCAGCACTCCTAAATCCTTTTCACAATCAGTAATATTAAGATCTACATTATTTAGTTTATATGTGGCATGGTTATTTTCCTGTCCTACATTTATAACTTTGCATTTGTCTATATTAAACTGCATCTGCCACGTTCTCCGACCATTGCATCAGTCTATTCAAATCATCCTGGAGTGCTCTATTGTCCTCATTAGAATTTGCTTATTTAGCTATTTATTCCCTCATCTATGTCGTTTACGTAAATTGTAAACAAGGGGCCCAACACTGACCCCTGTGGAACACCGCTTGTAACGTGCCCCCATAATGATTTATCCCCATTTATGCAAACTCTCTGCTGCCTATTTGTCAACCATTCCTCTACCCAGGAAAAATATTTCCTATTCAGTGTGCCGTAAGTTTCATCAAAAGACTCTAATGTGGAACTCTATCGAAAGCCTTACTGAAGTCCATATACACAATATCGTATTCAATACCATGATCTACCTCCTCAAATACCTTAGTGAAAAAAGTTAGTAAAGTTGTAAGACAGGAACGCCCCTTTGTAAGACCGTGTTGAGATTCATTAATCAGTTTATGCCTTTCAAGATGGCTACGAATTGTCTCGGCAATTATTGATTACATAAATTTTCCCACTATGGAGGTAAGACTTTTTGGTCTATAGTTCGGAGCTAAGGACCTGTAACCTGCCTTGTAAATAGGTATTACATTTGCCATTTTCCACTTGTCTGGCACTATACCAGTTTGTAGTGATATATTGAAAAGATTTTCCAAAGGTATGCTAGGTTCCTCTTTACATTCCTTTAAAACCCTTGAAAACAGCTTAACAGGGCCTGGGGATTTGTTAGGCTTAATATCTCTATTTGTCTGAGGACCATGTCACTAGTTACCCTAATAGTGCATAGTTTATAATCGTCCTGTTCTACGTAATTTATTATTTTTGGAATTTCACTAGTGTCTTCCTGAGTAAAAAACTGAGAGGAAGTAGGTATTGAAAAGTTTACACATATCCTTCTCACTGTCAGTGATCTGACCTGAGTTACTCTTAAGTGGGCCTATTTTGTCCCTAATCTTACTTCTGCATACCTGAAGGAACCCTTTTGGGTTAGTCTTCGAATCCCTTGCGACTTTAACCTCATAATCCCGTTTTGCTTTTCTTATAACTTTTTTCTTATTTCTCTCTTTAATTGAATATATTGATTTCTTAACTGCCCATCTCCTCTTTTGATAGGCACATATATACCTCTCTTTTGACCAATGAGATGTTTTAATCTATTGTTTATCCACTTGGGATCATTTTTGTTAGATCTAATTTCCCTCCTCGGAACAAAAGTTGTTTGGGCAGCTATAACTATGCTCTGAAAAACGTCATATTGGCAACAAACACCACCTACGTGACTCAAAGTCAGGTCATCCCAATTTAGCCTACTCAGGCAATTTCTTAGCCCCATGAAGTCGGCCAAGCAAAAGTCTGGAACAGAGACGTAATTGCAGTTATCTGGGTAATTTCATGATATATTGAAACTAAGTGATTTGTGACCACTTTCCACAAGCTCATCATTAACATCAAGGTTATTAATTAGTGATTCTTTGTTGGCAAGAACAAAGTCAAGCAGGTTGTTTCCTCTAGTTGGTTCTGTCACAAACTGTTGTAAAAAAAACAATCCTGAAATGTATCAAGAAAGTCACTAGACACAAGAATTCCTGTCACATTGTTCCAGTCAATTTGTCTAAAGTTAAAACCTCCAATTAACACATTTTCATATCTAGATGCCTTTTGAATTTCGTTCCATAGCAGCTTACTGCACTCCCTATCAAGGTTTGGGGGCCTATAAATCACACCCAAAATTTATTTTTCACGACCCTCGAGAAACTGTAGCCAAACAGATTCTGTGTCTAATGTTTCTAATCTTATATTATGTCTAAGACAACAATTTAAATTATCCCTGACATACATCGCCACTCTACCACCCTTCCTGTTGACCTTATCAGTGTGTAATAGTTTATAACCCCGTATGTTGTATTCAGAATGCATTTCCTTATCTTTCAATTGAACCAAGTCTCTGTTATAGCAATAATATCTATATATTACCTGCACTCGCAAGTAATCTTAGCTCATCTATTTTATTTCTTAGACTCCTACTATTTGTATAGTAAACCTTAAGGGAGCTAGTCACTCGTTTCCCTCTACTATCTCTCTTTGTTTGTTGAACAGTTGCTTTGCTTTACTAATACTGCAGCATGATTGCTTCTCACAAACTCCCATACCTCTATAATCTATCAGTTTAAAGCCCTGGACAAGTCATCAATGACCTCAATCGAATTGGCTAATGCAACCACTCCAGCCACAGAGAGATGAACCCCATCCCTTGCATACATACCATGTTTGTCATAGAATTTGTCCCAGTCATCAATGAATGGAATTGAAAGTTCCTTGCAGTACCTGTCTAGCCAGCAATTTATATCAAGGCAATTACATAGTGCTCTTGCTTGAAGAGACAGTTTTGCTAAGCCTTGTTCAATTAATCTTGGAGGTGTCATCCTAGTGGATGACACCTCCAAAATTACACATGGCAAGAGATGGTTTCAAGGGAACAACAGCACTACCCATGGAAGAAAATGCGGAAGTATTACACTAAGAGAATGTGGTTTCTTTTTTGTTTTTTTCTTGGTGCTGCCCTGTACTATTTTATGTGATGATGAACGATACATTGCCTTCTTGTCCTGGAACCTCGAGGACTTTGACATCTTCTACCTCTCTCCTGCGTTGTCATGGACCTTTCTTCTCAGAACCCCAAAACCGGCGTTCTAACTACACTCTCTGGTTTTTGAGACCCAGGCTTTACCTTGACTGTGGAGCAGCTTTCTTCACAACACTATGGAAATTCAAGAATCATCAGCGCACTAAAGGAGAGAATGGCTCGAAGCTGTCAAAAGAACTGTACAAACGACTGACGATGATGAAGTTATACCTCCCTCATGCTCTCAGACACACCACGATGAAGTATTTTTAAAAGCCATGGACGAACTTCACCCATCAGACAACAAACCCCGAGCCTAGTGACCATGCCATCAACAAAGCATTCATTCAAGACAAACGTAGGCCAAGACAGTTCATTCACTGCTTTAAAAAGCAGGATGCACATTGTTATGCAGGGTTCTGCATGACATTGTAATGTACATATAGTGGAGAAGTATGCCATAATAGTATGAATGTTATAATTGTAAAGAATAATTTTATAATTCATAATGTGCTTTTGGGGGTACTGTAAAGTAGGTTAAACTATAATTATAAAGAAATCCTGCTAGGGATTTATTTTCCAACTATGTTTGGGTACGCTGGGTAAGCGTGGCTGGGGGCAGTCACGTGAGGTCAGCATGGTGTGGAGGCTGGCGTCGGAGATCCTGTGTATTTAAGCTAAGTTTGTAGTTGTGTACTCCTTTTGTTTAGCTAGCCCAAGCCATAGGCTCTTCTATGGCTTACATGTATGTTCACCCAGGCTCTGACATGGTCAGGATGCTGTGGGAGGAGTGAGGAAATAAGAAATGGGGTTTGTAGTGGAGTAGTGACGGCCTGGCGCTGACTAGGCCTAGTGGTTATGTGCAAAGAAAGGTATAAAATACCGACAATATGAAAGTTAAGACACATGTGCAACATCTGGATATCTTTATTGTAGTAGACGTTTCGCCATCCAGTGGCTTTATCAATACAGATTCTAGGACATAATAGGAAGACAGTAGAACTATATACAAAAGATGAGGTAATCAGTCCCTCGGCCTTGGAGTCAGTGTTCACAGCATCGTGGTGGAGGAGAGTCTGGAGCAAAGGCAAGGGCAAGAAGACTGGCGCTTTTTATAGGCGTCAGTGAATGGGACGGGCAGCAGACGAGGTCAGTCACTGGTAGGCGGGATTCCCCAGTGGAAGTAGGTCCTTCCCAAAGAGATGGGTTAGTTGCAGCAGCCGTGAAGAAGGTCTTGTAGATGTCCTCTGAACCAAGATTCCATGATGTTGCAGTGTCTGACAAGTTGTGCAAAGAAAGGTATAAAATACCGACAATATGAAAGTTAAGACACATGTGCAACATCTGGATATCTTTATTGTAGTAGACGTTTCGCCATCCAGTGGCTTTATCAATACAGATTCTAGGACATAATAGGAAGACAGTAGAACTATATACAAAAGATGAGGTAATCAGTCCCTCGGGCCTTGGAGTCAGTGTTCACAGCATCGTGGGGAGGGGGAGTCTGGAGCAAAGGCAAGGGCAAGAAGACTGGCGCTTTTTATAGGCGTCAGTGAATGGGACGGGCAGCAGACGAGGTCAGTCACTGGTAGGCGGGATTCCCAGTGGAAGTAGGTCCTTCCCCAAAAAGATGGGGTTTGTTGCAGGGGCCCCTGAAGAAGGTCTTGTAGAGTCCTCTGAACCAAGATTCCATGTGTTGCAGTGTCTGACAAGTTGTGCAAAGAAAGGTATAAAATACCGACAATATGAAAGTTAAGACACATGTGCAACATCTGGATATCTTTATTGTAGTAGACGTTTCGCCATCCAGTGGCTTTATCAAAACAGATTCTAGGAATAATAGGAGACAGTAGAAACTATATAAAAAGTGAGGTAATCAGTCCCTCGGCCTTGGAGTCAGTGTTCACAGCATCGTGGTGGAGGAGAGTCTGGAGCAAAGGCAAGGGCAAGAAGACTGGCGCTTTTTTAGGCGTCGTGAATGGGACGGCAGCAGACGAGGCAGTCACTGGTAGGCGGGATTCCCCAGTGGAAGTAGGTCCTTCCAAAGAGATGGGTTAGTTGCAGCAGCCGTGAGAAGGTCTTGTAGATGTCCTCTGAAACCCAAAATTCCATGATGTTGCAGTGTCTGAAAGTTGTGCAAAGAAAGGTATAAAAAAAACCGACAATATGAAAATTAAGACACATGTGCAACATCTGGATATCTTTATTTTAGTAGACGTTTCGCCATCCAGTGGCTTTATCAAAACAGTTTCTAGGACATAATAGGAAGACAGTAGAACTATATACAAAAGATGAGGTAATCAGTCCCCCGGGCCCTTGGGGTCAGTGTTCACAGCATCGTGGTGGAGGAGAGTCTGGAGCAAAAGGGAAGGGCAAGAAGACTGGCGCTTTTTATAGGGGGTCAGTGAATGGGACGGGCAGCAGACGAGGTCAGTCACTGGTAGGCGGGGTTCCCCAGTGGAAGTAGGTCCTTCCCAAAGAGATGGGTGTTGCAGCAGCCGTGAAGAAGGTCTTGTAGATGTCCTCTGACCAAGATTCCCCTGATGTTGCAGTGTCTGACAAGTTGTGCAAAGAAAGGTATAAAATACGACAATATGAAAGTTAAGACACATGTGCAAAAATCTGGATATCTTTTTGTAGTGACGTTTCGCCCTCCAGTGGCTTTATCAATACAGATTTTAGGACATAATAGGAAGACAGTAGAACTATATACAAAAGATGAGGTAATCAGTCCCTCGGGGTTGGAGTCAGTGTTCACAGTCGTGGTGGAGGAGAGTCTGGAGCAAAGGCAAGGGCAAGAAGACTGGCGCTTTTTATAGGCGTCAGTGAATGGGACGGGCAGCAGACGAGGTCAGTCACTGGTAGGCGGGATTCCCCAGTGGAGTAGGTCCTTCCCAAAGAGATGGGTTAGTTGCAGGCAGGCCGTGAAGAAGGTCTTGTAGATGTCCTCTGAACCAAGATTTTCCATGATGTTGCGTGTTCTGACAAGTTGTGCAAAGAAAGGTATAAAATACCGGACAATATGAAAGGGTTTAAAACACATGTGCAACATCTGGATATCTTTATTGTAGTAGACGTTTCGCCATCCAGTGGCTTTTTCAATACAGATTCTAGGACATAATAAAGGGAAAACAGTAGAACTATATACAAAAAAAAGATGAGGTAATCAGTCCCTCGGCCTTGGAGTCAGTGTTCACAGCATCGTGGTGGAGGAGAGTCTGGAGCAAAGGCAAGGGCAAGAAGACTGGCGCTTTTTATAGGCGTCAGTGAATGGGACGGGCAGCAGACGAGGTCAGTCACTGGTAGGCGGGATTCCCCAGTGGAAGTAGGTCCTTCCCAAAGAGATGGGTTAGTTGCAGCAGCCGTGAAGAAGGTCTTGTAGATGTCCTCTGAACCAAGATTCCATGATGTTGCAGTGTCTGACAAGTTGTGCAAAGAAAGGTATAAAATACCGACAATATGAAAGTTAAGACACATGTGCAACATCTGGATATCTTTATTGTAGTAGACGTTTCGCCATCAGTGGCTTTTCAATACAATTCTAGGACATAATAGGAAGACAGTAGAACTATATACAAAAGATGAGGTAATCAGTCCCTCGGCCTTGGAGTCAGTGTTCACAGCATCGTGGTGGAGGAGAGTCTGGAGCAAAGGCAAGGGCAAGAAGACTGGCGCTTTTTATAGGCGTCAGTGAATGGGACGGGCAGCAGACGAGGTCAGTCACTGGTAGGCGGGATTCCCCAGTGGAAGTAGGTCCTTCCCAAAGAGATGGGTTAGTTGCAGCAGCCGTGAAGAAGGTTTGTAGATGTCCTCTGAAACCAAGATTCCATGATGGTTTTCAGTGTCTGACAAGTTGTGCAAAGAAAGGTATAAAATACCGACAATATGAAAGTTAAGACACATGTTTAACTTGGATATCTTTATTGTAGTAGACGTTTCGCATCCAGTGGCTTTATCAATAAGATTCTAGGACATAATAGGAAGACAGTAGAACTATATACAAAGATAGGTAATCAGTCCCTCGGCCTTGGAGTCAGTGTTACAGCATCGGTGGTGGAGGAGAGTCTGGAGCAAAGGCAAGGGCAAGAAGACTGGCGCTTTTTATAGGCGTCAGTGAATGGACGGGCAGCAGACGAGGCAGTCACTGGTAGGCGGGATTCCCCAGTGGAAGTAGGTCCTTCCCAAAGAGATGGGTTAGTTGCAGCAGCCGTGAAGAAGGTCTTTTAGATGTCCTTTGGGAAACCAAGATTCCATGATGTTGCAGGTGTCTGACAAGTTGTGCAAAGAAAGGTTAAAATACCGACAATAAAGAAAATTAAGACACATGTGCAACATCTGGTATCTTTATGTAGTAGACGTTTCGCCATCCCGGGCTTATCAATACAGTTCTGGACATATAGGAAGACAGTAGAACTATATACAAAAGATGAGGTAATTTAGTTCCCCCGGCCTTGGATCAGTGTTCCCCGCATCGTGGTGGAGGAGAGTCTGAGCAAGGCAAGGGGAAGAAGACTGGCGCTTTTTTTAGCGTCAGTGATGGGACGGCAGCAGACGAGTCAGTCCCCTGGTAGGCGGGATTCCCCAGTGGAAAAATAGTCTTCCAAAGAGAAAGGGTTAGTTGCACAGCCCGTGAAGAAGGTCTTGTAGATGTTTCCCCTGAACCAAAATCCATGATGTTGCAGGCTGACAAGTTGTGAAAGAAAGGTATAAACGGGCAATATAAGGAGACCTACTTCCACTGGGGATCCGCTACCGTGACTGCCTGTTGCTGCCCGCCCATTCACTGACGCCTATAAAAGCCCAGTCTTCTTGCCTTGCCTTTGCTCCAGATCTCCTCACCACGATGCTGTGAAACTGACTCAAGGCCGAGGACTGATTACCCATCTTTGTTATAGTTTACGTCTCCTATTAGTCCTGAATCTGTATTGATAAAACCACTGGATGGCGAAACGTTTACTACAATAAAGATATCAGATGTTGCACATGTGTCTTAACTTTCATATTGTCGTTTTTATACCTTTTTTGCACAACTTGTCAGACACTGCAACATCTGGAATCTTGGTTCAGAGGAACTACAAGACCTTCTTCACGGCTGCTGCAACAAACCATCTCTTTGGAAGGACCCACTTCCACTGGGAATCCCGCCTACCCGTGACTGACCTCGTCGCTGCCGTCCCATTCACTGAGCTATAAAAGCGCCAGTCTTCTTGCCCTGCCTTTGCTCCAGACTCTCCTCCACCCCGATAGCTGTGGAACACGACTCAAGGCCGAGGCTGATTACCTCTCTTTTGTATATAGTTCTACTGTCTCCTATTATGTCCTGAACTGTATTGATAAAGCCAAGGATGGCCCAAACGTTCTCTACAATAAGTATCCAGATGTTGCACAAAGTGTCTTAACTTTCTATTGGGCGGTATTTTATACCTTTCTTTTTCACAACTTGTCAGCACTGCACTCATGGAATTGGTTCAGAGGACATCTACAAGACCTCTTACGGCTGCTGGGAACAACCATCTCTTTGGGAAGGACTATTCCACTGGGAAACCGCCTCCAGTGACTGACTCGTCTGCTGCCGTCCCATTCACTGACGCTATAAAAGCGCCATTTCTTGCCTTGCCTTTGCTCCAGATCTCCTCACCACGATGCTGTGAACATGGATCCAAGGGCCGAGGGATGATTACCTCATCTTTGTAATATTCTACTGTCTTCCTATTATGTCCTAGAATTGTAGATAAGCCACTGGATGGCGAAACGTCTACTACAATAAAAATATCCAGATGTTGACTGTGTCTTAACTTTCTATTGTCGGTATTTTATACCTTTCTTTGCACAACGTCCCGACACTGCAACACATGGGAAACTTGTCAGAGGACATCTTTAAAGACCCTTTTTCAGCGCTGCAACTAACCCATCTCTTTGGGAAGGACCTACTTCCACTGGGAATCCCGCTACTTGACTGCTCGTCTGCTGCCCGTCCCATTCACTGAGCCTAAAAAAGCGCCAGTCTTCTTGCCCTTGCCTTTGTCCAGACTTCCTCACCACATGCTTGAACACTACTCAAGGGGCCCAGGCTGTTTACCTCATCTTTTGTATATGTTCTACTGTTTCCTATTTTGTCCCCAAAACTGTATTGATAAAGCCACTGGATGGCGAAATCTACTACAATAAAGGGAAACCAGATGTTGCAATGTGTCTTAAAATTTCTTTTGTCGGTATTTTTACCCTTTTTTTGCACAACTTGCAGACACGCAACATCATGGATCTTGGTCAGAGGGGCATCTACAAGACCTTCTTCACTGGCTGCTGCCACTAACCCATCTCTTTGGGAAGGACCTACTTCCACTGGGGAATCCCCCTACCCGTGACTGACCTCGTCTGCTGCCCGTCCCATTCACTGACGCCCATAAAAAGCGCCCGTCTTCTTGCCCTGCTTGCTCCAGACTCTCCTCCACCACGATGCTGTGAACACTGACTCCAAGGCCGAGGGACTGATTACCTCATCTTTTGTATATAGTTCTACTGTCTTCCTATTATGTCCTAGAATCTGTATTGATTTAAAACCACTGGATGGCGAAACGTCTACTACAATAAAGATATCCAGATGTTGCACATGTGTCTTAACTTTCATATTGTCGGTATTTTATACCTTTCTTTGCACAAAATTGTCAGACACTGCAACATCATGGAATCTTTGGGTTTAGAGGACATCTACAAGACCTTCTTCACGGCTGCTGCAACTAACCCATCTCTTTGGGAAGGACCTACTTCCACTGGGGAATCCCCTACCAGTGACTGACCTCGTCTGCTGCCCGTCCCCTTCACTGACGCCCATAAAAAGCGCCAGTCTTCTTTCCCTTGCCTTTGCTCCGACTCTCCTCCACCACGATGTGTGAACACTGGGCTCCAAGGCCGAGGGACTGGGTTACCTCATCTTTTGTATATAGTTCTACTGTCTTCCTATTATGTCCTAGAATCTGTATTGATAAAGCCACTGGATGGCGAAAACGTTTTACTACAATAAGATATCCAGATGTTGCACATGTGTCTTAACTTTCATATTGTCGGTATTTTATACCTTTCTTTGCACAACTTGTCAGAACTGCACATCATGGAAACTTGGTTCAGAGGCATCTACAAGACCTTCTTCACGGCTGCTGCAACTAACCCATCTCTTTGGGAAGGACCCACTTCCACTGGGGAATCCCGCCTACCAGTGACTGACCTCGTCTGCTGCCCGTCCCATTCACTGACGCCTATAAAAAGCGCCAGTCTTCTTGCCCTTTGCCTTTGCTCCAGACTCTCCTCCACCACGATGCTGTGAACACTGACTCCAAGGGCGAGGGGACTGATTACCTATTTTTGTATATAGTTCTACTGTCTTCCTATTATGTCCTAGAAACTGTATTGATAAAGCCCCTGGATGGCGAAACGTCTACTACAATAAAGATATCCAGATGTTGCACATGTGTCTTAACTTTCATATTGTCGGTATTTTATACCTTTCTTTGCACAACTTGTCAGACACTGCAACATCATGGAATCTTGGTTCAGAGGACATCTACAAGACCCTTTTTCACGGTGCTGCAACTAACCATCTCTTTGGGAAGGACCTACTTCCACTGGGGAAACCCGCCTACCAGTGACTGACCTCGTTGCTGCCCGTCCCATTCACTGACGCCTATAAAAAGCGCCAGTCTTCTTGCCCCTTTCCTTTGCTCCACTCTCCTCCACCACGATGCTGTGAACAGACTCCAAAGGGCCCAAAGGGAAATGATTACCCCATCTTTGTATATAGTTTCTACTGTCTTCCCATTATGTCCTAGAATCTGTATTTATAAAGCCACTGGATGGCGAAACGTCTACTACAATAAAGATATCCAGATGTTGCACATGTGTCTTAACTTTCAAATTGTCGGTATTTTATACCTTTCTTTGCACAAACTTGTCAGACACTGCAAAATCATGGAATCTTGGGTTTAGGGACATCTACAAGACCTTCTTCACGGCTGCTGCAACTACCCATCTCTTTGGGAAGGACCTACTTCCACTGGGGAATCCCGCCTACCAGTGACTGACCTCGTCTGCTGCCCGTCCATTCACTGACGCCTATAAAAAGCGCCAGTCTTCTTGCCCTTGCCTTTGCTCCAGACTCTCCTCCACCACGATGCTGTGAACACTGACTCCAAGGCCGAGGGACTGATTACCTCATCTTTTGTATATAGTTCTACTGTCTTCCTATTATGTCCTAGAATCTGTATTGATAAAGCCACTGGATGGCGAAACGTCTACTACAATAAAGATATCCAGATGTTGCACATGTGTCTTAACTTTCCTAGTGGTTATGGTGGCTGGACCTCCAGCCAGCCGTTTCTTGTGTACCCTCATTTGGGCATTTAGGATTAAGGTGTTTCTAGAGTGTGTATATAGTGTTATGTTGAATAAATAGATATATTTTCCTAACTGGGATTTTTGCCTAACCCTCTGTTAACCAACCCATTGAAGTAACATACTGGTTTAGCGCTTTCTGTTTTGACTGGGATATCCTGGACAGGCCCCCATGTTACGCAGAAATGTGGGATACCTGGGGCTAGTGCCTTGTCTAAGGGCAAAGGTAAAAGTTACACACATCTCAAGCATAAACAGACCACCCCGGGCTATCCCAGTCAAAACAGAAAGCGCTAAACCAGTATGTTACTTCAATGGGTTGGTTAACAGAGGGTTAGGCAAAAATACCAGTTAGGAAAATATATCTATTTATTCAATATAACACTATATACACACTCTAGAAACACCTTAATCCTAAACGCCCAAATGAGGGTACACAAGAAACAGCTGGCTGGAGG
This sequence comes from Cherax quadricarinatus, assembly GCF_026875155.1. Taxonomy (NCBI): domain Eukaryota; kingdom Metazoa; phylum Arthropoda; class Malacostraca; order Decapoda; family Parastacidae; genus Cherax; species Cherax quadricarinatus. The sequence continues at coordinate 48,702,646 of NC_069407.1, read as the reverse complement.
TTTCCCGCCACCATAACCACTAGCCTATCAGCGCCAGGCCGTCACTACTCCACTACAAAACCCCATTTCTTATTTCCTCACTTTCCCCCCACAGCATCCTGACCATGTCAGAGCCTGGGTGAACATACAGGTAAGCCATAGAAGAGCCTATGGTTTGGGCTAGCTAAACAAAAGGAGTACACAACTACAAACTTAGCTTAAATACACAGGATCTCCGACGCCAGCCTCCACACCATGCTGACCCCACGTGACTGCCCCCAGCCACGCTTACCCAGCGTACCCAAACATAGTTGGAAAATAAATCCCTAGCAGGATTTCTTTACAATTTAGTTTAACCTACTTTACAGTACCCCCAAAAGCACATTATGAATTATAAAATTATTCTTTACAATTATAACATTCATACTATTATGGCACACTTCTCCACTATATGTACATTACAATGTCATGCAGAACCCTGCATAACACACATTATTACATAAATGATTGTGACCAAGCTTTCAAAATGTTACAGATTTACATTATTGGCAACCACAATACAAGCGTATTCTTTCTTCATTTCAAGCTGTGGAACTATTATTTTTGAGACCAGACATACTTTAATACACCAGTATTAGAGAATGAACTCCTGTTATCCAAGAGCAACATCATCTTATCATTAAGGTTGGTAAATACAATTTCCAAGGGACGAAGCCAATCACACTCCTGTTTTGCTGCAACATATCCTCCTCAAGTCAACAATGCAGGTTAGAGTTTAGATGTAAGAGTTCACAGGCCAAACCCTACAGTGCCAACAATGATGATGTTATAGATACCCGGCCGAACACTGTAGATTGCAAGAGGAATATCTAGTTAGTGAAGCAGATTGGTATATTTAGGAAAGAAGGGAATTATTTTCCAGTACAAGTAGACCCTCGTGAGGGATATGTAATGTAAAGGTAGTCGCTTAAGATATTTACAGTGAGAACTGTCACAGTCACTCTTTGCCTTTGACAAAGAACTTTTGGAATATTCTAAAGAGAAACTGTATGGGTAGGTGGAGAAATTTAGGAGGGTGTGTGCAATTAAAAGTCAATATAGAAAAGAGCAAGATGATGAGTCACTAAAAATCAAGGAAATGGAAGATCAGAAATCAGTTTGGAGAAAAGATAGAGGAAATTAACGTTTCAAACTATTTTAAGTGGATGTGTTGCTGTCTGAGATCAATGTGTGGTCTTAGTATTATACATAGAATATGGAACGAAAAAAAAATACAAGTTGGTGTTTAGGTATGAAAGTTATGATTTAGAAAGAGGGTGAGGTTATTGAGATGCTTTGATTATAAAGGCTGGAAATGATTGTGTTGACCAAGCGAATGTACAAATCTGGGGAAGGGGGAAGGGGCATCCCAGGAAAGGAGATGGAGGGAGGGGGTGAAAGAGGTTTGGAATGATAGGGGATAAAACAACCAATATTATGTGAGAAAGTGGTAGATCAGTATGAATGACAAGTGAGGTTCTTGTAAGTGACATACTCATACAACTGAAATAGATACATGTATATTTTCTGAATGCATTCAAGGAAACTTCTTAGCCAAACTTGAGTCCAGTGCCTTCACTCTGATGGATGGGAGAGACTACTGTGCTTCAGAGTGTTATCTGAATTACGATGTCGTTACATTTCTGGAAAGACAGCTTATAAATGAATGATGGTGACTGTTTAACTTTCAGGTCAGCATGCCTTGTTAGGAGCTTGCTGTTCAGTTAAAAAAATAATTAAATATAAAGAACGGTAACAATACATGGACGAATGAAGTAATTAACACAGATTGTACTGTAAAATGTCAGAGGAAAATATATTACCTTCGGGCTAAAGTGATTGTGGGGTTTACACTTGGCAGTCACCTGCTTCCCCTCCAGCCACATCCCAGACGTCCAGGTGGTGGTGGCATTAGTTTACAACTGGCTCTCCTTCACACACTGCCACAGTTACACAATATTAACACGGCTCAAAGGACTAAATAAAAAAAATTGGGATATTAATTAATTATAAAACTATAATATTCCGCACATTAGACATTACAGTAAGTTCTCCGATGTTAATGTCTAAGTCGAAAATATAATCAACCTGTAATTATTTACTCAAACCATACCACGGGTGGGATTAGAATCCGCGGTCAGAGAGTCTCAAAACTCCAGACCGTCGCGTTAGCCACTGGACCAACTAGCCACAATAACATTCGTCCAACTAGGTATATTTCTACACCATAGGAAAGTTAGCATAGGCACCACTGTGTCCACAAATGCACGGCCACGCTAGCGGGAGATTAGTCTGTAAAAACTTACATTTGTAGTCACAGTGGTACCTATGTTAACTTTCCTATGGTGTAGAAATATATCTAGTTGGATAAATCTTATTGAAGCTAGCTGGTCCAGTGGCTAACGCGACGGTCTGGAGTCTTGAGACTCTTATCGCGGGTTCTAATCCCACCCGTGGTATGGTTTGTTTACAATCGTGTCATTAAGATTTCGTGAGTCATTATTTACTCAATATCTTAATGAATTACGTGGTTTTAATGATAAGTATAAATATATTAACATAACCACTTCAAAATACTTAAAAATATTTATAAAATAAAACAAAATAAATACCGTAAATGTTACAGAGTATATAATTTACCTTTCAAACAAGGAGACTCAATAAGCCAGCCATTTGAGGTACAAGTGAAGCTTGTGTTAGTGACGCCGTCTTGGTGAGGTGTTGGTCGGTACAGTTAGCAGGGAGACTTTCCCCCGCCTTCCACACTCCATGGTTCCACACCCAGTTGGCGTTCTCATAATCAGGCTCTTCCACACACGCTGATGATAATCAGTCAGGGTACAATGAGGGAGAGGTGGGGTGTACAGCGGAAACTGTGCTGCAGTAAGAATACAACTGAGGTATACAGAATGCAACACAGTGTTTGCTAAGTAAAACTCGGCCCGGTGCTGGGTACAGGATGGGCAAGTGCAAGGTAAACATAGTGCTGACTTGCAGAATCAAGACTTTCAGGTAAGCTGGTCTGTTTGTTCTGGACTAAACCATCAAGTCTGCAAGAAACCTGCAGGACAAGGTTTATAGAGGACGTGTAATAATATGTACAGTGCATTTTTTTGTACAGAGGGTGTGTATAGGAAAAGATGAGTACAGGGAATTTGTGTCCATGGGGTGTAGAGAAGAATGTGTGTATAAATATACAGGGAAGGTGTGTACAATGGGTGTGCACAGGGAAAGTTGCATACCGGGTATACAGGGAAATGTGTTCGTAGGGAAGGGAGCGTACTGAGGATGTATTATGCTCAGGCAAGAGAGAGTGAGGTTGAGTATCTCCGTACACAAGAATAAGACGTAACCTCCAGTTTCATGTGGACTTGTGTATTTTGAAGTCGATGTTTCTACTCAGAGTTTCTCTCTTGGGGACATTATAATCTAGAGAGGTATACTTAAGCACTGATTAATTTTGTAAACTTATACCACTCACAAAGAATGAGGACACAGCCACTTAGTGTCAGCGTCGAACTGGATGTTGGTTTACTTTTGAGTTATTACAAGTACAGTGTACTCCTTAATTCCAGGTGTCGAATTAATTGTGTTCATGTTAAGGAGGAATGCTTGTATTGGACTTGTGTCATTTACGTATATGCTGTTATATTTTGTATATATTCATGACTCGATGGATTTAATACCATTGAGATATTTTTAAGGTATTGAATAAATTTATTATGCGATTAATTATCCTAAAATTACTAGAACCTAGACATAAGTAAATTCAGAGTATCACTTAAATTTTATATATTCTATAAACAATAGTTTAACTTTGCTGTTGTTGTATCTTATGATCACCAACTGTAACTGTTATCCTAATGGTGGTTACTGTTAGGATAACAGGGACAAATTTAACAGGAATGCGTGAACAGATGCGTACAGCTGCAGTTGTATAGAGGGGCAAGCGAATACATATTTTGTAAGTGTGTTCAGGAGAGAGTATGTCCAAGGGCATGGATGTACAGAGGCAGGAATATACGAGGGCAGGTATGTACAGGGGCAGGTATGTACAGGGCCAGGTATGAACAGGGGCAGGTATGTACAGGGCCAGGTATATACAGGGGCAGGAATATACGAGGGCAGGTATGTACAGGGCAGTATGTACAGGGCCAGGTATGAACAGGGGCAGGTATGTACAGGGCCAGGTATATACAGGGGCAGGAATATACGAGGGCAGGTATGTACAGGGGCAGGTATGTACAGGGCCAGGTATGAACAGGGGCAGGTATGTACAGGGCCAGGTATATACAGGGGCAGGAATATACGAGGGCAGGTATGTACAGGGGCAGGTATGTACAGGGCCAGGTATGAACAGGGGCAGGTATGTACAGGGCCAGGTATATACAGGGGCAGGAATATACGAGGGCAGGTATGTACAGGGGCAGGTATGTACAGGGCCAGGTATGAACAGGGGCAGGTATGTACAGGGCCAGGTATATACAGGGGCAGGAAATATACGAGGGCAGGTTTTGTACAGGGGCAGGTATGTACAGGGCCAGGTATGAACAGGGGCAGGTATGTACAGGGCCAGGTATATACAGGGGCAGGAATATACGAGGGCAGGTATGTACAGGGGCAGGTATGTACAGGGCCAGGTTATGAACAGGGGCAGGTATGTACAGGGCCAGGTATATACAGGGGCAGGAATATACGAGGGAGGTATGTACAGGGGCAGGTATGTACAGGGCCAGGTATGAACAGGGGCAGGTATGTACAGGGCCAGGTATATACAGGGGCAGGAATATACGAGGGCAGGTATGTACAGGGGCAGGTATGTACAGGGCCAGGTATATACAGGGGCAGGAATATACGAGGGCAGGTATGTACAGGGGCAGGTATGTACAGGGCCAGGTATGAACAGGGACAAGTATGTACAGGGCCAGGTATGTACAGGGGCAGGTATGTACAGGGCCAGGTATATACAGGGGCAGGAATATACGAGGGCAGGTATGTACAGGGGCAGGTATGTACAGGGCCAGGTATATACAGGGGCAGGAATATACGAGGGCAGGTATGTACAGGGGCAGGTATGTACAGGGCCAGGTATGAACAGGGACAAGTATGTACAGGGGCCAGGATGTACAGGGGCAGGTATGTACAGGGCCAGGTATATACAGGGGCAGGAATATACGAGGGCAGGTATGTACAGGGGCAGGTACGTACAAGGGCAGGTAAGTACAGGGCCAGGTATGTACAGGACCCGGTATGTACAGGGACAAGTATGTACAGGGGCAGGTATGTACAGGGCCAGGTATGTGAAGGGGCAGGTAAATACAGGGGTAGGAATGTACAGGGGCTGGTATGCACAGGGGCAGGTATGTATAGGGCCAGGTATGTATAGGGGAAGGTATGTACAGGGGGAGGTGTGTACAGGCCACGTATGTACAGGGGCAGGTATGCACAGGACTAGGTATGTACAGGGCTAGGTATGTACAGGGCCAGGTATGTACAGGACCAGGTATGTGCAGGGGCAGGTAGGTACAGGGGCAGGTATATACAGGGGCAGGTATGTACAGGGCCAGGTATGTACAGGGGAAGGCATGTACAGGGCCATGTATGTACACAGGCAGGTATGTACAGGGCCAGGTATGTACAGGGCCAGATACGTACAGGGCAGGTATGTACAGGGCCAGGTACGTACAGGAGCAGGTATGTACAGGGGCAGGTATGTACAGGGCCAGGTATATACACGGGCAGGTATGTACAGGGCCAGGTATATACAGGGGCAGGTATGTACAGGGGCAGGTATGTACAGGGGCAGGTATGTGCAGGGGCAGGTACGTACAGGGGCAGGTATGTACAGGGAAAGGTATGTACACGCCAAGTATGTACAGGGTTAGGTATGTACAGGGCCAGGTATATACACGGGCAGGTATGTACAGGGCCACGTATGTACAGGGGCAGGTATGTACAGGGGAGGTATGTACAGGGGCAGGTATGTACAGGGCCACGTATGTACAGGGGCAGGTATGTACAGGGGAGGTATGTACAGGGGCAGGTAAGTACAGTGCCAGGTATGTACAGGGGCAGGTATGTACAGGGCCACGTATGTACAGGGGCAGGTATGTACAGGGGAGGTATGTACAGGGGCAGGTAAGTACAGTGCCAGGTATGTACAGGACCCCGTATGTACAGGGACAAGTATGTACAGGGCTAGGTATGTACAGGGGCAGGTATGTACAGGGGCAGGTATGTACAGGGACAGGTATGTACAGGGGCAGGTATGTTTCAGAAACCCGGTATGTACAGGGGCAGGTATGTACAGGGGCAGGTATGTACAGGGGCAGGTATGTACAGAACCAGGTATGTACAGGGGCAGGTATGTACAGGGGCAGGTATGTACAGGGGCAGGTATGTACAGAACCAGGTATGTACAGGGGCAGGTATGTACAGGGGCAGGTATGTACAGGGACAAGTATGTACAGGGGCAGGTATGTACAGGGACAAGTATGTACAGGGGCAGGTATGTACAGGGGCAGGTATGTACAGGGGCAGGTATGTACAGTTGCAGGTATGTACAGGGGCAGGTATGTACAGGGCCACGTATGTACAGGGGCAGGTATGTAGAGGGGCAGGAATGTACAGGGCCAGGTAAATGCAGGACCAGGTATGTACAGGGGCAAGTATGTACAGGGGCAGGTATGTACAGGGGCAGGTATGTACAGTTGCAGGTATGTACAGGGGCAGGTATGTACAGGGCCACGTATGTACAGGGGCAGGTATGTAGAGGGGCAGGAATGTACAGGGCCAGGTAAATGCAGGACCAGGTATGTACAGGGGCAAGTATGTACAGGGGCAGGTATGTACAGGGGCAGGTATGTACAGTTGCAGGTATGTACAGGGGCAGGTATGTACAGGGCCACGTATGTACAGGGGCAGGTATGTAGAGGGGCAGGAATGTACAGGGCCAGGTAAATGCAGGACCAGGTATGTACAGGGGAAAGTATGTACAGGGCCAGATATGTACAGGGGGAGGTAGGTACAGTTGCAGGTATGTATAGGGGCAGGTATATACAGGGGCAGGTATGTACAGGGGCAAGTATGTAAAGGGGCAGGTATGTACAGTGGGAGGTATGTACAGGCCAAGTATGTACAGGGTTAGGTATGTAGAGGGCCAGATATGTACAAGGGCAGGTGTATATACAGGGCCACGTATGTGCAGGGGCAGGTATGTACAAGGGGAGGTATGTACAGGGACAGGAATGCACAGGGGCAGATATGTACGGGGCCAGGTAATTACAGGGCCATGTATGTACAGGGCCAGGTATGTACAGGGGCAGGTATGTACAGGGGCCGGTATGTACAAGGGCCAGTATGCACAGGAGCAGGTATGTACAGGGCCAGGTATGTACAGGGCCAGGTATGTACAGGGCCAGGTATATACAGGGCCAGGTATGTACTGGGCCAGGTATATACAAGGGCAGATATGTACAGGGCCAGGTGCGTACAGGGGCAGGTATGTACAGGGCCAGGTATGTACAGGGCCAGGTATGTACAGGGCTAGGTATGTGCAGGACCAGGTATGTACAGGGGCAGGTATGTACTGGGCCAGGTATATACAAGGGCAGATATGTACTGGGCCAAGTGCGTACAGGGGCAGGTATGTACAGGGCCACGTATGTACAGGGGCAGGTATGTACAGGGGAGGTATGTACAGGGGCAGGTAAGTACAGTGCCAGGTATGTACAGGACCCCGTATGTACAGGGACAAGTATGTACAGGGCTAGGTATGTACAGGGGCAGGTATGTACAGGGGCAGGTATGTACAGGGGCAGGTATGTACAGGGGCAGGTATGTACAGAACCAGGTATGTACAGGGGCAGGTATGTACAGGGGCAGGTATGTACAGGGGCAGGTATGTACAGAACCAGGTATGTACAGGGGCAGGTATGTACAGGGGCAGGTATGTACAGGGGCAGGTATGTACAGAACCAGGTATGTACAGGGGCAGGTATGTACAGGGGCAGGTATGTACAGGGACAAGTATGTACAGGGGCAGGTATGTACAGGGACAAGTATGTACAGGGGCAGGTATGTACAGGGGCAGTATGACAGGGGCAGGTATGTACAGTTTGCAGGGTATGTACAGGGGCCCCGTATGTACAGGGGCAGGTATGTAGAGGGGCAGGAATGTACAGGGCCAGGTAAATGCAGGACCAGGTATGTACAGGGGCAAGTATGTACAGGGGCAGGTATGTACAGGGGCAGGTATGTACAGTTGCAGGTATGTACAGGGGCCAGGTATGTAAGGACCAGTATGTACAGGGGCAAGTATGTAGAGGGCAGGAATGTACAGGGCAGGTAAATGCAGGACAGGTATGTACAGGGGCAAGTATGTACAGGGGCAGGTATGTACAGGGGCAGGTATGTACAGTTGCAGGTATGTACAGGGGCAGGTATGTACAGGGCCACGTATGTACAGGGGCAGGTATGTAGAGGGGCAGGAATGTACAGGGCCAGGTAAATGCAGGACCAGGTATGTACAGGGGCAAGTATGTACAGGGCCAGATATGTACAGGGGGAGGTAAAGGGACAGGTTGCAGGTATGTATGGGGCAGGTATATACAGGGCAGGTATGTACAGGGGCAAGTATGTACAGGGGCAGGTATGTACAGGGGGAGGTATGTACAGGCCAAGTATGTACAGGGTTAGGTAGGTAGAGGGCCAGATATGTACAAGGGCAGGTGTATATACAGGGCCACGTATGTGCAGGGGCAGGTATGTACAAGGGGAGGTATGTACAGGGACAGGAATGCACAGGGGCAGATATGTACGGGGCCAGGTAATTACAGGGCCATGTATGTACAGGGCCAGGTATGTACAGGGGCAGGTATGTACAGGGGCCGGTATGTACAAGGGCCAGTATGCACAGGAGCAGGTATGTACAGGGCCAGGTATGTACACGGCCAGGTATGTACAGGGCCAGGTATATACAGGGCCAGGTATGTACTGGGCCAGGTATATACAAGGGCAGATATGTACAGGGCCAGGTGCGTACAGGGGCAGGTATGTACAGGGCCAGGTATGTACAGGGCCAGGTATGTACAGGGCTAGGTATGTGCAAGACCAGGTATGTACAGGGGCAGGTATGTACTGGGCCAGGTATATACAAGGGCAGATATGTACTGGGCCAAGTGCGTACAGGGGCAGGTATGTACAGGGCCAGGTATGTACAGGGCCAGGTATGTACAGGGCAAGGTATGTACAGGGCCAGGTATGTACAGGGGCATGTATAGGGGCAGGAATGTACAGGGGCAGGTATGTACAGGGGCAGGCATGTACAGGGGCAGGAACGTACAGGGGCAGGCATGTACAGGGGCAGGTATGTACAGGGGCAGGTATGTACAGGGGCAGGTATGTACAGGGGCAGGTATGTACAGGGGCAGGTATGTACAGGGGCAGGTATGTACAGGGACAGGTATGTAGAGGGGCAGGTACGTACAGGGGCAGGTATGTACAGGGACAGGTATGTGCAGGGGTAGATATGTGCAGGGGCAAGTATGTGCAGGGGCAGGTATGTACACGGGCAGGTATGTACAAGGGAAGGTATGTACTGGCCACGTATGAATAAGGGCAGGTATGTACAGGGCCAGGTATGTACAGGGACAGGTATGTGCAGGGCCAGGTGCATACAGGGGCAGATATGTACAGAGGCAGGTATGTACAGGGGCAGGTATGTACAGGGGAAGGTATGTACAGGGGCAGGTATGTACAGGGATGTATAGGGGCAAGGGAAAGTACAGGGGCCAGGTATGTACAGGGGCAGGCAGGTACAGGGGCAGGAACAGTACAGGGGCAGGCATGTACAGGGGCAGGTATGTACAGGGGCAGGTATGTACAGGGGCAGGTATGTACAGGCAGGTATGTACAGGGGAGGTATGTACAGGGCAGGTATGTACAGGGACAGGTTATGTAGAGGGGCAGGTACGTACAGGGGCAGGTATGTACAGGGACAGGTATGTGCAGGGGTAGATATGTGCAGGGGCAAGTATGTGCAGGGGCAGGTATGTACACGGGCAGGTATGTACAAGGGAAGGTATGTACTGGCCACGTATGAATAAGGGCAGGTATGTACAGGGCCAGGTATGTACAGGGACAGGTATGTGCAGGGCCAGGTGCATACAGGGGCAGATATGTACAGAGGCAGGTATGTACAGGGGCAGGTATGTACAGGGGAAGGTATGTACAGGGGCAGGTATGTACAGGGGGCAAGGTATGTACAGGGGCAGGTATGTACTGGGGCAGGTATGTGCAGGGGCAGGTATGTACGGGCCAGGTATGTACAGGGGCAGGTATGTACAGGGGCAGGTATGTATAGGGGCAGGTATGTACAGGACCAGGTATGTACAGGGGCAGGTATGTACAGGGGCAGGTATGTACAGGGGCAGGTATGTACAGGGGCAGGTATGTACAGGGGCAGGTATGTACAGGGGCAGGTATGTACAGGGGCAGGTATGTACAGGGGCAGGTATGTACAGGGGCAGGTATGTACAGGGGCAGGTATGTACAGGGCAGGTATGTACAGGGGCAGGTATGTACAGGGGCAGGTATGTACAGGGCAGGTATGTACGGGGCAGGCATGTACAGGGGCAGGTATGTACAGGGCAGGCATGTACAGGGGCAGGTATTACAGGGCAGATATGTACAGGGGCAGGTATGTACAGGGCAGGTATGTACAAGGGCAGGCATGTATGGCAGGTATGTTAACAGGGGGCAGGTATGTACAGGGCAGGTATGTACAGGGCAGGCATGTACAGGGGCAGCATGTACAGGGGCAGGTATGTACAGGGGCAGGTATGTACAGGGGCAGGTATGTACAGGGGCAGGTATGTACAGGGGCAGGCATGTACAGGGGCAGGTATGTACAGGGGCAGGCATGTACAGGGGCAGGTATGTACAGGGCAGGTTTTGTACAGGGGCAGGTATGTACAGGGGCAGGTATGTACAGGGGCAGGTATGTACAGGGGCAGGTATGTACAGGGGCAGGTATGTACAGGGGCAGGTATGTACAGGGGCAGGTATGTACAGGGGCAGGTATGTACAGGGCCAGGTATGTACAGGGCAGGTATGTACAGGGGCAGGTATGTACAGGGCCAGGTATGTACAGGGGCAGGTATGTACAGGGGCAGGTATATACAGGGGCAGGTATGTACAGGGGCAGGTATGTACAGGGGCAGGTATGTACAGGGGCAGGTATGTACAGGGCCAGGTATGTACAGGGCAGGTATGTACAGGGGCAGGTATGTACAGGGCCAGGTATGTACAGGGGCAGGTATGTACAGGGGCAGGTATGTACAGGGGCAGGTATGTACAGGGGCAGGTATGTACAGGGGCAGGTATGTACAGGGGCAGGTATGTACAGGGCCAGGTATGTACAGGGCAGGTATGTACAGGGGCAGGTATGTACAGGGCCAGGTATGTACAGGGGCAGGTATGTACAGGGGCAGGTATGTACAGGGGCAGGTATGTACAGGGGCAGGTATGTACAGGGGCAGGTATGTACAGGGCCAGGTATGTACAGGGCAGGTATGTACAGGGGCAGGTATGTTTCAGGGCAGGTATGTACAGGGGCAGGTATGTACAGGGCAGGTATGTACAGGGGCAGGTATGTACAGGGCCAGGTATGTACAGGGGCAGATATGTACAGGGCAGGTATGTACAGGGGCAGGTATGTACAGGGGCAGGTATGTACAGGGGCAGGTATGTACAGGGCCAGGTATGTACAGGGGCAGGTATGTACAGGGGCAGGTATGTACAGGGCAGGTATGTACAGGGGCAGGTATGTACAGGGGCAGGTATGTACAGGGGCAGGTATGTACAGGGGAGGTATGTACAGGGGCAGGTATGTACAGGGCAGGTATGTACAGGGCAGGTATGTACAGGGGCAGGTATGTACAGGGCCAGGTATGTACAGGGGCAGGTATGTACAGGGGCAGGTATGTACAGGGGCAGGTATGTACAGGGGCAGGTATGTACAGGGGCAGGTATGTACAGGGCCAGGTATGTACAGGGCAGGTATGTACAGGGGCAGGTATGTACAGGGCCAGGTATGTACAGGGGCAGGTATGTACAGGGGCAGGTATGTACAGGGCAGGTATTTTACAGGGGCAGGTATGTACAGGGGCAGGTATGTACAGGGGCAGGTTTTGTACAGGGCAGGTATGTACAGGGCAGGGTATGTACAGGGCAGGTATGTACAGGGCAGGGTACAGGGAGTATGTACAGGGGCAGGTATGTACAGGGCCAGGTATGTACAGGGGCAGGTATGTACAGGGCAGGTATTGTACAGGGGCAGGTATGTACAGGGCCCGGTATGTACAGGGCAGGTATGTACAGGGCAGGTATGTACAGGGCAGGTATGTACAGGGGCAGGTATGTACAGGGCAGGTATGTACAGGGGCAGGTATGTACAGGGCGGTATGAGGGGCAGGTATGTACAGGGGAGGTATGTACAGGGGCAGGTATGTACAGGGCAGGTATGTACAGGGCCAGGTATGTACAGGGGGAGGTATGTACAGGGGCAGGTATGTACAGGGGCAGGTATGTACAGGGGCAGGTATGTACAGGGGCAGGTATGTACAGGGGCAGGTATGTACAGGGGCAGGTATGTACAGGGGCAGGTATGTACAGGGCCAGGTATGTACAGGGCAGGTATGTACAGGGGCAGGTATGTACAGGGCCAGGTATGTACAGGGGCAGGTATGTACAGGGGCAGGTATGTACAGGGGCAGATATGTACATATAAAGATGTCTTGGTTAAAAATGCATGGAATCTAAATTGTATAAAATATATAAGTAATTGTGAAGAGTCCGGGTTACTGAAGTTACTCGGTTAATATATCATGTAACTGAAATATATTTTTAACATTAAAGAATTGACTTTAACAATAATGCCGACTGACACATTAAACATGTATAAAAAGGGTTACCTACACATTAAGTGTGTATAACAGTGTCGACTTACACTTACTCATTAGGCATATACAACATCGTTGACATACACATTAAGCATTAAAACATAATCGACCTACACATTAATGTTGTTTTCTCACCTTCCTCACAGGCTGTCACATTCTGCCAGCCTTCTTTCAGACACTCGACCAATTGGCTCTGGCTGCCGTCAGGTAAGAGGTAGAGGCCAGGGAGACAAGTAGCGTTGACTGTGTCTCCAACGAGCCACACCCTCGCAGACACGTCAATATTGGCTCCTTCTACGCTAGGTTCACCCATGCACACTGAATCACAATACACAGTCGATTTATGTTTACTTTCAAAACTATTAAAACGTGCTATTTAACAGCGTTTGTATTTTTCAACTAAGTTATACTTCAGTACATAATACCCAGGAATTTAATTAAATATTTATATGAATATAAGAAGCGTGAAAGACCTCACCTGCCTGGCACCCAGTTTGGTTCTGCCAGCCGTTATCAGTGCACATGATGGGCAGCTCTGTTACATTCTCAGCCACAAACATGTAGCCAGAGATGCATGTGGCTGTCACATTGCTTCCGAAAACCCAAGTCCGATTCACCCAGGCAACTGTCGCGTTCTCTACCACAGGCTGGATGCTGCACTTATCAACAATGTTGGCTGCAATTGAAGGTCAACTGTATCTTACTATGTAGGTTGTCTCGTAAAAGTTAAGTAGTTGTAACCTGATGAACAAGTTTGGCTCTTCCTACGAGTTGCTTTAAAGTGCCTTTCAATATTCTGGGTATCAAATATTCTAGGGTTTTGAAAGCGGAAAGCTGTGTAACGAGGAGGTAAGAGTTAACAAAGAATCAGGAACAGAGTTGCTCAGTGTGTGGCGGTCAGGCAATAGTCAAATGTCTGCAAAAAAGCAGTACGTAAACCATCTTCCCACTTTTAACACTGAAATGGTATAGGAATATTTTGCATTATATAACTGAATTATGCTTCATGAAGGGGGAGTGCCATCATGCTGGTGAAGGGCTCTTGACCCAAGGAATTGGATCTTTTTTCTACTTTCCTGGATGGGATCCGATTACCACTAATTCGACAGGCCCAATATAACCCCCATATATTTAGCGCTTTCCTTGATTAAAATAACAATTAGGTGTACTGGTGCTAATTTGATGTTTAAAAATGACCGAAGAATGCATCTTCTGGTCATTTTTAAACTTTTAATGCTGACGTGTTGTCCTCAAAAGAAGTTTTGGCATTATTTTAGGTAGTATAAGTTTTAAAGTGCTAATATCAGTGAATCTACATAATGTACTTACAACACGCGTTCCCTCAACATCATTGTAAAAAAATTCTAGGAATGCTGAAAAAGTTTACTGAATTACTTATTTATTAATTGATTATATACTGGTCAATCTTGCTTAGAAAGATGTTAGATTGATTTTAGTCTGTGTTGGTCTCAATTTGCTTTTTCTTGTGACACAAATTGTGAAAACTGAAAAATATTGCTTCTAATGTGCTAATTTCTGAATGTCGCTTCTGGTTAACTTCAACCTATCAACGTTGAGCGGCTTTAAGCTTAATGTATTAGTGAATTTTAGGGTATTAGTCTCTTTGAGATAACAAAAGGCGTCATCCGTTTATCGTCAAAACGGGTGTTTCTTAGTGGAAGGTTTTAAATTGATTTGGACAATATACTATGTACAACTGCATTATTTATATTTGTGAAATTTCGATATTAGTTCCATATCACGACTTGTGAATGATTATTGTAGTTGACTTCAAATCTTCATCACAAACATTTAACTGCATTATAAACTTATACCGCAGTCACTGCTCTTCCAACCACACACAATATACCAGTGTTGAAATTCTCAAGCCTATCAGAAGAGGTTCTTCAAAGCTTTCGCGTGGAATCTAATTTCGGGAAAGTCGATATAAAATTGAACAGAAGGCACATGCACCTATCAATTGTTCCACTATCCTTCATCTAGTAATTGTTAACCGGGTGGAATTTTGAAGCCTATCAAATAAGGCGTAGACAAATTGTGAACGAAAACCTTGGAACACGTAAGATGGGGCGAGATCACTGTAGTTTACACTGGGACGATGAGATCACTATAGTTTACACTGGACGACGAGATCACTGTAGTTTACACTGGGACGATGAGATCACTATAGTTTACACTGGGACGACGAGATCACTATAGTTTACACTGCGACGATGAGATCACTATAGTTTACACTGGGACGATGAGATCACTATAGTTTACACTGCGACGATGAGATCACTATAGTTTATACTGGGACGACGAGATCACTGTAGCTTACACTGGGACGATGAGATCACTGTAGCTAACACTGGGACGACGAGATCACTGTTGCTTACACTGGGACGACGAGATCACTGTTGCTTACACTGGGACGACGAGATCACTGTTGCTTACACTGGGACGACGAGATCACTGTAGCTTACACTGGGACGACGAGATCACTGTAGCTTACACTGGGACGACGAGATCACTGTAGCTTACACTGGGACGATGAGACACTATAGTTTACACTGGGACGACGAGATCACTGTAGCTTACACTGGGACGACGAGATCACTGTAGCTTACACTGGGACGATGAGACACTATAGTTTACACTGGGACGACGAGATCACTATAGTTTACACTGGGACGATGAGATCACTATAGTTTACACTGGGACGACGAGATCACTATAGCTTACACTGGGACGATGAGATCACTATAGTTTACACTGGGACGATGAGATCACTATAGTTACACTGGGACGAGAGATCACTATAGTTTACACTGGGACGACGAGATCAACTATAGTTTTACACTGGGACGATGAGATCACTATAGTTTACACTGGGACGATGAGATCACTATAGCTTACACTGGGACGATGAGATCACTATAGTTTACACTGGGACGACGAGATCACTATAGTTTACACTGGGACGACGAGATCACTATAGTTTACACTGGGACGACGAGATCACTATAGTTTACACTGGGACGATGAGATCACTATAGTTTACACTGGGACGACGAGATCACTATAGTTTACACTGGGACGACGAGATCACTATAGTTTACACTGGGAACTGACGGAGATCACTATAGTTTACACTGGGACGATGAGATCACTATAGTTTACACTGGGACGATGAGATCACTATAGTTTACACTGGGACGACGAGATCACTATAGTTTACACTGGGACGATGAGATCACTATAGTTTACACTGGGACGATGAGATCACTATAGTTTACACTGGGACGATGAGATCACTATAGCTTACACTGGGACGATGAGATCACTGTAGCTTACACTGGGACGATGAGATCACTGTAGCTTACACTGGGACGGCATCAAATAGTTTAATATTTAAAGGCTCACTAAAGTAAAGAAATTTAAAAGCCCTTTAAAAATCGAATACTTCAATATTCTGTTTTCTTTCTTCACTTGAATTCTATTTAAAATTCTCGACTGTCTTCTGAGGAAAGACATTTCGTTCTGCGTTTTTAAGAATGTCAAAAAGAAAAAAAAATTGTAAACTGGCAAATACAATAATACTTCTATTTAAGAAATATGGTACTTCTTAATTGGCTTCTTGAAGCCGAACAGAGAAGGTATTCTTTAGTTATTACATGGTAACCAATTTATTCACTATAATTGGCAATTTAAAATTTACGTAAATGAAAGTAAGAGAAGTGTGCGATAATCTCCACAGGATGGAAGGATTTTTCCAATCAGAAGATGTTCATTGGTTAACCTTGTATGGCCTGTTCTAAAAAATATGAATACATTCTCCAATAGCTTCGACATTCTGGGGAAAGGAAAGGATTAGGTCTATGAGTGAACCTTCATCTAGGTCTTAGTTAGAGCCCTGCAACATTACTCCAACATCTTTGTTAAGAAACAAAGACTCCTGGATAGCAGTTCCCCAGAAAAATAAGGGTAATTCAGATAGGAAATATTGAAGATATGGCAGAATCTGCCGTTTCATCTCTCAGTACATTACGATGAGCAGGAACCGAAGGGGAAATACCATGCCGACCTGTAGTGCTTAATTTAAACGACTCACTCAAAAATCACAACAATACTCGTAAAGTTCCAAGAGGAAAAGAGACAGAAGATGCCTTGTCACTGGAAAGAGAATCTTGATCTGAAAAAGAAATGAATTATTCAGTCTAAAAGTTTTTACTGTCGTGATGATGTATTTGATGTATTTTATGGATTCTGAAGTGGAAAGAATTAGGTATAAATATTTTGCAAAATGGTGCAGACACATTATAACAAAATGTTAATGATTTCAACAATTATGCATTTTTAAACTGCTGATTACAGTTCATCTGAAGTTAAACTGGTGAACAGATTTTGATTATTTACATTATACCATTTTTATTTTTTTCTTACTGAAATTTTTCATTGAAACTGTCAGGATATCTTAAGAACTAAACATTTATTTGCATATTTCTAATAGAAATAATATTTAAGGATTTAATGTCAATCCTTGTTCTCCTACAAACATGCAAGTGCATCACAGACAACACTTGCTCGATAATGACGGTGATATTTCTGCTGAGGTGTCTTGATGCTGGTGATGATTCAAGGAATTAGCATCCCTTTACCCTTCCTCGTATCAAACCATACTGCCTTACATCCCTCAGGCACTATATGACCCTTACGGGTTTAGCAGTTCGCAATAAATTATCGAGAATTCCTGAAATCTTACGTTTCTGGCAGCCAGTAATGTTCTCCCAGCCTCCCTCGACACACTGCAGCTGCTGCTGCTGAGTGAAGTCGCTGAAGTAGGATGAGTTGAGGCAGGTGACGATGACTTCTCCCCCGTCGTCCACGTCTTGTTTATCCAGCTGGTGTTGGCGTTGGTCACCACGGGCGGCACATTACACGGGTATGTCGGCACAACTGCAAACAATGGATTGTCTTCTATATCTCAGAATAAGATATCATTTGGATTTTTAACTCAGGAGGGTTACTAGCTCAGAATAGCCAAAGAAAGCTAATCTTTGAGGAATATTTATATTGGTTGGGATCTTTTCATCCTTTTTCCCGGGATGTGATTCACAATATACAACTAAAAATTAAGCATCTATTTACAGTTAGTTTTAAAGAAATACCTAACATTTATACTCGGTTCCTTCAGTTGTGAGCTACGAGCTATTTCTATCATATTTGTCTTCATATTATTCATTTAAAACACAACAGACAACACAGCAGAATTTGTATATATGTTTTTAGAATTACCGACAATATGTAAAGTAAAAGGACACAAGTGCAACTAATGTGACATTTTATTGCGGCAACGTTTCGCTCTCCAGGAGATCTATAACGGCTTGACAAAGCTCCTGGAGAGCGAAACGTTGCCACATAAAATGTCACATTAGTTGCACTTGTGTCCTTTTACGTAACACAGCAGAATTTGTTGATGATCAGACATAATAGTTTTTAAACTGCTTTACACTCTTAGAGCATAACACATGTACAAGTTTTCATAAATATCTTAGCTCTGTCAGTGTCACTATCAGCACATAGTGTATCACTGTTTCTGTTTATCACTGACTCACTCACTGGCTTCATTGAGGTTTCTGTTGGTTCACTCACTGGAAATAAATGGTATAAAATACCGACACAGTGGAAATATAAACACATATGCAGTATAATGTGATCCTTTAATGACAACGTTTCGCCCACACAGTGGGCTTTTTCAAGTCACAAACTGATCTGGTATAAACCTTGGTAATAAATACCGACAAGTTGGTTTAGAAAGACACGTAAGCAAACACTATAACATATTTATTAGAAAACGTTTCGGTCCTGGGACCTTGATCACTTCTATAGTGTTTGCTTACGTGTCTTTCTAAACCAACAAACTGATCTACCTGGGATTGAAAGTACGCGAGTATTTATAGTCAGGTTCAGAATGCTGGGTCAGGTGGAGAATGCTGCATCTGATGATCTACCGATGGCTGGATGGCGAAGTGTCTACGATAGAGATGCCCGGGTGTTGCGCATGTGTCTTAATTTCATCTTGTCGGTATTATATACCATTCTTGTACTACTACTACTACTACTACCACCACCTCTTCCTGCCTATATATAGCGTCCTGCTCCACTCCTGTTAGTGTGATTTTGTAAATGGTCCAAGTCGGACCGAAACGTCGTCGTAAGCTTCTCTCTTTTATGTGCGGGTTATTTGTGTATCGTTCCAGTCACGGTATTGTGCCTTTTTTTGTTATTGATGAAGAAGTTGCTTGGCAAGTGGTTCAGCTATGTTACAGAAGCCATTGTTCCGTTGAAGTTGTTGGATATAGAGATAAGCGATGATTCCAGGATTCTTCGGCATTGAGTGTTGTCTTCTCTGGCGATAAGTCTTGAGTTTCTGTAGTTGATTAAATGGTTGTGTGAATTGCGGTGTTGTACACAGGCATTCCTTAGATCGTCAAACCTGCTTGAGTATTGGTGTTCTGAAATACGTGTTTGGAGGTCTCTCGATGTTTCGCCCACGTATAATCTGCTGCAGTCATTACAAGGGATTATGTATACCCCTGCAGTGGATGGAAGCTTGTCCTGTCTATTACTGGTAATGTCCTTGATGGTTGTGGTTGTGGAGGTAGATACCTGGAATGAGGTATTGGAAAAGATGTTGGAAACGTGTTTGGCAATGGAGTTGGTGGGGAGGACTATGTATCTCTTCTCGGCAGTGTCTTCCCTGGGTGTGTTGATGTTTAATGCCCGCCGTCTGCAGTCTCTGATGAAGTGACGAGGATAGTGGAGTTTGGAAAATACTTGTTCAATTATAGTGCATTCTTCCTTCAGGAACTCATTGCTGCAGATTCTGAGTGCACGCAGGAAAAAGCCTATAATTTAATCAACAACAGAAACTCAAGACTTATCGCCAGAGAAGACAACACTCAATACCGAAGAATCCTGGAATCATCGCTTATCTCTATATCCAACAACTTCAACCAGAACAACGGCTTCTATAACATAGCTGAACCACTTGCCAAGCAACTTCTTCATCGCTATCCCACTCGGTAGATCATCAGATGCAGCATTCTCCACCTGACCACAGCATTCTGAACCTGACTATAAATACTAGCGTACCTTCCACTCCAGGTAGATCTGTTTGTGACTTGAAAAAGCTCACTGTGTGGGCGAAACGTTGTCAATAAAGGATCACATTATACTGCATATGTATTTATATTTCCATGGTTCACTCACTAACCAGACAAACTCCAGCCTGATACACACACAGGTGAGACACTCCAGCAGGACACACACACTCTTGGATGAACACCATCATAACAGCTTTCATTCACCTAACAGTTCAGAAGGTATAGCAAAGCAATATATAAATAACCTTGCAAAAAAAAATGCATTTTAGCAGATTATTAAAACTTCATCAGATGCCACATTAAAATCTTAAATAAATATTAAAAATTCCATTTCACTTTCTTATATAAGTAAAAATAAAGAACTTGCGTTTATATTATTTGCTTCAATTATATATTATAAACTGCATATTCTATATTATAAATTATATATTATAATAGACACGACAAAGGAACTATTAACTCGTTAACCTTTTTTAGCTGATAATCAAGTTGTCATTTTTATAAATTAAAGAGAATATTTAAAAATTCTTCTCATATTTAACAATCACGTGACAAAAGTCAGGTCATTTAAACGTCAACCATATTGAATGTGCATTGATGAGCGAGTGTGATGCATTGATGATTTATATTATTACAACTTGAACAATAAATCACCGATCACTGGATTGGATGGGAAAGCCTATCATTGAAACCTTAATATATCCCGTTTCTTTTTTTTTGGGGGGGGGGGGGGAGGGGAGGGGAGGGGAGGGGGAGGGAAGGGGGGGGGGGAGGGGGAGGGGAGGGGGAGGGGAGGGGGGGTTGTGTAACAAAATTATGTCAGTGACAAATACAAGAAGCTGGTGGAATAAGGCGGAACATAAACAGACCTTTACATAAATATGACGTTTCACCTAAACTACAATACTTCAATAAAGACAGGTACGTACTGTGATACAAATGCTATACATCACATACACGTACATGAGTAAGATACAAGTAACAGTTGGGTATCTTTATTGTCGAAAGTTTCACCTGTACAGTAAACTAATTCAGAAAAATAAAAAGAAGACAGTAGAAGCAGAAGAGAGGCAGAGGTGATCGATCTATCCATCAGATTTGAAGAAATTGAGATACTCGACCATTACATAATTGACACTAGCATGCACTAGCATGCACTAGCATGCACTAGCAAGTTCATTAGTTTTCATACTATTTGGAGCTTTAAATGATCCATGAACAGTTACGTGAAAAAATTTCCTGTACTCTGAGCAGAAGTGACAACTGGCAACACAAAGACAGTGTGTACATAGTGCACAGTGTGTACATAGTGCACAGTGTGTACATAGTGTACAGTGTGTACATAGTGCACAGTGTGTACATAGTGCACAGTGTGTACATAGTGCACAGTGTGTAACAAAGTGTACAGTGTGTACATATTGCACCCGGTGTACATAGTGCACAGTGTGTACATATGTAAAAGTGTGTACATAGGGCACAGTGTGTACATAGTGCACAGTGTGTACATAGTGCACAGTGTGTACATAGTGCACAGTGTGTACATAGTGTACAGTGTGTACATAGTGCACAGTGTGTACATAGTGCACAGTGTGTACATAGTGCACAGTGTGTCAATTGGGACAGTGTGTACAAGTGCACATTTTGTCATAGTGCACAGTGTGTACATAGTGCACAGTGTGTACCCTAGTGTACATTGTGTACAAGTGTACAGTGTGTACATAGTGCACAGTGTGTACATAGTGCACAGTGTGTTACATAGTGCACAGTGTGTACATAGTGCACAGTGTGTACATAGTGTACAGTGTGTACATAGTGCACAGGTGTACATAGTGCACAGTGTTACATAGTGCACAGTGTGACATAGTGTACAGTGGTTACATAGTGCACAGTGTGTACATAGTGCACAGTGTGTAAAATAGTGCACAGTGTGTACAAGTGACAGTGTGTACATAGTGCACAGTGGGACATAGTGTACAGTGTGTAAAATAGTGTATAGTGTTTTACAATAGTGCACAGTGTGTACATAGTGTACAGTTTTGTACATAGTGCACAGTGTGTACATTGTGTACAGTGTGTTACCTAGTGCACAGTGTTACATAGTGCACTTGTACATAGTGACAGTTTGTACATAGTGCACAGTGTGTACTAGTGCACAGTGTGTACATAGTGCACATGTGTTACAAGTGTACAGTGTGTACATAGTGCACAGTGTGTACATAGTGCACAGTGTGTACATAGTGCACAGTGGTACATAGTGCCCAGTGTGTACATAGTGTACAGTGTGTACATAGTGCACAGTGTGTACATAGTGCACAGTGTGTACATAAATGCACAGGTGTTACATAGTGCACAGTGTGTACATAGTGCACAGTGTGTACATAGTGCACAGTGTGTACATAGTTACAGTGTGTACATAGTGCACAGTTTTGTACATAGTGTACAGTGGTACATAGTGCACAGTGTGTACATAGTGCACAGGGGTGTACATAGTGCACAGTGTGTACATAAGAACATAAGAACATAAAAACGAAGGAACACTGCAGAAGGGCCCACTGGGCCCCTTGCGAGGGAGGTCCAAGTCTCCTACCGGCTTAAGCCAATGCACCCACCTAGTCAGGTCAGGTCACACTGACTTAAGGGAGGAAACACGGCAACCGACCTGGGAGCACAAGCTATCAGGTCTAAAATCACACCCACCCACATCTACTCATGTATTTATCCAACCTATTTTTAAAGCACACAACGTTCTGGCCTCTATAACGTACTTGGGATTGTTCCACTCATCCCCAACTCTATTACCAAACAGTACTTTCCTATTCCCTCCTGAATCTGAAAATTTTTTCCAACTTAAAACCATTGCTGCGGTCCTGTCTAGGCTAGATAATTTCAGCACACTATTTACATCCCCTTTATTTATTCCCGTCTTCCATTTATACACCTCAATTCATATCCCCCCTAATTCTACGTCTTTCTAGAGAGTGCAGTTTCAGGGCCCTTAGTCTATCCTCATAGGGGAAAGGTTTCTGATACATGGGATCATCTTTTTCACCTCCTTTGTACATTTTCCAGAGAATTTATATCCATTCTGTAATACGGTGACCAAAACTGTGCAGCATAATCAAATGAGGCCTAACCAAGGATGTATAGATTGAAGAACAACCTTTAGGACTCCTATTATTTATGCTTCTTTATATGAAAACCAAGGGAAATTTTAATTAGCTTTATTGCGAACACTTATGCACTGTTGTCTTGGTTTTCAGATTACGCTAACCAGAACTCCTAAATCTTTTTTCGCAATCCGTAAATATTAAGATCTACATTATTTAGTTTATATGTGGCATGGTTATTGTCCTGTCCAACATTTAGAACTTTGCATTTGTCTATATTTAAACTGCATCTGCCACACTCCTCCCACCACTGCATCAGTCTATCAAATCTTCCTGGAGTGCTCGAATGTCCTCGTCAGAATGAATTCGACGGCCATTTTGGTGTCATCGGCAAACTTGCCGATGTCGCTCTTTATGCCTCATCTATGTCGTTTATGTAGATTGTGAACAGCAGGGGGCCCAACACTGACCCCTGTGGAACACCGCTCGTGACGCTTCCCCACTCTGATTTCTCCCCATTTATGCAAACTCTCTGCTGCCTATTTGTCAACCATGCCTCTATCCAGGAAAAAATTTCTCCTCCTATTCCATGTGCTTTAATTTTCCTCAATAGTCTCTGATGTGGGACCCTGTCAAAAGCCTTAGTGCACAGTGTGTACATAGTGCACAGTGTGTACATAGTGCACAGTGTGTACATAGTGCACAGTGTGTACATAGTGCACAGTGTGTACATAGTGTACAGTGTGTACATAGTGCACAGTGTGTACATAGTGCACAGTGTGTACATAGTGCACAGTGTGTACATAGTGCACAGTGTGTACATAGTGCACAGTGTGTACATAGTGTACAGTGTGTACATAGTGCACAGTGTGTACATAGTGCACAGTGTGTACATAGTGCACAGTGTGTACATAGTGCACAGTGTGTACATAGTGCACAGTGTGAAAGAAGTGATTGGGTACATATGTAGGGTACGTATGTGGATATATACGAAGGGATTCATAAACACATATTATGCACACACACATTGCTACATACTCACAGAGCCTCCTCCACCCCCTCCCTCTTCCTCCTCCACCCCCTCCCTCTTCCTCCTCCACCCCCTCCCTCTTCCTCCTCCACCCCCGTCCCTCTTCCTCCTCCACCCCCTCCCTCTTCCTCCTCCACCCCCTCCCTCTTCCTCTCCCCCCCTCCCTCTCCTCCTCCACCCCTCCCTCTTCCTCCTCCACCCCCCTCCCTCCTCCTCCTCCACCCCCTCCCTCTTCCTCCTCCACCCCCTTTCCCTCCTCCTCCTCCACCCCCTCCCTCTTCCTCCTCCACCCCTCCCTCTTCCTCCTCCACCCCCTCCTCTTCCTCCTCCACCCCCTCCCTCCTCCTCCTCCACCCCCTCCCCTCTTTTTCCTCCACCCCCTCCCTCTTCCTCCTCCACCCCCTCCCTCTTCCTCCTCCACCCCCTCCCTCTTCCTCCTCCACCCCCTCCCTCTTCCTCCTCCACCCCCTCCCTCTTCTCCTCCACCCCCTCCCTCTTCCTCCTCCACCCCCTCCCTCTTCCTCCTCCACCCCCTCCCTCTTCCTCCTCCACCCCCTCCCTCTTCCTCCTCCACCCCCTCCCTCTTCCTCCTCCACCCCCTCCCTCTTCCTCCTCCACCCCCTCCCTCTTCCTCCTCCACCCCCTCCCTCTTCCTCCTCCACCCCTCCCTCTTCCTCCTCCACCCCTCTCCTCTTCCTCCTCCACCCCCTCCTCTTCCTCCTCCACCCCCTCCCTCTTCCCCTCCACCCCCTCCCTCTTCCTCCTCCACCCCTCCCTCTTCCTCCTCCACCCCCTCCCTCTTCCTCCTCCACCCCCTCCCTCCTCCTCCTCCACCCCCTCCCTCTTCCTCCTCCACCCCCTCCCTCTTCCTCCTCCACCCCCTCCCTCTTCCTCCTCCACCCCCCTCCCTCTTCCTCCTCCACCCCCTCCCTCTTCCTCCTCCAACCCCTCCCTCTTCCTCCTCCACCCCCTCCCTCCTCCTCCTCCACCCCCTCCCTCCTCCTCCTCCACCCCCTCCCTCCTCCTCCTCCACCCCCTCCCTCTTCCTCCTCCCACCCCCTCCCTCTTCCTCCTCCACCCCCTCCCTCTTCCTCCTCCACCCCCTCCCTCTTCCTCCTCCACCCCCTCCCTCTTCCTCCTCCACCCCCTCCCTCTTCCTCCTCCACCCCCTCCCTCTTCCTCCTCCACCCCTCCCTCCTCCTCCTCCACCCCCCTCCCTCTTCCTCCTCCACCCCCTCCCTCTTCCTCCTCCACCCCCTCCCTCCACCTCTTCCTCCTTCTCTGCCCCCTCCCTCCTCCTCTTCGTCAGCCACCTCTCCCTCCCCTTCTTCCTCCACTTCCTCTTCCTCCTCCTCTTCCTCATCCCCCTCTCCCTCCTCTTCCTCCTCCTCCTCCCTCTCTCTCCCCTTTCTTGCTTTTCCCTTTCCTCCTTTCCGCTCTCTTCTCGATGCTTTCTTTCCCTTTCCCATCTCCCTTCATCACTCTCCATGGTCCCCTCCCGCCCTCTTCCCATCCCTCTCCCCTGCACAACTCCACCCAACCCCTCACACACCCTCCTTACTCTCTCTCTCTCTCT
Source organism: Cherax quadricarinatus (assembly GCF_026875155.1). Classification (NCBI taxonomy): domain Eukaryota; kingdom Metazoa; phylum Arthropoda; class Malacostraca; order Decapoda; family Parastacidae; genus Cherax; species Cherax quadricarinatus. The sequence continues at coordinate 48,676,784 of NC_069407.1, read as the reverse complement.
CTCTCTCTCTATCTCTATCTATCTATCTATCTCCATCTGTTTCACTCTGTCTCCATCTCTCTCTCTCTTTCCCTTCTCCTTCTCCCTTCTCTCTCTCTCTTTCTCTTTTACACAGGGTTTGACAAGGTTAGGTTAAGGATCCCTAGCTTTATTGACAAGCTATGTACAGGTTAAGGATTCCTAACTTTATTGACAAGCTAAGAGCTGTTAACTACATCAGCTCATTTGAAAGCATTTTTATTGTTATGAGACATACAAGTAGGGAACAGGATGAAGTTAGAGCCATCTGTGGGCCAGCATTTTCATTTGATCAACTGACTTTATCTCGTTGACATCATAATGCTGTACGAATGTGTTCCATACTCGAGTCATCCTGGGGATAAATGATCTCAGATGAAGTGATGTTCTGGAGAAGGGTACAGCCAGAGTTAAGTTGCTGTTTTCTGCCCGTCTTGTTCTCGAAGTGGATCCAAGTGTGGTACTTGGACAATATTGGCCTTGTACATAACAGTAAGGCCACCCACATCCCTCCTGTGTTGAAGGCTCTGCTGAAATGACAGCTCTATCCAGGATTGGTCCAGGCGAGAGATGAGACGTCTTGCTCTGTTCTCTACTCTGTCAAGCAGTCGTAGATGAGAAGGGGGGCAGGCGAACCAAGAAAGTGAAGCATACTCAAGGTGTGAGAGTACTTGTGCCTCGTACAAAATCTTGCAATCCCTGCTGTCAAGCAGATGCGAGATACGGCGAAGTGCTGTAAGATTCCTTGCTGTCTTGTTTGCAAGATTTACGTGAAAGATTTATGTGGTTTTTCATTGTCAGTTTGGAGTCAAATTTCACCCCAAGCATATCAACTTCTTCTCCAGGTGACAACACCCTCCCATTCATCATTACTACTGCACCGGCATTACCATCATGGTGCCTAGAGGTCATCATCATTTGTGTTTTCCCAGGGGCAAATGTTACTTGCCATCTATTTCCCCAAGCTGATATACCTCTTAGCTGGTGATTGATGTAGCTTAGAGCAGCTGGCATTTCTTCTCTTGGATAAGTGAATGTCAGTGTACAGTCATCTGCATATGCATGGGATTCTGGGATGAGATGAAGAAGGTTATTGAAGTAGACCTTCCATAACAATGGTCCCAGAACGCTTCCTTGTGGAACACTTGCCCCAGTAGGATGTTTTGCTGATTCTGTTCCATTGAGAACTACCCTTAGAGATCTACCATGAAGGTAGTCACTGAGGAGACAGCGTAGAGCCTGCAATTCCCAGAGCTTGCAGTTTTGCTAAGAGTCCCTGGTGCCACACCCGGTCGAAAGCACCAGCAATATCCAGTGCTACCACACAGCTGATTTTGGATTCATCCAGTGACTGGTGCCACTTAGTGGAGAGGTTTAACAAGAGATCAGCAGCACAGTAACCTTTCCTGAAGCCATATTGATGGTTACAAAGTAGTGAGTGGTAGTCAAAAAACTCTGTCATTTGTCTTGAGATTATTGTCTCAAGGAGTTTGCCAGTGATTGACAGGAGTGACACTGGTCTGTAGTTGCTGATTTCTGCTCTGCTCTTCTTTTTGTGAACAGGGACTACATTTGCCTCTTTCCACAGAGAAGGCCATTTACACTGTACTAGGCAGTGCTGAAAGATGCGAGTTAGAGGTGCTGCTAGCTGGTCTGCACATCTTCTCAGCAATCTTGGGCTTAACTTGCCTAGGTCCACAGCTGTAGACAGCCTGTACTGTCTGCACAGACAGCCCATGCTGTCTGCCAGCATAGTTCATATTTCGCGCCACTCAGGTGCTGCCCTCTGTAGCCAGGCCTCTAGGCAGGCACGCCAGCCTGCCGGCCCATGCCTCTCCCTCACTCACACAGCGGCCTAGCAGCAACACACAAGGCCTCCCAGCTCTCTCTCTCGTGGGATGGCCCTGCCCGGGCCATGGGCACAACACACAAGCCTGTGTACCCACAACGACATTATTAATAAAGTAAGAAGCCTCCGAAGAAGAAGTATATCATTCACACCCGCTACCAGAATACCAAACAAGCCCATTATAATTGGTACCAGCGGTGGTCGCAGCAGTTGTGTTTACCCTGGAGAGAGGAAGAAGAGGTATGAAGTCATCTTCACTTCATCACCCTACACAAGAAGCATCCGTCTCTCAACGAGTTATCCTGATGTCGTGTCTGCACGTTTGAGCATCCAGACACAGGTACAAGCAGGATCCAGCCGAAATTTGCCGAAATTCTCCGAGAATTGTAAGTGACCCCATGCTACAGCGTCCCACGCTACAGTGTCCCACGCTGTTTCTCAAGTCACGTGTTCAGCGTCACTTGTATGCTGTTGTTGTTGTTCAGCTCAGCACAGCTGTTTCAGCAAGCCAGAGGTGAGTTTTGTGGTGATTTCTGCGTCCAGTGTGAGCTTCTCCACGTGTTTGTGGGTGGGGGAGGAGAGGAGAGGAAGTGGCTGTTCCTCACCTTGCCCATGCTCGCCCTACTCACGCTCACCCGTCTACCATACACCACTCACCACTGCCCACTCCCTCTGCTGTGTTTTCTGCTGTTTTCCATGTGAATTCATTGCCAGAGCTGTGTATCCGAGTGCCCGAGGCCACTCGAAGCTACGTGGATCAGCATGGCACGTAGATCACGACCTCACGTGGGTGTGGGCGATGTCACGTGGATCTACCAGCCATGTGAGTTACCAGATGTCCCAGGCCACATGCTGTGGTCTGCTGCCCGCATCACATTGACGTCACCCACGATGCTGCCCGACTTCATGACTTCACGATGTCTGCCTGACGTCACCTCGAGATGTCTGCTGACGTCACCTCGAGATGTCTGTAGATGAATGGTTCAGAGAACCGACATGTTGATAAATTAGACACATGTGCAACTCTTGGGTATCTTTATTGAGGAAACGTTTCGCCACACAGTGGCTTCATCAGTCCATACGTAAGAGAAACTTGAAGAACAGGAGGAGAATGAGGTAATCAGTCCCTCAACCTTGAGTCGATGTGTTCAGTCCATCAATCTTGAATAGACGTCACCTCGAGATGTCTGCTGACGTCACCTCGAGATGTCTGCTGACGTCACAGTCCTGCTGACGTCACCTCGCGACATCACGCCTGACATCACATGATGTCACCATCGAGTGTTCAGTAATTATTTCAGTATTGTCGAGAAGAATGAGAGAAAATATATGTCGTGTGTTAATTAATTCTTCTCAGTCAGTGTTCTCACATGTTAGTGTACCGTATGTACCGCGGTGTGTTTAAAGTTCCGTGTGTCCAGTGAGGTCTGAGCCAGACCTGAGTAGCACCACTGTGCTAAGTCACCTGTGTGACCAGTACGTTTGACAGCTGATGTCAAGACAGCTCTGAGTGACCGAGCCCTCTTGTACAGAAAGCTTTTATGCTCGTCGCTCGTGTTGTTCTGCAGAATCGTACCTGCTACGATTCCCATCGAGATTTGTTTCACTTCACCTCCAGACCTTCAGAGTGCAGTTATATGTAGAGAAACAAGTCTGGGGACGCTTAGACTAACCTCTGCTATAACTCCAACTGTCGAGAGAATGACACAGTGTCAGCCTCGTGTCACAAGCTTCAGTGAGCAGCCTGCACAAAGAAGATGTCACTTTGACTGCTAGCTCTCTCACTGCAGTCAGATGTATGATGTTACGACTCCCAGATGTTTCGCCCAGTCGTCTCTGCCACGACTCGCTCCACAACTCGCTCCACACTCGCCGGCAGTGACAGCCCAGCGACAGTACCAGTCGAGAAGTGTCCTCCTGAGTCACTTGCCAGAAGTCCTGCCCAGTTGCCGAGTTTTGTCGACGCCTCACTCGAGGGCACGAGCATGTCGTGCCCCAGGTTGAGTGAAAACCTGCAGCTACTCTTACGATGACTGCTTCACCGTTCCAGAGGAGACCGTAACCTGTTACGTCACAGCTCAGCCGCAGCAATGTCTCCTGTGTTGCAGTATATGTCCAGACGCAGGAAGGCATGCAGTGATGCCCTTCGACGCTCACTGCCTTTGACCACGATGTTTAGCACACCCCACATGTTTTTTCTTCCCTCCCTGTAGGAAGTTTTTTTTCCATGTCCATATGTATATATATGTTTTTATTTTGTGTTCTGTGCCCTGTTCCTACGAGAGAGAGACCGAGTTTCTTTTACTACCAGTATTGTCGCATCGGGACGACGCGCGGTAGGTGGCCGAGTGTATGTAGACAGCCTGTACTGTCTGCACAGACAGCCCATGCTGTCTGCCAGCTTAGTTCATATTTCGCGCCACTCAGGTGCTGCCCTCTGTAGCCAGGCCTCTAGGCAGGCACGCCAGCCTGCTGGCCCATGCCTCTCCCTCACTCACACAGCGGCCTAGCAGCAACACACAAGGCCTCCCAGCTCTCTCTCGTGGGATGGCCCTGCCCGGGCCATGGGCACAACACACAAGCCTGTGTACCCACAACGACATTATTAATAAAGTAAGAAGCCTCCGAAGAAGACGTCTATCATTAACCACTCGCTTACAGCACCTACCAAACAAGCCCATTATACAGCCTTTTCTTCGTCAAGCAATTTAAGAAGGAAATGTACCTCTCCCTGCCTTATTGTCACCACTGACAGTTTTGACACAGTTCTTGCAGCTAGCCAAGGAGGGTCCCTTGCTGGATCAGGAACTTGCATTTTGGTAGCAAAGTGTTCGGCAAAGAGATCCGCCTTCTCTTGACTACGAGTAGAGGTGGTCCCATCCTGTCGATTTAGAGGTGGAATGAGTTCATAAGGCAGATAACCTTGTCTGTCCTTGACCAGGAACTACCAGGTTTTGGAGCCTACCCTACCTGATGCTAGCTTTCTTTTCGTGTCCATCTCCCATTTAGTGTTGGCCCACTTTTGAACATCACCTATATGCCTACAGGCTTGCCTGTGCAAGTTCCTGTTATATGTGATAGGATATCTCTTATACCTTCGCCATGCCTTGTACTTAGCAGTAGCAGCTTCTCTACAACGAAAGCCAAACCAAGGCTTATTTGTAGGCTTTGTCACATATTGCCGTTGAGGAATGTGTTCTTGTTGTAGACTAAGGATGCGTCCAGTGAAGGCTTTCACTTGGTTGCCAACATCCCCTTGGATGTTGGCGATCTCAGAGCAAAGGGCTGACCAATTACCTCTTTCCCATAGCCAGGTTGTGCGTGTGGACTCCTCACCTCATTCTGTTGAGATCTTAAGTGTCGTAAAAACAGCCTTGTGGTCAGGTGATCCACCGTAGCCGAGAGGTTGACATGTGACTATGCCTTCTGCTAGATCACTCACTACTGGGTAAAGTGAGGAGCCAGAGATGTGAGTAGGGAAATCAACAAAGTTTCTGAAGAATGAGACACTTATGCAGCATATGGGAATCTTTATTCAGGAAACGTTTCGCCACACAGTGGCTTCATCAGTCCAATACAAAGAAGGCGTAAGGAGAGGAGGAGAATGAGGTAATCAGTCCCTCAACCTGGAGTCGATGTGTTCAGTCCATCAATCTTGTAGAATGTACAGCATAGGGCCGTAGACGTGGCTTATATACTGTAGTGAGGTGAGGTGAAGCAGGCGGAGGCGGGGTCATAGTGGTACCATCCACTAGTCGAAGTAGGTCTTCGTCCGAAGGTTGAACAAGTGTTGAAGAATTCTTCAACACTTGTTCAACCTTCGGACGAAGACCTACTTCGACTAGTGGATGGTACCACTATGACCCCGCCTCTGCCTGCTTCACCTCACCTCACTACAGTATATAAGCCACGTCTACGGCCCTATGCTGTACATTCTACAAGATTGATGGACTGAACACATCGACTCCAGGTTGAGGGACTGATTACCTCATTCTCCTCCTCTCCTTACGCCTTCTTTGTATTGGACTGATGAAGCCACTGTGTGGCGAAACGTTTCCTGAATAAAGATTCCCATATGCTGCATAAGTGTCTCATTCTTCAACTTGTCGGTTTTCAAACCATTCATCACAACAAAGTTTCTCATGTCAAATGCTGCAAGAAGGTCATCAAAGTACTTCTGTATAAGGTGTTGGTTGAGGTCACCAACAATTATGACATATTGACAGTTGTGTTGTAGCAGAAGGGAGTCCACATTTTCCATTAGGAAGTTGATGGGATCTGCATGTTGCCACTGAGGTCTGTACATTGCACATGCTAGTACAGAGGTACTAATGTTTATGCATAGCTTGAAGAACTTCATTTCAAGATGAGTAGGGATGGCAACATCAATGTGCTGGGCATGAACACTTTTAGAGAAGCACACAGCAACACCTCCTTGCCCTTGCCTGTCTCTTCTCATCCACAAGGTGTAGCCAGCAATTCTTGCAAAATTTTCTGGAGTCCTGTCGTCCAAAAATGTTTCAACAACAGCTATCATGTCGGGACGTCGAGTCTTCACAAAACTGTGTGAGAGCTCTCCAACATTAGTAATGAAACCTCTAATATTGGCCGACAGGATCCTGATAGACTGGCTCCTTATGATGTGGTCAGCTTGAGGTGGTGGGTGTGTAAGGCATGTAAGGTGCCTGTACTCGAGAGAGGTAGGGCACTGAGGCTGCTGCAGGGATGTAGGTCTGTGGTCTTGTGTAAGGCACAATACCACCTGCAGGACTGAGATGGGAGTAGCTGAATGGGTGATGTGTGAGTGTGTTCACTAGTTCAGAGATCCTGCTGGTTTGTTCCGAGAACAGGTCTCTAAACAGGCGGTCCTGTCTGTCAAGTTCCTTTGTCTTCCGACACTGGTCGTCCTGATGTCCTTTCTTGTGGCAGTAATTGCACCTGGTATCTCTCAGGCAGTTGTTAGTGGTGTGCCCCTTCCGGTGACAGCGAGAGCACTGCCTAGGTGCCTGGGAGGGTGGACTATTGTGTGTTGCACCTCCTGTGTTTTGCTGATTTGTCTGCAGGTTCTGCCACTGGGACTGTGTTGGTGGAAGGTGAGAAAACTGTAGATGTCTTCTTCTTCCACGTCCTCTTCCACGCCCTCTTCCACGTCCTCTGCCACGTCCTCTACCACGCCCCTGTGCATTTCTGACAGATGTGTCCCTGCTGTTCCTACTTTGGCACAGTAGGTGTTCAGGTGCAGTGATAGTGCCCTGATTATTAACTACACCAATCTCTGGTGGAGAAAATCCTGACTCAGAACTTGCCGATGAAGCACTGCTGCCACATGTTGGAATAGTGTCGGCAGGTGTGCTGACAGGTGTAGGATCAGAGATGGTATGTGCACTGTCTAGTGTTCTGGCAGGTGCTGAAGCAGAGATGTCAGGTGTAGGAGAATTAACAGCTCCAAGGCTTGCTTCATTGCTGGAAAGAGGATCTGTTCCTTCTGTGGTGGTCAGAGGAATTGTGTTAGAATTCCCAAAGGTAGTGTTTTGAACTCTGTCAATCTGTGGGGCCTTAGCGATGACAGAATTCCACCAGTTACTTACCCCTGAGTTGAGCTCAGTGTGGGACTTCCAGTCTTTGTCAATAGTGTCACCATCAGCTGAGCAGCTTATGTCACTTGATGTAGGCTTGCACTGGCCTTCTACAATAGCTTGAAGGTTATCTAATGATTGGAGGAGCTCATGAAGTGCTTCCCTGTGATCACCATCAGCTGAGCAGCTTATGTCACTTGATGTAGGCTTGCACTGGCCTTCTACAATAGCTTGAAGGTTATCTAATGATTGGAGGAGCTCATGAAGTGCTTCCCTGTGATGGATTATCTTAGCTGCAACTCTACAACACAGCCCATGCGGGCAGTCTTGATCTTTGAACAAGAGTCACTGAGGTACTTCTGAACCTTCCTCCTGTAGCACCAGGATTGTATCCACATATACCACATAAGTATGGATATCTTTCAATTTCATATGATTTTCAACCTGACTGCATCAGAATTCTTCTTCTGGAATGCAATCTGTGTGGCAGTAGTTGGAACAAGTAGGTTCCTTACATCTAAGAAGTATTTTGTCCCTTGTAGTATGCCCACAAACACTGCAGTAACTACTGGGACAATAGCCAGATAGCGAAAATATTCTTGCTATTTTGCGGTGTGAAATCATCCCAGAGGAGGCGTTGTAGGTTTACAATGAAGTTCACAGGAGAGAGAGAGAGGGTGGGTGGTGGCATATTGGGGGTGTTTATTATGGGGTGTAGTGAGGGAGGGTGAGGGCAGGCAGTGGGCTGGCAAGCTGGGAGTGTTGCCTTCTCACTATCACTGAATAAACACTGTTTATGTTATCCACATTTTTACTACAGGAAGATGTTACACAAATCACTCTGTTGCATTGTACAAGTCACGTTATTATAAAGCACCCAGCTCTTAGTACATAGCACAAAAGAGATGTTATATAATTAGATGCTCACTGTGAAGGCAATAGTGACGTCACTCCTGGGGCCTGCCGCTGTCCCCTCACTCACCACATTGTTCACCAAAACACTTTTAATTGTCATTGATTTTGCTTATATTCACTTCTATGGAAGAGCTGGCTTACTTGTACTAATGTGTTGTAGGTAGTACAAGGTCACTTCCTACTTTTTCTCCACCCCCTATCACTCTCCTTCTCCCTCTCCCTCTTTCTCCCCATCTCTCTCCCACTTACAACCCTCCATTCCCCACCACACACACAAATGGTATCTCAGAAGGGAAGTCGAAGGTTCAGGGGATCAGAGGAGAATGGTACTGGTAAGGAAGAATGAATGGAAGAGCAATGCAAAAGGACAGAACAAGAGTGGGTTAGAAAACTAGGTGAGTTTTCTGCAAAAATGAAGACAAGGATGGAGGCAGAGCTTTCTGCAAAATTGAAAAAGAGGATAGAGGTGGAGAAGAAGAAATGGGAGTCACAAGTCGAAGCTGCAGAAGCCAGGATAAGGGCCCTAGAATATGAGGTAAATAGGCTGAAGCAAGTTATAGGGTATTGACTAGAGGAGACATAGCATCTGCAGCTGGTACACCCCTACTGAATGAGGAGCCCAACGGGAAGGAAGGAGACATAACTTATACTAAGGCCTTATCAGCCCACCAAGCAGGGCCGAGGAATGAGGGGGAAGAGCGACAGGGAGCTGGGATGGTGGTGGGGGAGGAGAGTGAAAGTGGAGAGGTGGATAGGTCACATGCAGTGGCACGACCACGCCACCAAGAGCTACAGGAAAAAAATAAGGGAGAAAATGGCAATGTATAATTGGAAACCAGAGACACAGAGAGAAAGGCAATGGGAGAAGGAGAGGGAGAAGTCAGTGTTTATTCATTGGCTTCAGGAGAGTGAGGGAAGGAAACACAATGAAGACAGCAGGAAGAAAGACAGGAGACTGAAAACATCATCAAAGAAATAGGTAAAGAGGACATATCTGAGATAATAAATTTTCAGGGAAAATGGGGGTACTTGAAGGGAAGAAAATGGCCAGTCAAGTTGATTTTCAAGAGAAACCATGGCTGAAGAAATTGTCAGCATACAAGAGGGTGTTCCTAAACCGAGCTAGAACATAAAGAGAATGACAGCAGCTGAGGGAGAGGAAACGAAAGTGAAAGGGGATAGGAAGAGAGACAAGGACAATATCTACAGAGGACAACCAAAGCAGGGCAGAGCAACAAAAGCAAGCACACACAGAACCATCCCTAGAACCCCACAACCAAACATGCTATCCCATCACCAACCATAATCCACACTTACAGCCCCCACCTCACACTATGCTGTAGAATCCCACAGCACAATGACAGGTCCCCACACCCTCAAAGATCCCCCCAACACAGTGCTGGAGAGGAAACTGAAGGTATGGTACACCAACGCTAATGGAATAACGAATAAGTGGGAGGAGTGGCATGAAAGAGTCAAAGAGGAGCCACCGGACATCATAGCTCTCACAGAAACCAAGCTCACAGGGATAACAGATGCCCTCTTTCCAACAGGATATGAGATCCTGAGGAAAGACAGAGGGAGCAGAGGAGGTGGAGGAGAGGCACTGCTCATCAAAAACTGATGGGATTTTGATGAGCTGGAGAGAGGAGACAGAGGAGAAGCAAGAGATTACATAATAGGAATGCTTCAGACTGGAGGTCCCAAGGTGATAATTGCAGTGATGTATAACCCACCAGAGAACAGCAGGAGACCAATGCAAGAGTATGATTAGAGTAATAGAGCGATGGTTGACACATTGGCTGAAGTGGCCAGGAGGGCTTATGTGAACAGGGCAAAGCTGATGACCATGGGTGACTTCACCCACAAAGAAATCTATTGGGAGAACTTGGAGCCATATGGGGGCCAAGAAACATGGAGGGCTAAGATGATGGAGTTGGTACTGGAAAACTTCATGCACCAACATGTAAGGAACACTACCAGAGAGAGAGGAGAGGATGAACCAGAGAGACTGGACCTAATATTCACCTTGAGTAGTGCAGATATTGAGGACATCACATATGAAAGACCCCTCAGGGCCAGTGATCATGTGATTATGAGCTTCGAATACATAGCAGAATTACAAGTGGAGAGAGAAGCAGGAAGGGCTGGACGAATGAAGCCAAATTACAAGAAAGGGGAATATGCAGGCATGAAGAATTTCCTGCATTGGGTTCAGTGGGACAGACAACAGGCAGGGAAGTCAGTAAACGAGATGATGGAATATGTGACAACAATTTGCAAGGAAGCTGAAGAGAGGTTTGTACCCAAGGGTAACAAATAACAAGAAAGCCTTTGGTTCACCCAAAGGTGCAAGGAGGCAAGTGTGCTACAGAATGAAAGAAGCATAGAAGGCAAAGGACCCAGGAGAATAAGTAGAGCAGTCATAGAGCAAGAAATGAATATGCACAGGTAAGAGGGAAAGTGAAACAATAATACGAAAATGATATAACAGTGAAAGCCAAATCTAACCCAAAGCTGTTGTACAGCCACATCAGAAGGAAAACAATAGTCAAGGACCAGGTAATCAGGCTGAGGAAGGAAGGAAGGAGGGGAGATCACAAGAAACGACCACGAAGTATGTGAGGAGCTCACATACTACGGCAATTTGTGTAATATATATTTAAAGACCCTCCTTTCTCTTTTCCCTTCCTGCTCCTTTCTGTTTTTCCACTATACCTATTTCTGTCATTGTTATTATTTAGATTTATGATATCAAAGCTGAAATTCATATTTTGACTCTCATTATTATCCATTTCTAAGCCCATACCTCTAACTAATCCTACTTTAAAGTCCTAACAGCACCCTTAACTGAGCTAGCAAGAAAACCCACACCTGCCCTAGATAAGTGAACCCCATCCCTGGCATATATCATTTCGGCCATAGAAGTGATCCCAGTTGTCAATGAATGGTACTGCATTATCTTTACAGTGTTTGTCCAACCAACAATTAATACCAATTGCTCTGGACAACCATTCATTTCCAACACCCCTTCTTGGGAAAATGCCACATAAAACAGGGCATCCTCCCTTCTTCCTAATTATGTCTATTACTGTCCTGTACCTTCTAACTAAGTCTTCACTTCTACATTTGCCTACATCATTGCCTCCAGCACTGAGGCAGGTAATAAGATTGATCCCATTATCGTTGATGATGTCAAGCCAGCTAACAATATCCTCCATCCCAGCCCCAGGAAAGCAAACCCTCTGTCTAGTCCTCCTATCCTTCAAGCAGAATGCCCTATCCATATGCCTAACCTGGCTATCCCCAACAACAACATTTTTGCCTTCCTTGGTGTCATTCGTTGTGATGTTCTAAGTTGTCAACTCACATTCATCGGGTAGCACAGAGAATGCGTTCGATGTTTCCACAACAGTTTCCACAGCAGTCTCTTTCTTCTTCATCGTTTCTACCTCTCCATTCATCTTCTTGATCTTCAACTTCGTTCTATGCTGTCTGGCTACTGCCCAGGTTCCCTTCTTGATCTGAAGACTCACAACAGGAGGACTACTACGAATCCTCTTGTTTTCCTTCATCAATTTCTGTATCTCAAGCTTCCCTACCCTCAATTCCTCCTTAAGCTGCTGGTAAAGTTGCTCAGTGGAGGGCATCTTGGTTCAATCCACAGTCCAAATTCTTTATCATGATTAACAGCCTAAAATCTTTACTGAAGAAGGTTAATAAATTAGTTAGACAGGAACGACCCTTCGTGAATCCATGCTCAGTATCATAAATTAAATTTATCAAAATTATCAACTATAATTACTCTAGTAATTTGCCTACAGTTGATGTCAGGCTTATTGGGCGGTAATTTGATGGTAACAACTTGTCCCCTGCTTTAAAAATAGGAATTATATTAGCCATCTTCCACATATCAGACACTACACGTATTTGAAGGGATAAACTAAAAATATTAGTTAAAGGTCCAAAGAGTTCCATTTTGCATTCCTTAAGAACCCTTGACAAAAGCTCATCTGGACCAGGCGATTTATTTAGTTTCAGACGGTCTAGTTGTTCCATAACTATTTTGCTAGTGACTGTGATATTATGTAATTTATCTTCTTCAGGCCCATTATAAAAGTTAATTACTGGGATATTGTTAGTGTCTTCCTGTGTGAAAACTGAGAGAAAATAATTATTAAAAACCAAGCAAATTTCATTCTCCTTGTCAGTAAGATGCCCAGAGTTATTTTTAAGGGGACCTATCTTATCTCTAACTTTTGTTCTATAAACCTGGAAAAAACCTTTTTGGTTAATTTTCAAATCCCTAGCGACTTTAATTTTGTAGTCCAGTTTAGCTTATTCTTATTCCCTTTTTAATGCCCCCTTTTAATGTCAATATAATGATTCATAAGATGACCCTCACCTCTTTTGATGTGCCAATAAATTCCTTTCTTCTGCCCTAAAAGATATTTGAGCCTATTATTCATCCATTTTGGGTCATTTCTATTCGATCTAATTTCTTTACATAGGATAAACGTTATTTGGGCAGCTGGTATAGTGTTTAGAAAGCTGTCATATTGATAGCTTTCTTCGTTACCCCAGTCAACAGATGATAAGTGTTCTCTAAGCCCATTGTAATCTGCTAAGGGAAAATCTGAGACCGTTACTTAGTTGTTCCTACTATCATACTTCCATTTAATGCTGAAGGTAATTGATTTGTAGTCGCTTGTGCTGAGTTCCTCTAATTTCTAAATTATTAACAAGGGTTTCCTTGTTTGCCAGAACCAAGTCAAGCAGGTTATTTCCCCTTGTAGGGTCTGTCACAAACTGCTGCAAAAAACAGCCCTGAGCTACTTCTAAAAAGTCTTCAGATTCTAAATTCCCAATCAATAAATTCCAATCAATCTGACTAAATTTAGTCCCCTAGAATTACTACGTTACCATGCCTTGTGTCCTTAACAATTTCCTCCCAAAGTCGTCTCCTGTGGTCCCTATCTAAGTTTGGGGGACGGTATATCACGCCTAAAATCATTTATTCATACCCCTCTGAAAATTCTATCCAGACAGACTCTGTATGTGTTATTTCAGGCTTTATACCTGTTTTTATGCAACAATTTAAATGATCTCGGACAATGAGTGCCACCCCACCCCCTTTACCAATACCTCTATCTACTTGAAATAATTTAAAATCCTGAATGTGACATTTAGCACGCATGTCCCGATTTTTCGTATTAAACCACGTCTCAGTTATGGCAAAAACATCAGTGTTACCCGAACTTGCAACTAATCTCAATTCCTCCATCTTATTTCTTGCACTATGTGTACGTATTAGTATAAAATGTGTTTAGAAAACCTCCCTTCTGTTTTCTTTTCCTGCTAATTTCTGTTCCTTCACTATAGCTGTTACTGTCCTTGTCACCTATTGCCACTGGGTTTCCAATATTCACCAATAACTCTGCCTTATTCTCCCTATTACTGGTTTCCCTAAAACTCACACTATCCCTACACTGAGAATTCATTGATTTTCCACAAAACTCTATACCACTATCTATTTCTAGTTTAAAGACCTAAGAGCTCCATCCAGGGTATTGGCCAGTGCTTCTGCCCCAAACCTAGATAAGTGAACACTATCCCTGGCATACAAGTCATTTCTACCATAGAAGAGGTCCTAGCTATCTCTGAATGTTACTGAATTTTCCTTACAGTGTTTGTCCAGCCAGCAATTGACACCAATTGCCCTGTACAACCATTCATTTCCAACTCCTCTCCTGGGCAAAATGCCACATATCATGGGGTTCCCACCCTTCTTCCTAATTATCTCTATTGGTGTCCTATACCTGCTAATCAGGTCTTTGCTCCTACGTCTGAGAACACCGTTGCCTCCTGCACTGAGGCAGATAATAGAATTGCTTCTATTACCTTTCTTGATATCGTCTAGATGGGTAACAATATCTCCCATCCCAGCCCCAGGATAACATACCCTCTGCCTCCTCTTCCTGTACCAAAGACAAAAAGCCCTATCCACAAACTTAACCTGACTGTCCCAAGCTTACCTCCCTTACCTTCACTGGAGGAGTTCTTCGTGACGTTCTCGATGGTCTTCGTTGGGATTTCAAGGGATGTAGACTCATTCTCGTCCGCCAGTGCTTCATTGGTGCTCGTTGTGACGTTCTCAGTAGACAACTCACATTCGTCTGGTAGCACCGAAAATGGGTTGGAAGTTTCCACAATAGTCTTCTGGTTCTTTGATGTTTCCGCCCCTCAAACAGTCTTCTTGATCTTCAGCTTTGTTCCATGTTGCCCGGCCATTGACCAGGTTCCCCTCTTGACCTGAGGACTCACATCAGGAGGATTACTACGAATCCTGTTGTTTTCTCTGTCAATCGCCGTATCTCGAGCTTAGCAACCCTAAGCTCAAGAAAGGACATCTTGGTTCAGATTCACAGAGAGCATACAGATTTAATTGTCATTGAATCTTCTCGCCACACCTGCCATCCTCTGTCTCCGCACCACAGGAGTATATATACCAGTAGCCAGGACGGTGAACTGTCATTTCACAGACCCCAGTTCAAATCTTCGAAAATCCTGTGGCTTGTTACAAGCGTTCTTTATATTTACAATGCTCAATTAATTTATATCTGTATTTATAAATCTTGTTTTATATAGACGCACGGAAAGTGCTGGCAATTAATTTTGTCAACCAGTCACCACTGTCGTAATAAGCTGCGCTAATTCATTCATGAAAATGCTTTTACGCATCTGTTTACTACGTCTGAGTTGTCCTTTCTGCCCATCAGAGAGTATAGACTTTTTTTTTCCGCAACTGTACATTCAGTAGATCTTGAATATAACAACTAATCACAATGGGTTGAACTGTTCAGTGTATATACACAGAGAGTTTACTTTAATCCTTAATTTACGGTCCGCAGAATTCTTGATGTTATTTTCTAAGATTCTAGGTGAACTTCTGACTTAATGACCAAGCGTCCAAAATGTAATTCATCGGTCTGAAACCCACATAATCATAATCATATTCGTAAGGAGGAGGAGTAGTAACGTCAGCCGTAACAGCAGCAGTGACATTATCAACACAAGTTCAGGTATTAGAACACAACAACATGAAGCAGTACAGCAGGGCTGCTGCCTCATGCTAAGCAGGTCATCTCGAACCCATCCTTTCTTGTTGACAAATGGTTCAGAAAATCGACAAGTTGATAAATTAGGCACATGTGCAACACTTGGATATCTTTATGTGGAAACGTTTCGACACACAGTGGCATCATCAGTCCATACATAGACGAATGGTGAGGACCAGAAGGAGATCGATGTAATTAGTCCCTCAGCCTGGAGTAGATGTAATCAGTCCATCAATTTTGATAAAAATACAACATAAAAGAGAAGGGGCTTGTATACTGTAGAGAGGTGAGGTGAAGCAGTCGTCGGCGGTGTCACCTTGGACACAACCAGAGGTGGAAGTAGGTCATGCCTACTGGTTAAGCAAGAGAAGAATTCCCTGAATCAAGATCCCAAGATGTTGCTCTGTCTGACAGGAATGTAGATAAATGGTTCAGAGAACCGTCAAGTTGATAAATTAGACACATGTGCAACACTTAGGTATCTTTATTGTGGAAATGTTTCGCCACTGTGTGGCAAAACTTTTGATGGACTGATTACATCGACTTCAGGCTGAGGGACCGATTACCTCGAACTTCTTCTGATCTTCACCATTCGTCTTTGTATCGGACTGATGAAGCTACTGTGTGGTGAAACGTTTCCAGGATGAAGATACCGAGTTGTTACACATATGTCTAATTTACCATCTCTCTTATTCATATATTTGTCCAACCTGTTTTAAATCTATGCAAACTGCTAGCTTTGATGACTCTACTTGGTAGTTTGTTTTAGTTATCCCCAACTTTTTGCCAAAACGAGTATTTTCCTCTATCTTTTCTAAATAAAAATTTATTGAACTTTCACTGATTATTTAAAAGTTTTTGGTTAAAAATTCTTGATACCCCATTTATATCTCCTATATTTATGCATATGCATATTTCAAGAGAGTGTAGATTCTGGGCTCAAAATCTCAACCTGTATTTAAATCACCTCTATGTTAGACTGAAGAAGCCTGCTGACCAGGCGAAACCCTTCGGAAATAGATACGTAACTGGTGCACATGTACTCATCTACTCGTCGATGATGTTTACCATTAATATAACGACATTTACTTGAAGTATCCTTTACACAGTGTATCAATTTTGCCATTCAAATATATCATAAATGACAACAGGATTATTATTAGAGGTTTCGCTTTATTATTGGAAGTGTAGCTTTTTTTAACTAACAGATTTCCATGACTTTGTAAACGATGTGTTGAGCCTTACTTTCTTGGCAGGGCGGAGTGTTGTCCCAGCCAGTGAGGGTGCAGTTGACGCGGCGGCTGGAAGAACTGTACTTAGTGAAGGTGAAATTTTCTTGGCAGACAGCGTAAACGAACGACCCCACCAGCCACACACCTGACGACGTATAGTTCGTGGTGCCGTTGACAATCCGTGGCTCGTCAAGACACGCTGCAGAGAAGGTAACAAAAAGAGAGGTAACTGAGAATTAGAAGAAACAGATTAAAATATTGATTTAGTTAAATGTGTGCAGGTGAGTAGTCAGAAAGGTTAGATATGAGATCATGGCATTTGTGACGAGCAGTGGAGCACTGCAGGTGTCCTACAGTTAAACCAGGGAACACTGCTAACTCTAAACTATATCCTGTGTGTGTGTGTGTGTGTGTGTGTGTGTGTGTGTGTGTGTGTGTGTGTGTGGTGTGTGTGTGTGTGTGTGTGTGTGTGTGTACTCACCTAATTTTGCTTGCAGGGGTCGAGACTCAGCTCCTGGCCCCGCCTCTTCACTGATCGCTACTAGGTCCTCTCCCTCTCTGCTTCCTGAGCTTTGTCATACCTCTTCTTAAAACTATGTATGGTTCCTGCCTCCACTACTTCACTTGCTAGGCTATTCCACTTCTTGACGACTCTATGACAAGAAATACTTCCTAACGTCCCTGTGACTCGTCTGAGTCGTCAGCTTCCAGTTGTGACCCCTTGTTTCTGTGTCCCCTCTCTGGAACATCCTATCTCTGTCCACCTTGTATATTCCCCGCAGTATCTTGTATGTCGTTATCATGTCTCCTCTGATCCTTCTGTCCTCCAGTGTTGTCAGTCCGATTTCCCTCAACCTTTCCTCGTACGACATTCCCCTGAGCTCTGGGACTAGCCTTGTTGCAAACCTTTGTACTTTCTCTAACTTCTTGACGTGCTTGACCAGGTGTGGGTTCCAGACTGGTGCTGCATACTCCAGTATAGGCCTAACATACACAGTGCACAGTGTCTTGAACGATTCCTTATTAAGGTATCGGAACGCTATTCTCAGGTTTGCCAGGCGCCCGTATGCTGCAGCAGTTATTTGGTTGATGTGTGCCTCCGGTGACGTGCTCGGTGTTATGGTCACCCCAAGGTCTTTCTCTCTGAGTGAGGTCTGTAGTCTTTGTCCACCTAGCCTATACTCTGTCTGCAGTCTTCTTTGCCCCTCCCCAATCTTCATGACTTTGCATTTGGCAGGGTTGAATTCGAGAAGCCAATTTCTGGACTAGATGGCCAGCCTGTCCAGGTCTCTTTGCAGTCCTGCCTCATCCTCATCCGATTTAATTCTTCTCATCAGCTTCACATCATCTGCGAATAGGGACACTTCAGAGTCTATTCCTTCCTTCATGTCGTTCGCATATATCAAAAATAGCATTGGTCCTAGAACTGACCCCTGTGGGACCTCGCTCGTCACAGGCGCCCACTGTGATACCTCTTCACGTACCATGACTCGTTGTTGCCTCCCTGTCAGGTATTCCCTGATCCATTGCTGTGCCCTCCCTGTTATATACGCCTGATCCTCCAGCTTATGCACTAATCTCCTGTGGGGAACTGTGTTAAAGGCCTTCCTGCAGTCTAGGAAAATGCAATCAACTCACCCCTCTCTCTCGTGTCTTACTTCTGTTACCTTGTCATAAAACTCCAAAAGGTTTGTGACACAGGATTTGCCTTCCATGAACCCATGTTGGTTTTCATTTATAATCTTGTTCCGTTCCAGGTGTTCCACCACTCTCCTCCTGATAATCTTCTCCATGACTTTGCACACAATACATGTCAGAGACACAGGTCTGTAGTTTAGTGCCTCATTTCTGTTTCCTTTCTTAAATATGAGGACTACATTTGCTGTCTTCCATTTCTCAGGTAGTTGCCCAGTTTAAAGAGATGTGTTGAAGATTGTGGTTAGGGGCACACACAACATCTCTGCTCCTTCTTTAAGAACCTAGAGGGAGATGTTGTCCGGTCCCATCGCCTTTGAGGTATCAAGGTCACTTAGCAGCTTCTGCACCTCCTCGGTTGTTCGCATGTCATCCAACACTTGTTGGTATGGAAACATAAACATATATGCAGTTTAATGTGATCCTTTATTGACAACGTTTCGCCCACACAGTGGGCTTTTTCAAGTCACAAACAGATCTACCTGGGGTGGAAGGTACGTGAGTATTTATAAGTCAAGTTCAGAATGTAGAGGTCAGGTGGAGATTGCTGCATCTGATGATCTACCGTGTGGGGTTATAGAGTCTAAAATCTTGGGTAGCTTGGAAGGGAGATTGGATAAGTTGTGAGCAGACCTTCTGCAGAAGGTCTGCTCACAACTTATCCAATGCGATGAAGAAGTTTCTTGCCAATAAACTTCTTCATCGCTATCCCACATAAGAACATAGACACTGCAGAAGGTCTGCTCACAACTTATCCAGTCCCCCTTCCATGCTACCCAAGATTTTAGACTCTATAACCCCACTCGGTAGATCATCAGATGCAGCATTCTCCACCTGACCTCAGCATTCTGAACTTGACTATAAATACTCACGTACCTTCCACCCCAGGTAGATCTGTTTGTGACTTGAAAAAGCCCACTGTGTGGGCGAAACGTTGTCAATAAAGGATCACATCAAACTGCATATGTGTTTATGTTTCCATTGTGTCGGTATTTTATACCATTTATTTTCAACTTGTTAGTATATTCCCTCTTGATGTTTCCTTCTGTGCTGTCTTCCCAGAGCCCTTCCTGTCTTTACTGTAAAAACTTCCTGAAATCTCCTGTTTAGCTCCTCACATACCTCCTGATCATTTCTTGTGAGTTCTCCACCTTCTGTCCTCAGTCTGATCACCTGGTCTTTGACTGTTGTCTTCCTCCTGATGTGGCTATACAACAGTTTCGGGTCAGTCTTGATTTTCGATGCAATGTTATTTTCGTACTGTCGTTGGGCCTCCCTCCTTACCTGTGCATACTCGTTCCTGGCTCTGCGACAAATCTCCCAATTTTTGTGTTCTCTGCCTTCTGTACTTTTTCCATTCTCTATTGCACTTTGTTTTTGCCTCCTTACACCGTCCGGTAAATCAGGGGCTCGTTCTGGTCTTCCCATTGTTTCTGTTGCCCTTGGGAATAAACCTTTCCACTGCCTCCTTGCATTTTGTTATTACATATTCCATCATTTCGTTTACTGGCTTTCCTCCCAGTTCTCTGTCCCAAGGAACCTCCTGCAGGAAGTTCCTCAACCCTATGTAGTCCCCTCTTTTATAGTCTGACTTTTCCCATTCAACTCCTGTTACTCTCTCCACTTGCAACTCTACTATGTATTCAAAGCACAGAACCACGTGGTCACTAGCTCCTAGGGGACTCTCATATGTGATGTCCTCAATGTCTGAACTGCCCAGGGTGAACACAAGGTCCAATCTTGCTGGTTCATCCTCCCCTCTCACTCTGGTAGTGTCCTTAACATGTTGGTGCATGAGGTTTTCCAGCACCACATCCAACATCTTGGCTCTCCATGTTTCGGGACCCCCATGTGGCTCCAGGTTTTCCCAGTCAATCTCCCTGTGGTTGAAATCCCCCATAACCAGCAACTTTGCTCTGCTGGAGTGAGCTCTTCTTGCCACCTCAGCAAGTGTGTCCACCATTGCTCTGTTGCTCTCTTCATATTCCTCTCTTGGCCTCCTGCAGCTCTGTGGTGGATTATACATCACTGCAATGACCACCTTTGCTCCCCAGACTGAAGTGTACCTACTATGTAGTCCCTTTCTCCTGTCTCGTCTATGCCTCCCATTCTCTCGAATTTCCATCGTTTTTTTACTAGGAGAGCAACCCCTCCTCCCCCTCTGCCCCTTCTATCTTTCCTCATGATCTGGTATCCTGCTGGGAAGATTGCATCTGCTATTGTCTCCATGAGTTTTGTTTCTGTAACTGCTATGATGTCTGGGGACCTCTCATTGATTCTTTCTTGTCATTCCTCATATTTATTCGTTAATCCATCTGCATTTTTGTACCAAACCTTCAACTTCTGTTCTAATACTGTAACTGTGTTCCTGGGGGAATACTGGGGTTGGGAGAGCAGGAGCCCTGGTGGGGACCTGTGGGGGGTTGCAGTGGAGGTGGAGGAAGATCTCCCATAGGGGGTTGCTGTACGGGTAAGGTTCGTGGTGCGGGGGGTGGGAAAAGAGGGATCGGTGTGTGATGGTTGGTTTGGATTGTTCAGTTGCCTTGGGGGTGTCATGGCTGGAGTCCTTCTGCAGGTGTTTCTGATGTGTGTGTGTGTGTTAGTTACCATTTTGTCCTAGGCACATGTCGATTAGACACTAGGCCTGTTGTGTGGTGTGTGTGTGTGTGTGTGTGTGTGTGTGTGTGTGTAGGTACTCACCTATTTGTACTCACCTATTTGTGATTGCAGGGGTCGAGTCATAGCTCCTGGCCCAGCCTCTTCACTGATTGCTACTAGGTCCTCTCTATCCCTGCTCCATGAGCTTTATCATACCTCGCCTTAAAACTATGTATGGTTCCCGCCTCCACTACTTCACTTTCTAGGCTATTCCACGGCTTGACTACTCTATGACTGAAGAAATACTTCCTAACATCCCTTTGATTCATCTGAGTCTTCAACTTCCAAGTGTGACCTCTTGTGTCTGTGCCCCATCTCTGGAACATCCCGTCTTAGTCCACCTTGTCTATTCCGCACAGTATTTTATATGTCGTTATCATGTCTCCCCTGACCCTCCTGGCCTCCAGTGTCGTCAGGCCGGTTTCCCTCAACCTTTCTTCGTAGGACAATCCCCGTAGCTCTGGGACTAGTCTTGTTGCAAACCTTTGCACTTTTTCTAATTTCTTGACGTGCTTGACCAGGTGTGGATTCCAAACTGGTGCTGCATACTCCAGTATGGGCCTGACGTAAATGGTATACAGAGTCTTGAACGAATCATTACTGAGGTATCGGAACGCTATCCGTAGGTTTGCCAGGCGCCCGTGTGCTGCAGCAGTTATCTGATTGATGTGCGCCTCAGGAGATATGCTCGGTGTTATACTCACCCCCAGATCTTTTTCCTTGAGTGAGGTTTGCAGACTTTGGCCATCTAAACTATATTGTGTCTGCGGTCTTCTTTGCCCTTCCCCAATCTTCATGACTTTGCATTTGGCAGGGTTAAACTCAAGGAGCCAGTTGCTGGACCAGGCTTGTAGCCTCTCCAGGTCTCTTTGTAGTCCTGCCTGATCCTCATCCGATTTGATTCTTCTCATTAACTTCACATCATCCGCAAACAAGGACACTTCTGAGTCTATCCCTTCCGTTATGTCATTCACATATACCAAGAACAGCACAGGTCCTAGGACTGACCCCTGTGGAACCCCGCTTGTCACAGGCGCCCACTCTGACACCTCGTCACGTACCATGACTCGTTGTTGCCTCCCTGTCAGGTATTCTCTGATCCATTGCAGTGCCTTTCCTGTTATGTGTGCCTGATCCTCTAGTTTTTGTAGTAACCTCTTGTGAGGAACTGTATCGAAGGCCTTCTTGCAGTCCAAAAAAATGCAGTCGATCCACCCCTCTCTCTCTTGTCTTACTTCTGTCACCTTGTCATAAAACTCTAGTAGGTTTGTGACACAGGATTTTCTCTTCCTGAAACCATGCTGGATGTCAATTATACACTTGTTTCTTTCCAGGTGCTCCACCACTCTCCTCCTGATGATCTTCTCTATGACCTTGCATACTATACACGTTAGTGATACAGGTCTGTAGTTTAGTGCCTCATGTCTGTCTCCCTTTTTAAAAATTGGGACTACATTTGCCATCTTCCATACCTAGGGGAGTTGCCCAGTTTCAAATGATGTGTTGAAGATCTTTGTTAATGGTACACACAATATCTCTGCTCCCTCTTTAAGGACCCATGGAGAGATGTTGTCTGGTCCCACCGTCTTTGAGGTGTCAAGTTCGCATAGCAGTTTCTTCACCTCCTTCTTGGCTATATGTACCTCATCCAGCACTTGCTGGTGCACCCTCCTGCTCTGATTTCCTGGAGTCATACTGGTTTCCACTGTGAATACTTCTTTAAATCTCGTGTTGAGCTCCTGACATACCTCCCGGTCGTTTCTTGTGAATTCCCAATCACCCTTCCTCAGTCTGATTACCTGGTCCTTGACTGTTGTTTTCCTGTGGCTGTACAACAGCTTCGGGTCAGTCTTGACTTTCGATGCTATGGCATTTTCGTATTGCCGCTGAGCCTCCCTTCTTATCTGTGCATATTCGTTTCTGGCTCTTCGGCGAATTTCTTTATTTTCCTGAGTTCTCTGTCTTCTGTACCTTTTCCATTCTCTAGTACACCTAGTTTTTGCCTCCCTACACCTTTGGGTAAACCAAGGACTCGTTCTGTTCTTCCCATTATTTCTGTTTCCCTTGGGAACAAACCTCTCCTCTGCCTCCTTGCATTTTGTTGCGACATAGTCCATCATTTCTTGTACTGGTTTTCCTGTCAGTTCCCTCTCCCACTGAATGTCTTGAAAGAAGTTCCTCAAGCCTGAGTAGTTCCCCCTTTTGTAGTTTGGTTTTTCCCACCCTATTCCTGCTGCTCTCTCCATTTGGAGCTCAACTATGTAGTCGAAGCACAGAACCACATGATCACTAGCTCCCAGGGGCCTTTCATACATGATATCCTCGATGTCAGAACTACTCAAGGTGAATACAAGGTCCAGTCTTGCTGGATCATCCTCTCCTCTCTCTCTGGTAGTGTCTCTAAAAAGTTGATGCATGAGGTTTTCCAGTACCACATCCATCATCTTGGCTCTCCATGTTTCGGGACCCCCATGGGGCTTCAGGTTTTCCCAGTCAATCTCCTTGTGATTGAAATCACCCATAACTAGTAACTTTGCTCCCCCCATGTGTGCTCTCCTGGCCACCTCGGCTAGTGTGTCGACCATTGTTCTGTTGCTCTCATCGTATTCTTCTCTTGGCCTCCTGCAGTTCTGTGGTGGGTTGTACATTGCTGCAATTATCATCTTATGTCCCTCAGTCTGGATTGTTCCTACTAAGTAGTCTCTTTCGCCCGTGCCGTCCATTCCTTCCATTTTCTCAAACCCCCACTGGTTTTTAATGAGCAGTGCAACTCCTCCTCCCCCTCTCCTACCTCTGTCTTTCCTGAGGATTTGATATCCGGATGGAAAGATTGAATCTTATAATTATTCTGGTGAGTTTTTGTTTCTGTGAGTGCTATTATGTCTGGGGATGTCTCCTTGATTCTTTCGTGCCACTCTTCATACTTATTTGTTATTCCATCTGCATTTGTATACCACACCTTCAACTTCTGTTCTAAGATTGTGGTCTGGGAGGTGTATTGGGGTTGGGGAAGTGGGAGACCTGATAAGGAACTATGGGTGTTTGCTGTGGGGTGGAGTTTTGTAATGCAGTGGGTGGGGGCATTGGATGTGGCATGGGTGTTTTGGTTTAGAGTGTTTGGTTGCACTGGGGTTGACCTGGTTGGGAGGCTTCTATAGGAAGTTGTGAGGGAGGCTGTATTTGATCTCCTGTGTCTGGATCTCCTGTCTGTCTTCTCCATCCCCTTTCTTTCCTCCTTTCGCGTTTGTACCATCTCTCTCAGTTTCTGCCTTTCTGCTTGTGTTCTGTCACGGTCGAGATACACCTTCCTGTATGCCGGCATGTCCCTTAATCGTGCTTTCCTCCTGCAGGATCCTGTTCCGAGTCGATCTGCCTTGAAGGTCACTTTCACTGGCCAGGTTCTTTTTTTACAAACCCCCCTATTCTCCGAAAAATTTCCAGCTGGGTGTGTGTATGCGTGTGTGTGTGTGTGTGTGTGTGTGTGTGTGTGTGTGTGTGTGTGTGTGTGTGTGTGTGTGTGTGGTGTGTGTGTTGTGTGTGTGTATATATATAATATATATGTGTGTGTGTGTGTGTGTGTTAGTTGTGTGTGTGTGTGTTAGTTACCATTTTGTCCTTGGCACATGTCGATTAGACACTAG
Source organism: Cherax quadricarinatus (assembly GCF_026875155.1). Lineage (NCBI taxonomy): Eukaryota > Metazoa > Arthropoda > Malacostraca > Decapoda > Parastacidae > Cherax > Cherax quadricarinatus. The sequence goes on along the minus strand of NC_069407.1, from coordinate 48,652,082 downwards.
GCCTGTTGTGTGTGTGTGTGTGTATGTGTGTGTGTGTGTGTGTGTGTGTGTGTGTGTGTGTGTGTGTGTGTGTATATAGTGTGTGTGTGTGTGTGTGTGTTAGTTTGTGTGTGTGTGTGGTGTTAGTTGCCATTTTGTCCTAGGCACATGTCGATTAGACACTAGGCCTGTTGTGTGTGTGTGTTGGTGTGGTGTGTGTGTGTGTGTGTGTGTGTGTGTGTGTGTGTATGTGTGTGTGTGTGTGTGTGCGTGTGTGTACTCACCTATTTGTACTCACCTATTTGTGGTTGCAGGGGTCGAGTCCTAGCTCCTGGCCCCGCCTCTTCACCGGTTGCTACTAGACCCCTCTCTTCTCCCCGCTCCATGAGCTTTATCAAACCTCGTCTTAAAACTGTGTATGGTTCCTGCCTCCACTACGTCATTTTCTAGGCTATTCCACTGCCTTACAACTCTATGACTGAAGAAATACTTCCTACTATCTCTCTGACTCATTTGTGTCTTCAACTTCCAATTGTGGCCTCTTTGTTTCTGTGTCCCCTCCCTGGAACATCCTGTCCTTGTCCACCTTGTCTATTCCACGCAGTATTTTATATGTCGTTATCATGTCTCCCCTGGCCCCCTGTCCTCCAGTGTCGTCAGGCCGATTTCCCTTAATCTTTCTTCATAGGACATTCCCCTTAGCTCTGGAACTAACCTTGTTGCAAACCTTTGTACTTTCTCTAGTTTCTTGACGTGCTTTATCAAGTGCGGGTTCCAAACAGTTGCTGCATACTCCAGTATGGGCCTGACATACACGGTGTACAGTGTCTTGAATGATTCCTTACTAAGGTGTCGGAATACTGTTCTCAGTTTGCCAGGCGCCCATATGCTGCAGCAGTTAATCTGATTGATGTGTGCTTCCGGAGACATGCTCGGTGTTATACTCACCCCAAGATCTTTCTCCTTGAGTGAGGTTTGCAGTCTTTGGCCACCTAGCCTATACTCTGTCCTGTGGTCTTCTGTGCCCTTCCCCTATCTTCATGACTTTGCATTTGGCAGGATTAAATTCGAGAAGCCATTTGCTGGACCAGGTGTCCAGTCTGTCCAGGTCTCTTTGAAGTCCTGCCTGGTCCTCATCAGATTTAATTCTCCTCATTAACTTCACATCATCTGCAAACAGGGACACTTCTGAGTCTAACCCTTCCGTCATGTTGTTCACATATACCAAAAATAGCACTGGTCCTAGGACCGACCCCTGTGGGACCCCGCTCGTCACAGGGGCCCACTGTGATACATCATTACGTACCATGACTCGTTGTTGCCTCCCTGTCAGGTATTCTCTGATCCATTGCAGTGCTCTTCCTGTTATATGCGCCTGATGCTCTAGCTTCTGCACTAATCTCTTGTGAGGAACTGTGTCAAAGGCCTTCTTGCAGTCCAAGAAGATGCAATCAACCCACCCCCCTCTCTCTCTTGTCTTACTTCTGTTATTTTATCGTAAACTCCAGAAGGTTTGTGACACAGGATTTGCCTTCCGTGAATCCGTGCTGGTTGGCATTTATACTCCTGTTCCGTTCCAGGTGCTCCACCACTCTCCTCCTGATAATCTTCTCCATAATTTTGCATACTATACACGTCAATGACACAGGTCTATAGTTTAGTCAGGCCTCTTTCTGTCTCCTTTTTTGAAAATGGGAACTACATTTGCCGTCTTCCATACCTCAGGTAGTTGCCCAGTTTCCAGGGATTGTGTTGAAGATTGTGGTAAGGGGTACGCACAACATATCTGCTCCCTCTCTAGGACCCATGGAGAGATGTTGTCCGGTCCCATTGCCTTTGAGGTATCGATGTCCCTTAGCAGTTTCTTCACCTCCTCCTCATCTGTATGTATGTCGTCCAACACTTGTTGGTGTATTCCTTGTTGGTGTCCCCATCTGGTCTGTCCCCCCAGAGTCCTTCCTGTCTCTACTGTAAATACTTCCTTAAATCTCGTGTTGAGCTCCTCACATACCTCTTGATCGTTTCTTGTGAGTTCTCCACCTTCTTTCCTCAGCCTTATCACCTGGTCCTTGACTGTTGTCTTCCTCCTAATGTGGCTATACAGCAGTTTCGGGTCAGATTTGACTTTCGATGCTATGTCGTTCTCATACTGTCGCTGGGCCTCCCTCCTTATCTGCGCATACTCGTTTCTGGCTCTTCTACTAATCTCCTTGTTTTCCTGGGGCCTATGCCTCCTGTACCTTTTCCATTCTCTGTTGCACTTAGTTTTTGCCTCCCTACACCTTCGGTAAACCAAGGACTCGTTTTGGTCTTCCTATTATTTCTGTTTCCCTTGGGAACAAAACTTTCCTCTGCCTCCTTGCACTTTGTTGCCACATATTCCATCATCTCGTTTACTGATTTTCCTACCATTTCTCTGTCCCACTGAACCTCCTGCAGGAAGTTTCTCATACCTGTGTAGTCCCCCCTTTTAAAAGTTTGGCCTGTCCCCTTCAGTTCCTGTTACCTTCTCCACTTGTAACTCTACTATATAGTCAAAACTCAGAACCACATGATCGCTAGCTCCAAGGGGCCTCTCGTAAGTGATGTCCTCGATGTCTGAACTGCTCAGGGTGAACACAAGATCCAGTCTTGCTGGCTCATCCTCCCCTCTCTCTCTGGTTGGGGTCCCTGACATGTTGATGCATGAGGTTTTCAAGTACCACATCCATCATCTTGGCTCTCCATGTTTCGGACCCCCCATGTGCTCCAAGTTTTTCCCAGTCGATCTCCCTGTGGTGAAATCGCCCCATTACCAGTAACTTTGCTCTGCTCGAGTGAGCTCTTCTTGCCACCTCAGCCAGTGTGTCCACCATCACCCTGTTGTTTTCTTCGTACCCCCTCTCTTGGCCTCCTGCAGTTCTGTGGTGGGTTATACATCACTCCAATGACTACTTTATGTTCCCCGGGACTGAATTGTACCTACAATGTAGTCTCTTTCTCCAATCATGTCCCATGCCTTCCATTTCCTCAAATCCCCATTGGTGTTTTATGAGCAGTGCAACCCCTCCTCCCCCTCTACTCCTTCTATCTTTCCTCAGGATCTGATATCCTGTTGGGAAGATTGTGTCTGTTATGTCTCAGCGAGTTTTGTTTCTGTGACTGCTATGATGTCTGGGGATTTTTCACTGATTCTTTCATTCCACTCCTCATGTTTATTCGTTATTCCATCCGCGTTTGTGTACCAAACCTTTAGTTTCTTTTCTATCATTGTGGTCATGCAAGTATATTGGGGTTGGGGAGCGAGAGCCTTGGTGGGGGCCTATATGGGGCTGTGGTGTAGGTGGGGTATGTGTTGGTGGGGGTGGGGTCAGAATGCCCATAAGGGACAGCTGTTGGGGTGAGGTTTGTGATATGGGGGTTGGTGGCAGAGGGAACAGTGAGTGGGTTGTAGTATAGGTTGCTCAGTTGCGTTGGGAATGTGTGTGTGTGTGTGTGTGTGTGTGTGGTTTTCATGTAGTTAGTTGAAGGTGTTAGGGAGATAAGATGTTTTTTGACGGTAGTTTTGAAAATAGTCGCAGAGTCTGCAGTTCTGGGGTTTCCAGGTTGGGAGTTCCAAATTTTAGGCCCTTTAATGTACATTGAACGTTCGTAGATTTAGCCGGACACAGGGAATGTCTTAGAGATTTTTGTGTCTGGTATTGTGCGTGTGTGTGTGTGTATGTACTCACCTAATTGTACTCACCTAATTGTGGTTGCAGGGGTCGAGACTCAGCTCCTGGCCCCGCCTCTTCACTGATCGCTACTGGATCCTCTCTCTCTCTGCTTCCTGAGGTTTGTCATACCTCTTCTTAAAACTATGTATGGTTCCTGCCTCCACTACTTCACTTGCTAGGCTATTCCACTTGCTGACAACTCTATGACTGAAGAAATACTTCCTAACGTCCCTGTGACTCGTCTGAGTCTTCAGCTTCCAGTTGTGACCCCTTGTCCCTGTGTCCCCTCTCTGGAACATCCTATCTCTGTCCACTTTGTCTATTCCCCGCAGTATCTTGTATGTCGTTGTCATGTCTCCCCTGACCCTTCTGTCCTCCAGTGTCGTCAGTCCGATTTCCCTTAACCTTTCCTCGTACGACATTCCCTTGAGCTCTGGGACTAGCCTTGTTGCAAACCTTTGTACTTTCTCTAACTTCTTGACATGCTTGACCAGGTGTGGGTTTCCAGACTGGTGCTGCATACTCCAGTATGGCCTAACATACACAGTGTAACAGTGTCTTGAACGATTCCTTATTAAGGTATCGGAACGCTATTCTCAGGTTTGCCAGGCGCCCGTATGCTGCAGCGGTTATTGGTTGATGTGTGCCTCCGGTGATGTGCTCGGTGTTATGGTCACCCCAAGTCTTTCTCCCTGAGTGAGGTCTGTAGTCTTTGTCCACCTAGCCTATACTCTGTCTGCGGTCTTCTTTGCCCCTCCCCAATCTTCATGACTTGCATTTGGCTGGATTGAATTCGAGAAGCCAGTTACTGGACCACATGTCCAGCCTCTCCAGGTCTCTTTGCAGTCCTGCCTCATCCTCGTCCGATTTAATTCTCTCATCAACTTCACGTCATCTGCGAACAGGGACACTTCAGAGTCTATTCCTTCCATCATGTCGTTCACATATATCAAAAATAGCACTGGTCCTAGAACTGACCCCTGTGGACCCCCGCTCGTAACAGGCGCCCACTGTGATACCTCTTCACGTACCATGACTCGTTGCTGCCTCCCTGTCAGGTATTCCCTTATCCATTGCAGTGCCCTTCCTTTTACGTGTGCCTGATCCTCCAGCTTCTGCACTAATCTCTTGTGGGGAACTGTGTCAAAGGCCTTCCTGCAGTCTAGGAAAACGCAATCTACCCAACCCTCTCTCTCGTGTCTTACTTCTGTTAACCTTGTCATAAAACTCCAGGAGGTTTGTGATACAAATTTGCCTTCCATGAACCCATGCTGGTTTTTCATTTATAATCTTGTTCCTTTCCAGGTGTTCGACCACTCTCCTCCTGAATAATCTTCTCCATGACTTTGCACACAATACATGTCAGAGACACAGGTCTGTAGTTTAGTGCCCTCGTTTCTGTTTCCTTTCTTAAATATGGGGACTACATAGCTGTCTTCCATTTCTCAGGTAGTTGCCCAGTTTCAAGGATGTGTTGAAGATGTGGTTAGAGGCACACACAGCATCTCTGCTCCTTCCTAAGGACCCATGGGGAGATGTCCGGTCCCCTCGCCTTTGAGGTGTCAAGGTCACTTAAGAGTCTTCTTCACCTCCTCCTCAGTTGTTCGTATGTCATCCAACACTTGTTGGTATATTCCCTCTTGATGTTCCCTTCTGTGTTGTCTTCCCACAGCCCTTCCTGTCTCTACATGTAAAAACTTCCTTAAATCTCCTGTTCACTCCTCACATACCTCCTGATCATTTCTTGTGAGTTCTCCACCTTCTGTCCTTAATCTGATCACCTGGTCTTTGACTGTTGTCTTCCTCCTGTGATGTGCTATACAACAGTTTTCGGTCAGTCTTGATTTCTCGATGCTATGTCATTTTCATACTGTGGCTGGGCCTCCCTCCTTACCTGTGCGTACTCATTCCTGGCTCTGCGACTGATCTCCCTATTTTCGTGTGTTTCTCTGCCTTCTGTACTTTTCCATTCTCTATTGCACTTTGTTTTTGCCTCCTTACAACCGTCGGGTGAACCAGGGCTTGTTCTGGTCTTCCCGTTGTTACTGTTGCCCTTGGAGTGAACCTTTTCCACTGCCTCCTTGCATTTTGTGTGCTACATATTCCATCATTTCATTTACTGGCTTTCCTGCCAGTTCTCTGTTCCACTGGACCTCCCGCAGGAAGTTCTTCAACCCTATGTATCCCCTCTTTTATAGTCAGGCTTTTCCCATTCTACTCCTGTTATTCTCTCCACTTGCAGCTCTACTATGTATTCAAAGCACAGAACCACGTGGTCCTAGCTCCTAGGGGACTCTCATACTTGATGTCCTCAATGTCTGAGCTGCCCAGGGTGAACACAAGGTCCAATCTTGCTGGTTCATCCTCCCCTCTCACTCTGGTAGTGTCCTTAACATGTTGGTGCATGAGGTTTTTCCAGCACCACGTCCAACATCCTGGCTCTCCATGTTTCGGGACCCCCATGTGGCTCCAGGTTTTCCCAGTCAATCCCCTGTGGTTGAAATCCCCCATAACCAGCAACTTTGCTCTGCTGGAGTGAGCTCTCTTGCCACCTCAGCAAGTGTGTCCACCATTGCTCTGTTGCTCTCTTCATATTCCTCTCTTGGCCCCCTGCAGTTCTGTGTGGATTAACATCACTGCAATGACCACTTTGTGTTCCCCACGACTGAAGTGTACCTGCATGTAGTCTCTTTCTCCCGTCCCTCATCTATTCCTTCCATTTCTCGAATTTCCATCTGTGTGTGTGTGTGTGAGTGTGTAGGTGTGTGTATGTGTGTGTGTATGCGTGTGTGTGTGTGTGTGTGTGTGTGTGTTAGTTAGTTGTGTGTGGTGTGTGTTGTGTGTGTGTGTGTGTGTGTGTGTGTGTGTGTTAGTTATTGTGTGTATGCGTGTGTGTGGTGTGTGTGTGGTGTGTGGTTGTTGTTGTGTGTGTGTGTTGTGTGTTAGTTGTGTGTGTGTGTGTGTGTGTGTGTGTGTGTGTGTGTGTGTGTGGTGTGTGTGTGTGTGTGTGTGTGTGTGTGTGAGGTTATTTGTAAATTGTACTTTTTTTGGTAGCAGAAGTTTAGCTACACTGAAGGCTCCTTTATGAAGCTTTTTCTCAAAAAATAAATGATCTACACACAAGATGTATTAACCAGTAAGCCTCCTACAGTACTCCACCACTTTCCACTTACGCTGTTATTTCCTACCTCACCTCCCCGAATACTCACCAGCTGACACTTAACTTCATGTTGGCATAAATATGCCGGCTGAGTATCATTTTCAAAATGCTTGAGGCTAAATGCTACCTCAACAATAATTTTATTTTGCATCGTATAATTTCAACTGTTCAGCTGGGTGTATTCCATAGCTCTCCGACATTGTAAAGAATGGTATTTATAGGAAGGAATACATACAGCACAATTCCCACTTATAATTGTCATCATAGTATTCACAGTTTTCTAATGCTGTGAAAACTGGAGAAAATATCAGAAAAATCACAAATGGCACTTCATAGAGTTAAATTTTTGATCCCTTGTTCTTATTTCTCCTTGACATGGGAATGAATTATCACTTTATGTATTAGCGATAAAGTGACAGATGTAATTCATTGTAAACAGGGTATAATGTAAACCGCTGCATTGACTGTTTCATGGTGCTTCGATTTTGTCCTGATTAGATCCCTTATGGAAGTGTTGGATGCGATGGCGACTCGTGTTAAACTGCGAGAGTAGACTGGTTATAAATGACCATAATTTTTAAAGGGGTGGACCGGTAAGCCAGCGGAAGGCCTCGGTCAGATGACCAAAAGCTCCAAAGGCGGGTCATCATCTGACTAAGACCCGCGTCAGGAAACATTTGTCCTGTTTCCTGACGAACCTTACCTAACCTAACCTAACTGCGAGAGTACTTTAAAAACGTTCAATGCAACCTGGCTCTTGGGAAGGATTGTAACTTTGTTAGGAGTGGTGTAGGTGTATGGAGAATGATCTGAAGGGCTCTTTTCTTGCAGTCTTTGATTAAGGTGATCAAGGTCACAGGACCGAAACGTTTTCTAATAAATATATCCTAGTGTTCGCTGCAGTGTTTTTCTAAACCAATTAGTCGGCATCAATTAACTAAGGTTTATACCAACATTATGGTACCGGTTTTCGTGATATGCCAGAGAGTTAAGAGAACTGAACTGTTGATGTTTTGCTTCTTGAGGATTTTTAGGAATAGCTACTATGCCTTTTGCATGCCTTGATGTACATAGGTTCCAGTACTAGGAATATTACTACTAGCAAAATAAAGTGAAAACATGTTCAATACCTTGGACATTTTATAAAGCAAATATACCACTCACTAGGCTCTTCGGATTGACAAAATCCCAACTGGGGGATAAGGTTATGGGATTCAGTTACCCCTACAATTTTGCGTGCATACGTATTCGTGGATTTTGAGTATCCAACTTTTTTCTAATGGTTAACTAGCAAACATGTTTAATCATTCAAATCTTTTCTCGCTAAATGGTTTTTCCTCTCCCTCATACCTTCTATTATTCTAGTCAATATTTGTTATGAATGTCATCACTGAACAGACTACATTTATTACAAAGACATGGTCTCTGAAACGCAACACGAACCCAAATCTGAAATATAATTTGTTATACTAACTTAGCTGTGCAATAGACGTGGTTTCCGGTTCAGGGAGTTCTATTGCAACCAGATCCATTGTGCAGTTGTAGGGACAACTACACAACGGATTCCTCTTTTAAATAACACAACTACCAAAATAAGTCTTATTCCTAATATATAACAATAAGATGTAGCTTAAATATATTTATCAAGTTTTGAATTAACGTTTCGGTCCGACGACGTCGGACCGAAACGGCGTCGTAAGCTCCTCTCTTCTATGTGCGGGTTATTTGTGTATGGGTCCAAATACTATATTAAATATACAATCTTACAGAAACATTATTAGCCAAAGGGTGGGATTATTATGTAACCTCATTCAAAACAGCGACAGAGAGAGCCAGAGTTTGCTACGTCCTGCAGCTCGCAAGACTGCCACTGCCACGAGCCACCCTAGGAAAGGAAAGATTTCAGACCAGAGGCCTAGCTTCTCCCTACGACCATCGTGAGGGCGGGAAATAGGACTAGGCCTGGGTACAGTTGGTCCCAGAAGATGAGGAGGTCCTTGTACCTCCTCCCATGGGAGACATAGGTCTCGTGACACTCCCAAGACAGGGAGCCAAGGCCGGGTCACCACTGTCTGGAAAAGGCCCGGGCCCGGGGAGTACCGGCAAATAAAAAAAAATAAAAAAAGCGACAGAGACAAACTGATAAAGACAGAATGGATAGAGTATGTAACTCACCTTTCTTGCACATATCTACTTGATTCCAGCCAGAGTCGGTACACTCAACCTGGTATTCCTGGCCGCCTCCAGGTAGGAGGTAGCCAGAGAGGCAGGTGGCATTTACTGTAGATCCCACGGGATATATGCCGGTGCTATTCCAGTTGGTGTTGGCTTGCTGAAGGTTCGGTGCCGCCTCACACACTGTGCCACAGTAATATTACTTAGTGGTAATTCATAATGCTACGAAAGGGAGAATTTGACTCGTCTGTCTTACGCCAGCACATTTATCAAAAAAAAAAAAAAGATTCCTTGCATATGAACAAATTTCATTGTCCTTAATCTAACGCTGTATTCGATAATTGAACCCTTAGTAATTAACTAAAATGGATACTCAAAAAATCACTATGAAATGTACATTTTTCCATGTGGCTTAAATAACACAATAGTCATTGTGGATCTACCATAATTTAAAGGGTTATGGTCAATTATTTTACCTTTCATGAGGTTGTTTCAATTTCATACATATTGTTGTGAAATATATGCTAGAAAAATTAAAAAAACAAATATAGATATAATCAAGTATCCAAAATTATATAAAAGTTAGCAGTTAAAAAATAAATGAGTGTGGTAGGTCGGAAGTCTCTAATTCTTGGATATTTATAAAATAATGCTAAAGAGGAAATTCTTTCTTCTTTCTAAAGATTTTATATTTTGTATCATGATAAGGTTGTTCATCTGCCCTTCCATGTCTAACTTACAGATATCTGTCATCTTCTGTAATTACAGTACTCTCTAATATATGTTTGGTGTTACATAAAAAGGGTATATACAGAGATAGACGAATAATACATGTATATCTTTACACTACTATTTTTTGGCCACATATCTTCCTTTAGATTTTATCAATGTGATTATAATGGTTTTAACATTCAAAATATGAATTTTAAAATAAGGTTCCTTTTTCATGGTGGTAAATTAAAGGATGAACTACAAAAATCAAAACAGAGAAATTCAAGTTGAGTTTAATATCTTAGAAGCTCAATGATCAATTGATTGTACATGCAAATAAAATTAGCACGTCGAGGGAAGTGAGACAAGATATTTCGAAGTTATTAACCATTTATAACATTATTCCAAGTTTACGACAGTAAGAAGCAAAACCACAGGTATTAAGTCTTACCTAGGGCGCATCCTGTTCTGTTCTCCCAGCCCAGGCTGGTACACATAATGGGTACTGTGTTATTTTCCTCCTGCAGGAACGTGTGATTGGCGTTGCAGACAGCTGGAACAGTTGACCCCACAAGCCAGTACTTTCCCTGCAGGTCCACAGTAGCGTTGACCACCACCGCGTCATCCCGGCACACTGGTGAATAATGTGCAGCACCAATGCTTAGATAACAAAGCAGAGGCATCCACATACTCACACTTTTTAAATATTATACAGTTCACTTCATAGTTCTACATCTCACTCCCTACTACTAACTTCATCACATAAATTTCTCCACACTCTCGTGGCACCAACATCTAAGTCCAACTACATCTAGAAAATCTACTACACTACTAAGAAATAATACTATACATTATCAAGATCCGACATAACTTCACGACTCAACACACCAACAAGACCCAACACACCGTCAAAACCAAACATACCCCTAAGAATCAACACACTCAAGACCCAACACATCCTCAAGTCTTAATATACCCTCAAGAATGAACACTTCCAAGATCCTCAACACTTCCAAGACTGTGGAGAAAATTTTCCAGTAAATGGAATATCTCTCAGTCCTCTCAGCCCCCCTCAGCCGCCTGAGGGACTTAGCCCTCCCGGAAGAGGCTAGTGGACTCTTTCTCGCAAACAAATTGATTAAGCACATATGTTCGTACAATAGCGTCACAAGACACGCTTTCCTTTCCTTGCTAGTTCTTGTTGCAACTGCACAGTGATTGTGGAGAAATTTTCTCCAGGAGGGGGGTATTAGCCCCCTTCAGCCCCTTTTAGCCCCTTTCAGCCCCTTTCAGCCCTGAGGGGCCCAGCCTTCTCAGAAGGGGCAAACATCTTGTTTACTGCTACAGCAAGTAATTGATCCCAGATGCAATACGAGTATGAGACGTGGTCAAGCGACTGCCACTCCTTGCAAGAGTCCAGTGTTGCAAAGTGTAGTTTAATAAGACACAGTCCATCACTTACCTTAGCAGGACAATTAATGAAAATCCTGCTCCCACTTTATTACCATGGTAAAGATAGTGTACATTGTTGTCTATGATCAAGACAGCAAGAATCAAGCATTCTGCTTTGCTTCATGGAGGAAGTTTGGCAAGGAAGCAAAAAGTACTAGGTCAGCTCTTCCTTTATGTTCTAGAGGCACTGCAGCAGCGTAGGATGCTGTGAGGTCAGATTACTTTTCATCCTACTGGGAGTCACACTGACGCTAGGATAACTAACAAAGAACACTGATCCGTGCTTTAGTGTGAACAAAGTGTCTCACAAAACACGATAAACACTTACAGAGAAGTGTGATCAGCTTCTTTAGTGATAAGATTGTGAACAATAAAGACAAACCTTGTGGAACATTAGTGTACCAGTGTGCGTATTCCTAGACTATGGAAGACGTGGACATCCATGGACACTTCAGTACGGGGGACTGCGCAGTTCTTGTGTTGCAAGGAGTTTGTAATCACCCCATAGTCGGCAGTGAGGTGCGGACTTTTGAGTCCACACACTTAAGTTCGTCATCAATCAGTGAATGAAATATGCTGACATAACACCCCATAGGGGTAAATTATTATTAACATAATATACTAGATTACAGCCCGTTGCGAAGTGATCAAGACAGTTTCTCAAGACCTCGCCTGTAGGAGCGGCTGTGTGGGTGATAGCTGTCTTATCCAGCTAAGTACCCCCTATATTTAATCTTTAACCTTAGCTGGTAAACCATTTCTCAACAGTGAGAGTTAAACGAGAGTAATTACTCTTTCTCCTAAGCTGGAAAATTAAGGAAAACCCTGCACCCACTTTATCTACAAGTTGGGACTATTATGAATTCTAGTCTATAACAAGAAAACAAGAAACCTACCTTCTTGTATTGAATATTGTTGCAATGTGTATCATGGAAGAGATATAAAGCTGAACTCAGCATTTCTTTTGTGCAGAGGGTGTACTGCTGGGCACTTGGGCAGGGGACAAGCTAGGTTGAATTCAGACATGAGATCATGAACACGTCACAAATCTCCCACTGAGTACTAAGAAAATACTGACTTTGTGTGGTAAATTCTTAAATACTGTCAATCTCCACTAGGAAAAAGAGTGTTAAAAAGGAAACACAAGTGTATCATGCATGGTATAATCCCAATAAGTGTAAAGTTTGTGTCGTGGTATGCATTCAAGTGTTATGAACAAAAGGACAAAATATCACCTTATCATGTAACGTATGACCAAGTGACTCCCTATCAGCGAGTGAAGACAACAATGCATCTGCAGCAGCTTACTCAAGACATCGATACTGGGGTCATACTTTCTCTATCACATACTAAAGGATATTAAGTCAATTACAGCACCCAGGATAATTTGTTGAGAAATTTTCTCCAGGAGGGGGGTATCAGCCCCCTTCAGCCCCTTCAGCCCCTTTCAGCCCTGAGGGGCCCAGCCCTCTCAGAAGGGGCAAATATCTTGTTTACTGCTACAGCGAGTAATTGATACCAGATGCAGTACCAGTATGTGACGTGGCTCGACGCTCCGTGCGGTCCTGTGTTGCAAAGTGTAGCTTAATAAAAGACAGTTCATCTCTTACCTTAGCAGGACAATTAAGGAAAATCCTGCTCCCACTTTATTACCATAGTAAAGATAGTGGACATTGTTGTCTATGCTTAAGACAGCAAGAATCAAACATTCTGCTTTGCTTCATCGAGGAAGTGGCAAGGAAGCAAAAGTGCTAGGTCAGCTTTTCCTTTGTGTAGGGGGCAGTGACGGCGTGGGGCGTTGTGGCATCTTCAGATTACTTTTGACTCTACTGAGAGTGACACTGACGCCAGGATAACCAACAAAGAACGATCTGTGCGTTAGTGTGAACAAAGTATCTCATAAAACACAATAAACACTTAAGAGAAGTGTGATCAGCTTCTTTAGTGATAAGATTGTGAACAATAAAGACAAATCTTGTGGAACATAGTGTACCAGTGTGCGTATTCCTAGACTATGGAAGACGTGGACATCCAAGGACACTTCAGCTTCTATCAAGTCACCGATATCTGTCGAAGGTGTGAAGAACACCATAGCTCACGCTACAAGAGCAAGGTAGGTTACGAATTTCTTGTAGTACGGGGACTGCGCAGTTCTTGAGTCGCAAGGAGTTTGTAATCAACCTATAGTCGGCAGTAAGGTGTGGACTTTTGAGTCCAAACAAGTATGTAATTTGTCAGCAATCAGTGAATGAAATATGCTGACATAACACCCCCTAGGGGTAATTTATAATCTTACAAATTATAACTCTTTACAGCCCGTTGAGAGATGACTTCGACAGCTTCTCAAGACCTCGTCTGCAGGGGCGGCTGTGCAGGCGATGAGCTGTCTTTCTAAGTTAAGTTTTCCTATATTTAAACTTAACTGGTAATGCCATTTCTCAACACCATTTCTCAACATAATTCAACCATACCCACACCTAAGTTATGTTTGCTGCAGCTGATAGGTAGGGGTGAGATTTGACTGGAATTACCAATAGACCCCATCATGTTTGGGTGATTTCATCCATACCGAGTGAGTATTACTACGCATTTCAGATAAGGAATGAAATGCTGAAATATATGCTCCTTTGGGGCAAATTGGTATTTAATGTGGAGAAATTTTCTCCAAGGGGATATCGGCCCCCCTTCAGCCCTGAGGGGCCCAGCCCTCTCAGAAAGGGCAATCATCTTGTTTACTTCTACATCAAGTAATTACAAGCAGATGCTTAACCAGCGTGTACAAGTCATAAGTCATGCCACTTCTTTGCAAAAGACCAGTGTTGCAACCAGTGTGAGTTAACGAGAGTAATTAATCTCTGTACTGCAACAGGAAAGGTGCAGGGAAACTTCTACCTCACTTTATTTACATGTGGGACATAATGAACTCTAAGTGATTGAGACATATCAAGAAATCAAGCATTTGTGTTGCAAATTGTTGCAGTTTGGCAAAGAAAGAAAAAACACTGGTGTCAGCCAATCCTTTATATGAGGGCAAGTCAGGCCAGCGAGGGGCACTGCGGGATAGATTCCTTTTAGACTTCATCAAGGCAACTCGTGCATCACACTGTAATAACAAAGACAATAATGATCATGTGTTTTTGTGCATAAAGAATTTTAATGGACACAGCAGAACATTTACAGAAAAGTGTGATCAGCTTCCTGTAATGATATCACTGTGGAAAGAACAAATCTTGTGGAACATAGTGTACTAGTGTGCGTATTCCTAGACTGTGGAAAACGTGGACATCCAAGGGCACTTCAGCTTCTATCAAGTCACCTATACCTGTCGAATATGGTGCATCCAACACCATAGCTCACACTACAAAAGCAAGGTGGGTTATGAACCAACTGGTTATGCATGGGACTGCACAGTTCTTGTGTCACAAGGGGTTCAAAATCATCCTGTAGTCGGCAGTGAGGTGCGGACTTTTGAGTCCAAACTAGTATGTATCATCAGTCATCAGTTTCTGGGATATGCAGACACAACACTCCCTAGGGGTAATTATACTCTTCATACCTATCCCTTTACTGCCCATGAGTGGTTACAGCTGCATCGTCGGGTCCAAGAACATTCTGGACGCGGCTGCAGAATGTGGAGACGTCATCAAGGTAAGTCCGATACAGTTCACTTATTATATGACCAGCTTGTTTGAATGCAAAACCCCACATTTAATACTCGTCATTCTACAGCTGAGAGGTGCAGCTACCACGACTCAAACAAAGGAGACTTCTTGAAGTCTGAGTCATCACTGAAACTAGGTATATTTTAATTTTTGTCGGAAAGTAAATTTGACTGGTAAAAATCCTCATAAGGCGTGAGTGCATGTAACGTCACGACCGACATCATACACCGATACATTTATAATCCCACTGAGTATGTCTTTGCTAACATAATGTTTATTTTTTATAGTGTTAATTCTCTTGTAAAGGAATTAACAAGGTTTATTAACAGTGTCTTTTGTAATTCCTACAAGATGCAGAAGCTCACATACTTCTGTGGAATTTTTCACCAATTCAAATCTAAAGAAACCCTATTCCCAGTTATAGCCCACACCACTGTATTCATAGTAAATTAATTAAATCGACTGTCACATCCGAATTTGGTAATCTCCGCTCCGGGTGAGTGTTCTTATGATATTGTAAGTAAACACTAGTTACTATCAACAGCTGAAGATCTCATGTGGTCGTCAGTTCTCACCCAAGTGAGACAGTAGGTGATATTATAAAGAGGAATTTTGCGAGTTACTAAAATTCCCCACGACCATGTACAATAAAATATTTTTATCATTATGGTAAATGTATAAAACCAGTTGTCATTAAAGGAACTTATACTTTACAGTTACTCCCACAATGCCACAGTTATTGTCTGGCTTTTACAAATAAAAGCCCAAACTTTCAAAACTGTGTTACGATATAAACATATGGTAAAATGGAAAATTTAATTACTTTGGGAATTTCCCAATATCCGGGCTTAAAACCTGTGTATCCTGGATATTGGGATTCTCCAATGAATTAATTTACAATTGTATCGTATGATTAAAAATTTAACACAGCTAAAAAGTTTGTCTTTCTTTTCTAATGAAAAAAGCTTTAAATTTTCACATTTTTTTAAAAGAAATATGTAGTCTACTTATAGAACCAACACAAACACAACACACACACCCCACACAACACCCAAAACACACACACACAGTCCAAACCCGGGAGCTAGGACCGACCCCTGAAAACCCAAAAAGGGGGTGAGTCAACAACCACAACACCCATTACAGGATTTCACACCTTCCCTGTGAAGTGCCCTTAACCCTTCCTTCCCCCCCCCCCTCTTTCCCCCCTTCCCCCTCTCTTTTCTCTCTCTCTCTCTTTTCTCCCCTTCCCTCATCCTTCTTCCCCTCTCCCCTTCCTCTCTTTTCCTCTCTCTTTCCTTCACTCTTTCTCTCTTCCCTCTTTTTCCCTCTCCCCCTCCCTCCCTCTCCCTCTCTCTCCCCCCCTCTCTTCTTCCTCTCTTTCTCTCTTTTCCTCTTCTCTCTCCTCCCTCCTTTTCCCTTGTCACTCCCCCCTTCTCTCTACTTTTCCCTCTTTTTCACTTTCTCCCCCTTTTCCCCCTCCCCTTTACCCTCCCTTCCCTCTCTTTCTCCCTCCCCTCCCTCTCTCCCCCCCCTTTTTCTTTTACACTTTTCTTTTTACTAAAAAAAAAAAAAAAAAAAAAAAAAAAAAAAAAAAAAAGGGTTTGGGGACCCAAAAGGGCGTAAAAGGCTGGTAAGGAAAGGATAACAGAAAAAAGGAAATAAGCAAAATAAAGAAAATTAAGGAGATTCGAAAAAAAAAGGCTCTCTGGAAAGGGGGAAAAGGGTTTGGTAAAGGAGACGGAATGGGCCCAAACCCCAAACGGGCCGGGTTAAAGGTCTTAAATTTGGGGTAAACGGGAAAGCAAGTTCAGGGGAGTGCCAGAAAAGACACACCATACAAAGCTGAGGGGCGAACAGGAAAAAGGAGATATGAAATTGCTAAGGCCCATCAGCCTGCAAAAAAGGGCCGGGATGGAAGGGGAGAGCAGATGGGTGCAGATGGAGGGGGGAAGGTCGAATGGAGCCCCCCCCAAGCTACCAAAGAGCCCTGGAAAAATCAAGGGAAAAAATGACCACTACAGCAGGAACAAGGCACAGAGGGAGAGGCAATGGGAGGGGAAAGGGGGAAAATCAGTGTTTATCCATGGGCTTCGGGGAGAGAGGGAAAGGCACACACTGAAAGAGGCAGGAAAAAAGAAAGGGATTGAAAAACCCATCAGGAAAATAGGGGGAAAAGACATGAGAGATTGAATTTTCAGAAATAGGGGGTATTAAAGGGGGGAAAGAAACGACGACAAGTGTTTCCAGGACAGAAACAGTGGGGAAAGGATCCCCCAAAGAAAAACCACGGTTTGAAAGCTGGGAAAGGTAAAAGGGTTTTCCCTAGACAGGGGACAGAAACAAAAAGAGACAGCAGCTGAGGGAGGGAAAAAAAAGCAAAAGGGAGAAAGGGAAAGGGAAAAAGGTGGAACCAGAGAGGTCAGCAAGAAAGACGAGCAGCAAGAGCAAGCACACACAAAACTATCCCAGAACCCCAAACCTTCACCCATCCCAACACACAATACAATCCTACCCACAGCTTCCCCCAAAACCCCCAACCACAGAATCCCACAGTATGCTACCAGGTCTCCCCCCACGGGCCCCCCCAAACCCGGTTGGTGGGAAACTAAAGGGTTGGAAACCAAACGCTGATGGGAATAACAAACAAGGGGGGGGAGGGGCACGAAAGAGTAAAGGGGCATCACCAGACATCATAAAATAAAGAAACCTAGTTACGGGTATGTAACAGATGCCATCTTCCCAAGGGGAACCCGATCCTAAGAAGACAAAGGAACAGGGGGGGGGGAGTGGCATTGGACAAACACCAATGGAATTTTGAGAGCTGGAAAAGGGGAACAGGGGAGAAAAAAGGATGCATAGGGGAACGCTTCATTGGGAGGCCCCAAGGTGTAATTGCGTGATGTAAAACCCCCCCAAGAAAGCGGGAGGCCAGGCAAGGTTGACAGAGAATAGAGCATGGTTGACACACTGGCTGCAGTGGCCAAAGACTCATACATGCAGGGCAAAGTCCTGATCATGGGCGACTTTAACCACAAGGAGATCGAATGGGGAAACTTGGAGCCACAGGGGGGGCCAAGTACAGGGGGGCCCTAAGTGATGGAGGTTGGGTACTGGAAAATTTCATGAAAGGGAATAAAAGAGAGGAGGAGAGGAGAACCACAAGACGGACTTAGTATTTACCTTGAGTATGCAGATAGAGGAATCACATATAAAACCCCCTTTGGGGCGCATCAGTGGTTTTGAGTTCGAAACACAGTAGAGCTACAACTGGGGGGGGGAACAGGAAGGCCAGGACGAATGACACCAAAAAACAGGAAAGGGGACTACACAGGAAAGAGGAACTTCCTGAATAAGGTTCAGTGGGAAAGAGAACGGCAAAGGGGGAACCAGTTAGAGATGATGGAATATGTAGTACAATGGGGCAAGGAGGCTGAGGAGAGGTTTTTTACCCCCGGGTAACAAAATAATGAAAAAGCCCGGATGAGCCATGGTTCACTCAAAGATGCAGGAGGCAAAAACCAATGTGCTAGGGAAAGGAAGAAATATAGAAGGGAAAGGACCCAGGGAAAAAAGGAAGCGTCGTAGGCAGAAAAATATGCACAGATAAGAAGGGGGCCCCAAGTCAAATGAAAACGACATAGCAGCAAAAGCCAAAATTGACCCCAAACTGTTATACAGCCACATCAGGAAAAAAACAACCCTCAAGGACCAGGTAATCAGGTAAGGAAGGAAGGAGGGAGAAAACAAAAAATGACGTGAAGTATGGAGGAACCAACAAGAGATTCAAAGAAGTGTTCAAGAGGAACAGAAGGGGTAAAAACCCCCATGTGTGGCACAGTCACACAACCGAGGAAAAGTGAAAAGGTTTTGGTGAGTAGATACCTCAAAGGCAAAAGGGGCCCCGATAACATCTCTCCATGGGGCCCGAGAGAGGGAGCAAGGCGCTATGTGTACCCCTAACAAAATATTTAATACATCTATCGAAACAGGGAGATTTCCCCGAGGATGGAAGACAGCAAATGTGGTACCAAACTTTGAAAAAGGAGCAGAATGAAGCACTAATACGACCAGTGCACTGACATGTTTGCATGCAAAATCTGGGAAAAAAATTGTCAGGAGAAGAATGGTGGAAAATCTAGAAAAGGGAATGATTCTCAACGAAGCCAAAATGGTTTAGGGGCGGGAAATTTTGTCACAAACCCTTGGAGTTCTATGACATGGTGCAGCAGTAAGAAAGAAGAGAGGGGTGGGTGGATTTCATTTTTTAGATGCAAGAAGGCGTTTGACACAGTACCCCACAAAATGGAGGACCAAAGCAGGAATAACAGGGAAGGCATGCATGGATCAGGGAATACTTGTTAGGAAGACAGCAGCGAGTAATGGGACGAGGGGAGGTGCAGAGTGGGCACCTTGACCAGCGGGGTCCACAGGGGTCAGTCCTAGGACCCTGCTGTTTCTGGGATTTTGAACACATGAGGAGGAAAAAAACTCCGAGGTGTCCTGTTTGAGTGCGTGAAGTTGATGAGAAGAGTTCTTCGTCGAAAACCAGGCAGAATACAAAGGGATCTGGACGGTGAGACCTGGTCCGCAACTGGCTCCGGGGTTCAATCCCCCCCAAGTCAAAAGTCATGAGGATTGGGGGAAAGGGGAAAGAAGACCGAAATGGAGTCAGTTAGGGGGGCAGAGAACAAAATCACTCAAGGGAAAAAAATCTTGGGGGGGGTTTTAAAACCAGGCACATCTCGTGAACCACATCAACCAAATAACTGCTGCAGGGTAGGGCGCCCGGAAACCTCAAACAGCATTCCGAATTTAATAAGGAATCGTTTAGGACCCTGTACACCGTGTACGTTAGGCCCATATTGGAGTATGCGGGACCAGTTTGGAACCAACCTAGCCAAACTGTAAAGAAATAGAGAAAGGCAAAGGTTTGCAACAAACTAGTCCCACAGCTAAGAGGTATGCCCACGAGGGAGGTTAAGGGAAAACAACCTGACGACCCTGGAGGACAGGGGAGATAGGGGGGGCATGATAAACCCATACAAAAAAACTGAGAGGAATTGACAAGGGGGACAAGCGGATGTTCCAAGAATGGGCACAGTAACAAGGGGACACAGTTTTAAGTTGAAGACACAGATGAATCAAAGGGATGTTAGGAAGTATTTCTTCAGCCACAGAGTAGTCAGGAAGTGGAATAGTTTGGGAAGCGATGTAGTGGAGTCAGGATCCATACATAGCTTTAAGCAGAGGTACGATAAGCTCATGGTTCAGGGAGAGTGACCTAGTAGCGACCAGTGAGAGGCGGGGCAGGAGCTTGGACTCGACCCCTGCAACCTCAACTAGGTGATTACAGTGATTACACACACACACACACACACACACACATATATATATATATATATATATATATATATATATATATATATATATATATATATATATATATATATACATATATTATATATATATATTTTATTTTATTATTTATTATCACACTGGCCGATTCCCACCAAGGCAGGGTGGCCCGAAAAAGAAAAACTTTCACCATCATTCACTCCATCACTGTCTTGCCAGAAGGGTGCTTTACACTACAGTTTTTAAACTGCAACATTAACACCCCTCCTTCAGAGTGCAGGCACTGTACTTCCCATCTCCAGGACTCAAGTCGGCCTGCCGGTTTCCCTGAATCCCTTCATAAATGTTACTTTGCTCACATCTCCAACAGCACGTCAAGTATTAAAACCATTTGTCTCCATTCACTCCTATCAAACACGCTCATGCATGCCTGCTGGAAGTCCAAGCCCCTCGCACACAAAACCTCCTTTACCCCCTCCCTCCAACCTTTCCTAGGCCGACCCCTACCCCGCCTTCCTTCCACTACAGACTGATACACTCTTGAAGTCATTCTGTTTTGCTCCATTCTCTCTACATGTCCGAACCACCTCAACAACCCTTCCTCAGCCCTCTGGACAACAGTTTTGGTAATCCCGCACCTCCTCCTAACTTCCAAAACTACGAATTCTCTGCATTATATTCACACCACACATTGCCTCAGACATGACATCTCCACTGCCTCCAGCCTTCTCCTCGCTGCAACATTCATCACCCACGCTTCACACCCATATAAGAGCGTTGGTAAAACTATACTCTCATACATTCCCCTCTTTGCCTCAAGGACAAAGTTCTTTGTCTCCACAGACTCCTAAGTGCACCACTCACTCTTTTTCCCTCATCAGTTCTATGATTCACCTCATCTTTCATAGACCCATCCGCTGACACGTCCACTCCCAAATATCTGAATACGTTCACCTCCTCCATACTCTCTCCCTCCAATCTGATATCCAATCTTTCATCACCTAATCTTTTTGTTATCCTCATAACCTTACTCTTTCCTGTATTCAACTTTAATTTTCTTCTTTTGCACACCTACCAAATTCATCCACCAATCTCTGCACTTCTCTTAAGAATCTCCCAAGAGCACAGTGTCATCAGCAAAGAGCAGCTGTGACAACTCCCACTTTGTGTGTGATTCTTTATCTTTTAACTCCACGCCTCTTGCCAAGACCCTCGCATTTACTTCTCTTACAACCCCATCTATAAATATATTAAACAACCACGGTGACATCACACATCCTTGTCTAAGGCCTACTTTTACTGGGAAAAAATTTCCCTCTTTCCTACATACTCTAACTTGAGCCTCACTATATTTATTTATTTATATATATATATAATATATATATATATATATATATATATATATATATTATATTATATATAATATATATATATATGTATATGTATATATATATATATATATGTATATATATATATATATATATATTATATATATATATATATTATGTATATATATATATATATATATATATATATATATTATATATATATTGTATTATATATATATATATATATTATGTATATATATATATATATATATATATATATATATATATATATATATATATATATATATATATATATTATATATTTATGTATACATATATATATATTATATATATATATATATATATATAAATATATATATATATATATTATATATATATATATTTATATATATATATATTTCAAACGGCTTCAGGAAGAAATCCAAATAATCCAAATTGTGGGACCATAGCCTCGGAGAAGTGGATAAAAAGGCTTCAAGGAAAAATATTTGGATTTCTTCTGAAGCCGTTTGAATATATTATATATTATATATATATATTATATATATATATATATATATATATATATATATATGTATATATATATATATATATATATATATATATATATATATATATATATATATATATATATATATATATATATATATTTATGTATACATATATATATATATATATATATATATATTATATATAATATTTTAATATATAAAATATATATATATATATATTCAAACGGCTTCGGGGGAAAGAAATCCAATTTTTTTTCCCTTGAACCCTTTTTTAAAACCCCTTTTCTCCGAGGCTAGGGGGTCCCACAATTTACACCAGAGGAAAAAGAGTGATTTGGTGCATTTAGGAGTCTGGGAGCAAAGAACTTTGCCCCTTGGGGCAAAGGGGGGAATGTATGAGAGTATAGTTTTACCAAACGCTTTTAAAAGGGGTGTAAAAGCAGGGGTTGATGAATGTTGCAGCGGGGGAAAAGGCTGGAGGCAGTGGAGATGTCATGTCGGGGGGGCAATGTGGGGGTGGGGAATATAATGCGGGAAAAATTCGAAAGTTTGGAATTTAAAGGAGGGGTGCGGGGATTACCAAAACTGTTGTCCCGAGGGGTGAGGAAAGGGGTTTTTGAAAGGGGGTTCGGGGCTGTAGAAAAGAATGGAAGCGAAACAGAATGACTTCAAGAGTGTTCAGTCTGTAGGGGGAAGGAAGGCGGGGGAAAGGGGGCCCGGGCCCAGGAAAGGTTGGGAGAGGGGGGTTAGGGAGGTTTTTGTGTGCGGGGGCTTGGACCTTCCAGCAGGAAAGCATGAGGTGTTTGTAGGGGGGAATGGGGGGAAAAAATGGTTTTTAATACTTGGGCGGCTGGGTTTGGGGTGTGAGCAAAAATAGTAAAAATTTTTAAGGGATTTTAGGGGGAAACCCCCAGGGGGGGGGCTTTATCCTGGAGATGGAAATACAGTGCCTGCACTCTGAAGGAGGGGTGTTTTTGTTGCAGTTTAAAAACCGTAGTGGGGGGAAAAACACCCTTCCCGGCAAGGGCAGGATGGAGTGAATTTATGGTTGAAAGTTTTTTTTTTCGGGCCAAAAATGCCTTGGGGGGAATTCCCGGGCCCGTTTGAAATAATATAAATTTTTATTTTTATATATTTATAAAATTTTTATATATATATATTTTATTTAACATTAAGCTACCGAAAAAATGGGGGAAGCACATATCCCCTTTTAGATGTAAAAAACAGTTAAGCGAGGGGGGGAAATGGGTTTTTTAATGAAAATCCAGTTCACCTAATTTGAATCACACATAGAATTTAATTTGAGCCCCCATAGATTCGATTGGGAGGGGAACTTCCGCTGGCTCTCCCCGTAAAAAAGAAAATTTTTTTTTTCCCAAACCCCCCGCGAGTGACGCAAAATGGGGGGAAAATGACGCCCCCTGGGGGGAAAGGGGGTGCCCCCTGGGGAAAGTGATTGGGCCCCCGGGGGAAAATGGTGCCCCCCCGGGGAAAGGGCGCCCCCTTTAAAAACACTTTTCCCATTAATTTAAACAAGATTGCAAAATTGATCAAACCCATCAGATACGTACGCACTACGGCGTCACAAAACACTTCTCTTCTTAAGGAAAAATCGCTCGATTGTACAATCGGGGTGTTTGAGGGAACCCGATGTTTTTCCCCAGGGGCCCTTAAAAATTCGAGAAATTTGCCTCAAAAATGGATAATATAGTTAGGGGCATTATTCCATACAGCCCGCATCTAAAACTCAAGGAAACAGTAATCCTTAATTGTAGCCAGTCTCAAGTACTAGCAGCTAATGCTTGTAGGCCATAGGTCAGCGGAACGTGTGACGAACCGGGTGGTGTCCAGACTTGGCACCCGTGCCACCTTGTGATGAAACGAAGAAACATTCGTAGCCGGTTTTGAGTACTTTTCCCGTGTGTGCACTGACAATCTTCAGGGAGAATAGAGGAAGAACTAACTCTCCTCTGCGCAGTAACGCCTGATATCCTTTCTGCCATGAAGTGTTACTGACTATATGAGTGACATCGTCAGGCGACGTGTATCAAGCAGATGACGGAAGACGTGACAAGAGCGTTATCTCTTCTCACCTCTTCAAGGAAGCCATCGTGTGCGGCGTCACATCAATTGGATCCGATACATACACCATGGTGAGTCATTATCCGACCCGTAACTCTAACCGTTCAACTGCGGCAGAAAGGTATATAGGCAGTGAAACAGGACAAACCATTTAGACGCCATTATACGTGGGCCGTCGCCCACCAACAGGTAGGTATAATCCACGACCCTATGGAAGTTATATGTCAACAGAGCATTGACTAACCTTACGTAATGATCATCTTCCACACAGCTCTGGTGGGTACTGAGACGGCGTATATGTGGGAGGTTGCGAGTGGTTTTGTAGCCTTTATTAACAAAGGATGAGTACAATCCACTTGTGGTTCCTATATTATAATAAGTATATGTACTCATGTTTCCCAAAATCCCACACAACACTTCCAAGACCCTCCACACTCTCAAACCCTCCTCACACTCAAGACCCTATTATGCAGGTCACTGCATTGTGAAATAATATAGTCTTATGTGTATTTACTTTCCATTAAAATAGTCCCAGCGAACGTAGGTTGTACTGAAAACAGACACACATTAGACCTGTTCAGACTGGCCAGGCGAGAAAGAGGAGAGGTGTTTGTGTCACTACCGGAAAAGCCGTGATGGCAGAAGGCTGGTGTTTGGTGTTTGAGTAGGGGGTGGTATTTTGGGTACATTTTAGACCATAAGTTGTTTTATTGACTTTGCGTATACTCTTATGACATTCCTGCAAGGCCCTAGTATGTGGAGGGGCCTGTATATGTTTTGGAGAGTACTGGTGAAGTGTTTTTTGCCTGCAGGTTAAGAGGCCGGCAGAAGGGGGTAGTGTTTCATGAAGCCCCACTATCTGCACATGTTTTAATTTTAAATAGCCAGTAGCAGTGTATTACTGAGCTACTGTAGAGAGTAGGTTGTATATTTAAGTTTAATATTAATATAATTATATTTTTTATAAAAAGTGAATTTAATTGTCCTTCCTTCTAATTAATATAAGTATTGACCATCTAGTTTTTGTGAGAAGCTTGACCCTAGGTTGGTTTTTCTTTAATATTTTAAATGCTCCTAGACAGGCTTTTACCCCTAAGCGCCAGCATATATTTACGTAATGTAACAAATACGTTACACCTCCATATTCCTATGACTCGTCAGCTCCGTCCCACAAATAATACAGGAGCTTCAGAGCCAGATATGTGCTGGTTAATCAAGAACATTCATATATGTCCACAGAATAAAAAGAGTTCACAATCAAAACACAAAATCTC